>JAWNOI010000086.1:2285000-2885000 GCA_035046045.1 Zaprionus bogoriensis
AAGTCTGAAAAAAATTATTATTATTAAATTAAATATGCATAGTTTTTATTAATATATAAAATAAAATATTTTCCATCTATCTATATGTAGTAGTAAAAATAAACGATTTACTTTTTTATGCATCTAAAATGTGCAGAAAAATAAATGCTTAATTTAATGAGCACAACTCTTTTAATAGCAGAGATCTGCGTCTTCAGGCTGACATACATTTTCACAAGCCAAGCATGTTCTCTTAATGCTCACCTGGTACTAGCACAGCTGTAATGCAGCTGTATTACAGCCTGCACTACGCCTCTATGCAGGGCTTCAAACTTTTGGCTTGCACTGTCGGAGCTTAAAACTCTTTTTCCCCCAGCAGCAGCAGCAGCAGCAGCAAAACGGAAACTTTAAGCTGCACCGACAACAACTCGATTAATTTTTATCTTATGCACACGCTTGGCCAGGCGCCCAGAAATGTTTCCAGAAACTTTCGTAGAACTGATTCCCAACTATCTTCTCGTGTCGTACATTATTAAAACATAATTTCAACAGATTTATGCAGATGGCCCCAACTCTGTGCCAGATTTATTATATTGAGTGCATGTTGCAACTAATCTGGCATTAGGTCAAGCCACACGCACACACACACATACTCATAGAGAGAGAGAGAAAGAGAGATATACCTGCCCATAGAAGGGGAAGCAACTTCTAATTGAATTGAGAAAAGGCTTTTGGTGATTAAACGAGCATGAATATGAAATAAATATGCCTGTGTAACTCGATAGCCCAGCAGCAGTAGGAGAGTTTAATCGGGGCTGGAGATTTGCTGTAATTTTCATTATATCAACTGGCAGACGCAAATACCTAAGCATAAATAATGCACAGCACAAGGCAATGCCTGTCTCTCTCTATGTGTGTGTGTGTGTGTGGATGCCTGAACAATTATTGAGCTTGTCGAGCAGAAAGTGCGCAACATACGCACGGAAATTGTTATAATTTTCATTAAAATTGTTGAACATGTGGCTTAATGATGTTAAGCTCCAGCAAAAAAGCAGAGTCGCACAGTGAAAGTGATCTGGTAGGGGGGGAAAAGTCACGGTAAACGTTAAGCGGTACCTGCCACGCATCGTGCCACAAATATTTCATAAAGCGCGTTCAACTTTCTGTCGGCTATGGCACAACTTTTGGCATGTTGCGCGAGAGTTGCGCCAGCTGCCACAGCCACAGCCACAGCCACAGCCACAGCCATAGCCGAAAGAGCCAAGCCGCAGCCCTGCTGAAGCTCTGCAGCGCTGCCGCGACCCTCGACCCGCTGCTAAACATGCAAATATACACACAAAATTATAATTATTATGAAATTTTGGAGAGCAGAACGCCCGAGTGCGGAGCTGTCAATGGCAGCGGCAGGCCTTCAACACTTTCGCCACAAAGCCAAATGCCAAGCGGCAACAACGAGAGCAGTAAGTCGACCTCTCAGCCCGGACCCAGCCTAGCCCTGCCTTGCCCTGCCGCACAAAACTCAAGTTCTGCGCCGCCCCGCCCCCGTCGCATTCTCACTTTGAGTGTCGAAGGGTTTTGGCATTGGCTACGACTCCTACGCCTCCCTCCGCAACGCTCTCTCTCTCCCGCTCGAGTCATTTGCACGTGCTTTGACGTCAACGCAGCCCCAGCGAAAATTTGTAAAAAAAAAAAAAAAACTCATTTAATAACGTTTCGAATTGTGGCGCCAATTTGACTTAATTAGGCAGGTCGCCAACTCGGCGAACGGCGATTAATAAACTTGTCGTTAATTACGTGACCAACAAGCGCTGGCGGAGAGTGGGCAGAGGGTGGTGGGGGCAGCAGAATGGCAGCGGGTAAAGCGAAGCTGCAAAAACCAATCAAGGGAAAATTAAACAAGAATCTCTCGCAACTCATTTGGGTGCAAAATTAAAAATACCTCAGCTGAATCGAGAATGAATTGCGTTAAGCGTTTGTCAATTGAGCCCGGGCGGAGCGCCCAATACGCCGATGCCATTAGCGATTCGTCTCCCCGCCAAATACTCACCCACTCCATGACCCGCAAAATAATTTGTCTATTTAAACTTTTGCTCTGGCTTCGCTTCCTTCCTTCGTCTTGATTTCCTTTTCTTTTTTTTGTATTTCTGCGTATTTTTTTTTTTTTTGTTGTTATTTGCATGTCATTTATTTTGTTAATGTTCGTAAATAAACAACCGCGCTGACGGCTGGCTGGAGCAGAGCGGCAGGAGCAGGCAGGCGAGGCTGTTGTCGGGGCGTTGCCCGTTTAGCGACAAGTCAAAAGCTACAGAAGCCGAGCGGTGGCTGAATCGAGGCAGCAGCAACAGCAACAGCAACAGCAACAACATCAATTTCAATTTTCACACTCGTCACCCGCCCACGGGCGCAGCCGCCCACTGTCGCGGCGAATTCTCTGCGTCATTGCAGAAATATGGCAACAATTTATAAGTGATTCGTCATTGTTTATTGGCTTCATCGAAGCGCGCCCGAGAATTATGGCTGACAATTTCGAAGTCGAAGTATTTCCACGGCTACCAAATCCCATAACAAATCGCAGTGACCGGCTGTGTAGCGTTCCTATTAGTTATACTTGTATATATATACCTATTTATATATGGATTCCTGCGTTTCCTGCGCCACTTGATTAGTTGAATTTTTTGTTGCCTACTTTCAGGCACTCGCAAAATTTAGTCGAGTAAGCGGCGTCAAGCGTTGCTAGAGCGCAAAGTACACCTGAAGCAGACGCCTTACACTCACACACACACACCTACACCTACGCTTATTTGCTCACAAACTTCTCGCTGTAGAAATCAATCTGCAAGCAGTTCTGAATCGCTTTGGCAGCTCGCAGTGCGACACTCTAGCGATTTACGCCCACCACAAGGCTTGCTTCTCTTCGCTGCTGTTGCTGTTGTCCCTTGTTGTTTGTCTCTCGCTTCGTTTTCCTGCTCTTCGGCTGCGCTTTAAGGCATTTGCCACAGCGCAAAAACTTTGTGCACAAAATGCAAATACAAAACTTAAATGAAATGCAGTTGCACATGCTCGAAAATGTAAACTTTTTGATTATCAACTTTGTTTGCGAGTGTGTGTGTGTGTGTGTATGTGTGCGTGTGTCAAATAAATTCCATGCACAATATTAAGTGCAAATTGTTTTGGCGCAATTGTTGTTGATTTTCTCTTCTCGCTGGCAGCGCTGTCTTCCTTCCCCCCCATCACTTCTTGCCACTCCTATACCTTCCCACTGTCTCACTTCCTCTCGCTGTGCGTGTGTGAATGTCTGCGTCTTTTATATAAATTTTATGCACGCCACGGCGACAGAGACGACAACAGCTCAGGGCCTGAGTGTGGAGAGCGGAAGGGAGTGTGAGTTTGTGAGCACGGAGCATGCACAATTTTTGGCAGCCAAAGCGCTTTTCTATTAAAATTTTCATTAAATTGAAAGCAATTAGTATGAGACACCAGCGACGGGCAGGGCCAGGCTGGCATCCGCCTGACATGGCTTCAGTTACGGGCACACGTTCGGGGCATAGGGAAAAGCTGTTGCTGTCACACCACGTCTTCTGCTGCCCCCCCCCCCTCCCCCTCCGGCCACTGCTCTGCACTTCTTGCCCCTTCTCCAGTTGCTGTTTGTATTTTGATTATTGTCAAAAACCCGAGGCAGCAGCTGCAATTTGCGGACACATAAACGAACGATGGCAACGTGAAGCGTGCGTAGCTGCCACAGCTGCCGCTGCCCTCCCCCCTCCGACTTGCCCCCATTCCCATTCAATTTCCATGAGGCGCAAATTGCGTTGGCGATAATACAAAAGTCCGGAGTGCCATCAAGATCTTGTAGGGGCTGCCCGAGGCCAAGGCGAAGCGGCGGCAGCTCGGAATTAATTTGCTGCCTGCCTGCAGCAGAAACGAATTCATTTTACCTTGATTTTTGGTCATTTTAAGTGCTGCTCCCTGGCGGAGTGGAGTCCCCAGTCCCCAGGCGACTGTGGCTCTTAGCTACTGCTCCTGCTCCTGCTCCTGCTACTGGTGCCAGCTGCGCTTTATTTGCCGGCCATTCGCATTGTTTATGGCGAGCACTTGGGCTGCTTAGATCACTCAACTAGAAATTGATAGCGCTGCATGGGGCCCATTACTTTTGATGGCCGCGCCGCTTGGGTGGCTTATCCCGCGTCCCACGATCAGAGGTGCAAGGGGGAGCGTAGGCAGGTCCATCGGCCTACTGTCAGCTGCGCTGCTTATTAAGCGATTTCCGCTCGCGCTCGTTGTGTTTTTGCCGCCACTTTTTTTATACACACTCACAGGTTGTCAAAAATCGGGCGAAAAAAAAAAGCGGGACGAACATAAAGTGTTATTTATTGATATTCCGCAAACGATTTTACGCGTTGCGGGCATAAAAACGCCCGAACCGCTGAAACCGCTGGAAGCGCTCGAAATTGCCTTTGATTTAACAGCAATTGTTGTGCATTTGAGTGGAGCCATTACACGGGCAGGCGCTTTTAATTTCAGCTGAATGCCCTTCACTTTCAGGCTCTCTCTCTCTATTTATTACTCTCACTTTTAGACTGTCTATTTCTCCCTCCGCATCTCTTTACCTCGTAATGTTTCTCTCATTTTCAGACCACTCGCTCGCTCTGTCATTCTGTCCTACTGCCTCTCTTTTGTTTCTCGATCTCATATGTTTTTCAACCTTTGATTTCTTTTGTCCGCTCGGTCTTTTTGTCTGTCTATTTTGTATCCTGTGTCTCCTCTGTTTCGTGTGTCTCTTCTGGGTCCTCTGTATTTTTTGCTACTGCTTGCTTTGTCTTTTCATTTTCGTCTCTCGTCGCTGTCTTTTCCGTCTTCTGTAATTCCACTACACTTTTTGCTTTTGTCTGCTCTGTCTCCCTTCTGCGTCTTGTCTGTCGCTTCTTGCTACTCTGCCGCATTTGTTTTTTCTAGATTCAGTCTTCTTTGGCACCTATGGCTCCCTTTTTTTCTATATACTCCTGCTCTTCAGACTTCCTTATCTCTCTATCATATGTGTCGCTTATGTCGCTTCTGTCCCGTCTGTCGCCTCTGCCTTCTCTGCCTTATCTGCCGTCTCTGTCTCCTATGTCTCTTTTGTCGCTTAAGTCACCTATGTCTCCTCTGTCTTTTCTGTCTGTTCTGTCTTCTCTGCCTGTTCTGTCTTCTCTGTCTTCTCTGTCTTCTCTGTTTTCTCTGTCTTCTCTGTCCTCTCTGTCTTCTCTGTCTTCTCTGTCTTCTCTATCTTCTCTGTCTTCTCTGTCTTCTCTATCTTCTCTGTCTTCTCTGTCTTCCCTGTCTCCTCTGTATTTTCTCTCTTTTCTGTCTTGTCTGTCTGTTCTGTCTTCTCTGCCTGTTCTGTCTTCTCTGTCTTCTCTGTTTTCTCTGTCTTCCTTGTCTTCTCTGTTTTCTCTGTTTTCTCTGTCTGTTCGGTCTTCTCTGTCGTCTCTGTCTTCTCTGTCTTGTCTGTCTTCTCTATCTTCTCTGTCTTCTCTGTCTTCCTTGTCTTCTCTGTTTTCCCTGTCTCCTCTGTATTTTCTCTCTTTTCTGTCTGTTCTGTCTTCTCTGCCTGTTCTGTCTTCTCTGTTTTCTTTGTCTGTTCTGTCTTCTCTGTCTTCTCTGTTTTCTCTGTCTGTTCTGTCTTCTCTGTCTTCTCTGTCTTCTCTATCTTCTCTGTCTTCTCTGCCTTCTCTATCTTTTCTGTCTTCCCTATATTCCCTCCTCTTTTCAGCTTTCTCCCATCTATACCTCCCACTTTCACTCTCCACCTTACTGCATCTTCCTCCCTTCCCTTCTATAATACTCCCCACTTCTGCCTGCCTGTGACAGCTTAAATATTGAAAATCTACTGCAAATGTTGTTAGCCAAAATTGAATTGCTGTCGGACGCGTTCGCCTCATTTTTTGCTCGTCCAATATTTCCAATAAAAATAGCCGCAGGACAACAGAGAAACAAGTGCAAGAGAAAGAGAGGGAGAGAGAGAGAGAGAACAAGGGCGAAGAATACTGGCATTACACAAGCCAAAACTCGTTGTGGCTTCGTCTCGAGTGTTTTGCTTGGAGTTTTGTTGTGATTTGAAGCAGTCAGAGTTGCGTTTGAACTGAGGCGGAAATTATTTGTGTGCGGCATTGATTATGCGAGCAGAGAGGCAGCTGCCACATCGAGCATGGCCGGCAGCATACAAAAGAAGCACGTGTGCCAGGCAGGGGAGTTGAAAGTGGCAGAGTAAGACGAAGGGGAAAAGGTAGCGACTTTTAAAGCCAGCTTCAAGTTATGCGACGCTGCGACTACGTGTGATGCTTGCCCGACCACAAGAAAGCTGAGAGTATGCAGTAGCAGTAGAAGGGCGGGGGTGTTGGGGTAAGGGGCAGGTAGTTGAGCAGGAGCTGGAGGGGCCACCGCATGCCACACGCATTCCTTTGATCAATTTCGGGGGGCAATTATGTGAGCAAGGCGTGGACTGGAGTCGTTGTGCTGCCTTCCCTTCAGGCTGCCACACACACTCACATACACCCACACACACTTCCACACATACATGCACAGACACACGCACACGCATACATATTTCAGTCACGCACACGCACCTTGTCGCATCAAATGGCCGCTAGATGGCGTGCCTTGTCGCATGTCAACTTTTGTTTTAATTTTTCCGCGTGCCTGTTTCCTTGCTCTGCCCCTGCCCCCGTCCCCCTTGCCACTTGCCAAACAAACTGTGTGTTGTTTTTATGATGCTTAATTTCTGTCACCGACTCCCTGCACAAAATGCGCCATTTGCATATTTGATAAAGTTTTTTCCCCTCATTTGTTGTTATTGTTGTTGTTGTCCCTGTTTCTGCTGGGAGCAGGAGCATAAATAAATAAATTGTGCGTTTAGCGAGCAGGACAAAAATTCAAAGTTTTGTTTCTCGAAATGTTAACAAATATTTGTGCTGGCCGTGACTGTCGACTGACTGCTGTTTGGCTCCCATGATTGCTGTCATTATATTTATTGTTCTGAAGGCATCAAGGACAGGCCGACTGACAGTCTGGCTCAGGCCTGGCAGGTGGTCTGAGGTCTGCTTGCGCCGAAAAGTAGGCAATTATTTTTGCTAGTTCATGTGCGGGCCGAGTCGAGCCCAAAGAAAAAGTAAACACACACACACACACACACACAGCAGGTGTCTCTGACAAGGCAAGTCTGAAAGTATGCAAAAAGCGAGAAAGAAATAGGCGCTAGAGCCGAGGCCCTCGCATACGCTAATGGCTTTCGCTGCAGCGCACTTAATTTATCAACATCTTTGCGGTTGACAGTGACATGTAGCAGGCAGCAGCGAGAAAAATTCGGCTGGCAGCTTTAATTGAATTGGCGCTCGCCATTTCGCCAGTTAGCGGGTTAAAGAGCGACAAACACTTTGCGTAAATTATGCGATTAATGCGTACGCGAGGCCATGCAAATGGCAATGAGACGCCTCCGCCGGCATCAAGTGGAATGCCAACATGAAGATGTGCCTCCGCTCGCTCGCTCGCCTCCTCGCATCCTGCTGCCTCGTCTCTATTACGCCGAAGCCTCGGCGCGCATATATCAAGTGCAGAAGAACTGAGACGGGGCTTGGGATTGGCATTGGCATCAATTATGCTGTTGCTGTTGCTGTTGCTGTTGCTGCTGCTGCTGCTGTTGCCAGGCATCGCCGGCATCGTCAGCATTTTGTCGGCACTAAAACTGATGCCGAAACGACACTCAGGGCCAACGTGAAGACGTGCAGCGATAAATTAAAGCGGGCCCGGGCCGTTAAAGTGCCACCAAAGATGGCATAAAGTGGCGGCCCCAGCGCATAAAATATGACAAATAAAAAGGCCGCACACAAAACACACACAGGCGGCCACTCGACGCGACACTCGACATCTGAAGGCCCTAATTCATGCAGATTATTGAAAGATATTCATGACCGACGCTCTGCAGTGAGTCAGTCGGGCGAGCGGTCAAGATATGCAAATGAGCAGTTGCAGTCGTTTGGGTTTGCTTTCTTCAGCTGCTTCAAGAAGCAGAGCTACAAAAAAGAAATGCCAACACAAAGATAGAGAGAGAGAGTAAAGTAAATCCTGCTTATTAGCTATAGCTGCAAGGCTAATTAGTTGGCTTTATGTGCAGAGGTAAGCAGAAAGTATGAGAAACTGCAATGAGCTTGGGAAAACATATATGAGCTAGAAATAACGCCTTACACTGCAGAAAATCATTTGGAAATATTTTTCAGAATTTTATTAGACTTTGCGAAAGTTTTTCTGTACTGCGTATGATTTATCTGTCATTGCGAAATACCATTCCAATTTGATTTGGCCAGAAAACAAAGCGAAACTCCCAGCGATGCGCGTGGGGCAGCCATAATTGTGGCACTCAAACACACTCACAGCCAAACTCTATGGCGTTATGTTATTTTGTTGCTGCGCGAGTGGAAGTTAATGAACCAATCTCTGGCATAAACAATTTGCAATAATTTTGGACTTGGCTGTTGAGCCATAAAATTGCATTAGCACTGTTTGGGCCATCATAACAATAATGCATAAGATTGCGAGTACCCAACAGAGTGCAGCGCAAATTGCAGCTCCAGGACTGGCGAAGGGAGAGCGAAAGAGAGTGGGGAGAGCGTAGCGTTGCTAACGTGGCTGAAACGACTGAAACGGGGCCAAAACGAAAGTTCAAAATGTCGACAAACGAACAAACAAAATTTCATTTGCAGCGCATCGTAAATTGAATGCACATGTGTGTGTGTGTGTGTGTGTGTGTGTTGGTGTGAGTGTGTTAGTGTGTGTGAGTGTGCATAAGTGCTGAGCGTGTGCGAGTAACACAAATGTTGGCATTTGTGTGCTCTGCGCTTGTATGTGTGTCAATGCCGTTGACGTCGAGTGAGCGTGAAACAAATGCAAGCTATAAAATCTCAACAGCTACAAAGCGTAATGCCGCAGGGGCAAAGGAATGTGGAGTATGCCAGGGAGAGGGTCTCGCTGAGCCGTGCAAGGTATGACTATGGCAACTGCTTAGCTGTATTTGTAGCATAAGCAGAGAGCACTCACCCACACACACACACACACACACACACACTCGCACATTCCCGGCAACATTCTCGCACACTCTGCCAGCTGTAAGCTGTGCAAACAGTTTCAGGGCGCAGAACGGAAACATTCCGGAGAGCGAATTCAATGGAGTTTTAAATGCTGAATTAGTAAGTGCAACTTAAGGAAAGCAAAAGCTGCTAAATATTAGCACAAGCGTGCAATCGATCAATGGCAATGGGCACACTCCTTTAGCCTTTTGGCCGGGTGTGTGTGCTTAGCACTTGCAAACATTCATGTTTATTGATGGAAAGACGCTGGCAAATGCACTGGGATTTATAATTTAATTGAATTACTAACATTTGAAATTTCTTGTTTTAATAAAGCTGCAAATATTAAAATACATTTTTAATTTAATATTATTTTTCCTATAACATAAATTATTTTTTTGCATAATTATTTTCTGTTGTTATTGGCAGCAACTTCCAACACTCATAAGTATTATTAAAAACATGTTATTTTTTTCATTAAACTCATATTTAATCAATTTCAATTATACTTGAATTTCAAAAATAATCGCATTTATATCATTCCCTTCCGAAATCTCAACTTTAACCTGCTTTAATTGAATGCCATGTCATTTATTTTCATACTCTTCGCGAATTTAATCTCTTTATAATCGACTGCGCCCCCGTCCATAGCAATCATTAATATTCATTTAATGGCGGAAGGCGCATAACAGATTGTACACAAGTGTGTTTCCTATACACACTCGCTGTAACTTGGCCATTCTCAAATTATCCATGTTGTCGTAGTTACCCGAGCGCTTATCTCGGCGTCTCTCATGTCAAGCGGCTGCCACGGCAAAAAGCACATCAACAACAATAACATGCACAATGGGAAGAGCACCAGCAGCCACAGTAACAACAATACAGAGAGCCACAACAACAAGAACAACAACAACAACGTAGGAGACGCGTATCGTGGGCTTCTACAGTCTTTGGCCACGGACATGGAGTAACTTTGCCGTTAGTCGTGGTTGCCTGCCAGAGACCTGAACGGCAATCATGTAATCACTTGTCATGCAGCTAAGCTCTGGCCGGCTTTGCCTCCTCAGCCTGCTCTCTATCCTCTCTCTGCTCCTCTCGTCTGTAGCCTACTCAGCGCTCTTGCTTATTTGTAAACACTTGAGCAGTTATTGCCTGCGTTGTGCGGCCTTCTCCTTTGGGCTACTTGACAGTTTTCTTACTTTCGAAAATATTTTGAATCACAACTTGCGCAATTTATCGAGCTGATAAATTTCGTTTGTCTTGCGTTTGACTTGTGCTCAATTTATATGAAAACTTGTGGTTGCCCTCGGATCAGAAAGTCGCAAAATAAATTAACTTCAAGCGAGCGCAGCGATAAAAGGCGAGCGATAAGCGCTCCACAGCTCGTGGCGCTTATCTGGCCAACAGCTGCGGCGATGGCGTGTCCTTGGGCTGTCCTAATTGCAGAGCAGGCCAATGCAAATACAGAGTGAATACACTGCCTTCTCCCAACTCCCCTTCAGTCCACTGCAATTGAGTTACTGCATTGTCGGTCAATGCCAACTGGTAACGCTCCACGCGCAACTCGTTCGCAATTAGCGTCGCGCTCGTTAATTGAAGCGATTATCAGCACAAACACATGCATACGCGTGTGATCTACTTAATATTTAAATCAATTTCAAGTCAATGACAATGTATTTCCATAGAATTCGTGGCATTATGGCGAGTCAATGCATGAGCTTTGCCACAGCAAACCTTGATCTAAATTCGCCCTAATCAGGCTTATGAACAGGCGACCGTATGACAGTTAAGTCCGGCTAATATTTGCCTCTCTGGGTACTTGGGAAAAAAAGTTGTGGCAACAAATGTTGTCAAGATTCAATTACTCGGAATACCAAGAAATTTAAATTTATTGACAGAGTTCCGAGAACTGCGCCAAGTTCCCGGAATCAATAACATATCAAAGCGGCGCTGAAAGTAAATATGAAATAATTTCGTGTGTGGGAAACAGAGCAATTCCGAGAGTACTTTGTGATTAGAAGTTGTTTTTTGATTGCTTTACGATTTGCTTTAAGAATTCCTTGCGTCATATTTTGAATAAATAAATATTCAGATGACTGGATTAGTTTCACCTAGGCTCAAGTATTCAGTCATATTTTATGTCTTACTCAATCTCTCCATGATTTAATTAAAATTTTCTGCTGGAGATCTAAAACTCTCAAAAAAATACTCGTAAAAATACTAGTACAATTTTTCTGTTATTATAATAAATATCTCTCTCATTTCCCTTTATTATCAGATTTTCTTTAGAAATTCGGCATCGCCATCTTTTTGCTGCTGTCATTTGACACAGCTTTCCTTGCTAATTACACTGCAATTCTCTTTGAAATTGGAATCTCGCTCACACTCAAGTCAATCTGTCTATAATTCCATGCCAAATAAGTCGGGTTTCCTGTAGCCCAAAGGTTAATAGCCAATTGTAAATAAACACTGTGAATTTCGCCTGCTCGCCTTGAAAATCGCCTAATTGAGGCGCACATTGCGCATTGTGTGCAATTGTGCTCGGCTTCGGGTTCCGCTTCCAGTTCCGGATCGGCTTTGAGTTGAGGTTCAGGTTCAGGTTCAGGTTCAGACAGCGGAAATTGTAAGCTGATTTGCCTGCCTGGCTGTGTTGACCATTAATTAGGCAGGGGTTATCGCCGGCGTCATCATGTGGGCCGCCGTCTCTTTCTCTTTCTGTGTGAGTTGCATTACAATTTGATGTCCTGTCGGGCAGGCGCGTAATAAGCGCAAATATTTGCACATAATCATAATCGTAATCAGCCTTTTTGCCGCGTCGAGCGCGGCTCGTGAAAAGGTTTAAATATTTATGAAATTATGCCAAAGTTTCAACAAGTCATAAATCTCTGTTGATGTTTGACTTTTTATGCAAAATTTATTTCATTTGCATAAAAATGGCTGACAAAATATTTTGACAGCCAGGCACGGCCGGTAACGCTGCCAGCAGCAGCACGGGAATGTTATGTGCAGGGGAGTGGAAAGAGAGACTGAGAGAGAGAGAGAGGGAAAGAAGTAAAGGGCCTTCACACTGCCCGACAATAGCCAGAGCGTTGGGGCAGGCGCAAAAAGATACACGAAATTCAAACAATAAACCTTAACACAGACACCTCACACCGGGTCCCGCCCCATGGCCAGGCCCCGCCTCAGCCCGCTCCACTCACCTGCCAGTGGTGCTGTTGTTTTTGCCACTTCGACTGCCTTGTCATAAACAAGGAATGGAATTTTCCCAAAAACTTTACCACGTAATCAATCACGCTTCATTTATTGACACGCACAAAGGATGATGGGCCTAGCCCGAAAAAGGACACACTCTTAGGCTGCCATTTGGCCACCATCTACTGGCCGAAACGAAGGTGGGGCAAAAGTTTTGCATGCATAAATCCGACGCAGACACGACTGTTAGCCCTGACAGCTCATTTGCGCCACTTCCAGCGGAGAGTCTCCAGACTCGGCCCAGCTGCCTGCCTGTCCAACTTCTCAGCTGTGCAACTGCCCACCTGACAGCGATAGGGGGAAAGAGCGACTAGAAGAGGGAGAGAGAAAGAGGAGAGAGAGCGCGTGCGATAGCCGAAAAGTGTGAGGGATTTATGACAAAAATTTATGAGCGTCAAGCGGCGCCGACACTCATACGCCGTGTTGGCCATGGGCCGCGGCTTGACAAATATTTACGGGCTCAAGGACACACCTTATCAACTGGCGAGCACAGACACACAGCTACGCACACCTCTACTGCTTTCAGCTGTGAAATTAATAGCGGCAAGGTGCTAACTTTGGCAATTCACCAATAAATAGAGCATAAAATCCATTCGCCATGGCTGGCTACTCCTGCAGTTGCCAGACGCTGCCCCGCTTTGTGGGTTTGCCCGGGGAAACCACCAGAATGTGTTTAAGAGCTGCTGATTGCTTAATTCAGTTGCTGTTGCAGCAGGCAAGCCTTCCCTCAGCTTGATGGACAAACAAAGCAAAGCGCAGCACTTGCACTTGACCCGGCAACAGTTTCTAATGCTCAGCCTGGGGGTCAGCGCGCGTTGGCTTTCATTTTTCTCCAAAGGGAAATAACAAAGCCACAGCTTGGCATATTGTAGCAACGACTGTCATGGCTGTCGACCCAACTCGCCGGAATGTGGCACAAAGGACATGCAATTAATTGCGAGCGCATAGCGTTGCCTCCTGCTGCTGCTGCTGGCGGCAGTGGTGCAGTGTGGCGGTTGAGGGCGGCTTAGAGAGGGCTGTGCTGCATGCCAAACCTGCTCTTGCCTTTGTGCCGCAGGCCACATAATAACGCGTTGGCTATGCAAAGTGCAAAACAGTCAGCACCACGAGCACCACGAGCACCGCGACCAGCACCACAGAGTGCTTGCCGGCCTGTCAATTCCACTACGAATTGTTGTATAAACGGATTATGCAATCGAAGTATTGTACTAGCGTTTGGTCCAGGTGCTATACACATAACAGACACACACACACAGACACACACACACACACGCAGTGAGACATGCGTGTGCGCATCGTGCGTGACAGTTGACAGTTGGATGGAGCGAAGCGCACGCTTCAGTCGTCGTGTCTGCCAGTGGAAATTCGATTAATTTTTGATGAATCAATGTCAACTACTGCTGCAAATCTGTGAACTGTCAGCACGCCCCGTGCGAGCTGTGATGCGAGCGAGGGGCGTGGCATGGGTCAAAACGCCGCTTGTTGGCCAAACAAAAGTCAGTCGCGCTGCCAGCTGACATTGATGGGCAGCGGCGTGAAAAGAGTAGAGGGCGAGGAGAAGGAGAAGAGAAAGAGGATAGAGAAAGAGAGAGAGAGGGAGACAGAGTGAAAGGCGAGTGCTTACCCCTTTTATACGCACTCACATTGCAGGCATTTGAAACACGTAATTTCACACACACACACGCACGCACACACACACACACTCACATATCAATGACATTTGTTAATACAAGCACAAAAGGTGTGGCTTGAAATATGACATAACAGCAGCAGTAGCAGCAGCAGGCAGAGTAGAAGCAGCGCAGCAGCAGCAGGCAGCGAGTGGGACTCTGGTGTTACGTGACTGCCGGCATCTTTGTGGGGCTTCTTATTTGACAGAAATTGGCATATCGCGTCGCCTTTTTTACGCATCAAATGAAAATGTTATGCCTGCGAACGAAAACTGAGCAAGTGGCGAAAAGTATGCTCGATATTTTTCAATCAAATTTCCGTAAATGTCACGTATACGCCACGTTGCCGCCTGTACTTATTAATAATGCCGGTGAGTCCTCGCTCGGCAGCAAGGCAGCAAAGCAGATGAAAGCGCACTATAAGCCTTTAAAAGATGAAGACCATGTGGGAGATGTAAGGCACAGCTTCGGCACGAGCTGCCTGCGAGCATGTTACACGCAGCGAATAGATCGACTGAGAGTTAAAGAGACATTTAAAAAAGCAACTGGCGACAGCAATTTTAAAACTAAAATATTTGAATTTTTTAAATAAAAACATAATTTAATTACATATAATATTAATTTAAATTTAAATTGATTTATTCTCGCTTCCTATTTTTATTTAGAAAATTATTTTAATGCAAGAAAATGTCAAGAAATAAAGGCCACACATATTTGTTTATATTTCTGCATTTATGTACAAACTGCAGTAAAGCTAAAGATATATAATTAAAATTATAATGTAATCTGGGCTAATTATTTTCGCCTTCCCTTAATGTGTGGCTATAACGAGAATCAATTAAATCAGTTTTGCCTTTACACTTGATTTTCTGCACCTTCTCTTTTCTTGTTGCCTTTTCCCGCAGTGTATTAAGTTTCGGTTAGCACGCACATGCTCAAAGTCTGCACGTGTGTGCATGTACATATATGTGTATGTTTGTGGTTGTGTCTGTGCGTGTGTGTTTCTTTGGCATAGAGTGTTTGCTCGCATGGTGCGGCCGCATTAAACTTTATTCTTTTGCCGTTGTCAGCGTCTGCTGCCACATTTATGCCCATTAACGGGACTTTTGCGCCCTCAGGAATTTTTGGCATCTCTCTCCGGGCGTTGCGCGTCTAAATTTTTGATGAACTCAAAATTGCCGATGACATTGAACTGTGCGAATTTCATAACAGGCACGCGGCCCGCCGCCGACGACAACGACGGTGGCTGGTCCCTTCCTGGTTCATCTGCCATGTGCCTACCTCTCCATTGCCTTTTTAGATTCGGTATTAGGATAATGAAAATTGAGGAGAGTTCACAGCACTCGCAAGAATGTTCTGCAGTTGTTCGGCGAGTAAACAACCCGATGGCTGAACAGAAGCTAAATATTTAACAGCTTCGAGCAATTTCATTAATAAATATTTCACTCGCCCGGATTCATAATTTATGTAGACTACGCCTCTGTGTGTGTGTGTGTGTGTGTGTGTGGGTGTATGTGTCTGTGTGTAATTTAAGCAGTTTACTCGTGAGTTTTGCACAGCGAGTGCCGTCGCAAATATCCGGGAAAATTAGTCTATATTTTATGCGGTGCTTTATTATGCACGCGCCCAAAAGTATGCAACATATTTCAATTGTGCTTTACGGCATTAGGCGAAGCCCAAATAAATTGTGCAAATGCGTGTTGTGGTGTGTTCGACTCAGTGAGTGAGTGTATGTGCAAGGGCGGATCAGAGGCAGAAGCATAGTTAGAGGTAGAGGCAGAGCATTTGCTAAAGGTGCTACAAAAAATGCCAGGTCTCCCGTTTGTTTTTCTGTCGAGAGGGAATTGCGTTAACACCTTTGTCATTTATTTATAGTTGTGGGCGTGTCACACATTCCGGCCTCCAGAGTGTGTGTGTGTGTGTGTGTGTGTGCTCGTGTGAGTGTGTGTTCGGCTCGTAAATAACCACTGCGAAGACACATGCCACTTTATGTCAATTATTTTGACAGCTAACAAGCGCAAATATGCAAGCAGGTCGCAGTTATAACATCGCACTCAGTGCGTCCATTAGGCGACCGGGCCCTAAAAAGGCAGGCCTCCACTCAAGCATTCCCATGCGAACAGCCAATTGAGTGAATAAAAAAGCTGAAATAACAAAGAAATATTGATGTTAATATAACTCGCTGGTAGTGGAAATGGGGGAAAAGGTGCGTCAAGGCCGAAGCAAAGTTTTCTGCCTCGTTTAATACAAAACAAAATGGTTTGCAAAGTGCCGGTGGATGTGATTAATTTAATTTAATTTTCTTTATGACTCTGGAGAAAAATAAAATATAAAAATGTTATTATTATGTATTTGTAAAGTTAATCAATTCATTAATTAATTAACCTTTTGTTTGTAGTTTTTTATTATTGCCTTAAAATGGCTTACAAAATGTCTGATTAATTTGAGAAATTTAAATATAATTTTTAAAAGCGTATAAAACATTTTTAAATTTGAATGGTTTATCATAAATTTGTTCAAAAATTAATTCATTTATTTCTTTGTATAACAACATTACAATTTTTAACTCTATACATTTTATGCCATTCCAACATTATTTTCAGCATAGTACTAAGCAGGTATCTGATCTGAGCTCGAGTTAGAGAAGCAGTAACTTGAAACACGTCTGCACTGCACTACACTTAAAAGTCCAGCTAAATATGTATTAAATTTATTAAGAAAATACAATTTAGCTTTTGTTTAAGCTGCGCTCAGGCTTAAGCAATTAAGCTGTCGCATTAATAAAGATTTAAATTGCGCTCAATTGAGGCGCATGCGATGCGAATTAATGATGACCACAGGCTGCTCAGGCCCGAGTGGTTTTTAACCCAAAGTGTCTGCCATATTTCTCGACGGCTGAGCGCACACATACATTCGCGCACACAAGCACACTGGCACACAAACACACTTGAAACTACAAAGGGCCGAAATTGTAACGAAATTATGTCATGCCTTGAGTTAAGGCGCTGGGGCGTGGTCAGCTCGCAGCCAAGTGCTGCTCCTACCGCTGCTGCTGCTGCTGCTGCTGCTGCTTGGGGGCATATCAAAAGGCGATTTAATGAAATTACGGTCAATATTAATCACTGTCAAGGCTAATTGAGTATGAAAACAAGCAGGCGACGGCAGAAAAGAACTGCAGACACATGCGAGGCGAGCAGGCCGTGAGAGCGCTCGCTGCTTCTACTTCACTCTCTCTCTCTCTTTCTTTTTCCCTCTCTCCCACTCTACTTGAATCAGTGTCAGCGTTCATTAGACGCGGCCGGAAACAGAAACGTCATTTGACGTCTTAAAAGGGTTTGCTTGCCAGCCACGCCTCGCCTCATGTGTGTCAACGCAGCAGCGCAGGCAGCAGCGGCGCGTGCAGCAGCTGCTGATGAATTGCCATACAAGCGTCTGTCTGTCTGTCTGTCTGTCTGTCTGTCTGTCTGTCTGTCTGTCTGTCTGTAGGTCAGTCTGCCTGTCGCTCTTGACGAACTGTTCGTCTTACTGTTTGTTCGACTCTCTGTCTCTCTGTTTGTCTGCCTGCCTGTTCAGACGTTCGGTCGCTCTGTCTGTCCGTCTGTCCGCTTGCCTGTCCATCCCCCTCGTCCTCTGTTCGCCTGTTTGTAACCATCATAGCTGGCCCGCAAGGTTTGCGACCCTGTTGCTATGACACGCGCATAATTTGTATTATTTTCGCTGGCAGGCGGCTGTTGCACAGCCTCAGGCCTCATTTGTTATGTTCTTCAGCTGGCATTGAATTACTATTGCCAGCCCTCGCTTTCGCCGTCACCCCTGCCGCAGCGAGTGCCGCACATCGTTTGTCAATCGTAAATTGTGTGCTGACAAGGACAAATGGCATTCGAAGTCGATTTTATTTGCCGGCGATTGCAGCGATTGTGGCAAATGAACTGGAACCTGTTCCGTTTTTTACGCACAGCTTCGCGCTGGAATTATTAGCGTTGGCCCAACTACTTAGCCGGTCTAAAGTAATCAGTTCGCAGTGCTTGCAAAATCAAGTTAACTGCAACTGACAGGTACAGGCGGTAGCAGGAGGGAGCAGCATGCCAGTTGGGGGTCACGTCGCCGGCCTGCAGCCTGTCAATCAGGCGAGGTGGCAGGCCTCCCGACAGCATTAACTTATTGAATTTTAGCCACTTGCCGAGTGGCGCACTTAGCTGATCAGACAACGACACACACACACACACACGGCTGCAATTACCCGCGAGCTATGGATATGCTGCATGCTCGTTCGTGCTGTGAAGCTCGACATGGCCACGTCAAGCGGCAGCGGCATCGGCAGCGGCGTTTGTTGCGCTCCAATTTAATGTGGCAGTCGGGTGAGTGGGGTCTCGCCCTGCCACAGCTCAGCTCCTCTGGGTGCTGGGTGCATGCCCAGCTAAATCAAGCCCTTGTTGCCGCTGCCGGCCACCTGTCAAGTGCATGTAGATAAATTTCCAAGCTAATAGTGCCGAGCGCTCGGCCAGCCGCAAAGCAACGTGGCTGCAGCTGGACGAGCTGCTGCTGCTGGCAGCCACTGTGATTGGGCTATGGATGAAGCTAGTGCGATGGTTGGGCGGCAGCATCGGGGCAGTGGGCGGGTCGCTGCACAAAGCAATTGCAGCCGGCAGCTGTTTAAACTGTTACAAAAATACTGTGAGCCTGACAGCGGGCGTCCGAGCCTGGCATGGCCCGTACCAACTCCTCCCTCTCCACGCAGTCTCTGGCTGGCCTGCCCCCGCTCTCTGCAGCTTGCCACTCTGCTCAGTTAACTTAATTGAAAATCACAAAAATTGGTCATTCCGGCACAATGAGCAAAGCAACTTGGCAGCCGGCAACGATAAATGTTACCAAAGTGCATGGCAGGAAGTACAACAACAGGAGAAACAAAAGCAAAACCAAAAGCAGAGCCCGACAAATTCAATTCCTTCGAGAGAGCAGCAGCAGGACGGAGGGGGGTGCGGGTGGTGGTTGGGTGTAAGGGTGAAGTGAATTGAAGTTAAGTTAAGTAAAGTTGCCTAAGCAAAACACACTCGCACTTTTTACTCAACTCGGGACTGTTTTTTCCGGCCGTTCGCCTGTTTAGACAAGAAGCAAACTTTTAAGCACAATTCAAAGCGGGCAGCAGAATGGCAGAGGGAAAGAGAAAGTGAGAGAGAGAGAGAGAGAGTGTGCTAGCGGAAGTGAGTGCGAGTGAAAGAGAGAGCGAGAGATGCTGCTGCTATTTCTGGCGCGTCCATTTCGCCACGTTCCGCTGTTGGTTCCGGTTGCGACGGCGACGCACACACACACAAAAACAAACAAGCGCATACACACACTAACGCACACATACATATATACACACACACTCGCACAACCTCACGCAGTGCGCGGGCCACACATTAATTCATTTAATGGCTGTAACGCAGGGTAAACAAGGCGAGCAAAAAATCGCTCTAAAATAAATACAAATTAAAGCAACAACAAGCAACAGCAACAACAACAACAACAACAACAACAACAACAACAACAACAACAATGGAAACAACAACAATAATAGCAACCACTCGAGCAACAGCAACAGCAACAGCAACAATAACGAGAGCAGCACGCGCATTAGCAACACATAGAAAATCGATGTTGAGTATACGCCCGGTGTGGCCGACCAGCGCACACATATACAGCCACACACGGACACACTGGGAACATGCAGCCAAGTGTTCATAATGCCATTACAAACAATTTTCAAAGAGACAGCGTAAAAACGAGCATAAAATGTGAACTTAACTCGACGCTGATTACATATAAATAGCACAATGTGGGCGTTGCGGTTGCCTCTTCGCTGGCAGTGGGTGGCTGGGACCATGGCAAGCTTTTAATTTGCCGCTCGCTCGCGCCATGCAGCTTACCATGCGCCTAGTTTATCATGGGGGGAAATGTGGTAGCAGCCCGGCGCAACCCGACTCGATCGACCCCCGAGTCCGGTCACGTAATACTTATAACCCACTCGTTTTTAAATCTGCGAGTATCGGGCAAATTTATGTGCTGCTCGGCCCGAAAAATGGCAAACATAAACTTGTCAGTCACACGTAGCCGCCATAAATTAGGGAAGCTCCAACTGCTCCCACCGCGCTTGTCATTGTGGGCCAGAGTAATCCGAGCTCATAAAGTTCAATAAACTCGGCCGGGCTTAGCCTGGCCTGCGATAATTTTGAGTGTCCCTGCCGCATGCCAAATACTGCTACAGGAAGTGCACTAATTTATGGCCCAATGGCGAAACCCAAGACAGCGCTATCCCGACTGACCTTTCCGGCATACATAGCAAATAAACTCACGCATACTGAGACATATTTCGCATGTCTGTATATGGCGCTCAAGCTGACTGATGGTCAGGTGGCTGGGGCGTGGGGCGTGGGGCGTGGGGCGTGGGGCGTGGGACGGACTGCAAGCACAATTCAAATTAAATTGAGCATGCGGCTGAAGCGAATGGTCAAGGATTCGCTCGCAGGGGCTGCTCCTTTTTTAAATAACATTATGCTCAAAAGTGCGGGCAAGCGTGAAAATTAGAAGCTGCCCAGCGCAATAGGGGACCACTCTATGCGAGTGTGTGTGTGTGTGTGTGTACATGTGTATATGTTCTGCTGTGTGTGGTCAAAAGTTTGGCAAGGACAATGTGTGTTATTTTGAATAAATTAAATTTGTCTGCAGCTCGACATAATAAGCGCTGCTTCTTGTATGCCAGAGCAGGGCAGAAAGAGAGAGAAAGCTATTGAGAGAGAGGGAGAGTGTGTGCTGCTGTGCGCCAAGCTCATGCTCCAATAATTTTATTACAATGACAACGAGCTCGAGTCGAGTTTTGGCCAGTGAAGTAAAGCGCGCGGGGAGTGGCTGCAGCTGCCGTTTTCGGGGTCAGTTCGCAGCCCGCAGCTAATTAGGCGTTTTAAATGTCAGACTAACTAAAAAATCGCCTGGCGAACATATGTTGCCTGCCTGCCAGCTTGCCTGCCTGTCAGAGTGGTCCGAGCTGCTCGGGATTCCGTTTACAATATGGCCGCAGAGCTCAATATGCTCATAATCAACACGAGCAAAGCCGGCAATTAATTATGCATATGTGTGAGTGGGCGGACAACATATGGACGCAGCAAGGGCAAATGGAGTAGGGTCTCGGTCATTTAATGAGCTTAATTAAATAAACAAATCGCAGCGAGTTTTGCTTCGTTTTCGGCAAAGTCGCATTAAAAGTTCATGAGCAGCTAACTAATACACATGTAAGACACAAACACACACACACACACACACTCGCACTCACACATATGCAGAGAGTTAACCTGACAGGATTAGGCTGCTGCCAATTAGTGCTCGGTACATGTGGCCTTATTGCCGCCTTATGCATAATGAAACAAAGCCGGGGGTGAGGTTGAAGCTGGGCTCATATTAATGGAGCTGGCTTCAAGTGCGCTTTGCACTTGCTTTTCTTTTGCTTCTTATTTCGTTTTCGGTCGACTAATCGAATATTTAATTAGTTTAATTCGATTCGCAAATGAACTTGAAGATTAGCATCAAATTGTTTACAAAGCCAAGGACCGAGATTTCTGATGCTGCTCGTGATTTTGAGTCTCGTTTTGGCTAAGCAAACAAAGGCGCAGCCACGACCCAAGCAAGCCCGCTTTGACCCCAGCCCGAAATGACCTCAAATACAAGATTGAGAACAAGAACTAAATTTCTTAAGTGCTTTCATGTGCCAAGTCACCCAGACCTCCCCTCCCCTCCCCTCCCCTGCCGCTTCCTCCGCCTTGGACAGGCAATTGGCAGTGCCTACAATGACGAGCCGGCCGACCCTTCGTCCTCTGCTTTGCTTTATTACACTCGAATCATTTTCAAGAGTCAACTTGGCCGCCTTGCTGCTGCCCCGCCCCTGCAAAGGGGTTGGAAAAACAATTTTGAAAATTTATTTTCATTAATTTTAATTCGCTGCAAAAGTTTTGCGTTTCCCCTTTGCGCCATTTGTGTATCGGACGTGGACGCAGCTCAGATGAGGCAGCAGAGTGGGAGAGTGGATGCTAGAGAGGAGTACAGAGCCAGCCCCGCAGTTGGGAGCCAAATAATTACTTTTTCAGATTTCGGCCAGCTCGTCCCTTTTTAATTATTTGCCAAGGCTTGTCGCTAACTTCCATTTCGAGCAGCGAGGCGAGCATAATTAATTTATTTCATTTTTTTCGCATCCCTTTGCCATGTTTTTGCTTTCGCTGTTGTTTTGTGTGCGCCTAGAACATTTCCAATAATTAATTGAAACACTCGAGCAAAACGTTAATATTTAATTAAAAGTGCGAACGCAGCGAAACTCAAAAGATTTGCGCCACTGCAAAAGGATTAATGGGGATGCGCGTCTTGTCCCCCCCCCCCCCTGGATGACAATGCAGACTTTATACACTGCTAGGCAGGGGAATGGCAGAGGGAAGCTTTAGCTGACTTGCGCAGCGTTGATTGCACTTAAGCCCCGGGCAAAGGCACAAAACAGTCTCTGGCTCTGACTGTGATTCCGACTCGGATTCAGTCGCTAATGTCAATAACATGCGATCCGCTCCTGCTGCCAACTCGCCTGACTCAGCAGGCGGCAATCAGTGCGAAGTTCAATGTCAATTGGAGCCCATGCATGTGTGTGTGTGTGTGTGCTTAGGCACAGCTGGAGCCCCAGGCAGATACAACAAACAGGCAGGCATGTGAGAAGAAGTTTTTATTTACGTTTCGTGCCCTTTGAACTGTTGATAAATTAAAGGGAAACGCAGCTGCTCGCTGGAACTTTTCTCTGCGCTCTCCTTTTATTGACATTATATTGGGATTATCTTGCAGCTTCGATAACATGCTAATAATCAGCTCAAATTTCTTATCTTTGCAGCTGCAACTGGAAACTGCTACGCTGTAAACGACTTTAGGTGAGTTTTTTTTTAAATAGAAATTGAAGTACTTTAATAGATTGAGAATCGCAGCGAAGCTTTGTTAGCTGCAGCGCCACATTGCTCATACGCTCTGTGGTCACATGCAAGTCTGAACCTAACCCTCTATGATTGCCTCTGTTTGTGCGGCCAGTATAAATTAAAACCTTCCGCAGCGCAAACAAATTGTTTGCCACATTGCGCATACGCCCGATAATCGCACGCCTGGCTGCATCTATTGCTGATTGTTTCTATCTCTGTCTGTCATGCTGCAATTAATTGCAATTCCATTGTTAATGAACTAGTTGAGGCAAAAAGAATAACGAAATGAGTTCAGCGGGAACAGCGCACCATACACACACACACACACACACAGACACACACCTGCCTGCCATCGAGGCGGCTACAAAGTAGGTGGCAGAAAAGGACAATTTGCAAAGTGACGTCAAAACAATTACGTGCAGAAATACGCTTGATAATAAAATGAAGTGAGCTCGCCAGGAGTGGGTGGGGGCTTGGAGCTGGAGATGGGAACTGCGACGTGGCGCTAGTTCGTCTACTCAAATGCTGGAACGTGCTTAAGTGTTGACTTTTATAAATTGTGCTGTCGTTTTTCTTACCTGTGCCGGGGTTCGTCCGCTGCGCTGCACGAGAATGTGGCCCTGCCTGCTGTCTGTTGGCATGTGCTCAACTTGGTCAGCAATTAATTACACAGAGAGAAAGATGCAGAGAGAAAGAGAGAACGAGAGAGAGAGAGAGAGAGAGAGAGTCGTGTGAGCTGACGGCAGTTCATCAGTCGGCTGACAACTTTAAAAGCGCATTTAAGGCGAATTTAGTTGGGCCAATCAACTGAGCTCGCCGAGATCTCAATAAGCGATGCGCCTTGTGCTTGCCACACGGATTTATAAACGCCTGCCACGCGAGCGTCGCTTGGAACGAGAAGTGGCAAGTTCATTTTTTCTTTCTCGCCTTCCTTCTCGCCCCTTTTCATTGCGGTTGTGCAGCCCTTGCCGCAATTAATGCCAACAGATTAATTATACGCATCGCTGCATAATTCCACTGTCTGTTTTCAAATTTATTTTTATTTTCGTTTTTATTTACCGAGCCGAGGGCAAGCGAGTAGAAGAGCAGGCAAAGCAGCTAGTAAAAAAAGGACAATGGCTTGGCTCTAATGAGTGCGCATTAGCCCGACGACGACTTTGGCCTCAGCGCGCACCCCAATTTGTCGGGATAATCAAGCCGACAGCAGTGCCACCAATATCGCATAGTATTGCGTATTCTGAAAGAATATACCGTTTTTTTTTTTTTTTTTGGTGGCGCAATTTGGTATTGATAGCCGGAGTCAAGTCGAGCAGCTGGCGCTGACCTGATTATTTATAGGACTTTGTTTAGTTTGGGCAGCAACTTTTTGCCCATTCATGCCATAAATCTTGCGGAGCGCGCGCTCTGCTCGTATTAATGTGTCAACTACACGAAAGTAACGCACACTTCAAAGACCTTCAATCAGTGGCAGCAGTAGCCGACAGAATGGACAGGCAGCACATGTGGCGGGCGTCGGGCGTCGGGCCGTGATAATTATAACTCTGGTCAAGGCCAGCCGGCAGGGGATAAGGTTAAGGGATAAGGCTCGAGACTGGATATGGTTATGGATTCGATGGCAGACAGTGACATTCATGTTGATTTATATGTCTCCTGGGGGCATACGGGGCGTATGATTTATGCCGCAACTGTAGCTGTGCATGAAAACAAATAAATATGCCCGGCTCGGGTTGTCATTAAAGCGTACAAAGCACATTAATTGCATATTAAAACGTATTAAGGATACATTAGCCGGCACTATCTGCCCGGTCGGACATCGTTGCGTCTCCCTGCCGGATCCCCTCGGCTGCCATAAACAGTTTCCTCTGTACAAAGTGCCAGCAGGGCCAAGACATTGCCAGCAGCTGCTGCCAGGCGACAATTTGCGCAGAGCAGTGCTGAGTATTTGCTTTGCCGTATTAAGTAATAAAAGCGCTGTAAAAATCATAAAATGAAAGTACGAAGTAGACGCAGAAGAAGAAGGCGAGAGCGAGTAAAGTCGAGCTGCTTGAGGCCGAGCCGGGGCCGGGCCTGGCCGTATTAAATATTATAAAAGGCAATTTGCGAATCTCATATAAAAGCCACACGGCATAGACCGAAATCTACATGCTAACTGCCACACACACACACACACACACACACACACAGCTCTGTACACACACAGGCACAGCCACACCGGCAGGCAGGCAGCAGGCAGCAGGCACTTGGGCGGCAATCATTAGCAACAAAAGGCCGTAAACAAACAAAACAACAGCCGTAACAAGTAAACAGCCTGCCGGGCCTGTTGTTGTTGCGGCTGTGTGTGTTGTTGTTGTTGCTGCTGTTGGTTGTCAGGGCAACCACAAGCGAAAGGCCAAAATGCCTTGGCTACAAGCTGTTGGCGAAGACATTCAATTGCATATGCTCGCAGCGTTGATAATTGTGCCAGAATTAAAAAGATTTACTAGCAAAGCTATCTACCAAGGTCCTTTCCCACTCCCCTGTCCCCCTTGCTTCGCACCTTTCCTACTTCGCTGAGATTTGTGCAGGTCTGAGATTTCGTTTCATTCTGTCTCTAATTAAAGCGACGCTTTGTGTCCCACAGCAGGGCGTTTGTTTACCGCTCATTTTGATGAGTACAGAAGGAACCTACTCTGCTCTGTCCCTGTCACTCTCTATATGTGTCTGTCTCGCTCTATTGTACCCCTACCCCTACTCCTTATCCCTCTACAGGTAATTAACATTTTTATGTACTTTTCCGAGACGAGTGACTGCTGCTCGACAACCTCCAGTTGCTCGTGCTTCTGCTGCCCTCACCTTCTGTTCTGCTGCTCCGCCTGCCACATAATTAAAACGTTGATTTATGCAACAGATAATAAATTCAACAATGCCACACACTCACACAGAGTGCAGAGTTGCCAGTCTCTGACTGTCCTTTACTTGTATTTCATTTTTATTTACGACTCGCCGCCTCGCACTTTACGTTGTATTTATTTTCATTTTATCGCCCCTTCGATAACGATGCTTAAAAGCATTTTTAATAAACCAATTTCTTGCGCACACACACCGTCACATTCCCCCCTTCCCCCTACTCTACTTCCCCTTTTTTAACACTGATTAAATTTGTTGCTGCGGAAACATAATGAGAATCCGATAAGACACGACGACTTAATGCTCTATAATGCCGCCGACGCATTAAGATAACAATTGAATTATTAGTTTTAATTATATGGCCTGTAATTTATAGAAATCTATATGGCAGCAGCCATAGCTAAATGAGGCTGTGCGTAGAGCTAAATTAATGGCTTGCAATGACCTTGCAGCGAGCAGGTTGAGTGAGACAAAAATAATAGATAGTAACTGCTGATAGATAAATGAGTAAGTGTATATTTTACTTATAAGAGCAGTCTGCTACTTTTAGATACTAAATCCTACTCAAGCTTGCATCTACAATACATAAGAAATGGTAGCATATTTCCCTGAGTTTCCAGTCTCCTCGAAGTTTTTCAATTTCACCATAGTTCAACTCATTGCCAATATTTTCTCTGCCTTCTTTCGTTCGGTACTGCGACATCAGGTAGAAGCCATATAAGTAATTGATTGAGCTCACTGCCAACGCGTCCATTAATTTTTAAACAACTTAAAATTGCGTCTTTTTTGACGTATGCATTTTTGATTTATGGACGGGCGCAGCGCTCGTTGACGTCAATCAGTTGGCCAATTGTTGGTCTTCTCTTTGCGCCGAGGCGCAATGAAGTAATCAGTGTGCGAGACTGGGAGCAGCAGCGCAGCTTCAGGTTCCCAATCAAACTTTTCCAATAAAGTCTTTAGCCTAAAGACAGCGGATAAATCAAGCAATCAGAGCGAAAAGGGCTGCGCCGACAGCCGCTCGAACATAATTTATGGCAAGTGCTTTAAAGTTGCCTCGGCCGAAATTACTCTCCAGCGCATATACATAAAAAGCAAGAAGGAAAATACATGGAGAAAGTAGAGGAGTGGTAGCGAGGCGTAGAGGAAGCGAATGAGCCACGAAGATAATATGCGGCTGGGCAAAATCAAAACCAAAGTGAAGCCAGCCACAAAAGTTGCCAGCAAAAGTGCGAAATTTAACTTTGCCGATTACACCGTTGAGACCGGGGCCACGTTGCGTATACGTAACGTATACATAATAATAGCGCAGCCCAACAACAACAAAAACAAAAAAAACAAAAGCTGGGCGTAGAGCAGACTGATAGGCAGGCAGACGGACAGCCGGATGGAGAGACGGAGCAGCAGCCACGTGCATAGTTTGATGCGCAGCTCTCGACTTCAGCTTCAGTCGCAGTTTGAGTATGAGTTTCAGTTTGTTAATAAAAAGGCCAGTCAGGCAAATGAAAAATACTTTCCGTGGGCTGGGGAAAATTGACTTAATCTAAAATAAAAGTTTAGTGCGTTTGGGCCACACACAAATAGACAGGGGAGACAGACAGACAGAGAGAGAGAGAGAGAGGGAGAGAAGAGAGAGTGGGAGCTCGCACGAGGCACTGGGGCAGGTCCAAGTTCACAAACGATACTTTTATGGGAGTGTGTGTGTGTGTGTGTGTGTGTGTGTGTGTGTGTGTGACTGCTGTCGATGAGGTAAACGAACCAGCAACGATTCACACACACACCCATACAGAGCCACGCACACTCCGGGATATGGCAGCATGTTAATTTCCCAGGAAACGCACGATAAAGTTGAATGCTTTTTCGAAAAACTATTTGACTTTGAGCAAAGGGTAGACGAGCCAGCGCCAGGCAAACGCCAAACAGCAGCCCGAACACTCGTTACATATATCACAATTCGTGTGCGAGTATGTGTGTGTGTGTGTGTTTGTGCAAGCATTTACCTAGCACACACATGCAGTGTCTGTAAATTGGGATTGGCATCAGCTGGAGCCGAAGACTCGGGCTGGAATCGGGCCCGAATTAAATCAAATAAAAAAGTTTTAATAAGGAAATAAATTTTCGTGAAAATGCTGAAAAAGCAGCAAGATTTACGATGCACAAAGATAAATTCACACACATATAAACACGCACACAAGCACATATGCTAAATGGGCATTAGGACGAGCAACTTAAACTGCAAATGAAATGGCAATTCATTTATTGCTCCTTCGGTATTTATGGCAAGCAAATAACTGCACACAAGTGTGCGAGCGTGTGAGTGTGCTGGTATGTGTGTGCGAATCTGCATAATGCGACGCAATTACATTTAAAAGCTCATAAAATGAGAGCAGCACTTCAATTGGAAAATAAGCCGCAGATAAAACGTCAAATCAACGGGCGGGGGCCAACTGCGTGGTAATTCAAGAAACAAATGCAGAAATTAAACAAACAAGCAAAGAGAGCAACAACAAAATAAAAAAAAAAAAGACGAACCCACAGAGAAACATATTTAATTTCCGCTACATAAGCACAACTGACTCGTGATTATTTCCGTTTATGATAGTTGCTCCGTTTTTGGCTGGCATTTGGCTGCATCATCGTGCGTAACGTTTCCGTTGCCAGCAGGATACCCATAAAACACACACAACACTCACACACACACACACACACACACACACGCACACTCATGCTGTGTGCCAATTTTGCCAGTCGGTTAGCATGACAACAAATTTTGCCAGTGTGTGCGAGCAGCAATTGCTTATTTTTGTTTATTACACCAGCTCGAACCGAGCTGAGCAGGGCTTCCCCTTGCCTTCTGCTCCTTCTCCTACTACTGCAATTGCGCTGATTGTTTGCTGCGAGCATTAAAATATTTTTGCATTCCTCTGCGCTGCATTTGAATAATTACAGCGTTTTGCTTTCACTCTGCTGTTTGCTTAGACTTGCCCGACTTTATAATTAATTAAAATATTCAGAGGTCAGCGGGGCGTATGCGTAACGCGTGGCCTTCGCCGGGGCCCTGGACCCGATCCGGTCCACTCCGGTCCATTCCGTCCGCCTGGGGGCCACTTAGGTCGCCTTAATGCTGACCCTTGGAGCTTATCATGATTTGCGCACCATGAAAATGACTTCTTCAGAATGTTTCTCGGATTTTTAAAGGCCGCAGTCGAGCTTCACTGTCCTCAGTCCGTTACACGCTGCCCGCTGTCAGTCTTCGTCCCTTTGCTGACATGCTTTTGCCCTTACCCGCAGCTCTCGTGTGAGTGTGTGTGTGTGTGTGTGTGTGTGTGTGTGGGTACAGTGCAAGGGGCCCGCAAGTGCGAAGCCCTGACAAGTGCTCAGTTCACTTTGGGGCTGCTCGCTTTTAACGGAGTGCTCGCAATCTTCATGCGCTGAGCTCCCGAGCGTTTTGTCAGCTTTATAATTAAAGCAAAAGTTAATTTTTTCCGACTCTGTCATAGTGTAACCCACTCCAAGCAGCCTCCTTAGCACCGCACACCCGCTTGTTTTGCCTGCGCCTTGCCGGAAAACTCATTATTTTTTAAATGAAACTCTTGCTTTGTGTCAGCTCCTCGCCTCGCCTCGCCTAACCTCGCCTCGCGTCTCGTGTGTTTGTCTCTGGCATTGTGTGCCCCGACGATGATCCCAGTCGCAATTAACTCAAGAAAATAATGTTGCGGCAATGACGAGCGAGAAATGTAATATTTCTGCCCCGTTTTCTAGCCCTCTCCCCGCACTCCCTTTATCACAACCCTCTCACCCACTACAGTGCCCAACCAATATGAGCATGTTGCATTCGTAATAAGCATGTAAATGGAAATGAAAATGAAAATGGAGTTGGCGCTGAAGTTGGGCGTTTCCCTGTTCGGCGGCTCATTTGTATGCCAATTGCATTGCCGCTGCTGGTGCTGCTCGTGATGCTAATGCCTGCTGACTTGGCGCACAACTGGGGCAACTTCAGCTATTTGCCAGCACTTGCTGCTGCTGTTTTATTGTCGTGCAATAATTATAAATTTTGAAAATTGCAATCCCCGAACGACGCATTGACAGCGCATTCCGATGCAGAGCGAAAGCAATTTCAAAGTTTGCATTTACACGAGATTGTCTGCAGCAAAGTGCTTGTGTGTGTGTGTGTGTGTGTGTGTGTGTGTGGGGGAGTCTGCTGGCAAGCAATTTCAGCAGCGTTTAGGGAGCTTCTTCTTGAGCGAGAGCGAGCGCAGGTGAGGGTAATTGAAATGTATGTGAGGGCATGCTGGCTGCCAGGAGTTTAATGAACTTTGGCATGCATCCGCATGCGAGTACAACGAGTCTGCACACACACACACACACGCATACTCACATGCATACATGCAGACTTCCCTACTCGATATGCCACCCGCTTGGCTCTGCCCTCCCTTGGCTCATAAATGCATGCATGCTTGTAAGAATTGCTTAGCTGGGATTTGCTTAATTTTAGCACCACGTCTCAACATGCCACACACTCCCCTGCCACGCAGGGCTGCCTTATGGCCAACCAGGGAATTGCGTCACACGCGTCGTATACGCAACGTCGCGCCATTGTTTTAGCATTTTCATTTTGGTGTTCGTTTGCGTTTTCGTGTTTTCGTTTTCGCTTTCGCTTTCGTTTTCGCTTTTCATTTCGATTCCGCACACATGCGCGCAAATCGAGCATGCGGCCACTTGTCAGTCAATCAATAAAATGCAAATATTTGTCAGTTTCTTGGGCATTGTTTTGCCGCGCAGCCAGCGCGCTGCTTTGAACTTCAAAGTTCTGCATAAACACTTCACAAAATTCAATGACAACTCCAATAAACTGGCACTCAGCTGCCGGCGCAACAGCTGCGCTCAAGTGGGTGTGACCCACTTGCCAAGGCACAACCTCGCCGCACTCCCTCAGCGCGCACACACACACACACAGGCAGGCTGGCACACATATGCCGCCTGAATGCTTATGTGGCAGTTGTGTTTGATGTGTGCGCCACAAATTGCTTTGATGGTCGCCAACATCTACTTGGAGCTTCTATTTGTGCTCCTCTGTGCATGTCTGAAAGTCATTTCGAATGCCGCTCGCCCGATAAGCCCAACGGAATGATACAGACAGAGAGAATGCCAGAAAGATTGGAAGCGGCAGCAGAGGGGGTGAGAGTAGTGTGGTAAAGAGTGTAACGCGGACCGAGGGAAAGGGAGTGCGGGCAGTCGTAACTCTGCGTCTTCATGCAGGCAGCAATTAGGTTAGCTCTGAAGGGCAGGCAGTGCTGTGGTTGATTTTTATTAAATAGCCACGCCCACTATTATTGCAGCAAGGTCATAAGGTGAACTGTCAGCTATTTGATTCTTATGAGCCGCATAAAATTACTTTTACACATGAACTTCATAAAATACATATTTAGTTTTTAAAGCAACGTGCTTTCTGGAAAACAATAAAAAATTAACATGCTTTTTTTTGCATATAATAAACGCTCTTAAATTTAATTTTAAGCAGTGTATAATTTGTAAAATATTGAAAATAAATTTAATTTTCCTTACCATAATTTAAAATTAATGCAGACCTCAAAGCGTATTCTAAGCAAGTTCTAGAAGTTAGAGTGCAAAAACAATTTGAAGTATTTCAAATTATAAATTGTCTCCCAATAGCAGCTACAGTTATAGCCTATTGACAAGCGTGAGCCCCCAGCATGTGCTAGTATTTATGCAAGTATTTTTGTTGGGCTCGCTGTCAGCTTAGAGAGAAAATTCACACGCCAGCGCAAATCTAGTTTAATCTATTAGTTTGAATTTGTTGGTGGACTAATGCGGGTCTTACATGTTGTCGGACTGCTATATGCCTGCCTGCCTGCCTGCTGCTGCCACGCCCACAGCCTCGCGTGGGCTAATACCTATGCGAGCGACGGGCCTTAGATAAAGCCTGTCATAAAATGCACAAATTTGTGTCGCTCGGGGAGCACTTTACATGCTCAGTGCCAAAAAGCAAGTCCGTGTGAGTCCCGCTTCAGACTCCCCCTCCTCTCTCCCTCTCCCTGAGAATACTCGCTTCGTCTGCTCCAGCTGAAGCTCAGTTGCGCCTCAATATTAGTTCAATAGCCCGCACGATGCTCCGATTACCCGATGGCCCGATGTCCCGGCTGGTCGCTCTCTGCTCTCCGCTCTCCGCTCTCTTTCCTGCTCTCGTGCGCAAATCCTTTGAGGTCAGCCAAAATGCTGTGCAAAACTTTTTCAGCCACAATACACACACATACACACACGCACATTGTGCATGTCTTGTGTGTGTGTGTGTGTGTGTGTGCTTTGCCCACTTCGATTTCTATTATTTGAAGCGCACTTCAGCTCCGGCTTCAGTTCAGCCGCAGTGCATATGGAGGCCACTTTATGGCTTTCCACTGATTTGGCTGCCATTTTGTGCGCCGGCCGATCGGAAGGGCCTGCTGCCTGCAAGGGGGAGTGGGATGAGAGTGTGTTTCGTACACTTCGCTTCGGTTTTAGATTTTCGGTTTGTGTTTTTGCAGATTGGCAACAACAAAACAGCAAAATGGAAGCAGAAAAATGTATAAAAATCGCTGGCTGTTTTGCGGTTGTTTGCCATTCGGCGAGGTCCGCACGGAAATCGCCTTAGGAGAAATATTGATGCCGCCGTCCAGAAAGACCCCTGCTCGACACCCAAGTCGAGCCGATACCCTAACCCAATGCTGGCAGCAGAGTAAACAGCGCTCTGGCCGATGTTTTACTGCAGTTTTTGTTTGGAGTTTTATGTGGGGCCGCGTCTATGGCCTGCGCGTTTTTGTTGTCTGTGTAAGCCGCTGTTGCCAGTCAGCAGCAACAAAAATACCAGCAGGCAACAGCAACAACAGCAACAACAACCATAACAATAGCAATGGGCATATTCCAGAACGGGAGAGACAGAGAGAGCAACGCGCGCGAGTGCTGTAAAAATGATTTTATGAGTTTGCATAAAATTTTGTGGTTTTCACGCCCATGTTTATTGCAGGCGGCACATATGTTGCCATCGCTTTGCTTGCTCTTGTTATTGTTGTTGCTGTTGCCGTTGCTGTTGCTGCCAGTCTATTGATTTTATTTTTTTGCAGCTAAGCTAAAGCCCAGGCACAAGCTAACCAGCGACTATATATGGCATTGCCAATTTTTAAAGCAATTTTTTCTGCTGTTTGTGCAGGTTTTTCTGCGCTCTGCCCGCCCTCTGTCTCTCTGTCTCCTTCACTCGTTTATGGGGAATGCGTGGCTTGTTAAATTTAATTAAATTCCTGTGGCTTATATGACACTTTGGCACAGCAGACGGGAACTAAGTTCATTCGTCGTTTCGGTCTGCGTGAGACTTTTTATTGATCAGCACAGTGCGGGGCAGAATTCAAATACTCGAATTCCTCACGAGGAATTCCCGCTATTTGCAATTCGTTTCGAGCTCTTTTCGCTTTTTTCGCTTCGCTTTATCTGCGCCATTTTGTCTAATCTGGCAGATCAAAGGGCCGCCACGCAGTCGGGCAATTTATTGATTTTGACACCAGACCAAATGGTCAGCCAATGGTCCAATTAGATGATTTGCTCATGTCAAATGACCATCAAATTTAATTTGCCACAGCCACAGGCCAAAGCGTTGCCGGAGCATGCAATTAAATGGAACTGGTTCGCCTCAGTTTCAGTGCGGTTCGCAGTGGTTCGGAACGGTTTAACACCTGCACGCAACAAGCCTCTGCTCTGATGGCTTCTGGGCCAGCCAATTTCCCGTCCATTCTAATGACAGCAAAATTTTAATAAGCATGCATTAGCCTGAAAGCCAAGGCTCGACCCAAAAGTTTGTGTGTGTTTGTAATTACCAAAAAGAAAGAGAGAGCGAGAGACAGGGAGAGAGACAGGGCAGCAGCGGAAGCCGCCTTTAGTTTATCTAAACGAGCAGAATTTTAGGGTTTGGTTTTACCCGCACACTTTGGCAGCCCTGGCACGTACTTGGCGGCTTTGGCGCGGCTATAAAATGCCACTTAAATCCAGGCGAATCCGACAGAGCAGCCCCAGTGCTGTCCGGGCAAAGAAAAACAATTAATATTGCCGTATGCAACAATAACCTTTTGTTTTTAGTGCTGTCCGCGGGCCACTTCAAATCCGCATGCATGCAGGCGCGGCAGGGGCCGCGGCTTCTTGCCTTGCCTGACTGCCTGCTTGGCTGCCAGCCTGCCCTGCAGGTGAAATAAATTATTATTTATTACGGTCATTAGGGCTTAATGGCGGCAATGATGTCCACCACGCACACACACACACACACATATATATACACAGCGTGCAGGCCAGCACAGTCCCGCGTTCGCCACGGACTTCCGGCGCTTAATCGAAAACGAAGGAGAAACATTTGCGGCCGGACAACCTTTGTGGCGGTCCGCCTGCAGCCCCATTCTGTGGACCCTTTTTAATGGCAACCGGTTCACATTATGCGGCCAGCGTATTGTCCTTGAAAATATTACGCATAAACAAAAAGAAATCCGGCGAGCCGGCGATGCGGCTATGCGGCGATCCGTCGAGCCGAGCGTTTATCGCCGGCCCGGAGCGGGGGCATTATTATCTGGCAGGGGCGTGTGAAAAATATTTATGCATTGGCAAACTTCTGGCCTCGGCCGTCATAAATATGCGGCAAGAGGCCAAAAAGCGTAGCATAATTTAGGCGCAACACACGCACACCCGCACACACACACGCACACACGCTCACACTCACAGGCATATTAATGGTGCTTCGAGCTGACACATTGTAAATTCAAATGCATTTCTCTGGCAGCTGTGACTCAGCTCAGCTCCGGCCCCAAAACTTGGCCCCAAGCTTTTACCGCAAAGTGAAAACAATCAATCAAAATATGCATATGGGCAAAGGGGGCGGGGGCAAGGGAGCAGCAACCGAAAGGAAATGGAAAACTCGGGCGGCACAAAATTAATTTCATGCATTTATGACACATACAACAACGGGCTGGCAGGGACGGCAGGGACGGCAGGAGGGCGTGTCACGTCGAGTCAAGTCGCGGCGGCGTCGACGACAATTTCCATAAAGCAGACCAAAGATTATTTCGTGCAAATAAAGCAGGTAGCGAGACGAACGAAAGAGCAGAGACAGGGAGAGAGAGATGGAAGGAGCGAGCGAACGGATGAAGAATATGAAGTATACGCCGCGGTGACTCGCTACAATTGCAGCGTGTGCAACACTGATTTATTTACCACGCGAGAATTATTCTTCTTGTTATTATTATGTAACTGCAAAGGGACTGGCTGCAGCTCCGACTCCACGCCGGCTCCCCCCGCAGCTCCTCCTTCAGCTGCAACTTCTCCACGGAAGCCCAAGCGCTTGCTCTGTGCGAAGTTTGCAATTCCCGACACAAAATTACATGCACTTACGCGCGTGTGTGTGTGTGTGCGCGTGTGTGTTAGGTGTGCATGTAATTGCGCTTGTAGTTGTGTGCGTTGCACCAGTTTCCACAGTTCGCTTGTCGCACTTCCCTCCGGCCTGCACTCGCTTTGATAAATGCGCATAATTTCAGTAGTTTTTCTTGAAGTAGCGCAGCAACAATGTGTGCGTGTGCGTGTGTGTGTGTGTGCGCGCATGTGTGTAGCGAGGTGTGTGTAATATTCTCTTACTGCTGTGCTTTATTGTTCACAGCGCCGCGTTAAACATTATGCCAGCTGGGCGGTTTGTCTTGGCGGAATTATGAAGACGATTACATGACTTTATGGGCGAGTGTGCGTATGCGAGGTAGGCGTGTCACCAGCGCGCGTGTGTGTGTGTGCGTATATTTATGTACAGCGATGCGCCAGTCTAATGAAATACCTGCCATGATTTACAAGCTAGTTGAAGCGCTGGAGGAGACAAAAAAATAAACGAAAGAATTAATACGCTATGCATACAGTGCCGTCGCGCGGTATTAGTCACGCTGCAATAGTTTAAAATTTAAGGCGCGAAAAAACTAAATTTGCTTTTAGCTTTGTTCAAATGAAGCGCAGCCAAATTAACAGCTTCAAAGGGAACTCTTTTCTTTTTCCCCAGTTCGTACTGTACTCTTTGCCCTCCCCTCAGTTCGGGCAACATTTTTATTATGCTGCGCTGTCGCAGCGTATAAATGTGGTGCCATTTAGTAAACATTTTTCATGTTCCAGTCGAAATTGTCGTTGCTGCTGTTGCAGGCTTCGCGCGAATATTTGAGAGTGTGCGCTTTTCAATTCACCTGCCGCAGCGCCAAACTGTTATCCTGTGTTTTCCTCCAAATAATTCAACTGAAAAATTCATAAAGCTGCGCCACACACACACAGAGAGAGAGAAAGAGAGAGGCATACAGGTATATCTCGTGTGTCCCTGTTTTTGTTTTTCTTTAATTGTTTAGAAAATAAATCACCGTAGCCCGAAATAAGTTGACAACGCCACATGAAATAAAAACGAGCTGCGCGCGGAGCAAATGGCACAGCGAGCGCTGCACGTAGAGCGGACAGGGCAGGGCAAGAGGGGGGAAGACTGCTGCTGCTGCCGAGCGGAAACGAAACTAACAAAGCACAAAACGAGCAGGCAAAAACAAAACAGCGAAAAAAACTATAAAAATTGGAAAGGAAAAAGAAAAACATCCAGCGAAACGAACGAACGGAAAAGCAAAATTGCCAAACTAAAACTTTGCTGCAGTCACGGAAAAAAACAGGAGCGAGCGCAAAAGCAAGAAAAAACAAAGTGGGTGTAAATATTGCTGGGTGCAGCCCTCCCTAGCACAGCACACTCCCTACCAGTCACACACACACACACACCCGCACCCACACACAGACACCTAGGCGAGCACTGTGCGGCAAAGTTTGGGAGCTGTAACAAGCGTGGCAAAGCACAAAACAATTTACGAAAATTTGTACAATTTCTAAACTTAAATAAACAGCGCAGAATGCTTTTATTTGTATTATCGTTATTTTTGTACTCTTAGTTTTATTATAACTGCCACCATTTCACTTTGCGCGCAAGCACACAGACACACACTCACACACCATTGCACTCACGCGAGGGACTGAGCCCCGGCCAAATGACGTCTTAAATATTTTGCCGACTAGTTTGGAACATTTTCGGGGGACTGCGCACCTAATGAGCTGCTGACGTGCAATTAAAGACGACCTGCCCCTCCCCTGCCCTCGCTTCCCCACCTCTGCTATGGCTGTATTAAGAATTCAAAGTGAGTGCGCAGGCTGCGACTGCGACTGTGACTCAAGTTCAACAAACCATCGACGGCATGCAATGACACGGAATAACTCAAATGCCATTGTGCCCAGCAGTAGTAAATTAACAAGCGTCGCAGCGTGCAACCCCAGACGGAAGCGGTGTGGGGAAAGGCTTAAGGAAGGCAGCGAAACGCTTGCTGGGCCCGGCTTAAATTGAAAAACTTTTGCAACTTGCACAAGTTTTTTGAGTCCTTGTTTTCCCTTTTTTCCTGCCAGCTTTTGTAACTTTGCCGAGGATTCATTGCAGCACAGCAGGCGGCAGTAGGGCACACACACACACACGCACGCAAACAGGTCACGCACATGCATATGCGTGTCAGTCGACGCCCCGAAGAAGCTTAAGCCTCTTAGCAGCGCAGCGTACACCGTGCGTATACTTAACGCGCAGCGAATGCCCATTGTTGTTATTGCCGTTAATCTAATGGGCCAGAGATAAGCTCCTCGTGCTGTGATGGGTGATAATTTAAGGAATTTAAATATGCGAATATCTTTGCAAGTGCATAACTCGCTCTCTCATTACTAAAGTGGAATTACGGGGAAAACTTGCATGAACGTGGAAAATTAAAAAACATTGAACTATAAAACAATGAAGAGGAATGCACTGCACTTGACATGAGTGCATTGTGTGCTTTGTCTTTCTTTCGCTCTTGCTTCTCCACTATGCTGTCTGCTCCCCTTCATACATACACTCCCTTTTGCCCAACTTTCCTGCTATTTTCATCAGACTTTCCGCTCTTTACTCTCTCCGCCAACGCTGTCCCACAGTGCCATTCAATATCAGGCAACTCATTATTAAATCGCTGGAATTATATATTGAAGTTAAGTTGCAACAAATAATGCGTAATATGAGTAATATTATAATGTGTCGAGTGACTATTGATAGACTGCAATACGAGAAGCTTGGCCCAGGAAGTGGCATAATGAGTTAAGACCTGCTCTCAACACATTATCAGGCTAAGAGGATTGTAAATTGAGCTCGTCGATCAACAAGGCCCGCAGAGTATTTCATTAAATGTAAAAAATATATATACTATATATTTTATACCATATATGTATGTACTTATATCCCATTTTATCCCATTTGGCAGGTAAATGCGAATTGTGATCGATTCGGTTTGCATTTTTATTAGCCGGGCGTAAATTTAAAGTCGATTTGATTCGTTTGCGATTTACGCGCACAACAATTGCTCAATTATTCAAAAAAAAAAAAAAAAAAAAAAAAAATGGGGGAAAAGGGGCAAAAAGAAGTCAAAAGACTGTAAATAAAAATAGCGCAAATTAAAGTCATTCAAGTGCAGCGCAGCGGAAACGGAAATGTGCGCAAAACAATTACGTGCGAGTGAGCAGGCGGAAACGGCGTGGCAGGGGAAAGGTGGCGCTGGCAAATGTAAATGCGTGCGAGATGTAAGCTGACACGCACACATACACATGTAGCAGCAAGCACTGGCTACAACAACAACGCGAACTGGTCAGCACTTTAAGAGAATTTATATAATGCGCATTTTTATGCTGGCACTCAAGTGCAATCAAGATGCGTTACGCGCAATTTCCATTTACAATTTGCAACGCCAGCAGAGAGCGAGAGCGAGAGAGAGAGGGAGAGAGAAACGATATAGGTAGAGGGCGATAACTATGCCACAATGTTGGCCACAGACTGCACATTGTTATTGGCCGGCATATTTATGGCCTGCACTCGCTGCTGCCTCCCGATGCAAATCCCGTTTAGAATAACTGTAACTGCGCGTAACACGCTTATCTAATTTGAGGTGCACGCCTAATTACGCGAATTACGCGTGCTAATTAAAAAGCCAGCAACTGCGGGTCAACGGGGTCGCTCGCATCGGGGTCGAGTCGGGGTCAGCACACATCGAGTGCGAGTCTGTTGCTGTCAGTGATAACTGCATAAACTGCTGAAACAATGCGCAACTCTCTCTATGCCTCATGTAAGTGGGCTGTTGCCACGCCCACAGACAGCAATTTGCTGCAAATACTGCTTAATCAACGACAAAGCCGGCGAAATAAATATAAATAAGGCCAAGCTATTTGTTTGGCTTTGGCTAACGACTCCCCAATGCAATCGGGCATCCATCATACGCACTGTGGTCCAGCTACAGTAACACTGCGAGTTCGAGTTCGAGTTTGGGTTCGTGCTTCAGTTTGCTCTGATCCGGTTTCTTATGTGTGCCGCCTGCTGCTGCTGCAAATCCCCAAATAAACATTTAAATAATTTACTACGGCCTCTCAATTACTGTCAACAATAATACGGCACACAGTTGCATATGAAATATTTATGACTATCTTCATGTCCGACTGTGTGAGTGAGCGACTGGGTGTGTGTGTGTGTGTGTGTGTGCCATGTGGCATGCCGTTACATTTCCGACAGCGACAACAACGACAACGACAACAGGCCAGGCTCAGTGCATTATGCAACACCAGCAGCAACAGCAACAGCAACAGCAACAACACTCGCATGCCATGACAAACAAAAGCTACAAAATGAAGTATGAGGTCAGCATACAACTGTACAACAGTACAAACAACCAGGGGAGAGAGACAGTGAAACAGAGAGAGAGAGAGAGAGAGAGAGAGAGAGAGAGAGAGAGACAGAGAGAGAGAGCGAACACAAAAGAAAGGCACATGATTGTCGCTTGAAACTTGAGCCACAGCAACTAACCTCATGACATCAGCTTTTTGGTTTCCAACTTATTACAATTTCCATATAACCTCCAACGCGCCCGAGGAGCCTGCAGCACCAGCAGCAGCAGGACATGAGCGGGTGCAGCGCCTCCACACCCGTTGCCTTCCCCTTCCCCCACGAAGCCCATGCAACGCAGCTCCCTGCAAAATGCAAACAAATGTGCATATGCACTGCGAGTGCTATGAAAAGAAAGCACAATGAGCACAGCAGAAGAACAAGAAGCAGAACTAGAGACAGACGAAGGGGCAGAAAGAATGCAAGGAGAAGGACGAGGAGAAAGCGAGCGGGCAAGTCGCTGTGCAAATGCCATGTCCTTCGGTACTTCGGTCCTTCGGTCCTGCACTGGGAACAGTTCTCCGAGTGCGCCGAGCAGTTGCCCTTGTCGCCCAGTTCCGACCGGGTGAAAGCAGCGACGCTGGCAGCGACGCCGGCAGAGCCAGCAACTGCTGTGGGGGTCTTTAAGTTTTATGGCACCATTGTGTCAAGATAATAATATGTACGACTACGAGTACGTTTGTGCACAGACGTACGAGAGTGTGTATGTGTGTGTACGTGCTTGCATTTAAGTGCATAGTTGTGTTGTGCACACACACACATAGACACACAGACATTGGCACATAAAATAGCATTCCTCTTGCATGACATTTGCCAGCGAATTACTCTAAACTGCTGCGTTTGATACGAAAGAAGCAAAAGTAGCAAACAACCATAAGCAGACAGGGTCACCTAACAATGCCCCCCGCATCTGCCCACTCCCCCGCTCACCTACAGCTTTTATCAATTTAAATGAATTGCACTCGAGTGTGTCATAAATTCTGGCCGCGTGACATTTGCTAATGTTTGTGCAAATAAGTTGCTGCTGCTGCCACTGCCACTGCACATTGCTGCTTAATTAAATATCATAGCAGGAAAGTATCTACCACACACACACACATACACATGCACACGAGCACACCCAACTCGGTGTAATTAAAATGCGAAATTTTGTGGCAAAATTTCAATTTGAATTTACGCGCTGCTCACAAAATTCATTTGGCTGCGATCGGGGAATTAGTATTATAATGCCAAATGGAGACCGAACTCTCTAGGGAGGTGGTGGGGCACACTCGCCGCACGCATAAAACGAAACGAAATGTAGTATATAATAAATGAGAAGCAAAAGCGCAGATAAAAATTACGAGTTTTCACCAGAAATTTCCACTTTTGTTTTTATGCGCGTTTCAAGCATAAAAACTTCCCGCAAAATACTAAAGTTGGTCGTGCGTGCGGGCGCCCAAATAAATACGGAATTTATGAAAAACAACTACTTAGTGCAGAGTTCAGAGTTCGAGCCACGAGTGAAGCAATTCATTACGCTCCGCGGCCACTTTGCATATCAACTGTAAACTGCGCCCAGTGCCTGTTCCTATTGCCTTGTACTGCCTTGGCGCTTGCTCCTTTTGTTGACCCATAAATAATGTGGCAAATTTGCTGGCGCAATAAATAAATTCCATTTCCATTTGGCATGCAAATGGCTGCAGAGCTCACAGTTTACAGCTCACAGCTCACAGCTCACAGCTCACACAATTAGATCGATGCTGGGGCAGGGAAGAGCGCAAGATGCGGCAAATTTCGATGCGCAATGCCAGTGCGACTGCGAGGCAATCCAATTTATTGCAATTGTAACAAATCCGCTCAACGAACTCATAAAGAGCCTGAATACACTCAAGCAAACACACACACACACACACTCACAGGCACAGTGGGATTCCTGTTGTCGCATTTTAATTGCCAATTAGGCCTCAAACGGCCCACAGTTGGAAATTGAATTCAGTCTTATTTTTTTAAAAATGTACTCAAAAGCTGAGCAAAATTGTGCATTGATCTGATGAGCGTCTCAGCTCAGTTCTCAGCAATTAAAGCTCAATACGAATAACATTTTTTGCTTCAGTTTAAATGCAACTTGAAATATTTCACAGAAACGTGTTTGAAAAATATTTATTTATTATTTTGAATATACAAAAAATTTTTTAAGCTAGTTTAAAAATGTAACAAAAGCTTCATTCGCTCCATTTTGAAATAAAGAAAATTTGCAGAGCAGCAAAAGTCAGTTTAATCTTTGAGTAAATTATATTTTTATAGGTATATAAACTGCCAAATAAATTTCTAGCCATTAAATTTCCCAATTTTATTTGAAATAATTCTAAGAAATGATAACTAGATACTAAGCTGGTCTGCTCTTCAAAAAGATATACTGCACTACTTTTCCATTCCATTCAAAACAATATTTAATATACTTATTGTGCTCTTGCTCTCTTCTATTCCCGCTGCTTACAGATTGGTACTAATGCTCTGGGTAGCCGAAACGTATTAGGAGGCCAAAAGAAACGCAACGCGCAGCCAGACAAGCACAACAACAACAACAACAACAACAGTTGCTCGGGGGAAAAAGTTGCTACTTGAAAAGGCATTACATTAAAAGCGATTCATCATCGACGTGACGGCGTGTGGCATTATTGTTGTTGCTGTTGTTGCAGCGAATCGCATTGTTATTGCTGCTGGCAAAACAAAGCCCGGCGAGCAGAGCAGAGCAGAACAGAAGCAGCAGCAGCAAAAAGTGCCACTACAGCAAATTGAATGTAATTTCATAAAAAGCGGGTGTTAATTTTTTTTGCCCAGCTACACAAAGGCAACATAGCCACATAGCAACAACGACAACTAAAACAACAACAACAACAAGAACAACAACAACAGTAGCAATAGTACGGAACCGTGGCTTAATGTGCTAATGCGCAGTGACATGAAAAATGATGGAGAACATGCAAGTTTTGCCCTGTCGCCTAGCAAAAGGAACAAACTAGCCAACTTATAGTATAGAAGAAAGAAAGAGGCGAACGGCGCACAACAAGCTGCAAATTTGATACATATAGGCGGGAAGAGTCTGCTTGTCTGGTTGTCTGCTGGTGTGCCTGCGTCGCGGGGTAGAACAACTGGCAAGAGACAACGCATTGACAGGCAACAACAAAAGGCAGAAGAAAGACGGAGAAAAGGCTGCGCGCTGCACATCGAAGTAGCACTAGTGCTAGCATCATTTATCAGCGCATCACCCAGACAACAACAACAACAAGAACAACAAAAACAACAGCAACCACAACAACAGGCGCAACAGCAGGCATATGTGTGTTTGGGTGCTGTGCCATTGTGCCGCCATTGCTGAAAGGAAACAGCGCGTTCATTCAAAAAGCCATTAACCCTAATAAGCAGGCAACAACAACAACAACAACCACTACAACACCAAAGGCGGCAACAACAACAAAGCGAGCAACAACAGAAGCTGAACATTGCAACGCATCGCATGGCATCGATGCTCCATTGTGCGCTGTAGTTGAAGACGCTGTAGAGGAGAGCAAGCGCCGCAGAGGGAAGAAGTCTGGGAAGCGGGGCCGAAGCAGTGCCCAAGTAGTTGTTGCCACAACACGTCAAAAGCGAGTACGGGGGAGCTGCCACAAATGTTGCCGCCACGGCTGCTGCCATTGCGGCTGCTGCGTGTGCCGCTGCATTTAATGGAACTGCGCATTCTGCTGCTCTGCCTGCCAACACTGCTGCTGGCCACCACACTGGAGCCAGGTGAGTGCCAAGAAAGCGTACAACTATAGCTATAGCAACAACAACACGAGCAACACGCTACAGTTGTTCAATTAATGCTGGCAATTTTCGGCAGGGTTTTAGTTGCTGTCAACAATTGAATTTAAATGAACCGAAACTTTTGTATCTGTGCGATACTTTTTTATGTTTAAATTACTTTTGTATCTGTGGGATATTTTTGTATCTGTGAGGTACTTTTGTATCTGTAAGATAATTTTCTTCCTATGAGATACTTTGGTATCTGTGAGATACTTTGGTGTCTGTGAGATACTTTGGTATCTGTGAGATACTCTGGTATCTGTGAGATGCTTTTGTATCTGTGAGATACTTTTATCTGACAGGTCAAAAAGTAACTGACAGACTTTTTTACCTGTCAGATAGTTTTATATCTTTGAGATACTTTTATACCATTTAGATACTTTTGTAATTGCAGTCGAGTGTGCTCGACTAACATTGTATCGTAGATACAAATACGTAGCTAAAGCTAGCTTAAGAGCTAGCCGGCGGGCCCTTCGTCTTAATTATAGATATGAAGGATATGAAGAGGTAGACGGTTACCTCGTATGCCTTACTAATAAACAAAAGAAGATAAAAAAAAAGGCAGACAGTCGAACATAGATACAGACAGACGAACAGACAAAAAGATGGACAATTAGACAGACGGAAAGACAGACATTTTTACGGGAAGATACACACAGTCAGACTGTCACATAGTCGGACTAATGCGCAGACTGAGGGACAAACAGACAGGCGGAAATACAAGAGGAAAGACAGAGGGTTAGATGTATGGACATGGCCATATCGACTCGAGTTTTGATGCTGATCAAGAATATATATGTTTTGTAAAAAGCTCTCGTCCCTCTTTTACGCACCTTAACGAGCTAATTTACCATTTTTAGCTATTCGCAGTGGTTGATTGGCATAATGAAACGAAATGAAATGAAATTTTCGGCGCGCTCCTAAAAGTATGCAGCAGTTTATTTTATTATTTGCATTTCACGCAGCCTCCGGCGGGCGGAGTTGGGGGCATGCCTTGCGCCTGTGCTACACTGCCACGCCCAACAATTAAAAGCCTAATCCCAGACGAAGCCAGTCGAATGCCGGACGAACTTTGCCAATTTACGGATTTATTATGCTAGAACGTTTTATGATGCTCTCGCTACTGCTCTGGCCTGCGCGCTGGCAGCGCGCTAAATTCTAACTCTAGCGCTAAGTAGGCACCTGCGGCGAAAACTTTCACTCAAAATATTTATATTAATAGGGGGGACGGAAGACGGCAAGTCGCTGAAATATTAGAGAACACTTTAATGTTTGCCATTCATTTTGCAAATGGAATGCGAGAGGCAAGTAAACAAAGAAAGAGCGATAGAGAGAGAGAGAGAGAGAGAGACAGGCAGACTTGCAGACAGATAGACTGTCCGAGCAGCGCGAGTCGCAGTTCGTTTTGGCGAGTTCACAATTCGCAGTGCGCGCTTCTCGCTGTTATTTGCGGCAAACTTTTGCCATTTATGGCAGAGCACAGAGCAGGCACCAAACAATGCAGGTAAACATTTTAAAGCCGGCAATTGCTTGGCAAACAATTATTAATTTTTCATCAGAGCTCGCGATGGTGATGGCAGAGCCTGGCGGCGTGCTGCTGACCTCTTGCTAATTTGCTTTAAATGGACGAGGGCGCCTAAAAGCATGCCACACCCCAGTGCCTTGGCTGCGTGTGTGTGTGTGTGTGTGTGAGTGGCGTCACGTATACGCATCGTTAGCCCCTCTAAGTTATGGCCGACACGTAACATTCACAAATAATAAGGATAATGAAAAATACACAGGGGAGAGATTAGCGTTAAGGGCGGCCCACAGTACCTTGTTGTTGCTGCTGTTGCTGCTGCTGCTGCTGCCCCTCGCGATGTTGTTAGAGCCACAGCCAGAGAGCGACAGCTACTGTTGCCCTTGTGGCTTTGCTTTTGACCTGAAAGCACCGCGCCGAGCGCTTCTACTTCTTCATTTTTTGCGCTCAGTTTTTTCTGTTTTGTTTCGGTTTTTATTTTATTTTTTTTTTTTGGCTTCCTCTGCTTTTTCTTGCTCGCTTTTTTTTTAGCCGGGCAAACGCGTTACGCATAAATTATCAACGTAGCACAACGGCGACACCTTATCGGGTCGCTGCGAGTCGCGCGGCCCGCTCATTACGCAGCCTCCGAGTGCAGTTCGCGTGACAGGGCAAAAATTGAAAATTTATTGCCACGCCTTGTGGCCTGTGGAAATCTTAGCGAAGGCAGCAACAACAGCAAAACTTTTTAAATTGACTTTTAAAGCGCGTGTTGTGAGCTCCCCCGGAAGAGACAAATAAAATGCCAAACGCGAAATGCGAAATGCGAACTGCCAACTGCGAAATATGCAAATAGCGCGCAAAGAGCAGCGGAAGGTTGTGCGAAGTAGCTGACAGTCAGGCCCCGCTCCCCTCTCTCTCTCTTTCTTTGCTTTCCGCCTCTTTGCAAATATTGAAGCAGTTACAAATGCCGGCGTTAGATCGTCTCAAAGAAGCCATTTGACTGCGCTGCAGAGTTATGGCAAACAGTCGAAGAAGTCAGCTTAGCCAACTGACAACACACGTGGCAGCTGCTGTCCCTTGCTGTGTCTGTCTGTCTGGCTGTCACTCCGCCTGTAGCTGGCCTCAAGGTCGCACTCACACATTTGCCACGCTCTGTTTTGCTTCTGCCTGCCTACCTGCCTACTCCTTCGGCTGCAGCTTTGCTTTCATGCCGCTATTTACACACACTTTCGCCCATGTTTCAAGTGCAAATGAGTTTGTCTTGGCAGGCGCAGGCTCCGCTTCTAATGCGTCGTAAAATTTCAGCTATTTTGCAAATTTTCTTAGTGGTTTTAATATTAAGCTCATGGCATTTGTAACGCTAGACGCGCGATCTTTAGCGCACGGGGTTGAGCGCACAGTTTAAGACCGAGCAGACTTAGGTCGAGGTTGTAGCTGAGCATGTGGCTGGCTAGCAGGCAGGCAGGCAACCAGGCAGCCAGGCATCCAGGCAGGCAGGCAGCTTAAAAACTGCTAAGCACTTTGGCCACGATGCCAAGGAGCGTCGACTTAAGCAGCTTTCGGGCTTAGCTGGCGGCAGACAACGCCAACATATTGGCAGCGCATTAAAATATTACGCATACGCCACGGATGTGAATGGGGCAAAGAAGTACAACAGCTGGCGGGTGTATGGGTGTATGAGGAGGCAGCGCTACTCGCAGAGTCAAGTGAAGAAGTGTTTTTTGCGGGCAACTGAGAGACAGATAAATTATCATTTCTGAAACATGACAAGTGCGCGCAGAGCAGCAACAAGAAAAGCAAGCACAACAACGAGGCTATCAGCGGGCATGTGTCGTGTCAAGAGGTCATACAACTTAAACGCTCGCAAGATTGACAAGAAATATTTATTATTAATAATAAACATGCAAGCCACGCCAGTCGCACTTGCTGACTTCATTATTTATCGCTTTTTAGTGGCCCGAATGGGCGGCCAAAAGCGAAATGGATGAGGGTCTGGGAAGTAGGCAAGTTTGTGCATGTGTATGTGTATGTGTGTGTGTGTCGCGACTGTAACATATTATTTTTGCTGTGCTTTTTTGCCATTTTTGCAATACATCCGCCTGTGGGTGGGCCGACGCGTCGGGTCGTCGTTCTATTGCTTTTTGCGCAAGTTTTATTACTGTTGCCTACTTTCAGGCATATAATATAATTCACACGCCTAAGCCGCAGGCAGCTGACATGCGCACGTAGCGCAACGCACAGCCAAAGCAGAGCAAAGCAGAGGGAAATAGTCGAAAGCGAAAGAAAGCAGCGGAAAGCTGAAAGAAAGCGACGCGCTGAAATACGCGACTTGAGCCATTTTATTAGCAGTGCGTGTTTTTTCACTATTATCGCATTTAGCCACATACACACACACACGCACGCACACGCAGGCATATACACAGATAGGCAGGCAGGCAGGCAGGCACTTGACCTTAGACGCCGCCAGGGCAGGGCTGCCTCTAGCTGTGTGTGTGTGTGTTTGTCTCGGCATTTACATTCCTCTTAACATGCGCAATATATTTCGACTTGTCAGTGTGCATGTGCCTATGAATCGGTGTGTGTGTGTGTGCCTTTGTGTGTGCCTGCTGCTGTCATGCATACAAATGCAAAGATAAAGAATTTATATTTCTGGCGCTTCAGCCAAATATGTATCGCAGATATATGTTTATATTTATGCACACACACACACACACACACACACATATATATATAAATAAGTGTATTTATTTTTTGTTGACCGCAGAAATCGACCTGACCCATCATAAAGTGGCCGCCTTTGTGCTGCTCGTGGCATATTATTTCTCCTTGGCTTCTCTCTCCCCCTGCTGCTGCTCTCCTCTTTTTCTTCCGCCCGCCATTGTTATTAATGGCGCGTTGTTATTGTCTGCTTGATTTTAATATCCTGCCAGCAAATAAATACGCAACGCATGTGGACACAATTTTTAAAAACTCCATGTGCAATGCAGCGTAAGGCGAAAACTTTGACGTCAGCGCATAAATTACGAGTACATACTCAACTCGACTGGAGTTGCCTTCAATTCGAATACAAATTCAATAATAAATACAGCTACGCACACAAGTACGAGGCGAAAGTCTTTGCCACACACACACACAAACACACACTCAGCTGTGAGGTGTAAGGGTTTGAGATTGGGATTGCATACGCATGCCTAAAGTATGAACTATAAAAATTTACGAGGCAATAAAAGTGCGAGCTCGCTTCGCTGTGTTTTATGGCCGACAGACAGAGTGGATACGAGCGGGGTCAGAGTGGGGGGAGAGGCGTGGCAAGTAGTTGTTTTCTCAGACACTGCGCATTTTGTGCCTCAACTTGCTTCGATTTTTCACACGGCAAGGCCAAGCGCGTGTGAAGGGGGCGGCAGCCTGCTTGAAAGTTTCCGTGTAATACGCAACGCTGATTGATTGATTGATTTAATCCCAGTTTACAGCACACTGCTGCAGCCGAGTCAATAATACGCGCAATAATGAAGAGGCCAAGGCAGGGGCTGGGCAGAAGCCTGGCGCCTTTACGGTTAGTCATATTCCGGCTGCTTGAGCACGCAACGCAACGCATTAAAAAATAATAAAAATAATAATAAAGTAAAACACGTAGAACCAAATCGAGGCATGCTGAGGCGAACGCAACACGGCGGAAATTTAATTTGCCTGCAGGTCAGTTGCCCGGTTGCCCGGGGCAATCAAAGTTTGCTAATTAAAGTAGTTGCTTGATTAAAACGGGCACGAGGCGTATACTTAATAAATTGCCCAGGCGCTCCACTGGCCTGACTTTTAAATTGTAAACGGAACGAACTGACTATTAAGTGGATACTCCGACTTAACAAGTGCTCGGACTCGGACACGGACTCAGACTCGGACTTAACGAGTGCTTGTCTCGCACTGAAGAAGTTGCCAACTGTCTGGAAATACCCTGTAAAGGCAAACCCTTGAGTTTGCTTTGCCAAAGTTGCAAGAGTTGAGCGAATCGTATTAATTATGGGATTAAAAGGCACTCCCAGCTCTTCGAACTGAAAGCAGTTTATGAAGCTTAAGAAGCTCTGCCCGTTCTTCTATTCTCTCTTACGCGCTGCCAGGAATTCGAGAAATTAGCAATTTGTATTTATAAAGCCAGCGAAAATTATGTGAAATATTTCGTGGAATTTCATTGTGAAAACTTGTTAATTGAAAGCGACCGCTGATAAGCAAGCAATTTTCCAAGCAAGTTTCCAGGAACTTGCCCAATGTAATTATGGCAATATGGTGCTATATACGACGTGGCGTGCCCCAAATAGAAAGACGAGCAGAGCAGCAGCAAAACAACAGACAGAGTGAAAAGCATTTTGTCTTTGGCCATTGTTGGCTGAGCATGTGTGTGTGCGTGTGTGTGACAAGCTAAAGTGAAATCAATAAATGCCATGTAGCGGCAATAATCGTAAATAACACGCTGAGTCTGAGTCTGGTTGTCAATCAAAAGCTTTATTATTTCAACAGTATCAGATTTTGAGCACAGCAGCAGGCAAAGGGAAGCGGAAAGTGGAGCGGAGCTCGACAGACCAGGTGCAGCTACTATAAACGGAAGTGAGTTACACAATCGGTTTTATCCAGCCAGAGCTGTGGAGGAGGCGGAGCTGGCGCATTTGCTGATTGCGCTCAATCTCAATCGGGAACTCAAACTGAAACTCGAGCTCGAAGTGACCTTTAATGCAATTTGTGCTTGCACTTGTCTAACATTTCCTACGCTCTATCTCTATCGCTCTCTCACTCACCCTCTCTCTCTCTCTCTCTCTCTCTCTCTCTCTGTTCTCTACTTGATTGCAGACCAAAAGTCAATACTCACAGATAACGACTGGAAGAAGCTGTGGATGCGCGGCGGCATAAATGCCGACTCGAAATTGGATAATAATCTCGACTCCAGCGACAGCCCCATGTTCGAGGACAGCGAGGTAAGTCCCGGCAGACGACTGCTCCAACAGCCCCCAATGGAGTATGCAGTGAGGCGAGTCTGCAGCTCGAATTCAAATTGAATTGACTGCAAAGCTGCCGATGTTGCAGTTACTGCTACACTGCAGCTGCAGCCTGTCCATGTGCCAAGTGCACTTTTGTCCGAGTCAAGCGCCATTGAGGAGCAGCAGCAGCAGCAGCAGAACCTTTCAGTTTATCAATATGTTAATTTGATGGCAGGGGGAAGCCAGAGGCAAAATGATACGCACGAAGGACATGCAAATAGTGGGCCAGGATAATGCTAATTACCACGCGACATGAAGACGCGCTGCCGACTCCGAGTCTAATTAATCTTTAGTGCTTATTTATATTTCATTCGCGCTTCGGTCTCGAATCTAATTAACCAAATAGCAGGCAACCGCAAGCAGCAGGGACGCCTGGCTAGTACGCAGATCGGGCATAGCCTGATATATATATATATATATATATACAGTATATGCTATATACCATCGCGTTGACTAATTGTGCGACGTGGCTCGCCGTTGGGTTTTGGCTGTGACTATCTACAGCTCTCCTCCATTTCATTCACATTCTTTTACAGGCTTCACATAAAAAATGAACTTTTAACTTTTTGTCTTGTATTTTCTCTTGCTCTTCCCCACAGCTGATGGCGCATAACACAACCGTCCAGCTGGGTGGCACTGCCTTTCTCGTCTGCAAGGTCTCCGGCGTGGACAGAGTGGGTGTAAATTGGGTTTGTTTTTGTCTCTCTAATTGGGCCGCACAGTACGCGCGGCACACTCGCCACACCACACCCAGCACGCTCCCCACGTAGACGACGCTGTACTCGCTGCTCCCATGCATGCCACACTGCGGCGCAGCGTTTCCAGCATTTTCTTTTGTCGCTTAGAAATGCATTTAGCTCCAGTTTAGCAGCTGCAGCCTTAAGTGCGTTTCGCCTGCCGTTTTCATTTCCATTTCGAAGTTTTTAATTATATGGCATTTAGCCGAAACCTTTTTGCCAGCTGCTCTGTTTTTTGTTCAGCGTTCCCTTTTTTTTTTTTTTGCCTGTTTGTAGTTGATTTTGTGGCGAGGCAAATGAAGCACGCAAAAGTCCAATTTGTTCGGCAGCCCGAGCCGAGCACGAAATACAAATATACGAGCTTAATTTGCAGCTGAAAGGCAGAAAACGCTTGCCATGACATTGTGTACACTTTGTTTGACATTCAGCGCTTGCTAACAAGCAATTAAATGCTAAATGCGACACGCAATCGCAGGGGGCTGGTATGGAGGGGGGCACGGGCGTAATTGAGCCGGGCATGTGCCAAAATATCAATTAATCAAAGCTAGGCAATGCCTCGAACACACACATCGATAGCGAGTGGATAGGAAAAAAAAGCTGACGAAGCGATGAGTACTCTTACGTTCATCAAAGATATATTTGTGTATGGTATATAGAAAAAAAAAACTGACAACAATATAAAAATTAATTTTATTGGCTTTCTTTCAAATTGTTTTTGTTGTGCTAAACATCAACTTATTGTAGATAGAATAATGTAATGCCAATATATTAAAATAACTATTTAGACTACTTGGCTTTAAAAAAATGTAGAAAGACACAGACATACAAAAAATTAACATCATATATTTACATTATTCAGTTACAATATTTTTAAATTAAAAAAAATATTACAGTTTATTTTTGTTTATTTCAACAGCTGCAAGACATATAAACATATTTTACAAAATCGAATGAGAAAATATACAATGCTTTTCGAACCAAGAAACTTTAAATGAATAAAAATCTGTTACAATATAAATTGATAGAAAGTTCTTGTTATCAGCTTAAAATATGCAACATGTAAAATATTTATTAACATTTTCATTTAAATAATCTGCAATTGATTCTGCTGCAATTCATGCAATTTGTTAGAAGAAAGAATTTTTCCAACTCGGATTTCAGTCAGAATATTCAGAAAAAGCCATTTTCAACTTGATGTACTCATTAAAACTCGTGAGAAAATCGCTCAACTCTGTGTCAGGTACATGCCAAGTGAGTTATGCACGTTCTTGGCTGTCTACGGCTTGCAGCTGAGGCAATGCCAGCTGCCACTCGCGACTTGCCGCCTGGGCGCTTGCTGCCTCTTCGGGCTGCTATTAAAATGCAATTAAACAGCAACGCGCTGTTGACCTCTGTTTCCCATAAGTAATGCGACATTTTAATTTATTTGTATAGTAGAAGTTGCGGTTCACATTAACACGCAGACACACAGGCGCAAGCTACATGCACACGCACACAAGCGCACTCTCTCTCACACTCTCACACTCTCACACTCTCTCTCTCTCTCTCCTTCGCGCTCACGCACACATTGCAGTGCATTTTATAGTCACTTTTGTTATAAAATGGCTGACAATATGTTTCGCTAATTGCATGCGCATGTATGTGTGCGTGTGTGTGCGAATACATTTTATGTTGCCTACTTTTGTGCGCTTCCCCAATTAACATTTCGCTTGTTGTTCGCATGTTAAAAAGTTTATTCCCCCGAGCCTTGCAATCGATTACGTCCGCAAGTGAGTGTTTGTGTGTGTGTGTGTGTGTGTGTGCGCGTGTGCTTGTGTGTGCTTTTCGTTTGTTGTCTTTGCGTATTTCTTTTAATTCCTGCACTTTATCTATCGCAACAGAATCAAATTTCTTGGATACGCCGCCGGGACTGGCATATATTATCGTCGGGCGCTCAGCTCTATACGAACGACGAGCGCTTCGCGATACTCCACACGCCCGGCTCCAACATGTGGACGCTGCAGATAAAGTTTGTGCAGCGCCGGGATCACGGAATGTACGAGTGCCAGGTGAGTGCAAGCAGGCGGACGCCGGGAGGACTTTGGGGCTGTGCTGAGCCTGAGCCTGAGCCTGTGCTTGGCAATTCCATATATTTTATGCATGCAATGCAGTTGAAATGAACTAAAGTGCATTTGCATATGCTCCGTTTCGGGGCATGGTAAGTCCGCATGTGTGTCTGCATGTGTATGTGTGTGTGAACGGGACGCACACAATATTGAGGTTTTTGGGGCTTTACAGTTTCGCTGATTTCGCATCACAGTCGATTTTTACACGGCGCATGATTTAATTGTAATATGCAAATGCAGTTACGTGTCTCTCTGTGTGCGTGTGTGTATGTGTGTGTGTGCAGGCTGCAGCATGTATGAACGCGTTCGATTCGAGGCAAGTGCTGCTCTGGCTGGCTCTGGGCATGTTCCGCCCGCTGACGTTGACACGCTCGCCGGCCAGCCGAAACCATGTGGCTGTCAAGCGCAGACGCTGAGGCTGCCAGATAAACTGGACATTGACAAATTTAGCCAGTGACTTGCACTCGCACATATACACACGCCCCACTGGCAACTGCAAGTATGCCGAGTGAATATTCTCTCTGGCTGACATGCAGCCCAAGTAATGCGAAAGTAACGCAACACACAAAGCCGAAAGTCATGCAGTGCGCGAGCTGGCGGATGGCAAGGGAGGGGGGGGGGAGGGGGGAAACCTACCCAAAAAGAAAACAATCAAATGACGACAGGCAGCAGGAAGACAACTTACCGAAAAGCAACAAAGTTGGAAACGTTGCCCGAAATGGACACTTGACAGTAACTCTGTTTGTGCAGCAGCCCAAGTGGTACTCAGGGCGCTCCCTGAGACATTCACTGAGACGGCGGTGCAGGGGGCAGGATGTGCTGCATTTGGGCAGCTTCAGAAACGTAGCTTCAATTTCAAAATTGTTTGCCAGCAATTTCAATATGCAGAGCGAGTCCACATGCCACAGCGCAGAGCAGGGCGGAGTCAGGCCGAGAGTCAGCGTCCGACTCGAACTCGAACTCGAACTCAGAGCCAGTTCGGACCTGTCCGTCTGGCGGTCGCTCTGTCAGCTCAACGACGACGAAGACGGGTTCTGCATGCAAATATGCCGAAATGATTATTTTTCCTTCTGCAGTTGCAATTGCTCTGCTCTGTCCGGACGGGCGGATATTTCGGAACGGAACGTGTAGGAAGCGCCAGCACTTTTCCACTTATATAGAAAATGCTCGTTTTTGTTTCATTTTGCGTGCCAAATTGAAATTGTTTGATTTGCATTTCAATGAGTGCAACATTGCCGGCAGTCTGGGGGCCAGTGGGGCAAGGGGCGCCAGCAGTAGCATAACCTAAATGCTCGAAGTGCTCTGGCGCCCGCTCGGAGTTTACGGATGCATTAACATTCGAGTTGATTACGATGAATGCTGCAACGAAAACGAATGCGACGCAGACGAATGCGATTGGCAGTGCAGCGGCGAATATGAATCAAACTCAAACTCAAACTCACACTCACACTTGCAACCGTTTATACTGGTATTCACACAGGTCTCGACACCGACTGGCATCATTTCGCACTTTGTGAATCTTCAAGTGGTTGTGCCCGAGGCGTTCATACTTGGCTCCGGTGAGCTGCATGTTGACATGGGCTCAACAATCAATCTCGTTTGCATTATTGAGAAGGTGAGTGTAACAGGCGAGACTTCTGCTCGGCAGCCAGCAATCTGCATACAGAGTGTCACGCTGCGTATGCGTAATATTTTTATTAGTCGCTTATGCAGCTTTTCTCGCTCTCTCTCTTTGCTTCTTCCTTTTCGCTGTAGAGCCCCACACCACCGCAGTACGTGTACTGGCAGAAGAACGACCGCCTCATCAACTACTACGACTCGAGGCGGGACATCTCCATTGAGACGACACCGGGGCCACGCACCCAGAGCCGGCTCATCATACGCGAGCCCCAAATCACCGACTCCGGCAACTACACCTGCTCCGCCAGCAACACCGAGCCAGCAAGCATTTATGTCTTTGTATCAAAAGGTGAGAATCACGGCATGCCAGACACTTCTGAGAGCACTGAGAGCCCAGGGCTGTGAGAGCTTAGCGGGGATTTAGCAGCTGCTGCAAATTGCCAAGAAAGGCGGAGGCAAGCAGAGTGCAGCTGCAGCTGCAGCTGCAGCTGGATGGCATGTTGCACGCTACAGTCGCATGCAATTTGCATGGCCACCTCGCGGCCAAATTGAATTTCTTGTGATTTTAGCATTTAAATAACCATCCCGCGCGCTTGATACCCGAACGCGATAAGAAGTGTAAATGAAAATATGCAAATTACGTAAACGATGCAGCGACGCGGGCAGCGCCTGCAGCTTATTAAAATGATAATGAAAATGCACCGCCCTGCCCTGCCCTGCCCTGCCCTGGCCAGCACTGCACATCCTCTCGCTGGATAATTCCCAACAAATTCTAATTCAAATTTATATTCGCTGTCACTTGCAGGCGACAATATGGCGGCCATCTCCCGGCGGAAGACCTCCTCGGCCGATCGCATAGCGCACATATTTAGGTCGATGCTGGCGCCCTGCCTGCTGCTGAATACGGTCGTCGTAAGGTAAGGGCCCCGCATCGAACTATAGCTATACCTGTAACTATAGCCAGCAGCTGCAGTCCACAACTCAATGCAAAACTTTTCTGTTTCTCTTTTCTCTCTGCATCGTTTGTAGACGCATTTTCTTGACCTAAGCAGCTGCAGCGGGAAAACCAGAAAATAAATGGAAAATAGTAAAGTATGATGACAACACAACAAAATCCTATTTAAGCTATTTCAATGTTAGAACTAAACAAGAACAAGAAAACTTATAAAAATACTTATCGACAAGCAAAAAAAAAAAAAAAGAAGGAGAATACAAAGAAACCGAATAAATCTAGCGTAAATCCTAATTAAGTCCAGAGAAACTGTGCATTCAAGTGTAAAAATCATGTTTAATCCAATCAGATGTCTATGAACGTATGCAAGGCATTTCCACACACACACACACACACACACACACACTGACACAGTCGCACAAGGACACGTCTAGGAACTTGTAAGTCTAAGTTTAGTTCGCATCGTTTTGCATAATTGTGTACAGTATGTTAAAGAGTTTTTATCTAATAATCGAGCATAAAAGAATAAGTTAATCTACACACACACACAGACACACACACACACACACTCAGTGAAAGTTCAGCCCTTGGTTCAATTGTTGTTTTGCGCATTCCTTTTTTAGTAACTTTATACATAGTTGAAGTCTACAACAATCAACGGCTGATTGCACTCAGTTCTTCTTTGTGCTTGGGTCCTGCGCTGAACTATAGATACAATCTAAATGGATCAAGCACTCGACCCAGTCACACCATATAGTATATACACACACACACACACACAGTGACACACATCTGCGTCGTAAAAGCGTTTCGCATAAGTAGCCAATTTCAGTCCGTACAACACGCATACCAAACGTTATGATAACTGTTACTAATTACTAATTGAAAGCGAAGCGAATGGCAGTGAAATGATAGCAAAGAGAAGACAGCAGCAAGTGGAATCCAGGATAATTAATTGCATAATTAAGTTTGTAAATAAAATTGTATTGCAAATGGCGTGGCACACACACACACAGACAGACAGTACAGAAAAAAAAGAAACGCATATAATTCATTTAAAGTGTAAATAAACAAGGCGAATACACAACACACACACTCCCACATACAGACACGCACACACACACACATACAAGTGACTGAAAAACGCAGCTGGCCATCGCAGAGGAGTCAACAGCAGATCGCATCCATTCACCATATACTATATACTATCATACGAGTATGGCATATGCATCTAGCGTAAGTTTCAGCAATCAGCCAAATCGGAACCGGCACCAGCATCGGCTGAGGCTACCTTAGACGTTGCTTGACCTAACTAGAAATAGCGAATCGCATAGCAGATAAACCGTTAGTTCCCCTACGAAACGATATAAATATATATATAGACAGCTCAGACATACTATATTGAATTGCAACTGTTCAGCCCGATATTTCCCGATACGATTCTTCTACTTTATCAGCCTTCGCAATTCGCACAAGAAAACGAAAACGAAAACGAATCAAAAACAAAACGAAACACACCTGAAGATTAGACAAACATCTACGTAATTCAATCATGTACAATTGCTCGACTGTTTTCTAGAGATCACGACATCCTGAAGCCCATTTAACGATACGATAAAGCATATTTGTGTGTTGAAACGTTTAAGCAAGAACTCACATTACTAACGAATACCAATTAAATACAAAAATACCAAAAGATTCACTACGAATAATAAGACATAACTGTTGGCAATTCCATGAAATTTGAATAGATTCATTAGCGAGAGCAGAGAGCAGAGTGCAGAATACGAAAATTAATATGATAATGAAGCGTAAACAGAAACAGAGCCGGCAAAGCAAATCCAATAATAATCCAATGTCAGTTTCCTCAATGTGTTTGTATGTGTATGTGTAAGCCCAAAGCCCGTTAAAAGCCAGCACATTTGATTTTTATTTCGCACACACATGCATATATTTATCATATATGTCTATATAAATATGTGTATGTGTGTGTGCGAGTGCGAGGGAAGAGAGGCGCAAATATTCGTTTGGTTTCCACTGTTAAGCATTTCCACTGTAAATATTTTAATTAAAGCATATGCGAATGGCCGATAATGGCCATTAACTAATTAATGGAAAACATGCAACAACAACAACAACAAGAAAAAAGAAGAGAAAATAAAGCCAGAAATTAATATAAGTATGTACTTTATTCCGTGAAGAAAAAAAAGAAAAACTGCAAAGGAAAAGGAAACATAAAATGCAAGAGGGAAATCATTTAAACGTTTTCAATGTAAATGCTCGTACTTAACAACCATTTGATGAATATGAATTTAAAAATAAATACAAAGAAAGCAAAAATAAAAAACCTAAAGAGATTACGAATAACACTTCGCTCCCGCCCCGAAGGGTGCGGGCATAATATTATATATATATATAAAATATACTGAAACCAAGAAAGGAATAGCCATAACATACAATGATTGCATTGAAATAAACCAAGTGATTATCATGAGAAAATAAATGTAATTTAAATAATAACTACAAGCAGTCGAGTCTTTTCTTTAGCTGATGGGTGGGGGTGCGGGTTGTAAGACTTTCAGCTGCGTCCGCCTGAAAGTAGGCAACGGTTGCCAATCAGTCTCGAACGGCTGGCGGCAATTGAAGCTCTCAAAGCAACGTCAAATCGACGGCCATTGTGCCCAACGCGCACCATAATTGGACACCATTGTTGCCACTCACACACACACACACACACACACAGCTGGCTCACACACACGCTCTCACTCGGCAGAGTTTTCAGCTGCGCGCCAATTATATTTCAACATTCTTCGCAAGCTTTGGCAGTTTGCTTTCTGTCAACATTTTATTCAACGGGCCGCCGTTCATTTCAACGGCAAACATGTTGCACTTAAGCACACACACACACACATACACACAACGCCGCACACCCACTCAGCCTCACACACACACAGGGAGAAAGAGCGGCACAAGCACATTGAATTCGCATTTCTTTAAGGCAAAACTTTGGATCGTGTACAAAATCAAATGCATTGAACGCGTAGCTGTGGAGCTGCCAGGGCCGAGCAGCAAACTTTTGTGGCCACCAAAGTTTCGGGCAAATCAAATGAACCCCCGGCAAACTCACATGCACAATTGCCGGGCATAGCAGCAGCAGCAGCAACAACAATAACAGCGGAAAGTGCCGGCAAAGAGCGTGGAAGTAAAACATTGAACTGCAAAAGTAATGGAGAAATTTCAACAAGAAATTATAGTGTACACACACACACACGCACACTCACACATACTCCCACACCCACGCAGACTGAAGTGAGCTGGGCTCGAGGTCCCGACAACTTGGACATGCAGCGGCCTCTGCTACGGCATAAAACTTTGCTTTGATACTCTAACTGCGGGTATCACTGTGCTGCCAAGTTCTGGACTTCCTTCGGCGCTGCTGACACAATAAAAGTTGCGGAAATATATTCTAATTAAGCAGAGAATTTCTTGATATCTTAAATAAAATATAAATGACACCAACACAAAAAATAACTCAATGGAAATAGCAGTTTTTATTAGGAAAGACACGCAGCTGCTTCTCAACACAGCAGTCTCCTTGCCAGGGTATTAACTCTTCGACACAGTTCGTTACTGCTCTCTCTGTTTCTCTCTCTCCCTCTCTCTCTGTCTCTAGCTTTGCACAAGCAGCCAAAATGTTGAAATTGGCTGTTGACAGCCCCAAGTTGAGTGTGTCGAAATACTTTGACATTTGAGAGATTGAAAACTTTGCCATTTCTATTTTCGATTTGCTGTTTTGATTAAAAACTTTTGGCTGCACGTTAACTACAGTATGACCAAACACGCACACGCAACACTAAACGCCAACTAAACGCTGACTTATTTTAGGCGTCGCTTAAGCAAATCATTAAGGCTCAAGAAATCGGAAAATTTAATTCGTGCAAGTTCACACTCAGCGTACGCTAACACACACACACACACAGCAGCCGAGTGTCTTTATGAAAATTTTAAGTAATCGAATTTTCCAATGCATTAACTTTAATGATATAACATTACTGCCAATGCACTGCGCACATCCGAAATGATTATAAAACGTGCTGACGCAGCAGGCAAACATTTTCAACGCTCTACGCATTTGCCCCGCGGTGTGCTCTGAAAGTCTCTACCCGTGAAATTTGCGTGAATTTAAAATTCATAAACAACAATGTGAAAAGCATTAGCTGAAGCCTATATTGAGTAATTAGAGCAATTTCCTGGCTGTATTTTTTGCTTTCTGCAATTTATATATAAGTACAGGCTGTAAGGTTAAATGGTTCAAGTGCCAGCAGCGTTTCCGGGTTTCGAGTACTCTTTGCAGACTTCGGAGATCAATTGTGCTCAAAAAAAGAAAAGCATAGTGAAAAGAAAACAACAGGATAGCTTAAAATTAAAATAAAAAAAAGTATTAAAATGTATAAAACATTTATTCTTATAACATAAAAATGTAATTATATTAAATACTTTAAGTAAATATTTTGAATTTGAAATTTAAAGGTAATGCATATTTCTTATTATATAAAAATGTGATTAAATTAAATATTTAAAGTAATTCTTTAAAAGTTCGTAACTATCAGACTTTTTGTATACACTTTTTCTTTATTAAATTGAAATCACAAAAATTATTTTAAAAGCGTTTATGAAAGTTACAATTTATTAATTTATTTTAATACTGTTTGTTTCCTTTTTGAATGAAAAAATAATAATGCAGAACGCAAATATTCATGGGTAAATAAATCTGCTGCAAATTGTCATATTTAGTTAACGTTGAGAAAGAAATTATTTACGTTTCCATTGTCAGTTCGTTAACGAGATAAAAATAAATCCCGGTTGAAAAACAGCGGCGAGGGGTAGACAAAGAGCTGACCATTTGTATTCAAACAATTGGGATTTAGGTGCGAATGTTTTCCACTCACATTGCTGCGCAAAATTGAATGCAAACGCCATGGCAAAACTCGGGACTAACAAAAGCAACGAACGCTGCTCTTCTGCATTGCATAAGCTGCAGCTGAGCTCAATCAAAGTTGTGAAAGACTTATCGGGTATCGCTGGCAAGGAGCAAGCAAGCGAGCTAGGACTATGGACGGCTTACGACTGCCAAATCGGAACAATCGATTACAATCGCCATGGCCGAGGGCACATCAATCAAAGTTGCAGCACAGCAAAAGTGCACACAATAAATTGCAAATAACTTGAAATAACTGTAATCAACACACACACACACACACACACACACACACCGACAGTCACTCAGTCAGTTGGATAGGCAAGAGCAGGCGAGGGCCGAGCAAACAAACAGAACGCGCAAAACAATCATTCAAATGGCGCGCGCATTGCGCATACGCTGCGTGGGCCGAAGGTGGCATTAAGCCTTCACCGTCGCTGTCGCTGTCATGTTGCTTTCTGCCAGAAATTATTGTGCATTTGTGGAAATCTATGCCACGTGGGCGTGTCACTTTCATAGGGCTGCACATTTGTGGTAATTGATTGGAAAACATCGCGGCGCACAAGCTTCCCAGCCCCGCACACTCCCCAGCACACTCAACCATCGCTCCCACGACCCTTGTCTGTTGCAATTGTTTAAAAGCTTTTGCAATATGCTACAATGTTTGCGGCGCTGCAAAAGTTTTGCGGCAGAAAAATGCGCGTATCTCGTGTTTAGCACTTCATATTTATTACCTGTCGAGTGCACTCAAATCAGTTGCACCCGCTGCCGCTGGTAGTTGGCTCTTTGCGCTTCATTCGACCAGCTGCTGTGAGGGCTGGGGCGAAGTGCAGTCAGCACAAGTGCCAGTTGGAGCAGGGAGGCGGGCCATAAGGGGTAGCAAGGCAAAGGGCAACCCTGCCGTTGGTCAGCGGCAAAAGTTTACCCCTTTTTCTGTGCTTTGATAAGCATAATTGATGATGCAACCGTGCACAGCATTGGCAAAGGCAAAACAACATCAACAGCAGCAACAGCAGCAGCGGCAGCGGCAGCTGCACGCCATAAAATAAAGCCAAAAGCCATTTACGTGGTTGCCCCCTCGCGTTGCAAGAAATATTTTTGCACATATTTTATGGCACATTTGTGTATTGAGCGCAAGTGGTGAAAAAAGTTATCATCAATGTTGAAATGCGAGTGTATCATCACGTAATTCACTCTAACCCAAGGCGTGCTTCAGGCACATACACACGCACACGCACACACATAGACACAGAGCATACACGTGCAGGCATACATGTAGCCTGTGCTCGGACATAAGTAGCACTCGGACGTAGAACAGAAAAGTGCAAGCCGAGCACAAGCTTGATTTATACTCTCTCTCTCTCTCCACTATATAATTAAAAAAGTTAACCACATATGAACGGGGAAGGGAGAACAGGCATAGCAGAAGTACAGCCTTCACTTTGAGTGTGGAAAGTTGTGAAAATTCTTTAATTTGATAAAACTTGCAGAAGCAAACAGCATTCTGCATGTGCCTGAGCCCGAGCCTGAGCCTGCCCGGAAGTAGGTGAAAGTGAGCTGCAAACTGCGTAAATTAATTTTCATTTTAATCTTCATGTCTTACACGAGCGAACGAGCTTAGCTTGAGCAAGTTGCAAACTTAACGGGACTTCGCCCTTAAGCTACTTACACTTACCAGATATTAACCCAAATGATGTTCGCATCTGAGCGAAATTATGTTTCGAGGTGCCGAAACTGGAATGCATTCAAAAGTTGGTTGCACGTTGTTTTCAACTGCGGGCTTTTGAGTGAAGGGAAGTAAGTTTTTCTATGGTAATAAACAGATGCCGAGAAATACTTTTTTTATGAAAATCTATGGTTCATATTCAGCTTTGAATAATGGTATTTAAATTGAAATGAATATTAATAAGTTGATGAAAAAAACTTTAATGCAAAATGTATATAAAAAATCAGAAGTTTTTCATAATGGAAAGTATTTTTTATGATGAGAAATAAGTGTTGAGAACTTGATAAAATCTTAAATTTAAATAAAGATATGGCTTCAAAGAAATGCTGGGTTGTGAAAGTAGGAAAAAGAAAATTACATCCTCCAGAATGGATGAGAAATTAGATGGGAAAGAAAAATTTCAGAAATTGGGAAACACCTGATGAAATATAAAAAATGGCATTAGTTTCTGATTGAGGATTAAAACATTATTAATATCTAACCCATTTTTTAATATTTATATTAAAAATATAAATAGCATTAATTGTAAAAATAATTTAAAATTAATACTTTTTAATTTTAAATAATATTTAAATTAACAAAAACATATATGCAGGCTATGCTTGCTCAACAATGCAACTTAATTCCATTTGAATTAATTGAAACTTAAATGAACAAACCGAAATAAAATATATAAAATAATATAATGAGCATAATTTATCTCGAAAATGTTGCTTGTCCAACAAGTAAATGAAATTTCAATGAAATTAATTAATTAAAAGCTATTACGAAGCAATGGAAACTTTTGTCGGCCGCACTTCGCGGCACTCCCAGAGCCCGCACTGCCACCGGATGCATTTCTGCATATTTGTTACCTAATATCCAATTCTCATTAGGGCCTGCAGTGCGAGTGCATCAGCCTTGGCGGATAGCTCATGGCAAATGGCGGATGGCAGTTGGCAGATGCGTGCGGATGGCTGTAAGTTAAATCGAAATCATTAATTTTAATGAACAGGATATTGTGCGAGGTGCATCGCGCTGGGAATACGGGTGAGCGGAGTGCCGGCCTGTGCGCCGACTAATGAGCGTATCCAGGGTGCGACAGTGTATGCATATGAGTCGGTTTACGTGCGTCTATATATCTCTCTCTCTGCGTGTGTGTGTGTGTGAGTGGCATACATTTACAGATTGCATGTCGCAAAGGAACTAAATCGACGCGCTCGACATCAATGTCAGCGCACAGCCCATGGGTTGAGAAGGGGCTGTGAGGGTACTGCGAAGCAACGTTTGACATTTGTAATGACCTTGCCGGGGCTGTCAGCCATTTGAGATGATGCCAAATGGCCAATGAAGACGGGCTTAAGTCAAAGCTGCTGCTGCTGCTGCTGCTGCTGCTGCAATCGCTTCCCGTCTGAGTGACCGCGCAGCAGTCATTGAACCCGGCCTGCTGTACGCCTGCTCCTGTCGTTCGCCTGACTGCCCCAAGTGGCAAGTTGTGCTCATTATGAAAAACAAACAGTGCAGCTGGTTTAGAGGCTCGCTCTCATATTTTGCTTATTTGAGAGCCTTTCTCGTTGTTGTTGTTGTTGTTTTCCGGCTCAGCACGTGTTTGTTATGCAAACAAGTTGCCATCATCATTTAAACTCGACAGGAAGCCTTCGACATGGGGCACTTATAATTTGTTACAGTCGCTGCGAATAAACAACAATAACACAATAACACTTGAGTGTGTGAGTGATTGAGCTCTGTGTGCGTCTGTGTGTGTGTGTGGGAAGCCTGGCAGTTGAGTGTTGGACAGCGGCAGTCGAAGTAGCCAACGGCGATTGCATGCAACTTTTATCAAATACTTTGTGACATGCAAGGGACGCCCTGCTACAAAATCAAATATGCAACAACACACTCACACACTCACACACTCACACACGCATGCGCTCACACCCATGCATGAAATACTCATGCAGGCGGCACACATGCAATGGCGTTTCGAATTTCCGCTTCCGGCCATTTAATATCATAAGCAAAGGCATTTTGTGCTGAGCGCAGCAGCAGCTGCCAGAACGGCAACGGGAGCGGGAGCGGGAACGGGAGCGCCAGATGAAGCCGGAGATGGAGTCCAACTGGGAGTCGGAGTCGGAGTCGGAGTCGAAGTCTGTCATTTGCCAAGCAGAAATCGCATGTGTTGTGGGCAAATGCTTATGCAAGCAAAAGCGTTCGAGAATTATGAATAAAGCAAAGAAAACAGCAAAGGGAAAGCAGTGAAAAGTGAAGTGTGAGAGAGGGAGGAAGAGGGAGAGCAGCGCAGGGCTTTTTCTTGCAGGCTGCCAAAGTTGTTGTTTTTTGCGCATTTAAATTAATTTGCCGCGGGGCATTTGTGTTTCATTTGCGCATAAAGTGCCACGTCCTGCTGCAGTCTTGTCCTTGTACTTGTCTCGAGCGCCCTGCCGGCCCCGGCGACCTCGAGTGCGAACTTTGCTTTTATGTTTGACGGAAAAATCCACTTTGCCGTGATATCCGGACGTTGCCGGGCCGTAAAATTAAACGGCGGCTGCAGCACTTAAAAATTCGCGAGCTTCAAAGTAGTTTAAATTCATTGCAAGCGGCGCTCCCAGGCCCTGGGCAGGGCCCCGGGCGCTGCAAGATTTATGATCGCCGTCGGAGTCATGTCCCTTTCGCTCGTATGTGGCGCGGCGCTGAGGTGTTAAATTTGCCATTTGCATAATTGATAAAGTTGCGAGAGAGGAAGCAAGTCACAGAGAAAAAGAGAGAGAGAGAGAGAGAGAGAGCGAAGGCCTTAAACTGTCCAAAAAGCAGTTGCCTGCCGCAAGAGTCTCGACTAGGCTCAAGTCGGCTGCAGCAGTGCTTAGCATGCTGATTTCTGACCTATGTCGGATGTCCGCATGTCATTTCCACTGCCTGCCTGCCACTCCTGCTCCGCCTGCTCCGCCTGCTCGTGCTACCCCTGCAGATTTGAGCCATTATGGGGTACTAACTTCCGTCCGAACTACCTGTGTGTGTGTGTGTTTGTTCCGCTTCGGGTGCTTGGCATGCGGCGAGTGCATAAATTCCTTTGCACTTGCTTCTTTCCACTGCTTGCAGTACTTTCGCACGTTCCGACTGCAGTCGGAGTCGAAGTCGAAGTCGCAGTCGAAGAAGTGGAAGTGGTGCCGGCCGAGCCATGGACATTGAGCTGCTTTCTTTAACTTTTGATTTAGTGTCGGGCTGCAGTTTAAGTTGCAGTTCCACTAGACTTTACGACTGTGTGTGTGTGTCTCGCTGCAAACAAAGTTTTATTAGTTTCTGCATTGTTCCGCAAACAGCATAGTCGACTATACCCCCCTCTCTGTCTCTCTCTCTCACTCTCACTCTCGCTGTCTCTGTTTCAAGTGCATGCGACTGAAGTTGTGCGCAAGTATTTCAAAAGAAATCAAGCCTTTTGGTTTATATTACTCAATGTCCCAGCAGTTCTTGCCGCCCATTGTCGTGCTGCCACATAAAGATCAGGCTGCAGTTCAAGCAGAGTTTGCTTTTTATTTGGCTTAAATGCAGCGCAGTTCAAAGGGGAGCACAATAAGCACAGAGAGAGAGAGAGAGAGAGAGAGAGAGAAAGAGAGAGAGCAACAGCGTCACCGTGGAAATCATTGAGTAATGGATTTAAACAAAAGCTCTGATACAAAGTTTAATTAGCGGAGTGCGTAACATGAGTCCGGTTCATTTTAAGCCTTTGAAAACTTTGCGTTAATTAGACTAATTACCCAATAAACTGTGCGCCAGCTGGCAAACGGATAGCCCCAAAGTGCTGCGAAATAGAACAGAACAAAGCAGCCGAAACATTGAGCATAGCACAGCACTGAGAACATAAAACAGAAAGAAAGCGAAGGCGCAAAAGAAAAATGAATGAATGAAGAGAACTCCCAAATGAGTCATCAGCACAATTCATCATCTCTCTCTCTCTCTCTTCCTTCTCTCTCTCCCTCTCCCTCTCTCTCTCTCTCTCTCTGCTTTTGCCTAGACTGACTGACGGACTGAGTCTGTAGACTCGGCATCAGTTTATTTATGCGCCTGTGGGTGTGGCATGTGGGCGTGTGTCCGCTGAAGGCATTAAAATAAACTGTTTATGCTTCAATATTACGCAGAAGGCACGCGCTCAGCTCCGCTGGGCCCAGACAAAATCAAATAAAACCCAAAGTGGCGACTGTGATCACTGCTCAAAGTGTGCCTGGAAGAAGCGAGATAAGCGGGAGTGCGCGACAGCAAATCACCCTATAATAGAGCTTTGTTTAAGGCATGTTCATTATTAGAACAGCTTAGATAAATTAAAAAATATTATGGCATTCAATTTTTATTGAACAAAAATATAAATAAAAAAAATATGAGTTCCTTAGTATTTTAAATTTCTAAACATGACAATTTCAACCTTGAAAGGGCTAACATATTTCCTTTAATTTTTTGCTTTTAAACAGAAGTTGCTTGAAATTATTTATAATTTTTAATATTATTTAAATTCGTCAAATAGTTGTTTATTGTATGAAACTTTATTTTTTTTAAGCCAAAAGATTAATTAAAATATTTCTGATATTAAAATCATTTCAAAAACTAAGTTTCTTAAATTTTTTAAATTTATTTAATATTGCCAATTCTATACATTACTTTTTATTAATTTCTTATATCTTTTTCAATTTTCCCAATTTGCAACTTTATAGAAAAAGCGAAAACTACAAATATTAATTTTAAATCATTTGCCAAATTAATATTTACCCACATATAATTTTTTTCTATTTTAGGAAAACTGTTTTCCATAATTTCACATCTTGCTCATTTCGAAATCCTCCCTGTTTGCGGAGTCAAAAATAACCTATGTCAATAGTAAATGATGTGTGGCATGTGGAATTTAGACGGAACTGAGCCACAAACCGGATGCGGATCGGCCTGGCCTGACGGCATTCTGTGCGTGCCGGCGCCTAATAAACTTCACACACAGCACTCAGCTCGCAGCGGAAAGTGAGAAATTATGCTGACTGCTCAAATGTATGCAATAAAAATTTTTCAGCTCACGCACACACTCGAGCGCCTCGGTGCCCAATGATGGCCGTCATGGCGACGTCTATGAGCGCTGTGAGAAATGGCTGTCAGCTGGCATGGCTGTGCGCGCCAGGGCAAGGGCAAAGAGAGTAGGAGAGTTGAGAACATGGGGCAGAGCATGTTATTAATTTCCAAGCTGAATTTAGATGCGCTAAATGAGCCGAACGCGGCGCTACGGCATTTAGATGTTCGTTCGGCAGCAGATAGCACTGGCACACATACACGCACACGCACACACACACATCGCTGCATTAGACTGCAATGCGGCGCACAATTTCATACTTAATCTGCGCTGGCGCTTGGAAATTTAATTTGCCGCTGATTGATTACAAGCGATTTTGTGTAATGTCCCCAACGGCCCAGCGCAGGGCCAAGCGGAAGCGGAAGGCGGACAGCAAGAGCGGAAGAGGAGCAAAAGGAGCCTGCAAATGGTCACTGCTCATTGTTATGGCGCTTGTGCGCGCCATTTGACTTTTAACTGCTCACTCGCCTGTCACTGCGACGCGTCGGCCATCCGTCCTGCTGTCCGTCTGTCCTTCTGTACGTCCGTCAGTCAGTTTGTGTCCTAAGTGCGGCCTGATTGAATGCTTTTTGGGTAGCAACATCAAATTTATTTGCTTGTTCAACTCCATTGAATTCAACGGGTAAAAGTGCAGCGCGATAAGTACCCCGAGAAGCAAGCCATGGCCGAAGACTGTCACTGTTCTGTTTGCTTTCGCTTGGGTCGCACTGCCATGCGATTCCTTGGCGATTCCTTGGCGATTCATTGGCGTTGCCTTTAATGACAATGCTGCAAATGAAATTCCATTCCTTGCTGCGCTTTTGCTTTCGCTCGGTGCTGTCGTTTGCCAGCCTTCAGCCGGCATGCCCGCAGCTCGCCTCTGGCCCCGTTAATTTATTGTCTTGAAATCTAGGGGCATTTATATATCTTTAAGTTTGCCAAGTTCTTGTCATTCAAGCGTTGCCTTTATTGAGTTATTTCTTGGCATTGAACGAATTTATCTGCGTTTGAGCAGCGCTCGCTCAACTGCATTTTTTATCTCCCTCTCACTCCCACTCTCTCTATCTCTCTCTCTCTCTGTCTGCCTGTTTTACAAATTGGCTTACAAATTCGATAGTTTATGCAGAAGTAACAGCAGCAGGAGAAGCAGCGCAGAACTTTTAACTATTTCCGAAATGAAACTTTTTCATTGCATTTGGCGATGATAAATTTCTGAATAAATGAGCTGTTACCCATGCTCGCACTAATTCGCATTTCCATTTCATTTTTGGCACACTCCGATCAAGGTCTCAGGGCCTGATTAAGCGTGTTTTGATGCCCGGCCAAGTCGTAAAACCGCATAATATTTCGCATATAAAGACATTTAACTGCAGACTCGTTCGCGCCAAATACCAATGCCATATTTTACGATGCCTCCCCCAAAGATAACAATCTTAAATAACTCCAGTGGAGTCGAGTGGATTCTCGTTTTAATTGACAGCGAGGTGAATTCCCCACAAGGCTGGCACGCAGCAGCCTTTGTCAAAACTACATTTAACTCTTGTGCTTTATAGCTCTCTGCAGAGGAGTCTCTGCTGCTGCCTCTGCTGCTCCTGCTCCTGCTCTGCCTTTCGCTCCGCTTTTCTCGCTGGCAAATGGAAAACGTAATGCGTAATTCCGGCATCAATATTCCACGACTTGAATAATTGAAAGACATCAGCGAGTATTTATGAACTCTGCTCTGTATCGAGACAGTTGACATTTTCTTTGAGCGACTTAAGCTGCTTTCTGCCCGAATTCACGCCAAAAAATATTGCACTTCAAGGCGTCCTGCAGCCGCAACTGGAAACTTGCCTGAAGAACAAAGAGCGCTATGCAAAATACGCCATATCGCATATCGCATAGACATATACAATGTGTCGGGTATGATTGTGAGCTGTCGGCAAAAAATGCAACGAATGCTAAATAAATTCACTGGCGGCGCACAAAAGGCGTCTTATTATCGTGCTCACAAGTGAATGCGAGTGAATAAAGCAAACTGTGCGAGAAATGCTCGCTTTGTGCGGCGCCCTGCTCTGTCCCTGCGGATGGCCTGTAAATGTGCATGCGATGCACACAGCACATAACACAGAGACAGACACAAGCTCGACTGTAAGAAGGTGAGTGGGTGCCAGGCAGCAGGGGGAGAGGGCCAACTAGACATCTACAGCTCGGCGACGATACACGCAAATAGCTCGCATGTAACTGGGCAAATTGCTTGCCGGATAAAGAAGACGCACACAAATCGATTGCCAGTAAGCTGCATTAGACTGTTGCCAGTTGCCAGTTGCCAGCTGGAGCCAACGCACAAGCAGGCCTAATTGACAGCCGCACACGAGGCGTATACGCAATGCCGCTTGCCAGTTGCCAGTTGCCAGTGGTGTGGTCACGTCGTTGCATAACTAAATAAAAATCCAAGTAACAAGCATCAATCTGAGCAAACAAAAGCGCGATGCATCTCGCATTGCACTAATTACGAGCACTAGCTCCGGCTATAGACATGGCTATATATATATGTATATAGTATCATATGTATATAGCATACATGCCTCGTTGAGGTCACCTGCACGTCCGGCAGCCAATCAAGTCTCTCTGTGTGTGTGTGTGTGTGTTTGCTTTGGCCCAGGTGCATTCAAGGCATTTGCAGTAGCTGCGGCTTTGTGGTCTACAGAGCGAGAGGGAGAGAGGGAGAGAGAGAGAAGAAAAAAGCGGAAATCAAAGAAATTAAGCAAGCGCCAGGCGAGGCGAGGCTTTTGAATTGACTCGCAGCTGAGCTCGGTATTCCCTCTATATTCTATATATCTCGTATAGCTGGTATTTCATGCGATGCAGGGCGGCGGCAGCGGGGGCAGCGGGGCAGCAGCATGCAAAATGCAATAAACATGAATTTCAGCCCCGTTGCCATTAAACGAAGCGTGCATTTTTGTGCAGCAGCAGCAACAGCAACACAAACTAAAGCAACAACAACAACAAGCAGTTATAACACACGAAGCGTACAGGCCAAGGGAGCAGGAGCAGGGGGCAGAGACTGGGCCACTGGCAGGGGCAAAGAAAAATGCAGCTGAGTGCCGAGCTTTGTTGTCCATTTACGTCAACAATTTCATTGAAGCGGAGCACACACACACACACACGTATACAGACGCAGCTAGAGCTACAGATACATGTGCAGCTACAGCTAGAGATACTTTCGTGGAGGAGACGAACGAGCAGCAGCTCGAGCCAGAGTCGAACCCAGAGCCGTAGTCCGTGCTAGGAGCGCTATTTGCCAAGTAGTTTCAGATAGATACATAGATAAAATTGAACTGGGATTTGGGGATTGCACAAAAGTAACTGAGCAAATTTCCGCAGCTAGTTGAGCTTTGTGCAGCGGCAGCGGCAGCAGCTGCAGCTACAGCAGCTGTAGTTGCTGCTGCTAAAAACCAAGCAAATTGAATGCTGATGCACGGCGGCAACAGTCGAGGCCACTAAAAGTGGCCCAAACGCGCGCTGAGTGTGTGTTAAGTGCGAGCACTCGCTGCGTGTGTGTGTGTGTGTATGGCAACTTAAAGCAGTCGCCATATTTGGCAATTAAAGGCAGAGCGAGAAATAAAGCTGTCACTGCTGTTGCACGCGTTGTTGTTGCTGCAACAACAGGAAATTGCCTGTGGCACTCGACGCTAATTCACACCGGAAAAGCGACAACGCTCGAGCTGCTGTCCGCGCAGGACATTCAGGGCATCTTATGCAGCGCAGCCATTGTCCATGAACTGCACACACACACACAGCAGCATGCCCACACTCACATAAATTGCAATCTACAAGCGCAGCGTTTTCATTTATTAATAATGCATTTGGCACTCGCCGGAGCCAAAGCTAAAACTGAAGCCTGGTCTGCGTTTCGTGTGCGTTTTGTTTTCATTTGAGATTCGCAGCTGAGCCGCAAGAGCCGAGCGCACAGAACAGCAACAGCAGAACGCACAGCACAGAGCAGTACAGCAGCCTGGCCACAGACACATTCATTTGGCGCAGCAGATGCAGCAGCTTAAATCTTCATTAGTCGTGATTTCAAGTTTCAAATTAGCGCAGATTTTTCTTATTCCCTCATTGCGTTAATTTTTCACACGGCGCACGTTTGTGTGCGGTTTTTCAATGTTGACTAACGCTAATTAGCCGGAAAGGTAGGGCGAGCAGCCAGCAGTCAGAAGGGAGCGGCCACAGCGAAGCTGGAAGATGCGCGCATTAGCTGCGTGAATTTCCAATGAAAAATCGCTGGGAAATAACGCTCAGAGTGTAAATAAGCAGTTCAAGTGGAAGGTATAAGAATAAAGGTCTTTAAGTAAATGTAGTAATGTAAGTAATGTAATGTAAAAATGCAAAAAAGTATTTTAAAAAGTTCAATAATAAATAATAAAAATGAAAATTAATAAATAAATAAATAACTGAAAAATAAATAAACATTAAAAAATAATTGTTATCACAATATCCCAATAATAAAATAAAATAAAAAAATAAATAATAATAATAAGTAAGTCCAAAAGCCAAAAATAGTTTACCATATATCTAAATTGATCTGTGCTATGATAATTAGTTAGTGAGAAAATAAATCTTTATCTGATCGTATTCTAGATAAATTTTCGGAGACTCATACAGATAGACGGTTAATTTTATCATTATTATTGACCAACAAAAAGCACGCGGAATAATGCTGATGTACATAGATACACTTAAGTATCAAATATAAATTAATAAATTAATAAATAAATTATCTTAAATAACAAATAATTACAAAACATTAGGTAACACAAAATTAATTTAATAATTTCGTTTAAAAATTATTTCGAAATAGTTTTAAGAGTTAATTACAAAAAGTCATTAGACTTTGGCAGCTCAAATGAATAAATATATGCTATTTATGCGAATTTTAATGAATATTTAATTTTGGAATTTTCGCTCACTTGACAGCCTAATGACAGCATTAAATATTTACGAACTTCGCATGCAGACGACAAAAGGCTAATAACAAATTTATTAGGCATTTACTTAGGTCTTCGCTCCGAATGAGATTCGAAATGCAAAATGAAACGAAATTACGAGAATGATGAGAAATTGGCAAAAGATAAGGCCAGAGCATAAAATCAGTGCTGGTTTAGTGCCAAATAAGGGCTGCGGTTTGGCAACAGGACACAAGGCCAAGTTGTCTGAGTGCGGGTAGCAGGAGGAGGGGGACGGGGGGTTCGCAGGGGACTGCTGTCACATATCAAATGCAGTCGGGCTGCAGTCCAATGAATTATTATGGCTTGTGCTTTTGACATTTATGTGCTCTGAGGTACGGCAGATGCGCTGGACACGCCCACAAAGCGCGACCGCACAGCCAAATGCGTGGGCGTCTGCGGGCTGGCACAAATGAAAATGAAAGCAACAACGAAAAGGGAAAAAAAATTGAAGATTAAACACATCAAGCTGAGTCAGTGCACTGCGATTGAGTTTGGCGCGAAGATTTATGCGACTTTTCGCGTATCGCTCGAAACAATCAGCCAGAGATTTTTGGCAGCTTTCTAAATGACGATGGGTGTCTTTCTCTTTTGCCACTCTTTGAATTGATTGTTTTGTTTTAAATTCAATTTCAGTTTTAGTTCGGCATTTTTGTTCTTTTTTTTTCGCTTGGTAAATCCTCAAATCTCTTGCGGCTGTTTACGCTGCTTTTCACTTTTCAGAAGAATAAAAAAATAAAAAAAATAAACAGAATAGAATCAGACTGAAATTAAGCACAACCGCAACTAATCCTATTTAAGTTTGAATGTTTGGCCTGAATGAATGAGTGAATGCGAGTGAGTGAGTGAGTGTTTCTCTGCGCTGCGATTCGATTTCATGTCAAATAATGACGCCGTCTGCCTATTTTATGCGGGCTTTTTTCTAACCCGAGCATGACAAATTGTTTATTCTGATGTTTAAGTTTCAGCTGTGCCTGTGTGCGTGTGTGTGTGTGTTTTAATACTTTGCATTTCACTTTTATTTGGGCTGTGCCAATCGATGGCATTAGTGGAAAATCAATTGAGCGATGGCAGCAATCAAAACCGTAAGCCATGAAACCAAAACCGCACATCAGTTGTTGAAGCTGTTGCTGCTGATGCTCCTGCTACTATTGTTGTTGTTGTTGTTGTAGTGGTAGTGGTAGTTGTAGTTGTTGCTGGTCGGCTGACAGCCTGTTTGCGGGTGTGTGCCAGAGCCTGTGTGTGCGTGTCTGTTTGCGTTTCAGCTTAAATTGCCTTTGACAGCTTGAAATATACGATTTTTATTCAATCTAGCACTTGTGCATAGTATTTTTAGAAAAAACACGCACACACACACACACACACACCTACACACACTCTCTCACACAGTCCAGTTAGCACTTTGGTTAAGTGTTTTTCATATTGCTAAACTTTAATGACACCTGCAAACGCAACGCGCTAACGAAAGGCGACGCGTGTTTAGCGTTTCTTGCCAGCGTTTTGTGTGCGGCCCCCGCGAAAAGCGAAATTAATTATGCACTTTCGGTTTCAATACCCCTACCCTATCCCTAACCCTATCATGCCGTCTCTAATTGACCACTCGCCTGCCTTTCTCATGCACCTGGCGACGTCAACGCATTTGCATTGGGTTTTTCACTTTTTTTACTGTCTCTGCCGCTCTGAGCCAAGTCTCTGCACTCTGCTTCTACCTCTGTTTCAGTTTCAATTTCGGTTTCTGTTTTGCTCGTTTTCTTCTTGTTTTGTTTCGTACTAAATTACGTGCAAGTATTTTTTATGCGCATTTTGGCTTTTGCTTTGTTTCTGGTGAAAATTCTCACTGCGTCGCGTATCACAACAAAAAATTTATCACTTTCATTTGAATGGGTTCCAAAACCAAAGAAAAAAAAGAAACAAAATGTGGCAATAAATTGAAAAGGGGCAGCGGATAGAAAAGGAAAGCGTGCGAGTGCGTTGAACTCTCGAAATAAAATTCCATAAAATTCTGGAAATACTAATTAAGTTATGACTGGCAGGTAGCAAGGGTTGGATATACTGAACATTTTGCAGCTGCGTGTTAGGAGTCAGTTAAAAATGTTTGATAGTATTTTTAGCAGCCTAAAAAAAAACATTAAAAAATACTATAAGTCATATAAATTATTTTAAAAAATAAAAAATAAAATGTTATAAAGTATCATGATATACAGCAGGTATAGCTAGATATTTCTTAAGTCTACACTTTTTGTTACTTCCAATATTTCGCAGCTTTTAGTCTGGTAAAAATGTCTCTAGACTCTCTAAAAAATACTAAGAAAATACTAGTTAAATTATAAGTTTCTGATATTTGGCTAGTTCAGGCATTTCGCAACAAAAACTCTGACAGAAAGCAAGAATCTTTTACTCCACTAACGAGCTAATAACTGGCGACTTTTATATTGTCGTTTTCACAGCAGGATTGTTAATTTATTTTAATGAAAATACAAACACGTTTCCATAGAACGCTCTCGGAAGGGCATAGGGGGACGAGGAGGAGGGTTCGGATCTGCCTTCGGGTCTGTTGCTGTGGCAGAAACGGGAAGACAAACATGTTATATGCGCACTTAACATTAATTTCACTTTCTTTCACGCACACACACACACACACACATACGCATACACGGTCACACGCACACACACGCTGCTTTTAATAGCATGGGGAAAAAATAAAACATGTTTGATATCAACATAATTAGTCACGTAGTTGTTATGTTTGTTTTAATGCGACGACGAACGCGTTCATAATGTGGCATTATCATTATGCCAGTCGTAGCAGCAGCAGCAGCAGCAGCAGCAGAGGCAGAAGACACCGCAGCAGCCGCAGATGCGTGAAGGCAGCGCATTAATCCGACAAATGTTATAAAATAAACAAATTACCCATAAAGATACAAGCCAGCTGACTGCATAGACGGCGACTGTCCGACTGACTGTCAGGTATGCGAATTTTACTTTCAAATATGCGGTAAGTGGCCAAAAGAATGCGACCCTGCCGGACCAGTTGCCATAATGATTCCCAATTAATTCCAAACTATAACTATGCTTTTTAACTGTAGCTGCAACTGTTGCCTCTCTGTTGTCTCTGCCTGAGAAAGTGCGCGAAAAGTTTATCTCGACAATCTCCATGGCGATAATCAGCGAGAACTTTGCAGCTAATTAAAGCGCAGAACAATGTACGAGGCTGGGAAAATCTCTGAGAGAGCCGCAAAGTTGTTCGAACATTTGTTGGAAAAATGAAAAACACTAGATCGTATCTTTCTCCTGGGCCAGACAATGCGATGAAAAATGTGTAACTTGTCGACAGATTCGTGCAGCGCGGCCGGAGCCACAGAACTTTCACAGAAAGTTCACAGACAGGCGGGCAGACGGGTAGACGGGTAGACGGGCTAACCACAATTCAAAGACAGACGGGCAGGCGGACAGACAGGCAGGCGGACAGACAGACGGGCAGACAGACAGCTCTGGCTACGTGAGACGCATGCGCATGCGCCTGTTGTCCGCTGTCCGCTGATGTATGGAGTCCGGCGCTTTGGGTTCGTTCGGAAAGTAAAATTAGCTGCTGCAGCAGCGGCGTGAAAATTATGCTCCAGCCGCCCCCATTGCCGCGCTGGGCGTGGCATAATGTGCGCGGGCGAGTGACTAACAACTTCAACATCAGCTTCAACTTCAGTTTGCATGCGGCAAGTTGAAACGCGCATGACAAACGCGTCGGGCACGTAATTTGTGTCGCTCGCGAGCTCGAGCTGGAGCTGGAGCTGTAGCTGGAGCGGCGTTGGAGCTGCCACAACGGAACTGAGCTCCAAAAAGCGAACGTTAGTTATGAATATGAGTGTCTGTGTGTGTGTGTGTGTGTGTGTGTGCCGCTGTGTGCACAAGAACTATGCGCTGACCTTGCGCTAGAAAACTGTTTTGTGGCTGGGAGCAAGGTACTCCGCGCTGTCGCAGCCAACGTCGACGGCGACGCCGCCACTGACTCTGACGCTCGCCAGTTGCCAGTTGCCAGTTGCCAGTTGGCTTCTTCAGTTTGCTTTTGTGTGGGGATTTTACTCAAATGGGCGAAAGCTGAATGCCATTTTTGGTTATTTTCACCCACGGTTGTCAAATGTAGTGCTCGTGCTCGTCTGGCTTAAGCGATGAAAGCGCTGACTACACCAGCAGCAGCAGTAACAACAACAACAACAACACCTGCAGCAGTTGTTGGTGCTGACGTTCAGTTGGCTGGCCATTTATCAAAAGATGCAATTGAAATGCCCAACGCATTTGACTTAGAAAACGGCGCATACTAAATAAAAGTTAAGCAAAATGCAGCGGCAGAAGCTATGGCCTGACTGGGAAATACCCTGCAAGAATTTTTAGAACGGAATTTTCAAAATAACAGAGTCTGCGCTATTTTAATAATACTGCTGTAAGAATATAAATTATTATTTAAATAAAACAATAATACAATATTAAATAATACAAATAATTAAATAAGTAATAAGTGTTAAAAGATAACTGAGGTTGCTTTTGAATAGGGTTTGCATTGTTCCTAAAACTTAATTGAGAGTGAGAGAAACAGGAAAGAATATTTAAATTTACTTCTGTGGACACAGTAGAAAATAGCAAAAAGAAAAATTGCAAGTATTTTTTGGACCAGGAAAGCAGCAAAAAAAAAATAGAAAAAGAAATTTGAGTAATTGAAAAAATAACTGTGAAACAGCAACTGAATAATCAATACTGGTTTCTACTATATAAATCAAAGCTTAATAAGACCATAGCTACAAAAAAATATATAGCAATTGGAATACGCAAGAAGCGAATAATGTATGGCTCCCTTGAGAAAAAGCAAGAGTGCGAGAGAAAAACCGAAGCAGTAAGCTCAAAAGCAAGAAAAAAATTAAAGCATAAAGCTAAGTTTATAAAAAGTTTGAGTAAGTATATGTTTTATTTAGATTTATTAAGAATTCGTATTTATTTAAGTTAGGCCTAAATTTAGTTAGCATTTATTTTTAGTTGTAAAAATGTTGAATGACAATCTGTTTGTAAAGGTATTTTCTCGCAGCTCTTATTTCTTCTAGTAGGTCATAATCTGCAGTTAGTATTATTTCGAGCAAGTTTTATCTTGTTGCAATATTGTTATCTTGTAGTTAGTATTTTATTATAGTTAGTATTCTTCTAAAGCAGTTTCAAACAAGAGTCATATAAACTCCGCATGCTCAGCTGGCATGTCGCCCAGCAAGAGTCGTATAAATTGTGAATGCAATTCGTTTTTATACCGTCCACAGGTAGCAAAGGTACATCGAAAAAACTAGCTAACTTGGCCTATTCAGCAGTTGTGCATACAACGAGCAGAAGAGACCGGAGCAGAGCAGAAGCCTGTCATAAAAAGCGAAATATATCTCAATAAAAACGAAATCCTATTTGAGGCTGTCTTTTCTTTCAGTTCTGGTTTTTTTTTTTTTCATTGTGCTTTTCGCAGACCCTGCTGGACACACACACACACGCACACACACACACACATTGAAGCACTAATGTAGTGAAATAATTTTCGTTAATCGAAAGTAGCGACGCGACGCGACGCACACGTTTAACAACTCCGTGAGGGCCGGCGACACGCTGTGCTCATAAAAACACAATAAAAAAGTGACATTTTGGCCGAAAATACAGTTGGGCCATAAAGCGAGGCGAAACGGAAAAGTCAGACGAAATCAAATCAGAGCCAAAGTGGAAAACAACAACAACAACAACAATGGGGGAAACGGGCAAAACGGCAATATTGACAATTTATGTGGCTTGCCAACTTGAGTTCGGATCTTTATTTGGTGTCCGAATGCCCACACACGCAACGTGACTGTGCCTCTGCTGTGCTGGTGTCCGCGTGTGTGTGTGTGTGTGTGTGTGTGTGAATTAAGAAAAGTGCTTTATAAGTGCTGCTCCATCAAAATCAAACTTCAGAGGCTCAGCAAAACGAAAGTAGTTCGTTCTATGCCCGCCTATTAAGTTGGAGTTTGCGGCCAAAATGAAAACATAATTACACGGCCTGGCCAAGACGCAAGACTCCATAGCAGCCACATTCACTCTCGGACCGGCAACAACTACAACAACATTTTCATAATGCCAAATCGAAAAAGCGCGCAGCATGTCAACAGCCTGCGGCTGTCTCGCCCCCGATCTCCCCCGCCATTGCGACCAACTTGGCGTAGTCTTGGCTTGGCTTGGCTTCATTAAAGCCGCATGAAGACATAAAACTCAACGAGAAGAAGATTTATTTAACAGTAACAAAATTCGCAGGCCGGCGACAAACTTGGCTAGAACAGAGTACAGTAACAGCGGCAGTAGCTACAACAACAGCAACAGCTACAACAACTACAGTAAACTAGTCTGCGTTTTTAGCCGGCAGCTTTCGTGCGGTTTAGATTCTTTCCGTTGTTATTGTTATTGTTATTTCTTTTCTTTTCTGTTCTTTTTGTAGCTGTTGCTGTTGTTGTTGTCTCTCATTTTGTAGCTATTTCTATTTTGAACATTTCAGAGGCTTTTATTTCTTTTTAATTTCCGTGTCGCTTGAATGAAAAGACTCGACAGCATTAGAGAATTATGAATTTTCATAATTCTCTAAAAACAAAACCGTTTCTGGCTTTGTATGGGAATTACAGAAATTAGCATATCTTAAGCCGCTGCTCCCGAAATAGTTTTCTTTGTTAATCGCTTTCGAGATTCTTTGAAATTCATTTTTTTTTTCGAAGCAGAACCGAAGCGAATCGTGAAACTCAAACGGAAGTGTGAATAAAATATACAAAGTAATTTTAGCACAAAATTTGAGCATAATGAGATAAGAATTATTTCACTTGTAGAAAAATTCAAGCAGAGTATCTGCACGTCGTTGCCGGCATCGCTCTGCTTCCCTTTTTCGTTTCGTCTCTCCACTTTGATTACTTTGTTATAGCTCGATGACACTTTAAGCTACGATGTCGTCGCTATCGCTATTGCTATCGCCTGTCTACGGATTCGGTTGCTGTACGCGATTTTTTATTAATTTTGTATGTGTTTCTAGGTCAATTCCGCAAACGGAAGCCGTTTGACCAGAATAAACTTTTTCCACTTTTGGCTTTTTGTGTGCACATCGCAAGACCGCGAGTCGCAGTAGTAAAGTCCCACAAGCAGACGGACGGACGAGCGCGAAGACAGGCAGACCAACGGACAGACGGACAGACAGGCAGACAAACAAACTCGTAGATCGTCATAGAGAGCATTTGGCCGGGGCGCCTTTGTTAGCGGCTTTTCTTAACACATTATTTATTATGTTTTTTCTATGTATACGCAAACTTTCTTTGTCCGCCGATTTTCGGTGGCAACGCGAATGGGTTGGGCACAAATGCCAAAATAGAAAAAATACAAAAAAAAACCAAAAAAAAAAAAAATAGAAGCAGAACACACTGAAAAGAAAACTATGCATAAAAGAGCAGAAGCCCCTGGCAAAGACTTCTGCAATAATTAACTTTGTGTGCAGCGTCATTGTGAAAAGAGATTTTTGTCCGAGAGATTTGGCCAGAGCGATTAATGCCAAACAGAAATTTAGTCAATGGCAGAAGCGAGACGTAAGCTGATCAGAGCGGAGCGGAGAGCACAGCGAATCGAACAATCAATAGCGAAGACTTCTCTCGGAGCCTGGTTTAAGCCAAGAGCTCTTAGCCAATGCGCCTCGAGTTGTGCGCCTTTTGAGGTCGCACAAAGTGAACAAAAAACACATTGACAAAATAATTAAATAATAGCCCTGGGGCGCAGTCAGGCGTTGCAGTCAGTCGACAGCGGAGGAGGAGCAGGCGGCGGAGAAGGAGGAGGAAAAACTAATAGGAGCATATTTTCCTCTCGGACAACAGCAGCAGCAGCAGCAGCAGCGGCAGCAACAAGAACAGCAAAGACTACGACGACCGAGCGGAAAATGTCCACGGCAAAGCCGCTTGGCTTTCAAGCACGACAGAGAATGGAAAATCCAACGAGAAGAGGAGAGCAAAGGCAGATGAGAGATATATGTATACGATATAAAAAAGAAATATGAATAAATAACATTAAATGCAGCTCGCCCACTTAAGAGATGAGCATGCAATTTTAAATAAAAATTAAAAGCACAAAACTGCTCAACCAGGAGGTGGCCGAGGAGCGAGGGCATAGAAGAATTGTGGGACTGTGAATTCACTTTTTTCAATTCGAATTCACAGTTCACAGTTTTGGGTATTCAGTGCACAATACTCAACAGTATGCAGTACTCAATACTCACTCAGCACAGTTCGTCTCCATTCGTCATTCGTTCGACGGGATTCCGACTCGAGGGGGCAACTGACTGCCTCGGGGCTCGGTGCTCTGTAGAAACCTCTAACCGAACGTTCAATTACAAAATTGATTACCATTGAAAATTGAAAATTAAGTACAGTTTTGAGTTTTCAGCATAATTGCAGTTGATTTGTGTGCGGGGCGGGGCGGGGCGTGGCAACTGAGACTGCGACTCGAGCAGAACTTGCAGTGTCATTAGAAGCAGCTTGATTAGGGGACGGAATGACTGCCGGTCTCTGTCTGTATGAGTGTATGTGTGTGTGTGTGTGTGTGTGTGTGTGCGTGTGCATTTGATTTTAGATGGTACTATAAATGATTAAGTGAAAAAGACAAAATCAATTGTGGAGCGACTTGGCCTGGCCTCTAGAGAGCCAATCAAGCCGAACGTCAGCTTAATTTCATTTAACGTTCAAGTAGCATTATACACAACAACAAAAACAACAACAACAACAAACAACGAAAACGGCAAGAACGACAACAGGCACAAGAGCAATGGACAGCTATAACAACAACTACATTGATAGCTCGGACGCTGCGCTGATAGCAAGCAGCTGCTGAATGCTGTAATACCCTGTAATTGCCTGGAAATAATGACTCGGCATTTAACAAGAATTTTAAGACAAGAAAACGCAGGAAATCCCTAGTCTTATTATTGTCAAATAAACTGTTAAGAGTTGCAGGGTGTAAAGAAAAAAAATATATATGAAATAAAATAAAATTATATATTTTTGAAACTATTAAAATACTTTAACTTTCTTCAAGATTATCTAAATAGAAAAGAACAGTAAAGTGCCTAGAATATTTAAGATATTTAAAAATTTTAATATATGTACAAAAAAGTATGAAATATTAAAATATTATATATTTCAAATATTTCTAAAAGTCGAAGTAAGCTCTGTTTTTTTTTTTAGCTGATAATACAAAACCTAGACAAAATTATCAGTTAAAAACATAGTTTAAGTATTATAGGCTTAAGTATACGATATTATATTATTATTATTATATTATTATTAATACCTTAAATATAATATAACCTACACCTAATCACCAGCTAATCGCCAGCTAATTCGACACCACTCAACTGCGATTACAGGGTATTAACAACAACTGCTTAGCGGAATTACAGCCTAAAAGAAGACAAGGCGAACGCAAATTCGTTTTGCATTATTTCGCTTCGTTTCGGTTCCGTTTCGGTTCCGTTCCTGTTCCCCTCGGTTCTATTCCAGCTGACTCCGGTGCGGTGCGGCGTGGTGCAGCGTGGTGCGGTTCGATTCGATTCTGTTGATTTGGTTTATCATCAATTTTATTGTCACTAGGCATTTACGAGCGATTATTTTAGTTGTTGGTTTTTATGGCTGCTGTCGTTGGGTTTGTCCGCCTCGCTGTCGTTTATCGCCGCCCACCTCCCCCTGTGGACATCTGTGGACCGCTCTCTGGCTTAGGCCGCAGCCTGGTCCTGCCCGGCCCGGCGATTATGCCTGAAAACAGAGCCCGAAGCGCCACTCTGGTATTTAATTTATAGTTAAGCCCAGCACCGAAATTTGATTTATTGGTCAAAAGGTTATTGACCATTATGTTTCGCATATAACTCTCTGCTCTCCGCCCGATGCTCGATTGTGCCCCTTGCTGTTGTTGTAGTTGTTGCCATTACTGTTATTCCAGTTGTTGATCAACACAATTATAGGCGTAACGTTGACAATTGCCTGGTTGCAGGCGGCTCTGTCATTGATTTTGTTGTAATCGACGTTGTTCTGCAGCTGCTCATGCTGCTGCTGCTGCTGCTGTAGTTGTTGTTGTTGTTGTCGCTTCAAAATTTGTTGTATTTGTTTTTGATGTTACGGCTGCCGATAAATTTTCAGCGCTAAATGCATAAAATGTTTACCAACAAAGCCAACGCCGGGCAATAAATCAAATAATTGCACTGCCAATTGCAGAGAGGCTGCATTGATGGGGCGTGGCACAGCGTCCCGGCTGAATACGCTGTGCGCATAGAATCTAAGCACAGTTATAGATATATATATATCTAACCCCAAGGATTTAGAGAGATATGCAAAATTTCGTACTCTATTTACCCTTCTCGAAAATCATGCGATTTTTATTTGAAAATTTTCTTTGTTTATGGTTTGAATTGTAAATTTATTTATATTTGAAATTTTTCTTTGTTTCTGGTTTGAACTGTAAATTTATTTCAATATTTACCACATCTCAAAATATTAAAAATTTTAGAATATTTCAAAACTCAATTTATTTTGCTATAAGCATATTGATTTTAAAAATTAAATTTTTAAATGTTTAAAAATATGTATGCTATTTTCAGAACATTTTGCAGTGTATAAAAAAAATCTTTTCATTTATTTGAACATTTGCAATTGCACTTTTTATTATGATAAATAAAGCCAACTTAAATATGCAGCATAAATGCATATTTATGGCCAAGTTAATGCGACTATCTGCAGTGACTTAACGCAACTTGCCGATTCCGCGATTCAGCAGCCTGGCTTAAAGCACAGTTCGTTACTTTGGCTTAATCAGAAGTGTTAAATGCCACACGAGCTGGCAAATGTTTCCTTCGCATGACACACTTTACGAGGCACTTATAGCGTTCTCTCTCTCTCTCTCTCTCTTTCTCTGCTGCCCTTGCCATCTCTCTCGTTTCCTCTTTGCACTCTGGCACACTCGAAAAGTGTCGAACAATAAGCAGAAGGAGCCGCAGTCGCAGCCGCAGCAGCAGCAGCAGGAGGCGGCGAACTCGACTGCAATTGTTGCGCATTTTTGCTTATGATACGTGGAGCTGGCATATTTCTTTCTGTTCTGCTGCACTCACAGATTGCGGTTAAACATGCAGCAACAATAACAACAAGTGCGAGTACAACAACAGCGTGAAGAGCGCTGCGAGAACGTTTCTGGCCAGGCCCAAACACGCACAGTTGCATGAGCAGCACAGCGCGATGCTCAAACGGTAAAATGCGTGCTCAGATGCGGCCAACTGGGAATCGAAGTTGTTGTTGTCGGAGTCGTTGTTGTTGTTGTAGATGTTGCTGTTGTTGCTGTTGTTCTTGTAGCAGTCGCAGTTGCAGCTGCAGCTGAAGTCCCATTCCCAGTGCCAGTTGAAGCTGCGACTGTCTGTCTGTCTGTCTGTCTGTCTGTAGTCTCGCGCTGCATCCCAAATGCGCAGCCGAAGAAATCGAGTCACACACACAAACACACACACACACGCAAGTGGGACTGCTGTAAACTTTTGCTTATTTAACTGTTTCGTGTTGGCTGCCACTTAGAACAACGGGCCAGCCCGCTGCGCAGGCGCAGCAACAGCAACAACAGCAACAACAACAACAACAACTGGCAGCAGCTTTTCATTTTTAACTGTCAATGGCAAGTGCCACTACGACTCTGCAGTTGCAACTGCAGCTCCGGCTTCGACTCAATCGCAGCAGTTTACTGTAGCAGCAGCAAGTGCAGCAGCAGCAGCAGCAGCAGCAGCAACAACTACAGCTAACAATGCCGCAGGCAGCGTTTGTTAGCCAGTTGAGTGGCCAGTCTCAGTCTCGGCCGCGCTCTGTCTGTCCGTCTGTCCGTCTGTCTGTCCGTCCGCCTCTTTGTCTGTCTCTCTCAGTTTCTACTACTCGCTCGCAGCGCTGCCACTGTCTGTCTCGCAGTCCCTCCTCCGTCTTTCTCTCAATCTCTCAGTCATTCTGTCTCTCTGTCTGTCCGTCTGTCTGTCTGTCTGCCTGTCTGTCTGCGTTTGAAGTGTAGCGTCGATACAAGTGCATTTCACTTATACTTCAACGCGTATTCTTGCTGCAAATTAAATGCATTCAACACTGCCCCCAGGCATTGATAATATTGATGTTGACGTTGATGTTGATGCTGCAGCAGTTGCTGCTGCCACTGCTGCTGCTGCCACTGCTGTTGCTGCCACTGCTGTTTAACCAGCATTTAACTTAAGCCGATTTACAAGCTGTGTGTGCGGGTCGCACAGGCCTCGGCATGCCTGATTACCAATCCGACTCAATTCTCCCACTCTCTCTCTCCCACTCTCTCTCTCTCTCTCTCTTTCGCACTCTTTTGTCTGCTTGTGCGTCTCATTAGCATGTGGGTGCCCCTTGTATTCTGCTCTGTTCTGGCTATAATGATGACCAAGCTGTTTAGGCCTCTCTACTCACTCTGCCTTTGAACTCGCCGTCTTCTGGCTGAAGCTGCAGCGTCAGCGCGGGGCAAGCATTTAGCAGCTTGCAGCCATTGTCTGGCCATAACGGTGCATGCAACGGTGCGTAATTGAAATGTCACTGACAGCGGGGCAAAGGCTCCACACCGACAGTGTGTGGTAGCGTGGTAAGGGTAAGGGGTCAGCTGGCGTGGGCCGCGTAGATGGCGGCTCAATCGTCGTGCATTATCTAAAACCGTAGAATGCAGTTGTTACAGCAACTGCATATTAAAAGCACATCAATTACGCTCAAATGCCCTTCGGCCAAAAATCCAATTATCGCCCGCTGCACGGCAGAATGGCGAGGCGGAGGGGCGGAGGGGCGGACGGCAGGCCATCGGAGCCATCAACGATATTGGGCAAGTGCTGGTCAGGTCAACATGTTATTATTGACAAATGGAAATGTCAAAATGAAAAATTAACTGAAAATCAACAGCCAAAAACAATAACAACAATGAATGCAGCAACGGCTGAAACAACAACAGCAACAACAACAACAGCAGCAACAACAGCAGCAGCAACGATGACAATTGAAAATGTCAAAATTCGCGCGCAGCAACAGCTCGAGGTAATGGGCAAAAACAAGCATCAAACTGGCCAGAAATATGGGTGTAATGGGGCTGCAGTCGGAGCTGCAGTGCACCTCTACCCACTTCAAGGGGGCTTCCTCCTCCCTAAAGTGCATGTAACAAAAGTTGCGCGAGAAAAACAGGCAACCAAATTGACACTGGCCAACACCAAAGGCGCTGCCAGCAGCAACAACAAACAGCAACAGCAGCACTTGCAATAACAACAGCAACACAACAACAACAACAACGGAGGCAGCAGCAGCATCAACAACGTTGGTGGCGTCGCCTGTCGCCTGTCGCCAGCGTCCGCTGCGGACACTCGACAACGCGACATTTGAATGCAACTGCCGCCTGCCGCCTGCCACTGTCAACTGTTTGGTGTATGCCTCATGCTGGCGACCCTCCACCTCCTCCTCATTGTTGTTGTTGCTGCTGCTGCTGTGTTGGCAATAACCACTTGATAAATGATAAATTAATTGAGTACCATTGCCGAAAGAGCACGGTGCAGTCCAGTCCAGTCCAGTCCCGGGCCGCTGCCCGATGCCCTATGCAAATCGCACCGCTCTGTTAACTATATCAAACTGATTGCTTCGCATCGCTTTCATTAATTATGGCTGATAATTTATGGCCAGAAATCGGTGCGACATAATTAGTGTTTGGTTAAATAAATCTTCTACGAGCTAAAAACTAATATTAATTTGAGCATAAATCACATGTGTGTGTGTCTAGTTTAACAGGCTCTACCCGAAATTAATAGAGTTATCAAAATTAATCGCATTAGCTAGGATTGTCATTGTCATTTTTAGGAAATATCGAGAAAGTCATATATCATTTGGTAATTATTCAATTAATTCTATGTTGCTTGCATAGCTCACGTTCTTGCCTACAAAATAAAATTCTCTTATTTTTTACCAGTAAAACATAAATACAAATATATTAAATATAAGTCTATACTTTTTTTATAGCATCTTAGAAATGTTTATATTTTACTGCACACGGTAAATAAATTCTTTCCAATATTATTATACAACTTTATGTATCTTAATGTACTCCAAAAAATTATTGAAAATTTAGAAAATATATTTAAATTTAATTATAATTATATATTATCATTATATAAAATCTGGCCATACTGGTCTTGAGTACTCTTATAGAACTTAAGCCATCGTAATGTGCCTAACAAAAATTATAAAAACTTTAAAAATTTTTTTGATCTTATTATAATTATGCCACAGACTTTTGCCATGGAAAAACTGCAGTCTAGTTCTACTTTTCACCTCAGCTGTAGAGTACCCGCAGTTCGTTCTGCACACTCGTCGCAATTAATTATATTCTGCATGTGTTTTGGCTGAGGCATTTGCATTTAAACAGCGAATTTCGCAACTTTTATCGCAACTGCAGCAACGTTTCGGCTGTGGGTCACAAGGACGTTGCAAGTTGCAAGTGCCACTGCCGTGCCGCGTGCAGAGAGTCGCGGGTAAATACAATCTAAATCTGCTGCCGGTGAATGCCGGCGCGGCCCGCTTTGAGCCAGCTCGTTTGTCACCTGTAATTAGTGAACTTGCATTCAGTTTTTCAGTTTTCAGTTTTTCATTAATTTAACTCGTCGTGAGTTCCTCATGCGATGCGAAGGGCTGCACGCGGATCTGGGACGATTTGCACGGCAGTTTTGCAGTTTTTACTTAATTAAGTGCAGGCACACTATCAGCAGCTGCAGCTGGAGTACTCGGCAAACAGGTAGCAAGATTCGCACCAGCAAATATTCCTTCTGAGCCCCAAACTGGGGGAGGTGTTAGCTATGTGTGAATGTGGGAAAATGCGAAAATGATGTGGAAAATTGCATCCGTTGCCAGGCAGATGGAAACAAAGCAAAATAGCAGGAATAAAAAAAAAACGTTGATACACAAATATTTGCATAACACTTCATGTTTAGCAAATGCCAAAGCGATGCACACACACACACACACACACACACACACACACACACACACACACACACACACACACACACACATGAGCACACACACGTGCACACGCAGCTGTGCTTACACTTAATGTGGCTAAAAGTTGCAACAGCAGCAATCTGCTAAATGTTGCTTATTTCCATCTGAGAGCAGCCCCGGCCGAGGGGGGGGGGGGCGGGGCAATAAAATCAACAGCAATGCTAAATTGTTTAATTGAATTTACCGCAGATGCGCTTAAGTTGGCAGTAATTTAGCAAAGCCATGTAGCACTTCTAACTGTATCTCGGGCTATTTGTATTTGTATCCGTATCTGCAGCAGTAGCTGCTGCTCTGTTGCTCTCTCTCTCTCTCCCTCTCTCTCTCTCTGCATCCTTGTAGCTACACGCGTCTGTATGCTTGCTTGCCAGCCAGGGACGTGCCAGACGCTCGAGCACATGGGCTCTCGATTGTCGTCGCAATACAAATACTTGTGCTCGAGCTTGTGCTCGACTCGCAGCAGTTGGCAGATGCAATGAAGTGAAATGTATCTGTAAGATACACACACACACATACGCATACTCGTGCAGGTCTCTGGCTCCATCCTGTAACTATGCATTAAATTGAAAACAGCAAAGAAAGTGCTCCGGCGAGCTGCTGCTGCTGCTGCTGCTGCTGCCAACTCGATTCTAGATTTCTCCCGGGCGCAATTATGCCACGCCCTCTGCTCCCCCCTGTCTGCCGTTACCTGTGCTCTGGCGTGTGCTTTCATTTCTCAATCGTGTTGCATTGCTCAATTGCAATGTTCGGCTAAAGCTGTTGATATTTAAGCGTGTCAAAGTTCGTGTGTGTTGCGCAACTTTTGTCGCTCACTGTTAATTAATTTGTGCAGACGCGCGCCTCATTAGTTTCGCTTTGATTCTATGTCCACTCGCCCGTGCGCGATCATTAATAAACATCGCCGGCGAACTTACAGCTTGGGCAACGCTCGGGCGCTGCACAACACTGGCCGCGCTGAGCGTTGAGATCGCTAAGAGAGCGCGACGCGAAGAGAGCGCACCATAAGCAGCAGTGCGGCTGCGCAGCCGGCAACGCGACGCGATCGTGAGAGCGTTCGCTCTCTCACGCTCTCTCGCGATCGCTGGGCTCTCTGTTTGTTTGTTGCGCTGCCGGTTACATTCACGCCGTCATCATCATGATGATCATCTTGACCATTTCTGAGCGCATGTCTGTGTATGTGTGTGTGTGTGTGTGTGTGTGTGGCTCGTTCGCAGCGAAGCTTCAACTTTTCTTTCTTAGTTGACTTCTTGGACTTTCTTGCCAACATGCTTAAAAGTCTTTTGGAAGCGCCAAGTCAACAGTCAGTACGCTTTGTGCGCTGCAAGCGATTGGTACGCTGTAACGGAAGTGCTCGAGACCAGCTCGAAGAGTAATTCGAAAGGCCAAACTCGAAACTAATCTACATGCTAGCGGCCTTGGCCAGGCAAGGATACTGGCAATTATCTCGAAGCCTCGTGTTGTGCCCAGTTGTGATGTGACACGATTTGCGATTCTTTTCCCAACTCAAATTCAAATACAAAATTCACGTAACGACAGCAAAAAGTAAATTTTGTTTATACGGAAAATCGGGCCAAATCGGGCAGTTTTTATTCGCTCAGCGTCGTCAGTTGTATGCAGTTATTGTTTATGGATTCGCTCGATTTGCTTTTATTTCATGCACTTCCGCTCTAACACGCCGCACACGAACACAAGCACGAGCACGAGCACGAGCACGAGCTGGGAGAACGCGTCAACAGGTAAGCCTCGCATTCAGCCGGGATTAACGCTGCTAAAACTGTTGCAACAACTAAAGCGACAGCTGGCGGTAGATAACAGTGCGCCAGCTGGCAGAGGCGTGCGCCGAACCCAAGCCAGATCCATGGCCAGAGCTGGCGACTGAACCAGAGCTAAAGCCATAACCAAAACCCAAAACCAAAGTCCTGCATTGCCCGGGCGAAAGCGGATTACTATGAAAACATTTACAAGCCTGCAATTGTGTGTGTGTGTGCGAGTGTGCGAGTGTGTGTGTGTGCATATCCTTTTTTTGTGTGCTGTGCACATTTCATATTTGTTTGCTGCTGCTGCTGCTGATACGATATTTATTTGCAGGCATCGTAAAATGCAACAGCAGGGGCAACTGCCGCGCGGCTCGGCTGCAATCAACTGTTGCGGGCAACAATGTACGTTTTGTGGCCCAATGCTAAATAGTTAAGGGCTCACACACACACACACACATACACACACATTCTTACAGGTGAAAAGAATGAAATGAAAACTTGTATTTAATTAAAGAAAAGGAGCAAAGCACGCGGCGAGGGGCACAGGCAGCAGCAGCAAATGTTGTTGTGGTTCTTTTTTATGCGCTGCTGCAACAGCAAAAACAAGTACCACGCACACCGACACACACACTCGCAGCTGTAACTGGAAACAAGTTAAAATGCCTCGGCTACATTTGGTCAAGTTTACATGAGTTACCAAAGCCCCAAGCCAGAACTGAACAGAACAGAACCCAGGCAAACCCAGCCCAACCCAGCCGAACCCAAGCGAACCGAACTGAGAGCTCAAAGAGTTGCAGCTCGGTGTGTAAATATATGTGTGTGTTTGTGTGTGTGTGTGTGTGTGAGCTGTGGCAGCAATGTGATTTTAATGAACCTACTAAGAACTTGGCCAACCGGGCAGCAGCCAAGTGGCCAACCAAGTCGAAACATAAACTAGCTTTGGCTTCTGCCGTAATATTCTATTATGTCTGTGCTTTGTCGTAGATTTCTTGGCTCTTAGCTCTCAGTTCTTGCTTCGCATTTTGCTCTGCTTCTCGTCCCGAAGCACACAAAGCACCAGACACAATAAAAGCGGGAAAACAATGCGCAATATTTATGCAAGCATTAGCAGCTAAAGCTTGGACTAACTGTCGCCCCAACTGTCTGTCCAACTGTGCCGCTGTCTGTCCGCCTGTCTGTCCGTCTGTCCGCCTGTCTGTCCGTCTGTCCCACTGTTCCCGCTGCCTCTCAGCTGTTTGTCCCACTGTCCCTATGACTGTCTGTGCCTTTTCGCTCAACTTTGTCTCTTTGTCTGCCAGTTCTTCGGTCTGTCTGTCTGCCTGTCTGCCTGTCTGCATGTCTGCTCACTCTGTCTCGCTTGCTTGCTGTCTGTCTCGCTGTCTGTTCATCAGTCTGTCTCTGCGTCTGCCTTTGCGTCTGCTTCCTTAGGTGTCCGCCAGTATCCCTTTGCCTGCTTCGCTGCGCCTAGCAGCATCCCTCGATCTGTCTGCCTGTCTGCCTGTCTGTCCTTCGCTTTGTCTCTCGCTCTGTCCGTCTGCCTGTCCCTGCGTCTTTCTGTCTGCTTGTCGGGGTATTATGCTCGGCTTGGTTGCCAGCTTAAGCCGACAGCGCCAGCGAGTTTGAGTTACTTTCTAAATAGCATTTTACGTTTGCCAGGCCCGAGATTAGTGCAGCGTGCTGCGCGCTGCAGTTGCTGCTGCTGCTGCCGCCGTTGTTCTTATTGCGGTTGATGTTGCGGTTAAATAAATAAGGCAACGACGTGCTCATAGCTTGCCACAGCTCAACAAATAAGAAATTGCATTGCTGCTGCTGCTGCTGCAGTCGCTGCTGTTGCTGCAGTTGCTGCTGCTGTTGCTGCTGCTGTTGCTGCAGTTGCTGCTGCTGTTGCTGCTGCTGTTGCTGCCACAGTTACTGCTGCTGCTGTGACTTGCACAAATGAAATGAAATTATAGATGCGTTCTGTACGCTTTCCCAGCCCACTTCCTTCGTCGCGGCTGGCACACTAACTAAATGATATTGCAGCCATTTTCTGTTGCTGCTGTTGCCGCAGCAACTTGCCGCAGCAGCAGTTAATAATCGCCAGACAGTCAATTTGCTTCGCTTTAATCAAGTCAAATCTGCTAACACACACACGCACACACACACTCGCATACACATGTAATGACCGCAACATAGCGGCGCATCTGTAATTTTACAACTCGCACGAGTATCTGCTGCTGCTGCTGTTGCTGCTGCTGCTGCTGTTGCTGCTGCAGCGCCCCGCCGCGTCTGCTGGTTTATTATCGCCGGAACGTGCAACGTGCAACATTTCGCAGCAGCAACTATTCGACTTGCTGCGGAGGCTTGGTCTAAGGTTGCAGCATTGCCGGCTTGCTTAACTTATGCAGATGCATCGGCGCATCTGACCGGGCCACAGTCTGACAGTCTGCCCAGCTGCAATCTAGCGGCGCATGACATAACAACCAGTTGAATCGAGCCATAGATAGGTCAAAGTTAAAGCAGCTGTCGGCTCTGCAAATATAATGAGAGTAATATTTTGCAGGTTCATATAGTTTTTTGGCATAATTTTACTCAAATTGTGGGCGGAATTCCTTCTCAACGAGAAGAAGTTCAACTCACAACTTATGCCTGATATTCTATAGATTATTTAATATTTATCTACATTTATTTAAGTTCAAAGTTAAACTGAAGTTTTCAGAATCGAATAGTTTCTTCCTTTAGCTATAAAAGTAATGCACTTTTCGTGCACTCTCGATATGGCAAATCTCTCTTGTCATATCTTTTAACGTCAGCTATAAAACTCGCCATGTCTGCAAAATTTCTATTATTCACTTGATTCGCTCGACTCATTTGCACGATACTCTAGGCACTTGAATGGGCATTGCTCGCAGCATAAATTAATTTTTAATTGAATTGAATGAAAGTTGCGTACTTATGTTAAGCGATCTGCCTCTTTATAACTTAAGCACTTGCATTGTAATTGGCCAAAACTGAAGCGAAACCCTTGCTCTGGCTCTCTCTCTTTGAGCTCTTGAATTTAGCTGGAGTTACGTGAATGTAATTTATAATCAAGTCAAATGAATATAGATTGCATTTACTGCTGCTGTGCGAGTTGAGTTTCTTTCGGGTGCGAGTATGCCTATGAATATATTTTGAATATGAGTGCTATGAGTGCGCCACTTGCTTGAGTGCTTGGCTTGCCAACTTCCATTATCTGAGCCAAGTTAAATATTGTCGTTGTCGTTGTCGTTGTCGTTGCTGGAGCTAAAACTGAAGCTGTAGCTGTAGCTGTAGCTGCAGCTGGAGCCGGAAAGGCGTAGAGCTGATGGGAGGGGGGAAGGAAAGGCAGGCAGGCAAATGGAGCAACTTTTGCTGAGCAACTTCGACGGCAGCAACAATTTTCTTTTTGTTAATTAAACGCAATTCTATTTATTAGTGTTGTGCAGCACACACACACACACAGATTCAGATTGAAATGGAAACTGAGTGAGACAGAGAGAGAGAGAGAGAGAGAGAGAGAGAGAGAGAGAGAGAGAGAGACACTAAGCCAGTCCGTTTAGATAGCTATGTGCCGGCTCTATAATTGGCGAAAATTATTTAATTATTATAAAGTGCAGCCTTCCCCCAGAGCAGCGTGCAGCAAGCAGAAGCAGCAGCAGAAGACGAAGAGGCAGACACGTAGAAGAACAGTTCCAGTTCCAGACACAATCACAGTCACAGTCACAGGCTCTGCTGCAGCAACTTTGGGCTTTACTTCGGCTTGTTTTCTTGCCGCGAGTTTTGTTTTTATTCCATTCATTTGTTTGCCGTCTCTGGGCGTGCAAACTTCTGCCGGCAGTTTATAACTGTCTATAGCTCGGCTAGAGCTCTATATAGCCGGCTGTAACTGTAGCCTCAGCTGTTTATTTAACTGCAATTTCTGCGCGTATTCTTGCATTTCCAATGCCATAATTAGACTAAATCTAATTTGCAAATCGCACGCCCTGCATAGGCAAACAAACCCCGAACATGGCACAATCTGCCACTGCATCTCATCCTCCTCAACCTCAACCTGCTCCCCGCTCCACTGGGAGGGAAGTCTTTGGGGTTTCGGGTTTGCCAGCGATTTTTACCACCCGCCGCGCCCGATGAATGCCATGTAATTAATTTGTGGCGCGCATTGTTGTTGACAGATGAGCGTGGCAAGTGTTGCTGTTGCTGTTGCTGTTGCTGTTGCTACTTGAGTTGTTGCTGCTGCTACTTGTGCTGCTGCTGCTTCTGCTGTTTGTTAACTTGATTAATTAAAATGCAGCAGCTTTTAATGGCGAGGAGCTGCATGGCGTGCACATTTGCCATAAGTTTGTTATGTGCCAGTTTATCAGCTGCTTATGCAATGGGCCACGTCTCGAGTCGCGGCTCACAGCCTTTCGAATGTCTGCCAAAAATAGCAGCAGCAGCAGCAGCAGCTGCAGCAACAGCGGCAGAAGCGCCAGCGCAACTAGGAAGAAAGAAAGAGCCGAGATAAATCTGTCTAATTACAGTTCTCCTTAAGCTTAATTTGATTTACACAATTATTAAGAAATGCGCAGAGTATGAAAAAAGCAAACTGAGTAACTTGATTAGCAATGAAATTGGGTTCAGGCGAAAAGAATCACTTGAAAGAGTTGCTAAATAATTATTTAAAATTAAAGAAGATAGCAAGCAACCTATAACGATAATTTAAAAAAAAAATATACTAGTCAGAATTAAATATTTAAAAATTTAATAAAATATTTTAAAGTCCAATAACATTGAAATAACATGAAAATTTAATTTTTACTATTTAAATGTAGTTTAAAATAATAATACAAAAACTAAAACAGAAGAAACTAAGAAATATTTAAAAAAATATATTTAAACATTTTGAAAACTATTTTATATATTTATAAACTATTTTAAATTATTATAAATTAAAAGAGACGGCGAAAATTTGATTTGAAAAATATTATAAGATCAATAGAGCCATCTTATATTTAGCTTAAAATTCCTTTAGATAACTACTTACAAAATGCTCCAAAGATATCTCCTTACGTAAGCTAATCAATCCAAAGTTCTTAGTAACTTTACCAAGCATCTTCAACGATTGTTCTTCCAGATTTAGTTTGGCCAATTTGATTGCAAAGCTGCCAAAGACAGCGCACGCCGGCAGTCTGTTGCCCGCTTGCCAACACTGGCGGCAAGTGTTCAAAGAAGTTCGGACTTTCGAGAAACAATTTTCCATAGTTTAGTCAAAACTCGACGCTGTTCGCTGCAGCCATCAAATTGGCAGCACATTTTCATTGCCCGTCAGAGGCAGCAGCTGCTGCTGCTGCTGCTGTTGCTGTTGCAGAGCAGAAGCAGCCGGAGTGCATGTTTGTCTGTGTGTTTTGGTATGTCTATGTCTGTGTGTGTGTGTGTGTGTGTGTGTGTGTTGCTTGCACAGTTTTTGGGCTCAGGTTAATTTGAAAGCATCTAAGTTTTTGATGTGCTCGCTGTTCGCTGCACAGTCGAGCCATGCGACTAAAAGAGCCAAACTCGCTCGCTGCCTGCCTGCCTGACGTTGACTTGTGGCCATGTTGCTGGCAACACACACGCACACACACACACATTCTATATGAGCACCACATACACACACACGCACACACAGACACACCCTCGCTTGCATGCAAACACACAAGAAGTCAGTCAACGTGCCACATGTCATGGGAACTTTTAGACGACGCGCAACGCTCAGATAGTTTGCAGCTAGCGCCAGAGCCAGGCCAAAGTTGTGAAATCATGGGAGTGAAATATTTTACTTTGTTCATTGCACATTTATTAATAAAGATTTTTTCTCTGTTTTTGTTCGTCCAGCGGAAATTTTTGCATGCAGCAGCAGCAGCAGCATTGCACTTGCTGCAGAGGAATTTTTAATTTAATTTATAAACATACATAGATACATGTATAGAGAAATATATATATATATATATAAATCGAGACACGCAACTTAGTTCAGACTCAGACTCAAGCTCGACTTAGTTCTTTCTGCTTCGCATGCCCTGACCTTTTCCCAGAGCCCGCCAGTCCGTCTGACGTATAAACTCACCCGTCCACGGCGCGTATACGCAATGCAAATAATTTATTTCATTTAGCACACACAGCGTGCGGAATGGTATACATTTGAAATAATTCATGCGCATCTGTGTTAATATTGTGCTATAGTCGAACCCTTTTTACTTTCATAGTGGGGGCTGGGGGCGGGCCGAATAGCATTGCAAAGGGTCTCAGTCTCAGGTCAGTTGTCGGAAATTGTAGGCGCATGACTTTGAACTTTTGACATATTTGGCAGTTGGCTGTCACACAGCTTGTCAGAGGGACTAATAGGTCACTAGGGAATCTGCCCCAGGCCGTATGGCTCTCAGCGTGTGGGTGTATGGGTGGGTGTGTGTGTGTGTGCTGGTGTCGGAAACACGAGCTCTGCGAGCCAATATAAATTCTTTATGCCTGCCAGTTATGAGCTGGCTTTTGTTTTGCATTTGTTACGCTTGTAACATCTCCTGAGCTGACCTGACCTCCAGCCCGGTACATGCCCGATACGATGATCACTATACACTTAATGTTATTGAGCTTATTTACACGCGCGCAGACACGCACAGACACCGTGACAGCTGCTCCAACTCCATCACCTCTGCCTCTTTTTCTATCTGCCGCTCGACAATTGATTTTTAATTTTTAATTTACAACCGAAGCGAAGCTCGATATTTATTTTGCACCACGTGGAAAAAGCGCGACGAGCCGCGGCATCGCTTTAAAATAATACAATGGTAATAACAAAGCACACAGATCGTATGTGGAGTGTATATATATATATATAGTATGTACATCTCATATTGTAAAAAGCAAACTTTATGCAATCACTTTCACAATCCATCAAAGGGCCTGAGAGAGCGGTCGAGCGGGGGGGGGGGGGGGCGAGAGAATTGTACAAATTGAATTTGCAGCGCTAAATACAATTAATCATTGTAATTGATTTGCCCATTGTAGTTGTTGCTGTTGCCGTTGTCAATGTAAAATATCGACACGTCTGTCCGCCCGATAATAACAATAATAATAATCAAAGGAAAACTGCAGCTTTTGAGCATTAATTAACCATTTCGCTTGGCAGTTAATAAGCGTTCGCCGAGAGATAACATAAATAGCGTACAAAGTGATTAATTTGCCGGCCCGCACCACTCGGCCACGAGCTATGGGTGGGCTCAATCAGCACTCGAGTCTCTCACAATATGCCAGTCCGAGTTGAGTGCGCTGAGTGCGGCGTGTGGCTTGTCCATAATCCATTAGAAAAAGTGGCAAATTATGATTTATTGCACTCGGGCGAGGGAAACAAACTGGTGCGCTGCAAAGTATGCAGTTCGCTCTGCAGCAGCTCAGGCTGCTCCCACTGCTCCCGCTGACCCGCTCTGACCCTCTCTGCTCCTGCTGCTCAGAAATTAGCAGCTAGCCGCACACAAGCTCCAACTGCAAGTCCAACAATGAGAGCAGCCCGAACTTTGGCTCGTAAAAGAGCCCAAAGAGGAGTCGGGGGCGTGGCAGCTCTGCTAAGTGCCATGCCAAAATGTAAAACTCTTGTTATGGCCCAACCGGGCGTATACTTATTTATGCTTTCGCAACTTCTCAGATGCGTTGCGGCACATTGGCTCTGAAATGAAGTATACGCCGCGTAGTTTGTATGTGTGTGTGTGTGTGTGTGTGTGTGCAGCACTTGCCCAAGACACTGGCCCAATTAATGCTGTATCTATTGCGTATTTATGACAGCAAACCCAAGCGAACTGAAGGTTCCTCCTCCTTCACCGCCTCGCAAGGTCAGCACCCGCCATCGGATGATGACTCAATTATACGCATGAGTAATGTGCGTGTTGCGTTCGTCTACTTCTTCAGCTTACTCTGCTCGGTACTTATGGCCAGCATTTAGTTCACGCCTAATGAGCACAGCAAATTGGGCCAACCGAAAACTGTGCTCGATGTGCATGCCAGCAACTCCAAGCAGATGACGACGTAGAAGTCGGAGCACAGCTGCAACACCTATTCACATGATGATGATGATTCGCTCGCCCAATCGGCTTGGCTTATTTACAGTTCCAGAGCAAACAAAATGCCACTTTAGTTAATAACTTTGACCGCAATATCCCGGCCGAGAGCCGCTCAAAGAGCAAGTGTCATTAGCATATGCTTAGCACCAGAACCGAACCAGAGACGCGGCTCGATCCGCGTTCCGACTAGGCCCCGACTAAAACGTAACGAATTGAAACGAAATCCAAAACGAAACCAGTTCCGTTCGACAAGAATCGAGAAGAGCTGGAAAATGGGTCAGAGAGTTTCCCATTGATAGAGATTCGTTTCATTCGTTTCATTAGCACATCGCTGCGATCTCTTTGCATGTACTTAAGACTGCGACTTAATCGCCAATGTGAGTGTGCAGTGCGGAGTGCGGAGTGAGTGTGTTGTGAGTGCTATTCACACGCTTTTTCCAGCGATTTACGACAACAAGAACAAACTAATTAAAGCCAAACAGAGGTGTGAGGAATGCAGCTCAAGTGAGGCGAGAGAGAGAAAGAGAGAAGCTGTCTCTCTGTGTGTGTGTGTGTGTGTGTGTGAGAAATTGAATGACTCGACGCGAATCGAGCTGAGGCGAAAGGCGCATAATAAACCATAATGACAAAATTACTATATTTAGTATGCTAAAAATCGGTCAAAGTGTCAGTAGGTTGTCGGCAGTTGCCTTCATTAGCACCAGGCAAACACACAGCACACACACACACACACTCACAGCTGCACGTGTATTTTGCTCTCACTTTAGCCTGTGCGACAATAACATGATATTGCAATTTTTGGCATTAACTTCTTTTCACCGGACCAGACGGCAACCAGGCAGATGAGTTGATGATCGGATGAGCTGCTCGACAGCCCGAGGCCTGCGTCTGCATGAAAATCTCTACAGCACGATTTATGAGTGTATTCAACGCTGTTGCTGCTCTCTTTGTTGTTGCTGTTGCTGTTGCTGTTGCTGTTGCTGTTGCTGTTGCTGTTGCTGTTGCTGTTCTTCAGCCGCTTCTTGTTGTCTTTGTGGCCGAGGCAACTTTCATTTTTGCTGCCGTAGAATATCAATATACAAAATGCTTGAGCCAAGCTGAGCATAATAAAAAGCGTATCGAACATTTCAATAGGTTATTGCCAAGCATGCATGTGTGTGTGTGTGTGTGTGTGTGTGCGTGTGTGTTGGTGTGTGTGTACTGCTCGCTTGTCTGTTTGTTTTTATGGCACTTTATTTAGTCCGCTTTGGCCACTTGACGTCGCTTGCTGCCCCGCTCAAGCCCCTCTTTCACCCATACACTCAGTCGTCGCGTCAAGTGATTGTCGGCCGTGTTTGTTGTTGTTCTTGTGTGCTGTAGTGTATTTTGACGCGTTTCGATGGGGAGCCTGGAGCACGCTCGGCTCGAGACTCGAGTCTCGAGTGCGCCAATTGCCAATTGCAAGCAGCATCCGCCGCAGCAGATGCCGCTGCCTGCTGCCTGCTGTACTGATTAGCTTTTGTCAGGCAGCAAGCAGCAGGCAGCAGGCAGCAGTGCAGGCAGCGCGAATTACATGCGGGCCTAACAAGCGCACTTGACAGCGACAGCACGCACACACACACACACACACACATTAAGCGAGCTCAACAGCCTCCAAGATCTTAAAGCCACAGCCGAAAGTAGTGCAGGCAGAGAGAAAGAGAGAGGGAGAGAGAGGTAGAGAGAGAGAGCGAGCTCGCGCGTTCTGTTCTTCTTGCTTTTTTTTTTTATTTCGTGAACGTTATAAAAATTGAAAGCTACGCATTCAGGTGACCCACATTTGGTCAGCAGCTGCTCGTCTGGCATGTTTGGTGTTTGCCATCGGCATGTTCTGTTCCGTCGCTTGGACATTTGCCCGAAACTGTCGATGTTCGTCTCCAAGAAACAACAGCAGCAGCAGCAGCAGCAACAACTACAGCGCCGTCAGATCAAACTGGCAGCCAGTTTTCTGTTTTTTTTTTTTTTTTTGTGTGTTTTTTGGTGCTCTTCGATTCTCTTCTGTTTCTCATTTTGGCATGAAATCAATCTCTTTGCCCCATTCACATTCCCGTTCGAATTCGACTGCGGCATCGGATTCGGGTGCGGGCTTGGGGCTCACGTTCCCGCTTTACGCTGCTTTGCTGCCCAATTTGAGCATTTCAGAGCTGCTCTTCTTTACCCCCGGCACACTCTCTCTCTCTCTTTTCCTCTTTCTCGCAGCTTTGTTTGATTTCTGTTTCACTTTTACCCTGCACCTGACTGTGAAAGCGTTGCTGCTGCCAGAACATTAAAATTTGGCTGCTCTTAAGTTTACTTAAAGAAGAACTTAAAAAAAAATTAAGTAACCCATTGAAATAACCAAAAATATTACATATTGGTGCACTATTTTCGGTATTATGCAATTTACTATAAACTAAAAATAATATTTAAATGTATTTCGAAATTTTTGACAATGCCACCAGACCAAAAACTCAAATTAATACCTAAAGCACTGCAAAGAAATTGCAAAATACTCCCTTGACATTTTGAAAACTTATTACAGAGTATCATGGCGCTTGGCATGTCTAAGTTGCTGCTCTTTTTGCACGCGCACCCGCCTGGAATTTTAAATAAAACCTTCGACGCTTTCATTTTAGCCAAAACGCCGCGGGCAAGCGCAATTTTATGAACGCCCACCTTTTGTCCGTCACGCCTTTTTTTTTTTTTTTTTTGGTTGTAATTTGATTTGTTGGCCTGGTCTTAATGTCATCATTAACTTGGCGACCATCGCTACGCATTGAACTTCAATTAGTTACGCCCGACGACAATCTTCAGTCTGCAGTCGCATTTCCGCAATCAGTTTAGACTTTTTTGTTTGCGATTTTGTCGACTTTTTCTTTGCTTTTTTTTTTTTTGTCTGGGGGAGGAATTTCTGATTAGAAAGTGTCGCAATTAAAAATTAATTGCCATGATAAAGTTGATAAAGGGACTGTGGTCGCAGCTAAGACTGACACGTGCTGTGGCCAGTTCACTGAACATTACAACTGCCTCAATCTGCTGCTTACTCGCTCACTCACTCTCTCTCTCTCTCTCTCTCTGTCTTGCAGCTGCTTCCGGTTGAAATGACCTCCTGGCCGACAATCAATTAGCTGCAACTCATTTGGTGAGTAAACAACGGAATTAATTTTCATATTATAACCATGTGCAGCTCGAGCGGGATAATTCACATATCAACATGCACATACAAATAACTCGTGCGTTCCGACATGCAAGCTGATATTGCCGACCGACCACATTTATTACAATTATTTTGGCCAAAATTGAATGTTTGCCAAATGTGAGTAACACTCAAAGCCGAGTGTACACGAGTGCCCAACCGAGCGCCGAGTATTCTGTTTGCCAATATTGAATATGAATTGACGTTTATATTAAGCGCATGGCAGCAACACAATAATAGCTCAACGACTAGCGAATTCTCTGCTTTTTCCATAGCTAGAACGAAGCTCTAGCCTATTGAATTTTTTATAGCAATGAGCTTTTAAGAGTGAAGCAGCAGCTGCATATTGCTATTGCGCTTTGGTAACTCTTAGAGCTGGCAGAAAATATCGATAGTATCGAATTAAATACATTTTTTAGTTACTTATAAATATTTTATTAAAAAGTATATATTTTTTTCTACTTTCTGATTATCTTATTAACTCTTAGCGCTGGCAGAAAATATCGATAGTATCGAATTAAATTAATTTTTTAGATGCTTATAAATATTTTATTAAAAAATATATAGTTTTTTCTACTTTCTGATTATCTTATTAACTCTTAGCGCTGGCAGGAAATATCGATAATATCGAATTAAATTAATTTTTTAGATACTTATAAATATTTTATCAATTAAAACTCTACTTCCACTTTCTGATTATCTTTGGCATAAACTTACAAATCGACCTAACTTAATTAATTGAAATACTCTACAATTCAGCTGATGTGCCTACAGCTACTACTGATTTGTACCATATAGAAGAGTCGTATTACACACACACACACACTTGCGCACAATATACGTGCCTATGCATGCGACTTGTTAATTGCTGCTAAACGCTTTTAAATGCTCCACTTAAGGATTAATTAAATGTTGTTTTAGCTCATGTTCAGCCGGATATGCCTGCAGTTTAGAGGATTTTCATAAGCCCTATTGCATGCTACACACACACACAAAAGCAACTGCAGTGCAGCAGAGTTGCTACACATTACAGTGAATCACTGAATCATTGAACTGGTGAACTTGTTCCGTGATCTGCGAGTCGTACACGCCGTTCGTGATCGAAGCATTCGCTCCAACACGATCGTTGCATATTCAACACGAACTAACGGCAAACTTTCTAACAAATTTCCAAATTGGAACAAAAGTTATTTGGGATACGAAATTAAATTCAATTTTATGGCCAGAATAAAATAACAATAACAATAAAATAAATCAATTGTGAGCGCGGCTGGAAACGAGAGCACACACAGTAAAATATGAACGAGTGAACTAAATCAACAAATTGAACCTAAATACTCAGCTCCGATGCGGACAGACAGGCAGACGGACAGACAGGCAGACGGACAGACAGACTGTCGCTCGCTGCTGCCTGCAGCTTTGGCTTAACACACACATGCGCTAGTTTTTATTTCCATTGGCGAACGTTTTTATTGAAAAGGCGAAATTTTTGGCCAACGAAATTATTTGGAAATGTCAGTGGGCAAAAACAGGCAAATAGTGAGCCATAAAATGCAAATGCAACAAGCGCAACACAACCACGTCGAGCGAAATGTTCAACAAAATCAAACAATGTTCGCTCGCTGAGCTCTTAAGCCGCTAACAGCGAGAACACAGCGAACTGCGGACTGAGTACAGTGTGCTGAGAGAGAGAGAGAGCCAAATACCAAATACCAACTACTATATACCGAATACGTAATACTGACTCCCGCTGCGAGCACTAAAAAAAATCACGCCGTGATTTTGATTTCAATATGCTGCTACTACAGCTATGTGTGTGTGTGTGAGTGTGCATAGAAAAGCAAAGAGAACACAAACAAAGGGACTGTGTAATCGACGCAGTGTTGCAAAACGCACAACATACGATATATGATACTCGGTAATCGAATTAACGAGCTTATTTAATGTAAGGCGAGCTGTCGAGCAATTAGTGCTGCGACTCAATTGCATTTCCGATCCCCAACCTAATCGGATTGTGATTTCGATAGACTCGATTGAGGTTAGCTTGAATTTCTTGCATTCGATTGACTGAACTATGCTCAGTTTGCTCAGAGCGAGCAGTCGAGTGAGCTGGCACAGATGAGCATGTCTTTATTGGGCTATTTGTCGGGCCATCATCAGTTGCTCGGTGCTGCTGTCATTGTCTGGCCAGCTGAGGGAATTCGGTCTGTCTTGCGGGTCTATTGTGGCCGTCCAAATGAACTGCACATTGATTACCACAAAAGTGCAGCAGTGTTCGAGAGCGGATTAATTGCTTTCTGGACTCTCGAATGCGCACAATGAGTTACACTCGGCCATAACTAACCAGATTCGAGCCAGCGCAGTGACGCTTACATTGCTCGCTGCTTTTAGCCAAGTTTCATCGATATTTTTGCTATGCATATTTCGCTTGTTTGGCCGCACGAAAGCTAATGCCACAAATCGATGGAATTCGCATGCATATTTAAGCACCTCTCTATATGCATATTGCTAGGGGGCAGTGCGAGTTATGGCAGCATGTTGCTGCTCCTAACGAACTGTGTATATTTAGATTTGCATAAAAAACATAACAACAACAACAACGACAACAACAGCAACTTCTGCTGGCTAATGAAGCTATTAGTGTTGGCCTTGTTATTGACCAGCTCAACGCGTTCGACGCTCGCTCGCTCGTTTCGTCCGTTCGACTGGCTGCCACGGGAAATGCCCATTTTCCGCACAGAGTTTTTTACTTGATTTCCTCAGCTGGCACGCCCCTTGCTCTTACCGCCTGCCCGGGGGCAGGCCACAACAAAAGTTGATGCCAGTTGGTTGATTTCTGTAGCATTTCCGCAGTGTTTCATTTTAATTTTCATACTCAAAGCGCTTCGCAGGAGCGAGACAGCGCGGCTGCGAGAGCGAGAAGGCGCATTCAAATGGAATGAAATAAAATAAAATGTTTGACTATTGGCGGAAGTGCGCCATAAGTTTATTTCTTGTGCGCCATTTTGTTTACACATATTTTCTGCAGTCTGCTTTGGGGCGCGCGCACACACACACACACACACACACACACACAGACCCAGAGTGAAGGCAGGCAGCGAGATGTTGGGCATTTAGTTTTGCCTTCGACAGTTGGCAGCGCGTTCGTATTTAGCCAACTTATTGGCCTTTATGCGCCATAATGTAACGGAAATTGTTCAACTTTTTTAAAGATATAAATATTTAATTCGAATGTCGCTCCAGCTGAAGCGAGACCCCAATTTCCAGAACTGTTACTGTAGCTGTAACTGTTTGAACTTCAGCGAACTGCCAGCAGCAGCAGCACCAGCCCCGCCCACGTCCGCCTCCCTGGAGTGCTGCCCGGCTCACATGGCCGGGGGCAGCTGCTGCCGCTGCGAGGCATCCATTAATATTTTTCAACTATTTGCATAAATTAATGCGCGCACAAAATGTTGCCAAAAATATGAGAGCAGCGCGTCGGGGTGCTGGGCGTGCCATGTGGGTCAGTGGTGTGTGCGTTTTAATAGCGATTTAAAGCGCCGTCGTTTGAGTTTTAGTTAAGCATGCGCAAAACTTTTGCCATATGAATTTGAAATGCAATTGCATATCAGTCTCAGCCCCAGGCTCCGGTTCGAGTGCATATTCTCCGCTAACTTTAGCCGACATGTTTTAAAGCCGTGTGCACGCATACATGCATGCTTTGTGGGCGGCCCTAATTCGCAATTAGTTACAGGCAGCACACGCTAGAGGTGCAGCGGACCCAGTGACAGCTGCTTCAGCCGCAGCGCCGCCTTCTTCTCCCGCAGCCTGTGGCCTGAAATACATAATACCTGCAGGCTGCTGCGCTGCATGCAAAGTTTTGGAAGCTTTTCGGCAAAGCGAGAGCGAAAAGGTGTGCGTGTGAGTGATGGGGGAGAGTGAGAGTGTTAGAGAGAGAGAGAGAAACATCCCAAAATGGTGGGCAGAATGCATAATTCGGCTAAAAAATGAAGACAATTTGGCAATTTCAATGTTATAGAATTTTCTAGTAGAGAAAAGGACGGTTTAAGGTCTATAAAAAATTTTGTATAGTTGCAAATAATATATAAAAAATTAAAAACTCAGTAAAACTTAATCTCAAGCGAATTTAAAATTAAATTGTTATACCAAATAATTTACATAAAATTCAAAAATCAATTTAATATAGTTTCGAATATATTTATGATAACAACTTAATAAATTGCATTAAAAAAGTACGGTTTAAGGTCTATAATTATAGTTGCAAATAATATATAAAAAATTAAAAACTCAGTAAAACTTAATCTCAAGCGTATTTAAAATTAAAATTGTATACCAAATAATTTACATAAAATTCAAAAATCAATTTAATATAGTCTTGAATATATTTATGATAACAACTTAATAAATTGCATTAAAATTTAATGTTAAAATGTTATACTAAATAATTTACAAAAAATTCAAAAATCAATATAATTGAATCTCAGACATATTTAAAATGAAAGTTTCTTAAAGTCAATATAAATAATTTGCATCAAAATTTTAACTCATTTAAGAGATATGATTATAACATAATATTCTCTATTTAAAACTGAAAATATATTTAACAAAGCCTTAATCTTAAAAAAAAAAACAAATATTATAAGAAAACAGCTTTAAATTGAAATTCAAATATGCCAAATATAATTTATACAAATTATTTATTATTTTTATTAATGAAAACTAAATTTAAACAATAAGAATTATAATTTTAAATTTGTCGCAAGAAAAAAACCTTCGATTTCTAGCAACTAATTAAATTGTGCAGCATATTTAAACTAATTAGCAGTTCGCATGGGCGTCAGGTGTAACTTGGCTCGAATGTTTTAGATTTCTCAACCAACCAAAAATTCAATTTACATCCGCTGCACAGTGGTGCCACTTGCTGAGCGTGTGTGGTGCGGTGTGCAGGTCTGCGGCTGTCTAGGGGGTTAGAGTAAAGGTGTGTCTGTGTGTGTGTGTGTGTGTGTGTGTGCTGGAAAATGAGTTGACTGGTAATTGAGTTTTTAGTAGCTGTTAGCGGTGCCACAGCAGCTCTTTGCGCCACTTAGTGGCAAAGATGCGCACACACAGACAATGCTTGCAGACAGTTAGAAGTGCCTGTGTGTGTGTGTGTGTGTATATGTGTGTTTGTGTGTGCTTGTGTATCTATGTAGCAGCAAAAGCAGCTGCAGTTGCCAAACAGCAGCAGCAGCAGCAGCGCTGCATTGTTGCGCAAATTAACTACGTACATATGAGTGTGCATGTGTGTGTGAGCATGCCACCACCGAAAATCACGCATGCAGCAGTAGCAGCAGCAGTAGTGGCAGCAGCAGCAGCTAAATGCAAGTTAAAGTTCCTGCGAGGTGCAACCAAATCAAATTTGCACCAAAAACCAAAGGTAAACTTTGAACGCTCGTGGCGGACATTTGTCTGGCACATATGTACACACACGCACACGCACACGCACGCACACACACACACACCGCCAGCAGTATGTGTGCCTGCGCCTGCAAACACTCATGCAAATTCTCACGTCGCTTATTTGGTAATTTACGCGAGTGCGAAAATGCTCTGCGTGTTTGCCTAACAAGGCTGCCCGTGAGGCTGTGTGAGCGTCCCTGTCTGTGTGTGGCAGGCTGGCTAAAAGTTCATAAGCTCACACACACACACGCACATAACCGCACACTCAGGTACACTGTGGCAGCCATCTTAATTGAGTTATCAAGACATTTTGGCTGAAGACTGCGCGCCAGTTGCCCGCAATAAATTCGCATAATAAATGGGCGGCAGCGTTTAACTGTGTCAACAGCAGCACTGGGCGTGGCAGCTGAAATTTGGCATGCAGAGCCGAAAAATAAAAGGTAAAGCGACGCCAGCTGCAGCAGCTGCTAGAATGTTAAACAGCGTCTAGTGCCCAAAAAGATGCACACAAAAGTGGCCAAAATGCGCTGCAGGCCAAAGCGCAGGCAGCTGCAGCTGTTGTTGCTGTTGCTGCTGCTGCTGCTGCTAATGTTGCTGCTGCAGTTGACGTTGCTGCTGCTGCTGCTGCTGCATCACGGAAAATAACAAAAATTATGCTAAATAGGTAGAGCTGCTTTCACGGGAAACTGAAACTCAACTGCGAGCACTAAATTATGAGCAGACCTGGCGTTGGGCGTGGCTGTGGCCAGTGCTCTAGCTGGTGGCTCACCGGCCAGCAATTCGCCCCACCTGCTCCTCCTCCACCACCCCATTTTGGTGGCCAACTAAACTGCAATGTCAATGCGGGTCAGCTGCAGCGATGAGTCCACATCACAAACGGGCGACTGCGTCGGGCGTTCAGGGGCATTCAACAAAGTAGAGCACAATCTGGCATTAGGGGGGAGCATTAGGGGGGAGCAGGGTGACTCGTCGCTCTCCCGCCACTAAAAGCTTCGCATGCGAGTGGAGGGGTTACCCGCGTGTTGGCAGAGTTCTGCGAGCTACCAACGGGAATTCGTGTAAATATTTTCAAAAGTTTTCGCAGCATTTATTTATTTAAATTTCTGTTGATGCAAAACTGAGCAAATATAATTATTCTCATAAATTAAAATATTTTCAAATTTATTTGCAATTTTTTTTTAAATTTAAAAACAGTAGTTTGAAACTCTATTAAAACGCTTTTTGATTGCCATGAGAAATTAAGAGAAAAAACTGAGAAAAAAAGCTGAGATTTACCTTGACTGCTTGATTTAAATGGAAGCATGAGCCTGTCCAGCTTGTAGTCGCTTCAAAACTGGGCCCCCATTTGACACTTTAAGGGCATCATTAGGCCAGGGCCAGGCTTAGGCTGTGTCGCATGAATCTCCATAACTGTCCGCACATTTTGGCAACGTTTGCGGACTTGTGCATTGTACGCAGTGCTATCTGTGTCAAAAATGATATGCGGGGTAAAAAGTTCCCTCGGGTATTTGTCAACAGTTGCCAGCGACGCCAGCTGAGGCAAGCGGCAGTGGCAGCGGCAGCGGCAATTGTGATAGCAAATAGAATCTTATCTGCGGAGCACGCGCTTAACTGCCACTCCCACTCCCGCACTGCTGCCACTCGAGAGTCAAGTTAGCCAAGCGCTATGGCCAGGCCAGGCCAGACCGGGCCAGGCAGATAGTCGCAGGCAGATTTTCCTGCATGAAAAATGTTCGCACATACCTTTTTCGCCTTTGGCTCGAAAGCTGCTGACTGTTCACACGCTCGCTTGGCTGGCCAGGCTGGGCGACTGGTCAGGATGCGGATGATGGGCTGCTCGGCTGCTGCTGCCAGTGCTCGCCTGCTGCCTGCTGCCTGCTGCCTTGTGTTACGCTTGTGTATGTAGAGAAGGAGGAGGCGTGGGTGTGCAGCAAGGCAGGCAGGCAGGCAGCCAAAGGAAGCAGCACTTCAGGCAGCACCCGCATCCGCACCTGCCTTCACTTTATCTTGCTCTGCTTTGCTCATGTTTAATAGGCGCCTGCTGCTCTCTCCCCCGCCCTGGGAGCTCGGCATGTGCGAGTGCACACAGTTGCAGAAGCTGGGAAGGGGGCAGACGAGGCCAAGGCAAGGCAAGGCAAGGCAAGGCAAGGCAAGGCAAACTATTTGCCGCCGGGCCAAGTGTAGCATATTTTTTACTGCCAACTGATGATGCTGTTCCTGTTGCTGTTGCTCGCGAAATTTAAAATGCAATTTAATACAGCTTCTATACTTGGGCGTGAGTGTGGGCGTGGCTAATGTACTTAATTTGGCCAACGACTACACACATTATGATAAGCTGCGGCCATTCGCTTAATTAACATGACTAATGCACAGCTGAGTCACTGCTAACCGCGGGCGAGTGACACGGGGTGCTGTTGGCTTGGCGGAAAAAAAGCTAAACTAACCGCTAACTAATGAGCTAGTGGCTAATCAGCGTACATGTCCCTACACACGCCTACGCCTACCGCCACGCCCAGCCAACCGAAGCCAATTTAGACCCAAACACACACACACACACACACACACACACACACACACGCAGAGCTGATAAAGCCGAAGAGAAATTGTGCCAGTCATAACTCAAAGGCCTCGTCAGGACGGGAAGGCGCTGGAGCAGCGTCGCGCGTGTCTGACGTTATGGCCATCATTCAGAGGCGTCAGCAGCGCAGGCCACTGCGAGGATAATCATAAAAATGCTCAGCAAACCTAATCCTTTCACACACCCGCCACACACACTCGCACACACACACTCGCACACACACACTCGGCCAACTCTAACCAAAGAAACGCATTTGAGCATGAAAGGACACGACGACTTTTGTTGTTGTTTGCTAAATACGTAAAAGGATTTTGCGCACCTTTCAGAATCCCTTTTTTACAGTTTTCGACTATAAAGTCCGCAGCGAGCTGAATGAATGAATGAATGAACGAGTGAGTGGTTGAATGAGTGAGTGCATGAATGCATTGAATGATTGAATGAGCGAATGTGCCAGGGCCAAGAGCGCCGGATAAATGGGCAAAACTTTCTGTGAGAGGGTCAAAACACTAATCAGCTGGCCCGAGACAGAGACGTGCCCCAATCCGTGTTACGTTCACTGACTCCCTTTCCCCTTTCCCCGCCCCCATGCTGAGCCTTGCTGCCTCTTGCCTCACTTGTTTTGATTATAAATTGAAAAATTTGCTGTTGTGCAAAATTCGAGAAAATCAAAGTGTTTGCATGGAATTTCCTAATTTTTTCTAGTATTTTTCTTGTTGAGTTTCCTCTCTCTCTCTCTCTTGCTGCGTTTTGTCGTGCTTCCTTTTATGGCATTTCCATATGTCGCAACCCGGACAGGCGGTCAAGCGCAAAGGCCGCTCGCCCATGTGGAAATCGAGTGGGTAGGAGTGGGCTAGCAGGCCTGTACAGGCCGGGGACTTCAGGCATAAAGGATATGCTTGTTAGTAACCAAATTTGCAACAATGACAAGCGACTCACACACCGAAAAGATACACGCACACAGACGGAGGCCGAGCAAAGTTTTTGACACTTTTAAGAAGGTGTGCGCAGCCCTTTCGATAATCGATTTCCATCAACTTTTCCACTGGCAGAGTAGGCGTTTTGTTGCCAACTATGTGCAGATATTTGAATAGCAAATCATCTCGACGCTGACAATTGATAGAAATGCTAATCGAATGCCCCAAAAGTAAACACAAGAGATGTCTTTCTGAATGGAACTGCTTGCCCACCTCTAAGAAGTAACGAAAACTATGAGTGCTTCTGTGTGAAGCACTTCTAGGGTCAGCAACTAGCTCAATGCTATGACACTCGAGTGTTAGACCATCTTAAGTGCTGACAGTTGGGCTTAAAAACGAAAGAAGAAGAGAGATAAAGGAAAGAAAATTTGATTTCGATTTCCATGTAGAGTTTCCATTTATAAAGAATTAATGTTTATCATAAAATATATCTTTATTCTTCTAATTTTATTTCTAATATATCAAATATTTATCATAAAATATATATATATATTTAGTCTTCTAATTTTATTTCGAATTAATCGAAATTTATTTAACGATTTCCTGAGAGAAACGCACAACTCTACGTCGGCTCACTTGAACGAGTTCCTTGTCCTTGCTGTCAGCTTCTTGTCGCTTTCCAACACTCTCCCCGTTTTGACAGCTCGCTTGATATAGCAGCGCAGCCAACTTCCCGTTTTTTTCTCGCTCGACTTTCCACAACTGACAAGCTGCACGCTACGCTCAACTCCGTCATGTCGATCTCCCACTACAAACTGCAGTCCAAGGTGCGCCTGCATCCGCTGGTGCTCTTCCAGATCATCGCCGCCTACGAGCGGCGCCCCAAGTCGGCCAAGATGTCGGTGGGCACGCTGTTGGGTCGCCGCGACAAGTGCAACGACATCATCGAGATCACCAACAGCTTCACCGTGCAGCACAAGGAGCAGCAGGTCGGCGACATCGAGCAGTTCAAGCTGGACACGCAGTTCGCCACGGAGATGTTCGAGCTGAATCAGGTCACCTATCCGCAGGAGAAGGTCATCGGCTGGTACTGCACCGGCAAGTCGCTGTCGCGCTCGGCGGCCGCGCTGCACGCGTACTACTCGCGCGAATGCGTCGACGGGCAGCCGCTGCACCTGCTGCTGGACACAACACTGCGCGGCGGCCGCCTGACGACACGCCTCTACTGCGCCGTCTCGACCGGCGTGCCGGGCGGCTCGAAGGGTCTGCTCTTCACGCTGCTGCCGCTGCTCAAGCTCGACACAGAGAACCACATGTCCGTCGCGCTGCGTCTGATGCATAATCAGGCCTTCCATCCGGTCAAGCAGTTGGGCCGCATGCTGCCCGAGCTGGTCCATGTGGTGGAGGCCACACGCGAGCTGGAACTCAAGCTGGAGCTGGTGCTGCGCTATGTGAACGATGTGCTCGCCCGCAAGCGTCGGCCGGACAACAGTGTGGGCAGAGCGCTGCACGATGCACTCACCTCGGTGCCGCTCATGGACACGGAGACCTTTCGCCTGATGTTCAATGCGAATGTGCGCAACATGCTGATGAGCATTACGCTCTCCACCCTGATCAAGACCCAGATGGAGCTCAGCGAGAAGCTCTCCTGCCTGCCCGACTATTGAGTGCCACTTGAAACAAGCGCCTAGTCCCAATCTATGTAGGTTGCCCCAGATAAGCCTATTTATGTTTTAGCGTTATTGAATTCGTGATATTAAACAAGGCAATGACTGTATTACTCCCTTTCTGTGTTCCATTTATACTTGACTCATCAGCTTGATTTTTATCTTAATTGAATTTTAATTAATTTGGAAGTTTGAAAAATCATATTTATTACTGACATTTTCTACAAATACTGCAGTATATGTGGAACTTACCGGAAAATTTTAGAAAATCGTTTAAAAAGTCGGTAAGAGCTTGGAAAAATTGAAGTATATTTACAGTGTTTTTAGAATTGATTCTTATACCGAATCTAATCTGAAGTCTGAAGGATTTTGGTATTATCTGGAAAAAATTAGCAGACTCTCCATACTCAAACTATAAACAACTTAAAACAGTAAGCAGAAAATCGTAAGCAAATCCTCAATTTCTCTAAAGATTTTAGTTCCCCTAAAATAGTTCAGGAAATTTATATTTATAATTTTAAATATAATATTCTTTGATATACTTTTAAAAAAAGACAAATATTTAATTAATATTTAAATCTGATACATTGTTGGAAAGAAAATACACTGCTCAATACACATATGAATATATAAAGGTATAAATATATAGGTATATGTTTAGGGCTCAGAGAACACTAGAGAAAATACCGCAGAATTACAGAAAATTATGGAAAAACTTTGAGTGCTTCAAACTTAATTCTTAGAAGTTTCTTTTCATTTCAACCATTTTCAATTTGATATTTATATTCTACAAAAAGTATAAATATAAACCGTATGGAACCTTCTCAAGAGCATGAGCCACTCCTCAGTATTTTTTCGCTACCATTCATTTGTAACATATATATGTATCTTTATACATTTATATGTATATGTGCGCACTCGCATTTCATCGAAGGATAAAGCCACATTTTAAGCAGCATTCAGCAGCTTTGTTGATGTCAGCGTGGCAATTTTTTCATATTCCTGCGAATACAATAAATATATTACAGTAGTGATAATGGCGGCGATTGCATAATGGATTAAACGTCGGTCCCTCGATGTGGTGCTCGCTGCCCCGCCTCTTCTCTGCCTCTCTTTTTTCTCACTCCTCTGACCCTCTACCGCTCCCTTTCTTCTCTCCCCTCTCGACTTCTCCCTCTCTCTCTCGGGGTAACCGTTGACGTTTGCTGTTTGTCGTTTTATTTAAGCCTTTATCAATGCAAATGCGAACGCAACCGCGAATGCCACATGACGCATAAGGCCATGCAGCTGGGGCAAGCTCCGTGACTACCTACCCCCTTCTCTCCTTGGCTGTTTGCATTTTTACTTAATTTGAAGCGATTTATTAATTTTTTAAAGCGCCAGCTGCTGCTCGTTCTTCCATTAATTAAATTTGCGCGTTTATTGAATGCATTTGCGCTCGTTTTTCCGCCTCAAAAGTGTGTCAAAATCAAAGCCAAAAGCAGGTTCAAAGAGCATGGGGAAAGGGACAAGCGGGTGCAAATGCAACTGCATGCAAATGCCCGTTGCACGCGCCGTTTTGACAAATGAGGGCAATCAGCATGGCGGCAGGTTTTCTCGCAGATCACGTATACGCCGCATTGCCGAAGACATTGCGCAACTTTTGCGCTAATTAATGTCAAAAATATTTGTGATATTAAAACATTGCATGCACAAGTTGATGCCACGTGTTTAATCCCCCGCACGCTTTGGCCTCATAACTTTGACAGTCTCCCGCTGCCGGTTGCCCCTTGCTGCCGTTAGCCTGCCTCCTCGAACGTGTTTGGACTTGCTACGCACACATGAGCTGTGTGGGGAGAGGGTGGGGGAAGGTGGAGCGAGGATTGCCACACATTTATCGAAGCCAAACAAACTTGAAAAACGCCCAAGTATAAAGCCCGGGATTTATGTTGAAGTATGCGCTCTGTGGCCACACAAGCTCGGGTGTCAGTTGCAGGCTCCACTCCACTCTACTCCACTCCACTCCACTCCCTCCTCGCCCACCAACCGCCAGTTGGCTGTGCTGCCAAGCAGCCAAGTCAGCAATTGGCAAACGCCTACAAGTAAAGCAGCCGCTCACATGTGCGGGCAGAGCAAAAAACTGATAGATATTATAATAGACTCGGTCTACGCTTCACGTAGCGCGCCGTGTTGACGCGCAAAACAATAATAAGGCTTCAAGCAGACAGAAAGCGGAGCAAAATATGAAGAAAAATATCAACAGAAAGGGGAGCAGCATAATAGACAGCAATGGGAACAGAGGGGGGAAGGGCTATGTGGGGCAAAAGGAGCTCAAAAGTTGCGCAGGCGAAATGAAGATTGGCGTGGAGATGCACGTGATGGGAATGTAACTGGCAAATTAAGTGGCTCCTGCGGCGCCAAGGAAACCGGGCAAAAGAAATCTTTGCAAGACAATATATGTCATACACACGGCAGACAAAAGACACAACTCGCTCGGCTGCCGCTCTGCCGCTCTGCCTCTCTGCCTCTCTCTCTCCAGCTCAAAGCCTGTGCCTTTCAGCCTCTGCAAATGGCCAACGAATTGAGTGGCAGTGGGAAAACGGAAAATGAAATGCACATTAGCAGGGCCGAAGCCCCGCCCCAAAAAAAAAAAGGCGCACTGAATGCCGCTGGCGAAACCGAAAGGAAGGAAATTGTTACGTAGGCCAAGGCGCAACAGCAGCAACAATTCCTACAACAACAGCAACAGCAACAACAGCAACAGCAACAGCAGCAGTTTGAGCGCACAAATCGAAATAAATAAATAAAATCAAATGTTCTGTGGAAAAACTTTGGCTTTGCCAGCGCGAACTTAGGTAAAACTGTGCGCACAGCCATCCGCTTAGCTGGCTCTCGTTTTCCTCCCGCTGCTGAAATTACATCTTATGAGTGTCTGGAGGTTACGCTTTAGGGAGCGGCAGCCACCCGGCGTATACGTAACGGCAGCGTAACGGAAACGGAAACAAAGCGATAAACTTTTGTTAGTGTAGCGCGGCAATCCACACTCGAGGCCCGCGAGAGCGTAAAAGTGCGAAAGTGCGCCCCAATCGCACAGCCAGAAGCCATTCGAGTCCAGGCAGACACACACACACACACACACACACACACATACATACAGTAGCAAACGGCAGCAGCGTGTAAATGTCGGCTAACACTTGGCTGCGTTTCCTGAAAAGGAGCAGCAGCAGCAGCAACATCAGACTAAGAAGCTCTCGCCTACATGTTGCAACAGCCCAAGGGCATGAATGTAGCGTTGGGTTTACTTCCATGGACAGGCTGCCAATGCCAATGGCTGACTTGTGTCTACATATATATCTACTTAATGCTGCTGCGATTTCTGCCTCGATTTCTGGCGTCGTTTAAAGCCTCCGCTCTCATTATCAGTGCGGGCTAATGCAATTTGCTTTAATTTCCAGCCGCAAATGAAGACTGATTGAGTCGAAGTTCGGGCAAAATCCAATAAAAATAGCCGGCGCTGCCTTACCCCCTGCATCTACTGAAAAATCAATGGCTAACAAGCAAAAACAAACCAGAGAATAAGTTCGGGCAAAATCTTAATTTTCCACAACAGAAACGTGACACATTTTCGCTGGCCAAGGGCGGCCGGGAGAATCGAGCGACCGCATGGCAAAACTGTTCTTAACTTTACAGCGCACACACACACACAGAAAGAAAGTGGGAAAGCATGTGCATCTGTGTGAGTGACGCTCAATTGGTTGCCGCCTGCCCGCCTACCCCCTTGGCCAGGGCCAATTTCCTTTTGTATTTTCGTCACACGCAACGTGGAAAATGTTTGCCTGCTTGTTTGCAGGTAATATAAGTGGATTTCTCGTGATAGGCGGCAAGAGTGGTGCGGTGCGCCGTCTTAAGTAGCCAATATCGAATTTGTTTTCGGGTTGATTCCGTGCCGAAAACTCTTTCTTTGCAATCAATTAAGAACGGATTATATAGACTTTCCGTAGGGCCGCAGAGACGTGCATGTTCGAAAAAAGTATCAAATGATACAGAAGACATATCATATATACAATCTGAGCATATATTAGCAGCTACTGACAATTACTTGAACAACTCTCGCACACTGGTTTCTCTTTGAAAATAGAGAGAGACTTGCTGACCATAATTAAACCTTTCTGGGCATATTATATTGAAAAAAAAATACCATGCCTGAGCTGCAAAAAATATATCAAATTTCAGAATTCTATAATCCACTGCTGGCAACTGTTTGGACCACCCTCGCTCACACACACTTTCGGCAAAAACTGTCAACCACATGGCCCCAAATGTCATTTGAACTAAATACACCTTTTCCTTTTGTCATTTGATTTATTGTATGTCCCAAAGTATTTGCCTGTGTGTGTGTGTGTGTGTGGGTGTCTACTATGTAAATGTCTGGCTGATTTGTTTAAACAAATGTGAGTGTGCTTCCTCTGCTTGTCTCTACAGCTGTCAGGTTCAATCTTGTGCTCGCTGCGCCCTTAACCGAAACCTGAACGACCGCACTTTCTTCTAGTGTTTGCTCTGCTTTGCAACTCTTGGACGCCGTGTGGCTCTTTGTGGCTCTAACGGGTGTGTGTGTGTGTGTGTGTGCTTGGCTGTGTGTGTGTGTGTGTCGTCCACTTGTCATGTCACTCAGCGTCATTGTCATGCAGACAATGCCAAGCAGCCGGCAGTCGTCAATCTGCCAAGTCTCCTTGCTGCTCTCGTTCGCCGCCCCGCCCCGCCCCGCCCCGCCCCGCCTGACCCAACGGTGGGAGACCAGTGGCAATTTTCGAATCTTGCATTTCATTTACATTTTCAATGTCAGCCAGGTCTCTGGCTGTAAACTTCACAATGCTGACATTCGTAATTTACCGTTACAAATCAATTGTCAAGTTATGGCCGTGACTGGCGGCCCCGCACACCGTTCCCCCTCCCCCTCTCTCCCACTGCTCTGTTGTCAGCGCGTGTCAATGCGATGATATCCTTGAAATGCCCGAACCCGTGCTGCCTGCTCCCAGCTCCTCTCTCCCTCCTCTCCCTCTCCTGCAGCATCCGAGCATGCTTAAACGTTATGCTGAAATATTTTACGCACAATTTATGTTAATTTGGCCACAGTTTAGCCATAAAGGAATCAGTACGTAGTCAGAGCCCCCAACTTCCATATTTTTATAGCTTTCGTTTCGATATTTATGCGCGATTCTTTTCGCATTGGGCAGAAATTGTTTAGCTGCTCAAAGGATACAGATATGAAAGTACGTGCTGTGGCAAAAGTTTCGGGGTTCATTGCACAAGCACACACACACTCACACACATACAGCTACATATTACACACTTACACACACATGCAGACACTCATATTGCTGCTGGCGAATGCGTGCGTGTTGCGGATTTCTGACAGCAAAAGGCTTTAAGTTGTCAGCGCGTTCTTTAGCCCATGTTGTTGCCCGTTCTACTCTCAGTTGTTGTTGTTGTTGTTGTTGTTGGTGCCGGCATAGCTGCGGCTTATTAACATATTGTTGTTTTGCGCATGTCTCGCCATTGACAATTCATTTTGTTATCACCAAACACGAAAGCTTAGTGACAAAACCTAAAAACAAAACCCAAAACTTCGGCCCCTTGAAAACTAAGCGATTGACGCGACTAGGGAATGACCTGCAAATGAAAGCAAAGAGTTTACTTTTTAAATTAAGAATCGTTTAAATATGCAAATAATTAAAGCAGGAATTATAAGAAATATTTTACAATATTTATGCGATTTGTTGAAGCAGAAAACAATATTTTTCTTATAGAAAACCCTTGATTAAAAATGTTATACATTTTTTATATAAAGCAATTGCGCTCTGTTGCGACATTGACATTTTTTGCGAACATTAATATAAACTTTTGTGTATTTTTCTTAATTTCCAAACATTTTGCCGGCTATCAGTTATGCCACAAAAATTTCAGAAATTTCATACAAATATTTCCAAAAATTAATACAATATAAAACAGATAGATTATTGCATATTTTAATATAAAAAAATATATATTATATAAATGTATGAAACGGAAATCTTAATAGAATAATATTCTGAAGAGTATTCTGGCAATATAAATAAAATACTTCATTAAAGTTTTCCCAGTTATTTCCTTAACTAAAACTTTTGCTGCATATTTGTATTTTTTTTTGTTGCTGGCATTCTCTCAGATAATAGACATTTCCCGAATACCAGTGCGAGTTCCCAGAGCACTCAGCGGCTTTCACTATAACCCAGATTTCTCAGCTGAAGTTCCATTTATGATTTATGGCTTAGTATTCCCCTCCAACCAGCCAGTTTGCACATGCAACTGCCCCATTTCGTGAGCAGGGCTCGCAGGCTGTAGGGTATATAGAAATGCTTATGCCAACAAAGTATTTATATTTGGCATGCGAAAACTTGCCTGTCAGCTGGAGATTTGCGCAAATGATAAGTCCTGACAGTTGAACTAAGAGCAGAGAAAGGGATAGACTGTGCAAGAGTGGGAGAGAGGGACAGACAGCCACAGAGAGGGACAGGTAGAGAGGGAGAGGTAGAGCAACATATACACACATTTGTTACGGCCTGTTGGCTGATTAAAGGCCGCCATATTGAGCCTTAAAGCCCTGCATGATGAGGAGGGTGAGGGCGTAAGGCAAAGGTACGGCAGCTGAGGTTATTACGAGAGCAGTGCCAGAAGGCGGGGCTGCAGCTGAAGCTGCACAAATAGATGCATAGCCTGCGTCTTATGTCTAAATTGCCATGCACTTCGGCTGCGGCACTGAAAGCCTGTTTAGGCTGCCAGAAGACTTCGCGACGGCTGCAGCTGCCTGCCGGCAGGCAGTTTAAGCTCTCTAAAACACACACACACACACACACACACTGGCAGAGCGAGAGTGCTGGCTGCTCGTTATTATTAGCATAATTACAGGCGCATTAGCGTGCTGCGGCTGCGGCCTCGGCGTCGGCTTCCTGGGCAATTTGCCCGCTTGCCTGATTATGACAGCCTAAAAGTGTGTTGCAACTTCGGGGAATTCGCCTTAAATTTCGCAAGTTTATGCAAATTTAAACACACACAGAGAGAGAGACTAACACACCCACACACACACACAAACACACACTCGCATTGAGCTGGATAATTTTATTTGCTCGCCGGACCTTGCTATCTGCTGCTGCCTCTGCTGATTCTGCTGAGCATTTTCATTTTCATTAACATTGCATTAATTAGTTTTTCCTTTTTTGCACTCTTACTTTGCAGCGCTCCGCCGCCGCCGCCTCGCTTCATGTCTGAGGGTCGACACTAAACAGCAACAAGGCAACAGCAGCGACGCAGGGCCAAAAGGTCACACGGCTAAGAACAATTTTTAGATAAGTCTGAAGCTCCAATAAAAACAACAAGCAAAGGACCCAGTGGAAGTGGAAGAGGGTAAACAACAACAACAAACAGAGCGAAGAAGAAGGCAAAAGTCAACAGCGCGACGCTCAGGCAGGAGAAACAATGCGTTCCCTGCGCAGTCTACAGCTGCTCGGGCTGTGCCTGGCGCTGGGCATCGTCGCCAGCGCGGCGTATCCCAACAGCAACAGCAACAGCCACAGCCACAAGCAACAATCTCAATCCCAGTCGAAGCAGGCCCAGTCACAGCAGCCCATCTACAGCTATCTGACCACATCGAGTACGTCCAGCCACAGGAATGACGCTGCCGCCATGCAGCCGGCCATTGTGTACGAGGCGACGTTGCCCAAGCAGCAGGAGTACAACCCAGCAGCAACATCCACAACAGCAACATCCACGGCGGCAACATCTGCGCCGGCTGAGCCGGCATCAAAGAAAGTCATCGGTTCCAGGTGAGTGCACAGACTCTTTGGCCGACGTGCGCGATTTTAACTTTCATAGAAAGCTGCAAATCAGTTGGGACCAACCCCATGCCCTGGCATCCCCCTGCCCCCCTCTACCATTCGCCGACCGCTTGGCCGGCCTTTGTTTGCGCTTGTTGTCGCCCCGTTGTTAGGCAAAGTCTTTGTTTGTACAGCTTTTTGCAATTTTTCCCCATTAATTGAAATAGAATTTCCCTTTGTGAGTGGGCGCCAGCCTGCGTAGGCATGGGCGTGGCGCATAGGCCCGCCCCACACTGGTCAGTTGGCAAATGCCTTAGTATTTTAATTAATTTGCTCAACAGGCGTCGCGGCGGCCACTTAAGCAGAGAGCCGAGCAGCAGGGTGCAGCAGGGGCAGGGGCAACACGTGGCATACCTTGCGGCGCTTCAAGAAAAAAAAAAAAAACAGAGAAGCGAAAATCGAAGCGCAAAGAACAACAAGCCTGCTGGGAGTAGGAATATGGCCGGGAAGGGGGGGGCTCCAAATTGAGTGCTCATTAACTGCAAATCAATGCTAATCAGTTGGCTTCGCGGGGCAGCTAAGTGCTGCCCCGACAGACAGCAGACAGGCCCCGCGCACCGCCCCCCGCCCCGTGTAGGCCGATCAGCTCTCACAATTTTCACACAAAATCTACAAGAAGGCAAGCTGAAAATTAATATTTTGTTTTCTTTACGAATTTCGTTTACCCCCGCCACGCCCATTGCGCGCCCGTGGGCAGAGGGCAAGGTCCTTGCGCCGTTTCATATTAATTCCGGCGCGTAAACAAATTCACAGCCCGCGGCATATGGCAGTCCGTTGTTGTCGGTTTGCCTGTCTGTCTGTCTGTCAGTCTGTCAGTCTGTCTGCTTGTCTCTCCAGCTGTCTGTCTGTCTGCTTGCCTGCCGTCGCTTTCTCTGCTACCATTGCTTGTCGGTTGATAATGATTACGAGCAGCTGCCGCTGCTGGCATTGATAATAATGCGGATAATGCTGCGGATGCGGATGATGATGATGATGATGATGATGATAATGATGGGCCCGATAACGTTGCAAGAAATCTGTGTACCGTTAATGCCCATGACTAGCCCATGGTAACCCTATATGTACTTGCAATGCATAAATTAAGCTGCTGGAAATTCAGGCTTCAAATTGTATTTAATTTATTGGCAATTTCATGCATTCCCGCCGCAGGCCAAGTTCTTACAACAAACACACACACACACACACATCTACATATCGCTTGTATGGGTGTATATAGCGCCTTGGGTCGCGAAAAGAATGCAAATCGGATATTCAAATTAAGCTCGCCGATTCAACAGCTATTCAACATATATATCGCATTGCCTGCAGGTATACCACATACCTCTCATATGGCCCTCTGCAGTGTATGTTTTCTATGCTTAGAATACTTGTCTTCAATTCTTTAATGATGGGAATGCAGTTGTCATATGTTCTCTATAAAGAAATAGGAATATTACAGTAAAATTGTATTTTAATACAGTTAGATTACACCTACTAAAATTTTATTATTATTAAATTCCTTAAATAGAGTATGACATAGAAAAATTGTTTGCATTTTCAAAAATTCATAAAAATTGAGAAAAAAGTGGAAAAAAATCCAAATACAAAAAAAAATTATATTACTAAGCTTAGATTTTTTTTATTTAAAAAATCTATTGTAATAAAATCAATAAAATATCGATAACTTGCTAAAGTGACGTAGAGCAATACCATTTCAAAGTCAAAAAGTATTTTTATGGCGTTTATCCGTAACTATTTCAATATTTGAAAAAATGCAATACTTGTAAATTGATTTTTAATTTCTTCACTCCTACAGTGATCAGTCACACTTTTTCAGTCATTCCCCAAAACTCACTGCCATATTTTAGCAAATATTTGCATAATGAATAAGATACACCCACATAGTGCGCATATCAACAGCATTCCACTGTCATTAAGTTATTTTTACATTTATAGCGCATTTAGGCCAAATATTTTCGAGGATTTCATAATTTTCTATTAAAGCAATTTTAATCAAAATTTACGTATTTATTTATATGATGTGGCGCAAGCAATTAATTAAATGCGCACAGCATAGTTAAAAATTCAATAAACTCTCTAAATAAATTAGACTGAGCGCAGTGCAGTGCAGCGCAACGCAATGATTCGAAATGAATATGATTTGTTTGCTGAATTATTCACATTTTTCCAACACATTTTTGCACTAAGCGCTGATTTCAGTCGGATAATGAACACACACGCAGGCAGGCAGGCAGGCAGACGGAGAGACAGGCGGACAGACGGACAGACACAAGTATGACATGCAGTTAGATATGCAGATATCCAGCTATAACTGTGCATATGTATAAGTGTGTGTAAGTGCAGCAGCAGCAGCTGCATATGACTAAGCACGCTCCACTCACGTGCTTAAATGTTAATGATGTGCGAGGGTCGTCGCGTCTCTCTATGCATGTGTGTGTGTGTTTGAGTACATGCGTATATCTCTGTGTGGGTTGTACGTGTAGATATGTTAACTAACTACTCGCTAGGCAGCTGCAGCTGCAGCGGCAGCATCAGAGCGTGACTGTGTGACTTTCTGCAACGATTGCAAACCATTCAAATTCAATTTCCATTAAAATGCCAGTGCACAGTGGTGCACAGTGGTACGAGGCAGGACAGCTTGCCTTGCACCATATTAAAATAAACTATAGCTGGCAAAGCAAGAGCCACAGTTACGTATTGTGGAGCTCTCACAAATCGCTGCAACTAACTTTGCCCAATAAAACTTCAACACAGCCCACTGTGCACCGCAAAGTATGCAGCGTGACTTGCACTTGGCGCAGCAGCTGGCAAAAGAAATTTCAAACTTAATCGCATTTATTTGTCATTAATCATTGTCTGACACTCGATAACATATGCTCCACTCTCTCTCTCTCTCCCATTCTCTCCCGCTCACCCTCTCTCAGCGTGGTTTCCTCGGTGTCCGTTGTGCTCGACGGCAACGAGCCACACTTCACGGATGCACTGGGCCACAAGGTGCCCAAGCCGCAGCCCTCGCTGCAGGTGGCCAGCCCCATCGATCTGCTCAATCCTGATCGCTACGAGTTCTACACCTTCGACGAGCATGGCGAGCTGGTCAAGCGCCTGATGACCATGCAGGAGATCCAGAGTATTGTGGCCAATGGCGATGGTGAGGGACCCTCGATCATACACACAGCCCCGCAGCAAGAGCGCGAGCCGGAGAAGAATGTGCAGGACATCGTGAATCGCGTGCAGAATGTGCTCAACAAGGAGGTCGCGAGCAGTTCCTCGAAGAACAACAGCAGCGAGCTGCTGCCCGTGCTCGACACCCCCGATGTGTCCTCCTCGTGGTCCCTTATACTTCCCGCCATCTTTGGCAATACCGGAGGTGACATCTTCCCGCAGCAGCGACCCCAGCAGATTGTCATGACGCCCGAGTCGGAGCTGGTGGAGGCCTCCACGAAGGCGGCACCTACTACCACGAGGGTAACGAAGAAACCGAAGCCATCGAAGCGTAAGCCGGGCAACAAGCGCAAGACTAGCACCACCACCACAACCACCACGGAAATGACCCCACAGGTGGTGCAGGAGGAGCTCGATCCCATGGAGTCTGTCTACACGGGCATTCAGCAGTATCAACAGGCTGCTGCCAATATGCAGGACTTTGATGTGGCTCACATGCAACCAATTTACCAGAAGCTGCCCAGCACCACTGGCCGCCCGGAAACAACCACGCGACGTGTGTTCTACAACAATCAAGAGATCATACACACACCAACCTCATCGACCGGTGCGGGCAGCTACAACAGCCATGCGAGCACCACCGAGAAGGTCGTGTTCAACCACCAACTGGCAAAGAAGCCCAGCAACGTACAGCGTAAACCATCCCAACCACATCGCGTGAAGAAACCCAATGGCGGTGCCGGCAATGTCAACGTGAACGGCACCACCACCAGCACTGCTCGTCCCACGGGCAGCAAGCACAAGGTAAAGAAGAAGACAACCACTACCAGCACCACCACCACCACAACAACACCAGCACCCACAACCACAACGACACCAGCACCCACAACAAGTGCACCAGCCTCACCTCCGGAGTCCGAACCTTGGCCAGAGTCGACGACAAGCACCACAAAAGCTCCATTACCCACCACGCCCAAGAAGAAAAAGCGCAAGCCCACACGCACCCCCGGACAGGCTAGCACCACCGGTGGCAACAAGCCCGGCAAACCGAAGCGCAAGCCAACGAACAAGCCCAGACCAGCGCATCCAACCGCAGATCCTACAGTTGCTGCTTCTGCACCACACTACCAGGAAGTCAGCACACAGAAACCACAACGTCCACATCGGCCACACAAGAAGCCTAAGCCCACAAGTAGCACTACGACCACCACAACCACACCAGAGCCAACCACTACCACCACCACAACAGAGCCAACCACTACCACTACCACCACAACAGAGCCAACCACTACCACTACCACCACAACGCAGCCGGCAGAGGAACCAGAGCCAACTACAACCACTCCTGAACCAACTACCACAACTACAACAACCACTGCTGAGCCCACAACCACAGCGGCAACAACAACCACCACTGAGCCAACCACAACAACAACGACAGCTGCAACAACAACAACTACACGTCCGCCAGCACTGCATCACCAGAAGCCACCGCACAAGCCCCAGCATGCCAGCAGCACCAAGCGACCGCCGACCCTGCACCACCAAAAGATCCATGGCAAACCTGTGCACAACGCCCCCAACGACGACTCCACCAAAGTGCCGCACCCTCCGTCCTATGGCTTCGTGAACGCAATTCCAACCAAGCCAATCACCACGACCACCACCACCAGCACCACTCATGCCCCTGTCTATCCGGTGCCCAGCTACGATGCTGAAGCCACTGAGAATCTACCTACGATCATTGCCGAGCCTGATAATTCGCAGCTGAAGAAGACGCCACTGCCACTGCCCTCCCTGGCGCAGATGCAGCAGCAGTTGCAGCACACTCCTCCCTCACCTGCACCACAATTGTCCCCGGATCAGATACTCTCAATGGATCAGATCGTGCAGAGCCTGACGCAGGATCTGCTGGCGAGCGACAAGAAGGACGAGCGACCAGTGCAGGGTGCAGAGAAGTTGGCAGTCAGCAGCACAAGCAGCACCACAACCACCACTAGAGCCACCACAACTACGACTCCAGCCACAACCAGAGCTACCACAACTACTGCTCGAACCACGACAACCACAACTCCCGCAACAACCACGACAACCACAACTCAACCCACAACCACCACCACAACAAAAACCACTGCAAGGCCAACCACACTGCGTCCACTGACCGCGCACTATGGCGGTAGCACGCTGGCCACCATGCTGGACGAGGAGGAGGATGCCAGCACCAGCCTGGAGCCCGCTGACTCGACAGAGGCCTCTGCCAACCACAAGGAGACCACGCACAGCAGCTTCGAGCTGGAACCCGAGCGAGACACGACTGTGGTGCTCATAACCGCAAGACCGCAATACTTTGCCTCCACCAGTGCACCAGCTGCAGCCGCACCAGTACCATCATCCCCTGCGCTGCTTCCCGCCAAGGCAGAGGAGGAGCCCGTGCAGGAGCCGGAGACCACAGAGCTGCCCAACAACACGCAGTTCCTGCTAACCACACCGATGGCTCCGTACGAGGAGACCGAGGCCGAAATCGAAGCTGAGGCGGAGGCAACTACAGCGCAACCCGCAGCCGAGGAGGCCAATCATGTGGTCAAGCTGGAGCCACTCTTTGCCGACGTGCCCGAGGCTGTCGTGGCCGAGCTGACCGAGGAGCCCCTGGCGCCGCCCACCACAAATAGCTACTATCAACAGCAGCAGCAGTCGGAGGAGGCAACCACCGAGCTGGTGGCACGCCTGCCCGTCTCGGAGAGCACCACAGCTGCGGATGATGACGACGACAGCACCGAGGTGACGCCCATGATAGCCAATCTGGTGCAGCAGCTCAATCTGGAGGTGCTCAAGCCGACGGATCAGATCTCCATGGGCAACTTCCAAACGCAGGCGGCCACCGTGGCGTCCACACTGGTCGACGGCAGCAACACACTCGTCTCTGACATTCACATGAGCTCCAACGAGACGAAGGATGAGCTGGAGTTCCTCATGTCCGATGTCATTCAGCAGATCACACAGGACGAGCAGTACGCGCCCAACCAGCACCACCACGACGACGACGATGACGCGCACCGCCTGACGAACTTTGCGCAGCTGAACACCTCGTTCCTGCTGGCACCACCGAAGCCCGTAGAGAAGCGACCCACATCGCAGAAGCCGGCACAGACTGCCATCAGCAGCACCACGGAGAAGGCAGAGCAGCAGGTGGAAGTCACCACGATAATTCCCAGCAATGAGGAGCTCATCAAACAGGAAACCGCTTACCTCGACGCGCTGCCCCATCCCGGCCAGCAGGTGGAGGAGAGCAGCACCTTCAGGGTGCCGGTGCTGTCGCTCTCGCAGATTTATGCACAGCAGCAGCAGCAGGAGGATGACGAGCAGCAACTGTTTGAACTGGAGCGACTGGAGCTGATGCCGCCAGCCAAGCAGGAAGTCAGCGAGCAGCAGGAGAAGGAGCAGCAGCCGGAGCATGAGCAGCAGACGGCAGCACTCGGCACAACGGAGGCTGAGGCGGAGGCAGAGCTTGAGGCAACCACAGCGCAGCAGCTGAAGCAGTCGCAGGAGGAGCAGAGCAAGGAGGAGAGCAAAGAGACGACGGCCAGCAGCGAGGAGACAACGCCGGAGAGCGTCGAGCAGGACAACAACACGGAGCGCACGGAGAGTGAGGAGGCGATGCCCGAAATGTTGACAAATGGTTACAACGAGCAAATCCTCGCGTCCACGACAGACAAGTCCGAGGCGGCCGCAACGCAGGTGCCTGCAGTCGTCGAGGAGCTGGAGCCAGAGCGGCAACAGGAGCTGGCAACAACAACGATTGTTTACCAGGATGCAGCACAGGAGCAAACATCAACGGAGCAGCAGCAGCTGCAGCAAGAGGAGGAAATGGAGAAGAGCGCAGAAGCGCAAACAGAACAGGAGGAAAAGCAACAGGAGCAGCAGGAGAAACAGGAGCAAAAGGAGCAGGAGCAGGAGCCGGAGCCAATGCAAAGCGTCGAGGACAGCGCAACAAATGCGGCGCAGCTGCAGCCACAGTACACAGCGCAGCCGGCGGAGGAGCAGACGACAAATGACACGGCGGAGACAGCAGACACGACGGACAACGAGGAGACCAAGAAGAGTGAGGAGAGTGCCGGCAGCGTGGAGAACGCAGAGAGCGCGACAACGGCGAGCAGCGCAGAGCTGGCCACGGAAATACCCGGCGATATGTCCGTCGTATCATCCGAATCGGACATGTCGCTCAGCTCGGAACAAGTTACGGAAAAGCTCGAAGTGAGCACGGTGAAAACGCTGGAACTGAACGAGGAGTCATTGGAGGATATATCCGATGAGCTGACAGCCACGCTAACGGAAGAGGAAGAGGAGACCACGAGCGCACAGAAGTATCAGCTGGACGACGAGGATCCCTACGTGAAGCTGGGCGAGACAACGGCCACCGTGGTGAAGCCGCAGCTGCTGGACATTGCCGACGATAAGAGCGTGATGAAGTCCGAGGAGCAGCAAGAGCAGCAACAGAAGGAATCTGAGCAAGCTGAGCAGGAGGAGCAGGAGCAGAACTATAAGGTTAGTCTGCTGCCAGCCGAGACGCAGCAAACAGAGCAGCAAATCAAGCTCAATCTGCCGGCGGAGCAGGCGGACGAGGAGGATGAGGATGATCAGAACAGCTACCAGTTGCCCATACTGTTGCCCAGCAGCAGCAGCAGCACCTCCACCTCGACAACTCCAAGCACAACAACAACTACAACAACCACCAGACCTACCACTACCACCACCACAACAACAACAACTCCTGCTCCAACCACCAGCACCACAACAAAGCGACTGAACACGCTGAAACCTGTCTCTTACTATGTGCAGCCCTCGCTGCTCGGCGGCTACAATCAGCTGGAGCAGCTGCCGCTCAAGGTGCTGCCCTACAACGCCAACAGCGTGGCACAATCGCAGGCACAGACACAGCAAAGCCTGCAGCAGCAGCAGCAGCAGCAGCGTCCCATGCATCGTCCCGCTTCGCTGACCAATCTGATGGCCTCCTCGACGCAGGCAACGCGTCCACCCGTCAAGCTGGAACCCTCTCCACAGAGCTCGCAGGGATTGGAGGCCTCGACGGCGCGTCTCGACGAGGATGTCGTCTCCTTTGCACGTCTCTGCAATGAGCTGGCCTTCAGCTACTGGCGAGCCATCACCTCGGAGAAGATCAGCTCGGCCAGGAGTCTGGTCATGTCGCCCTTCGCCATGACCTCCATGCTGTCTATGGTCTTCCTGGGCGCACGCGGCAGCACCTCGGGTGAAATGAACGAGATACTCAAGCTGGACGACATGGTCACCTTCAACCCGCATCTGATCTTCCGCAACATAACCAACTCGGTGGAGCAGTCCATGGAGGGTGACATCGCGACGGCGGCCTTCGTGCGTGAGATCTTCAGCGATCGGGCCAACGGCAAGATCCTGCCCTTCTTCAAGGAGAAGACGCAGCAGCTGTACGCCGGCCACGTGGAGGAGGTCAACTTCCATGTGGTCAACGACATTGTGCGGCGACGCACCAATCTGCTCGTGAAGCGCCACACCATGGGCAAGGTGCTGGAGTATCTGCGCACGAACAGCGTCTGGGTGAACGGGCCACTGGCCACGGTGTCGGCCAATCTCTTCCAGACCGACTGCTCGCGTGCCTCGACCACGGATCGCGACGGTGAAATGTTCTTCCAGGTGCATCCGACGGTGCGTCAGCGTCGTCTCGTGCCCATACCCGCAGTGCTCTATCGCTCCGGCTTCACGGCGGGCTATGAGCCGCAGCTGGACGCCACCATTGTGGCCTTCGGACGCATTCAGGATACGGTGAGTACCATTTACGTGATGCCCGGCCATCAGAGCTCGGTGGCGCCCACCGACAATCTGGACCGGCTGGAGCGAAACCTGGTGGAGCAGGCATTCGGCGAGCAGAACGCGTGGAGCAACCTGCTCACCGCGCTGATGGATCGCCCTGGCATGGAGGTGCAGCTGCCGCGCTTCTCGCACCGCTCGTTCGTCAACGCATCGCTGGGTCTGCAGAAGATGGGCCTGAAGGGTCTCTTCAAGTCGGACTTCGCCGACCTGCGCGGCCTGACGGGCGCTGGCAATCGCGAGGTCTTCCTCTCGGACATGATACAGATCAACACGTTCAGCACCTGCGGCGAGGAGAAGATCTCCGACCATCACCATGTGGAGATGTATCCGGCGCCGCCGCTGCGCAAGCGCAACAAGGATGTGGATGCCACCGATGACGATGCCAACGACTCCTCCGAGGCCGTCGTGGACTTTGGCTCGCTGGTGCAGGAGTCGGCGTTGGGTCGCGGCTTCTACGACGATCTGCTCGATCCGAAGTATCTGGAACTGCCGCTGCCGCTGCGTCCGCGCCAGGCACGCGTGCCGGATGCGCCGCGGCTGCGCTTCGACAAGCCTTTCCTCTACTTTGTGCGCCACAATCCGACGGGCATGATACTCTTTATGGGCCGCTTCAACCCGCGCCTCCTGCCATGAAACCGTCCCTCGCCCAGCCCTAAGTAAGCCAAACACTTATGACTTGTTAAAACTTCAATTAATAGTGAATTTACCATTATTCTGCCTGCAATTAAGTTAATCTTACGTTTAATTGTTCGACTTGCTGTGCCTTAATCCCGCGTCCCCGCGTCTCGCGCCACGCGATACGAGATTGATGCGCAGCAAACACCAGAAAAGAAAACAACAAAAAACGACAGTAAAACTTACAAAAATATTATTCACAGAAATTATACGTTTTTCCAAAAAAAAATACACACACACGCACACAGACTACAAAACACACACGCAAATATTTTAAATGCAGTTTGCAATTTGCGCAAGGCGATGAAAAAATCACATTCAATTGTTCTGGCTTGCATTCTATTTGCATTCGCATTTTTTGCACGCAACTCGCAAACAACAAACAGAATTAAAACGAAAATCAAAATTATCACAAAAAACAAGCAACAAATCAAAATAAAGTTCAGCAAATTGGCTGCGAATGCAAATGCAAGCAAAAAGTGCCTCATGTTTTGGCAACAAAAAAACAACAACAGCAAAAACAATATAAATGTAATTTAGTTAAATAAACTTTAACAATACGCAAACTAAAAGTTATATATGCTATTATGTAAGCTTAAAATCGAAATAAATAAATGAAAAAAATTAAAAGAAAAAACGTACAGAGACACGCAAGTACATTTTGCAATTGATTGCAAAATACAATTCAGCCCGAAGGTAGGCAACACTTTTTCGCCTGTGTGTGTGTGTGGCCAATACACGTTCAGCCGGAAAGTAGGCAACGTTTTTTGTCTTCCCTCCGCTTCATTTGAATTTCCCAGGCAGCTGCTTGTGGCTTGTGCTGCTTGTAACTGCAAACCGGAAGCATTCATGTTTTTGCCAGTGCCGTCCAATAAACTATGTGACAAGCCAGCCACACACGCACGCACACACACACACACACAGTAGGGTACAAACATGTCAAGTAGTCGAAGCTCGCATATGCTAACTGGCAACAGCACAAGCGATGAGTGGTAACAGTGCAGCAGCTGAGCATTCCACTGAATGCAACTGAAATCTCATACTTTTATTTTTTTTATTTATTTTGCACAGATTCTTCACACTTTTCGGCAAGTTTTGGGAACACCTGCAAATAGTTTCACCACTCTTCGCTTCAGTTATGCACTCCTATAGGGTACTTGGAGTCGCACACAGCGCTGCGACTGCCAAGACGGCAGCAGAAAAAACATATGCCGAGCGGGAGGGACAACAATTGCACAGATTTTAATTAATATTTAACATGCATACACATAAGCGATGCTTATAATGAAATCTGAACAGCTCTGCCTCTGGGCCGGCATGGGCGGCTTACGTGATGGTGACTGTGTCTGTTTCTGTGTGTGGTGGGGGCGTCGGCCGTGGGGGGAGGCGTGTACATGGGCATAAACCGACTGCCTGTAACTTTGTCAAACTTTTGTGTGCACGACTTGGCAGCTACTCTTCCTGTTGCAGCTACAGCTTCAGCTGCTCTTGTTCTAGTTGTTGTTGTTGTTGTTGTCGGCGGAGCAACCCTGCGGTTGCGTTGGCAACTTCGTCGTCGACAACTGCGGACGGTTGCTCACTTGCATGTCGCTCTTGCTGTTGCTCTTGTTGTGCTCGCTTGTTGTTGTTGTTGTTGTTGTTGTTGCTGTTATCGTTGGCGTTGCTGTTTTTTGAGCTTTATGCGGTTTTTGCAGCCACGTGTGGGTATCTATGGGACTATGCGACTATGTATCGGTGTGTGTGTGCATGCGAAATCACTGAAACAAGTAGCATACTTTTAGGCCAAACAATTGCCGAGCAGCCAACTGTGGCAAACTCAAAAAACGCAGAAAAACACAGCAAGTACAACAACAACGAGAAAGGCAGCAAAACAACAACAGCAACAACAAAAACAACAAGTACAATGAGGAAGTACACAAAAAAGCGCAAAGCGACTCGCGTCTAACGACTGCGGACTGCCACAAACTGAGAATAGCATAGCCACACAGGCACAGGCACAGGCACACACACACACACACACACGCATATAGATACGCTCACATGCTTGGAGCAGTGTCAATGCGCGGCAACTGTGTCTGCGAGGCAATACCAAAATGGAAACAGCAGCGGAAATAGAGCTCCGCTCTCTAAATCTGTACAAATGTTGCCCAGTCGGAGTAGAGTTGCATTTACTCTGGCATTAAGTCGCGTGCTGTTCCCAACTGCGTTTTCGAAATGAAAGCACCCAAAATGTAGGCAAGTAACGGCACTGTAAAAAAATACTTAAAAAAGAATAAATAAAAATATAACTTAAATTTTTTGCTTAGTTTATATCAAAAGAAAAATGAAATATTTGAAAATGAAATTCGCAAAAATGTTTAAAATATTTTGAATTATTTACTGAAAGCATTTACTCAACACTCTCTTTTTGCCTACATTAATTTCAACTGAGGATCGTGGTGCAATTGCAAATGGGAATACGCAGACGATAGTCTTTGGTGTAAGCTCTGAAATGCCGCGTATTTCGGTAGAGTGGACCACTTTATTATGCTGCTAATTTGTCATACAGCTGCCAGTCGCGAGTCGCGACGCTTTATGCACTAAATAACACTAAAGTGCAACTAATTTGCAAAAATTTGTATTGCTGTCAGTTGCCGCTGCTGCTGCCTGCCCCTGCGCTGTCCCTCGGCTGCTCCTACTGCTGCTGCTGTTTACTACAAATGCTTCCGCTGCCTTTGCTCTATATATAAACGTATTTTTTATTTTACTCTGGCCTCGTTGTTGTTGCCATGGCAAAGTCGCAATTTATTTCCGCACGTGTTGCGTCAACAACGAGAAAAGGAAGACAAATCTGTCATTGTGCGCCACGCTTGTAACTATTATTATTATTATTATTTTTATTGTATTGTGTAATAAGAAAAGTATTTTTTGCTGCTCTACTCTTTGCCGCTGGAACAATGCGACAGCTGTACAATGTCCGCCTTCCTGCTGCCGCTCCCATACCACCAGCGGCAGCTGCAGCCGAAGCCAAGCCGAAGCCAAGCCGAAGCAGAGCCAAAACCGCCTAGCAGACCCACCAAGTCGCCCAACCGCCCAACCGCTCATTGTAATTGTTGTTCAACGAACTTTTCCTTTTTCCGCTGTTGCTACTGCTGCTGCCAGGGTTTCGTTTTCGGCTTCGGCGGATGGATTTTCCATGCCTTTCCTTTTGTTTTCCTCAGCGCTTTGTGTGGAGTGTCGTCTTTTGCTTTCTTAGCACCTGTCGAAATTACGCAAGTGTCACTTAAAACGGGAAACAGCGAACAATAACAACAAGTGTAGCAACAACATTGTCGCTCTTCCTGCTTCGCTCGACGCTTCTTTGCCCCTTCTCGATTTACCTTTCTACCCCCTACACCCCCCTCCACACCATCCACTCGTCATCGTCATCGTCATCGTCTTTAACCCTTTCGAGTACAATGGACTTAATGCTCTTCCTGTGGCCTTGTTATTGCTGTCCCTGTGTGCTAATGCTATTTGCATTTCATGCTCTGCGCTTTGTTTGCGCCGCCTTCAATAGGTATTTGCGTCCACGTGTCGTATACTTAATGTGATTCCGTCATTTCCACCTCGGGCCCATGAGCTAATGAGTTGTTGTTCTTTGCTGCTCCTTATCGCTCTGCCACTACCGCTCCGCTCTCTGGGCCGCAAATAAAACTAATTTCAATATATGCGAACAACTTTTTCAACGTGTGCAACTTTTGCCGTTGGCCACAGAAATAATAAAAAAAAAAAACGAAAGCGAAACAGAAACGGAAAAATACATAGAAAAGTTTAGCGCTTAATGAACTGGTCACCGCAGCAACCGACTCTGGGGTTACAACTGCTAATTAATTTACATTAGCAAATTGCAAGCATGTAATTGACTTTTATTGGCGTTTGCACTGCACCAACAACAACAGCAACAACAACTACGGCCAGCACAAATATCCGCTATTTACTTTATGCTCTATATAAGTACTATATACAGTGCAGCAGATATATGTAGAGTTATGCGCTAATCACACAATGGAGACACATTTGGTGGCCACTTTTGTCAACGTGGCTTAATTAGAAAGTCACAGCCAGCAACAGCAACAGCAAGAACAACAACAACATTGGACAGCCACAGATTAGTACATAATATATACATATCTAATTTGGTATATAAGCGCTTAGCATTGTTGTAGTTGTGGCTGGCTGCATCGCAATGCTGCCAAGGCAATTGGGTCAATCGAGAGACACCGCACAGTGGCATAAGGCGGTGGATAATAAATTAGCAAGATAATGGAAGATTTATAACTTTGAAAATCTATAAATATTTTATATAATTTGCCGATTTCATGCCAAAAGCATTTTGAGAACGTGCAAAAAAAATCTTTTTGGTTTAAGGAAATGGTGTTGAAAATTTGCTGAATCAAAAGATAATGGAATTAAAAAAATTGAATACATTAAAAAAAAAAAAGAAATTTTGTATATACTAAAAATTTCAAAACATCCTCGAATAATTTTTAAATTAAGAAAATAATGGAATTAAAAAAATTGAATACATTAAAAAAAAAAAAGAAATTTTGTATATACTAAAAATTTCAAAACATCCTCGAATAATTTTTAAATTAAGAAAATAACTTAGAATAATAATAAAACACTTTTTTAAATTATCAAATGGCTTCAAGTTTAGCTCGAATAAACTTGTTTTTAAAGCCTTAAAGCTTGCTTGTCAATTTTAATCACATTTGCAAGAGATCGAATAGAATTTCACTCCCAAAAAAAAACACAATTTCAGCTTAAATTTCTATTATAATCGTCCATGAAACTTTCACTAGCATTTTGCTTCTCAGGACTGAAGTGTTATCGACTCGGCCGGCGCTTAATTCCCTTAGAAAATTCAATTAGTTGTGGCTACTCTAGAGCAGCTGCAAAACTGGCTAAGGTTTTTTTTTTTTTTGTTGCTGCTCTGGCTGCTAATGCGATTGTTACTTGAAACATCATTCTGATGGCCAGAAAAAGCTTTTGTTAATTGCAATTTGGAATTCGAACTTTGCACTCGATGACTGCAGATAATTGAGAGAGTGTCGAATGCACTCGGCACGATAAGTGAAATTGATCTGTGCGTTACGCAACAGAAGCCTTTGAATGCAAATGCCACCGGCAGTCGAGGGAAATGGAGACTTGCAACGCAATTTTGCCAGCAAGTTGTTCAGAGACTTGCTCGATTTGTCTACACAACTTGGGAATGATAATTTGAAAAGCGAAATGCGAAAAGCGGGCAACACTCCAAGGATTAATTTGAGCGCGAAAAGTGAAAGCGCAGTTTCTCGAGCGCCGAGTGCCCCAGTCTCAGTTCGGGCCAGCCTCGTGCCCGTCCCATTGCCGGCGCAGTCAAAGGCAACTTGGGGAAATTTATGCTATATATTTGAGGAATTATGTATTTGGCTTTGTGGCTTGGGACCCCATGAAATGGGAACAGTGGGGCCGGCGTGCGCGCGCCAGCCACTGTGCAAAACCCGGTCAAACGCTGTGAACTGAATCCGCGTCGGGTTGGGCGAAGGCTTCAACCTGGAGCTGGAATCATTTTGCCGCACGCAGCGTCCAGTTGACGCGCTATAAATATTGCCACTAGCCGGCGGCTAAATGGCGACAGAAGCTGCCCACAAGGAAGCACCAGACATGACTCTGCATGCATGCCCCACGGGGGTGCCTCGCACAGCCAACACACACACACACACACACACACACTCTCACATGCGTATATGAAACAGTTTTAGACATCTGCTCGGCATGGCGCCGGGACTGTCAGCCTGCGCTTGGCCAGCTCACAGTCGCTGTCCATTGCCGGGCGGCTGTCGGCAGGCTGCCGCCTCTGTGTGCCGAGAGCCGGCAGCGCTGCCAAACGATAAAACAGCAAACGAAACAGCAGCAGCAACAACAACAACAGTAGCAACAACAGGGAAAGCGACAGCGACAACGAGAACAACGAGGAGGCGAAGGCACGCCCAAAAATGGTTGCTAAACAAGTTGCTGTTATCAGCGTTTGCTTCGTTTTTGTATCAAGTGTTTATAAATGTTTATACCCAGCAGCCACAATGCGCTAGAGGGTATATATGCAGCGAGAAGGCATATTTGTAATTATTTTAATAAATATTATTTTTTTTATTATTATTTTTAACTTTAAAAAAGCTGATAAAAGCGCTTATCAATTTATAAAAACCACAAAAAGAGCTTTTCCATTTTAATTGAGAAGCTTTCGATTAAAGCATACATAATTGGCATTTCTACTTTTAAAAAGCTGCTCAAAGCTCTCAATAATTTCAAGCTCGTAGGCAACCAAGCAAGAGTATCTAATATATTAAAATTGAGTAGCTTTCGATTTAATAAACTTTCTTCAAAAAAATTTAAAAACATTTGCAACCATTGACAGTGTATTACCAAAAAGCTTCTTCTTAAAGCTCTTCTAATTGCAACACAACTACAATTTCTGTTCTTTTATTCTCTGCCGCACTCAATCAGTGTGAAAACCTTTTCATTACTTCAATTCTGCTTGTGTTCACTCTTTCTTCCTTTCCAGCTTTCTTCGTCGAGGGCATTTGGCATTTCGGCAGCTCTGCGCGCTGCACTCGAACTTGATTTCCATGTTCTTGTTGTGTATGTGCATATGTCTGGCTGTAGGTGTGGGTGAGTGTGTGCGGCTGGGTGTGTCGGTGAGTGTGCCTTGCATGTTTTGCGCTGGACCGCAAATTCAGATTTAAAATGTTTTTTTTTTGTTTTCGTTTCGTTTTTGTTGTTGTTCTGTGTCTTTTCGGAAAATTGTAAAATTCTCCTTTTTGTGTTGTTCGGTGTTGCGACGCTTGCATTTCAAATTAGTCGCTTGTAGTCGCTGTGGTTGCCGTTGTCCGAAATGTTTTCATTTGAAACTCTTTGGGTGCTTGCTGGGGCAACGCATATCAAGTAATTAAATTTAACACGCCCGATGACAACGGGCGATTCCAAAGATTTAATTAGATGTGACGATAAAGTTGGCGGCGAGTGCAACTGATATAAATTGAACTTTTATAGTGGTAGTTCGAGAAGTTTTTTTTGTGAGTTTTTTTTGTGAATTATTTTATTGTGCATATTTATTCTTAAGCCATATGTACTGCTCCTTTTTTGGCGAAAATCTATGCTTCTATTCAAGAGCTTTTAATTCGATTCTTTTTTCAGCTTTTAGCTACTCAAATTTAATATTAGTTAATTTACTCAAGCTGTTATAAATTGAATATAATATTTAATGAATACAACAAGTACAAATCAAATATGTGAAAATAAGTATTCATTAAATTATTTGGCAAAAGTCGACAATATATGGGACTTATCGAAGTAAATGAGTTGCGTTTAGGCGCACAAAGTAATGTGCCAAATTATGGGCTATAAAGCAAATACGACTTTAATCACACACACTCACTCACACACACACACACACACACACAGCGAGTAAACGCAGGAAACATGCATGAAAATAAATAAACTAACCTGCAAGTTTAATATATGGGCAAACGGGACTAACTAACGCCTGCTCTGTGTGCGAGTGGGGGCGAGTATGCATGTGTATGTGGGTGTGTGTGTGTGTATGTAGTTGTGCCTCTCCGTTCGCTGTGACTTTGCAGGCAGCTCGGACTGTGGCAGCAGCACGCGCTGTTTTCATGCCAAATAAGCTTTCATAAATAATGAAAAGTGGCGCTGCGGGCGGGTGCGAAAGCTGGAAACGTTTGTAACAACCAACAACAACAACAACAACAACAAACAGCAGCAACAACAACAGCGGCAATAACAACGCCAACACCAGCAGCGAAGCGTGCACAAATTAGTAGCCAAGGATTACCGGCAATTATTTTCATTGTATGCATTTGCCGCCATTATTTTGATTGCTTCGTTTGCTTTTGATGCCTACGCAGGGCGCTGTGCCCCGCCCACACACACACACACACACACACACACACAACACATCATATTCCAACTCAGCCCGATCCGTGCCGACAGCGAGGCTTAGTTATTGCCCAGTGCCAGCAGTGGATATGCGTTTGGCTTCAGCTCGGGTCAACTACAGGCCATTTTTATGCCCTGTAAACAGTCATGAGTAGGGTATATAGACTATAGCATAGACATGGGTAAACTTGATAAAGGGTAACTGATTTAGCTATAGCTAAAGTCGACAACCTATACAGCCTGTTTGCGATTCTAGGGTATCTGCTGGTCGTTCACATTGCAGCAGCTGCTTTGCCACATGTTCACAATAGTCATTGGTTTGCGTACAACAAGCCGCACATCAGCACAACAACAATACGTACGCATCATTGCATACGGAATGAAAGGTTTATTTATATTTATGAATTCATCATGTTCATATGCTATATATGCTATATATGCGCTATAGCTGCATACTGTATGCCAGCAACTGTAAGCGTCGGCCTTACGTTTGGCTTTTGTTGCGGCCATTCTGGGTGAACATAAAAATCATGCATTTCAAATCAAAATCACAGGGAATGTCTGTGAGTGTGTGTGTGTGTGTATGACATGCGGGAAGTATCAGTAATTCGCTTTTGTTGCCCCTCGCCTGCATGCAGATCCCGTTAAGCGAATGCAGTCAATTTTGCAACTGTAATCTGATTAAAGCTCAGTGCAGTGCAGTTCAATTCGGTGCGAATCTGAATTTATAAAGCTGAGAAAATATTGCTTAAAATTGCATTTGCAAAACACTCAAGTAAAATGTAAACACAAATTAAATTATATTATTTAATTGCATTGCGTTCACTTCCACTTTCTCTTGAGCTTGCCTAATATAAAATAAGAAATTACTCCAAAATACCGACCTAATATAGAGCTGGTTAAATAAACAAATCTGCTTAAACTACGAGAAATAAAATTAATTATATAACTCAATTGTCGCATCTACCGACCGCATTACACCCATCTCTCTCCCTCTATCTCTCTCGTCCATTTCAGCTTGTCCAATTATAAAATTTGTGGCTTTTGTCGAATTACTGAAATTCCTCAGTCGTTGATTTATCATTCGGACTTCCGGTCTCAGCTTATCGTAGCCCGAATACCTAGAAATAAATGCCCCGAAAGTAAAACTAATTTGTAAAACTACTGGCAAAACTTTTTAACCGTCTCCTTTGACATGTGCCCAAAATACGTTAACTAAGTCCTCGGGCCCCAGGCCCAATGGTCGCCTAGTCGCCTGGTCGCTCGCTTGTTATCTGCCGGCACCAAGCGCCCACACAGACACGCCCTCGCACTCACAGCGACACTCAGTGCTAGGCCGCTTAGGCGGTACAAGCAGATTAAAAAAGTTTCAAATTTAAACCGGGCGGCGTATTAATTTATTTAAGACCCTTAAATTATATCCTTTGATGTAAGGCACACAGCGTTTCTTTGCTCCGCTTGCCTTTTGCCAACTTTCTGCTGTGCTTAGAGCACCCCTTTCTCACACACTTTCCCTCTCTCTCTCTCTCTCTCTCTCTCTCTCCCGCTGCTCTCTCTCCTCTCGCGCAACTACTTTTGGCGTATGTAATTACATTTTTTCCACATAAGAAAATCAAAAACAGAAAGAAAACGAGAGCAACAAAAAAATCTAGATGCCGCCCGGGACAGACGACCACAAAAAAAGCGTAAAAATTACACATGCAGCAGTTTTCTGGCCTTTTTATAGACAAAACCGAGAAAAAAGCACGCAGCGGAAATGAGACTCTATAAAATGCATCGACGTTTTTGTACTCTTTAGTGATTTCTTGCGTTTCGTTTCCCACAGGGCAGAATTGATTACGAGCCAAAAAAGAGCGATGACTTTGTAGAGTTTACAAATTTTAAATGAGAAAATATGGTCACTTTAAAGGTTACATGGACTACAAATATATCTAAACTTTCAAACAAGCGATATGATAAAAATGGAACTACTTTGGTAAGTTCTTGCAGTCACCCCAATGTTTTTAAGGCTTGGAGAATAACTAACTGTGATATGGTCACCCTGCTTATCGCATTGTCTATATTAAAAAATATATATCACTTCTTGCATGCCTTAACACGTGCAATTCTGCGGCATAATTTTGTTAGGGTGACCATAATTGCATACATTTTAGGGTGACCATAATCGTAATTTGCACGCTATTTGCAGGAGTTACACTGCTTAACAAGCCAGTTGCCTGATCTGCCATTGCACCGCTCTAGCGTCTTAATTTGAGCAACTTCCACGCCGGAAGGGTATTGAAACCGAGCCGGGCAATGTCCGAAGTCAGAAGAGCAAAGCCAGAGCCTGCAAGCCGCTCACACATATGTGTGAGCTCGCCTACGCGCACTCCCGCGCGTGTGTGAAAGTATGTGTGTGTGTGTGTACGTGATGCAGCGTAGCGGAAATAATGAAATTATTAACACTTGAGCAACTTCCGGCTAAAAAACAAAAGCGCTGCAACTGCGGCGGCGACGACGACGGCAACGTCGACTGCCAAACAAAAAACGCGCCTGCTGCAAGACAAAAAAAAAGTAGATGAAAAAACTTGCGAAATACATTAAATGAGCGAAGAAGGCATGTAAACGGCCGCAAAGAGAGACGAAGGTGTGGCAGGGAAAGGCTAAGAGAGAGAGAGAGAGAGAAAGAGAGGCGCAGGGGCGGCATGCTGCAATCATAATTGCAGTGCAAACTTGGCTCCGGTTCGCCACAGAAAACAGAAAAGCGAGCGAAAAACTGTCGAGAAAAGAAAAGAGTGAAGAAAAATGGCGCGTGAGAGTGTATGTGTGTGTGTGTGTGTGTCTGTATGAGAATGGGTATGTGTGTGTGCGTGTGCACAATATATAAAAACGCTTCTCCCATTTCATGGCAAGCAACAGACTGTAAATTTTGAAGAAGTCATAATAGAGCCGTTGGCATATTTTCTATAAACGAATTGTGCGCTCTGCCATGGTCATAAAGTATACGTCTAGTTGTACAGACAATATAACAAACAAAAGGCGGCGGCAGTGTCGGCGGCAGCGACGGGCCATGCCAACAGAGCATGTGGCAGCGGCGGCACGTGTCCCTCCACACATGCACACACACACACACACACACACACACACGGGTGTCAGGGGGCACATCAAACTCGGCATTAAATGCGCTTGCATGAATTCCAGAACTGGCAACTGGCAACTGGCAACTGGCTCGTAACTCGTATAATTAAAAGACAGTTGACTGGTTGACTGGCCGCCCAACTACCCGACGGGGCACCGCCCGTTCCGATACGATCTGTCTGCCTGGCTGTAAGTGTTATGGGCGTGTTTACGAGCTGCAACAATATGCGAAGTAGCGCAATCAGCAGTCGCTGCGAGCCGCACCGAGTACTTAGATAAATTCAGTCAACAGCAGCAGCTGTAAAAAAGTACGAGTCGAGGCAGTGGAAGTGGGACTGGGAGTGGTAGCAGGGCCAACTGCAAATCCTTTCAGCATGGTTTTTTATTTTTACTTAATATATGTGATTATATTTGAAGCATATGCGCATTTTTTGCTCCTTTTGTCTTTCAGTCGCAGCCAGCGCTGCGTATTTATTCTCATCCTCCTTCTCCTCCTGCTGCTGCTCTTTCTCTGTGTGCGAGCAGCTTAAAACGCTGCGAGACGAAGCGATACGCAGCGCAGCGCAGGGATGGCAGGAAGGCTCCCTGGATGGCTGCCCGGCTCGCTGGCTGGCTGGCTGGCTGGCTGGATGGAGCGTGGCTTAAAAGGCGGTCTAAAATGTTAAGCCATACGTGTAGAGTTCATGCTGGTTTAGTCAAAGACGAGAGAGTTTTCTCTATTTTCCCTTTTGCGCGCTGCTGCTCGAGGGAAATGCGAAATGAGAATTTTGTCAAAGCATTCAAATGCAATTACAATTTAAATTCGACAGTTATTCATGAATAAAAACAATTGAAAAAAAAGAGCAATAAAAATAAATTGAAGCTAAAAAGGAACGGAAAAATCTTAGGTCTTCAGTAGCCGCAAAAATTAGGAAGCAAAAAGAACTATATTTAAAAATATTTTTACAATTCTAATTATTTTTCTTTAGTTAATTTGGCTTAGGTGTAGACAGAAACACACAATATTTATAAATTAATATATTTATTAATTTATACTTATTACATTTTATTTTTAAACTATTTCTTTTCAACTCTGATAATCCCTTTTCGTTGACTTAAGCATTAAGTTGCAATCGATACTCTTTTTGCTCGTTATGCACCTGAATATCGCACACATTTCCCACTCTGCGCGCATTGTTGATTGTTGCTGTTGTCTGTCAATCGCTTCGCTGGCATTCTTCTACCGCTCAAGCGGTTAAAATGCGGCGCAGATACCATAAATTACTCATACGCCGTGTATGAACTGAAAATGATTCATAAATAACATTAACTTCGCTGCGAGTTCTACGCTGACGTCGCAGCGACTTTTGTTGGCCATACAAATAGCGCAACTTTTGAAATTATTTCTGCACACTCATTTTGCGCGCATTTTCAGAGCATTTCCCGGAGTTTTCTTCTCGCTCATTCCCGTTGTTGTTGCTGTTGCTGTTGTTGTTGCTGCTGCTGTTGCTGTTTCTCTTTTATTTTTGAGTGCATTTTCCCGTTGCGCCAAAGTTTTGACTTCCCGTTTGCAAACGCATAAAAATGTTTTTCACTCGACATTTCCACTCCGCCCCCTTGAACCCTTTGCTCACACATACCCCCTTCACAGCTCCGCCCACTTCCATGTTTGTTTATCTTTTTATAGAGCGACAATTTTGTAATGAATTTATTACTATGCCCTGCTGCAAGGGTTATGCATAACGCAAGGCACAAGCTCCAGCTCCAGCTTCAGTTCGACCCGAGCGAAAAATAAAAAAAAAAACAAACTGTTGAAAATAAACTTAAATTAACTTGCAATGCATCGCCAAAGGACGCGGCAAAGGGAACAGGAGGGGGGAAGCACAGAAATGGGGCCAATGAGGCACGTACACATGCTGCATGCCGCATGCCGCCTGCAGCAGGATGGGATGGGAAAGGATATTTCCCCAGAAATTTGTCAAGTAACCAACTACGCACAAACTTTTCGAGTGCAGTTCCAATTTTTTTATTTTCCGCCTTACACTGAGCATATTAAATTTGATATTGGCCCCACAAATACCCTAAGGGGCACTCTCGACCGTCGCCAGTTATGCGATCTAAAATATTTTCATGAAAAACTGAAGAGAAAATCAAACGAAAAACTATGCGCAAGCCAAATGACCACAAATAAAAAATGGAAATAAATCGCAACCAATAAATATTTCACTTTATGCTGTCGTCTTCTTTTTAAGGGGTATCCCGAGTGCTGTAATATAGTGGAAATGAGGGCAATGGTAATTTGTTGAGCAGCCAAAAGCCAATTTAAATTGCATAAATTATTCATATTAACTTCGGCCCAAAGCATAATTCATCCAACGCAAACGAAACTTTCCGATTTGCAGTCTTTGATCTGAGCCGGGGCCGGATTGAGCTCAGATTACGCATGCATATGCATATACTTTTAATTGGGTGCGTATACTTAATATCGGAGTGCTCATGTGAATCGGCTGCCTGCTCGTTAAACTTAAATGGACCTCGCCCCGATGCTTACAAAACATCGCACAATTTGTGCACGCCCCATTTACGGCCAGTTCTCTGGACAAGAGGCACCCACGGGCCGAGAGAGCGTCGTGTTAAATTCGCATTGTCCTTGCTGCTGCTGCTTGATGACGATAGTGCTGTCTGTATGTGCGTGTTTCAACGCTTTTACACTTAATTAATTAAACGTAATTGAAAATCAAATAAAATGAGAGCCATCCGAAACAATAGAAATGCAAGACAATGGCGTAAAATAGCAATTGATATTGTCATTAAGGGGAAATGAGCAAAATAATGAACTGCATTGCTACACACCCATGCGCACCCATAAACAAGCAGGCATATGTATGTGTGTGTGTGTGTATGTGTTGTGTGTCTGTACACCCGCAGCGACACTTACGCACACACACACTTTCGATCCAAACGAGTTCATGTTCGCAGCTGCTGCCGAAGACGTCATGAACTGCCAGCAAAGACAACTCTCAAGTCGCGTGGACAGCAAACAAAAGTGCGACAAGCAGCATTTCTGTGACACAATAAGAATAACTGCACAAACACACAGCTATGCGACTCGACAATACCCTGTTGAATAAAATACACGCTCAACAGCATTCATTTTCCATCTAAAAAAGAATTTAAACGCTGCGCTAAAAAGTATGCAACATATTTGTATATAAAAATGCCTTGCACACAGGATTTTTTTTTTTCTCTTTTTTATTTGAAGGAAATAGTAACACTTTGCATTTGCACGTAAGAGTAAGCTACACATTTTATCATTTAAGAATTATGCCTTTTAAATAACGCAAATTAGTTAATTAATTAGGCATTAAGTTAATTTACCATAAATGCTAAAGCTTGTGTTCTATTCACGTACGTGAATGATTTTCGAAGTTATCCCAATTGCAGTTGCGCCTAGAGTTACATACTTTGACTGCTTGTTAACAGACCCTTCGAGCCCTGCACAATGTCACGTAAACAACAAGAGACACACGAACACTTCCAGCAAATGGCAACAAGCGCGACACGCGCTGCAACAATTGTCTTGCAGCCGCCATAATAAGGACGTCGAGTAGGAATGGGCAGGGGGGGGTTCGATGGCGGCGACGTCTGCACTTCAACTTTAGGAGCAAAACTGGGCCCGCCAAGTGCACTTGGCGGCAATCTCGTACTTACTCGGTCAGGCCGTGTAGCAGCTGTCTGTCTGTCTGCCGGTCTGTCTGTCCGCCTGTCTGTCGCATTGTATGCATTGCATTGTATTCGGCGTGCCATTTGCGTTAAACGATGACAATTTCAATTGCAGTGTTCTGTTCGGCGTTGTAAATGGCAATGCAAACATGCGCCCGCAGTGGGCGAGCGAGCGAATGAGCTGCAGGCAGAGTTGTCTAGTTGTTAACAGCCCAAAAGTTGAGCGTGCGCGGGGGCAAGCGACTGCATAATTAATGGCACGCAATGGCAGCTGATTGATTCAGGCACTGGCAACAGGTAGGAGTACGAGACAGGTGAGACCTGGCCTGCAGGGCAGAAAGAGAGACAGAGAGAGACTGCAGGGAGAACGAGCGATTGGCAACCACAGTTGATTGGCTTTAAGCCCGTGCACAGACCCGAATCCAATCCCCCTTTAAAACGCAATCAGCAATTTGGCAAATGACAAGCGACGGAGCGAGGAGTGCGAGCTTGTCTAGAAAAAAAAAGCAGGCGACTACAGAGCAATGCAAAATTAATTACCAGAATGCAAATTAATTGCTGTCCGTTTGCTTGCTTGCAGCTTGGCAAGCGCATAAATCTTTCCCTTCCCTTCGTCTCCGTCTGTCCGTCTGGAGCAACAACGCTGACGATTGCCCCAGGAGTTGCTGGCGGCGACGACAACGCGGCACACTCGTTGCAGACAAAACGTGGCAGGCCAAAAGAAAATGCCAGCATATACACTCACACACACACACACACACACACCAACACATATAATCCTTCACACACACATGTGCACTGCAATGACAAACAAATTGCCTAGCGCCAGAGCAACGAGGCGCTGGCAACCAAAAATCTAGTTGTGGCTTCGAGCTGACTGTGCGGACTCGTTCTAGGGGTGGCAATAATGCCGGGCCACGCTCAAATGAATTGCTTGCCAAGCGAGGGAGTGTCAAGATTGCCCTCTTCCCTTCCCTCCCTCCTTCCAGCGCCCTTCGCTGATACCATCAGTTTCTCGACTGCAGCTCCCTGCTTTCTCGGTGCGGCATGCGGCGCTCCTCGTCATCGTCGCTAAAAGCGTCGCTTGTTTGAGGTTATTTGCAAAAAAGTCGAAAGGAATTAGCCAGCACAGGGCAGTGCAGAATGGGGTAGATCAATCTGATCTGCGCGTCTGCAACATTTTCGCTATTAGCGTAGAAGCAATTTTGCATTATCTTCAGGACAAATTTTTGTAATTTAAAGCATTTTTATTGCATACTTTCGAGCGCAGCGCGTTTTAGTCTTGACTTCTTTAAAATTATAATTTAATTGGCAGAGTGTGCTTAATACTAAATACTACTAAATACTAAAATAATAAATACTAGTCTGTAGCTCCCATAAATTTAAAATATTTTATATATATACAATTTATTTCCTTTACAATTGACTTAACAAAGAATATAATAATATAAATAATTAATTTATTAAATTAAATTTCGGCATTTAAATATAAATAGTACCCTGTCCAAATAAAAATACTACCTTTGCCATTAACTAAATGCAAATAGGTAATTCAACCGTTTTTTGAGCTCTGCTTAACTTGATTTACTGGCGACCTTAAATTAGCCAACGGGCTTGGGCTTATCTACTGTCATATCTGAGGCGTTTTGCCTGCAGATTGTTGTTGCAGTTACTGCCGCGGCACATTCAAAGTAATAATATCATTTATCCAGCGGGAACAAATAACATAAGCCGCAGCAAATTTAAATACACATGTCGCTGGCGCTGACGCTGATGTTGCAGCTGCTTTTGTTATGCCTCCTGTGCCTTCTGCTTGACGGTGTTGTTGCTATTGTTGTTGCCGCTGTTGGCTATTTATGTGGCTTTATGCGGCAGTTGTTGTTGCCGCTGCTGCTGAGCGGAAATTGTATTGCGGCCAATATGGTAAATTGCCTTGAATCTACCTTAAAACCATATTTCAACACTAGATTACACAAACAGGCAATGCTGTGGTTGTAGCTACAGCAGCAGCTGCTGCTGTTGTTGTTGTTGCTGCAGTCGCTGCTGCTGCTGCTGCTGCTGCTGCTGTTGTTGCTGCTACACTGCGGTACGCCATTACACCAAAATACTATCATAAAATTTCGCGCAAGCGTGTGTCTCGGCATTTTAACCGACAGCAGTTTTGGGCCAAAGCAACAGCAACAACAACAGCAGCAGCAGCAGCAGCAGCAGTAGCAGCGGAGGCAGCAGCACTGGCGGCAGCAGCTCGCGGTGGGCTCTGCGAACAAGCCACACACACGCACACACACACACATACATACTGAGAGTGAGTGCAACATGCACAGCAGTATATAAAGTGCACACAGGCAGGCGCTTCCCCCACAGACACACACACACACACACACTCGCACACACTCCTGCCTGTTGTTGTTATTGCCGGCTGCGGTTGCGCTTAAATGTGTCATTAAAGTAACAAAAAAGGCAACAAAGAACGCAAGAAAAGCCGAAAAACGAGTATGAAAATGCAAGAAAATAAAAGAATATGCTGAGAGGAGAGAGAAAAAAGCCAATGCTTAGATTTGAGCCGAGAAATATGCACACACATACTGCGAGAGAGAGCGAGAAAAAGCGGACAGAATGCGGCTTTATAAATCAAACGAAAGCTGACAGAGTGCGACTACTTTTTCGGTCCTTTCGCCCATAGTTAGCTGCCGCTGCCTGCAAATCATTCATGGGGACAAAAGCTCGCCAAAATGCCAGGAAAAAGTCGAGGAAAAACGAGAGAAAACCCGGTCACAAAACAGTGAAGCCAAGAATGCCGAGCTGCAAATATGCAGCATAACAAATGCCTCATTAGCATGTCCCATTCCCCGATTCCCGATTCCGATTCCCAGTCGAGCTCGAGTCGAGTCGCAACACATGCAAAGCGTTTTGAACTGCAAGTCACAAAGCAAAATTGTCTTTTGTTGCTTCTCTCAATTCTTCTCCAGTTGTCTCATTGCTTTTTATACCGTTCACCCATTGAAAATTGCTAAAAATGGTATATTAGCTTTGTGTAACAGACAGAAGAAGTATACATACATACGTCTGAACGTCTGTCTGTCTGTCTATCTATCTGTCTATCTCTCTGTCTGTCCGTCTGCCTGTCTGTCGGTCTGTCCGTCTGACTGTCCATCTGTCTGTCTGTCTGTCTATTCGTCTGAATGTCTGTCTGTCTGTCTGTCTGTCTATCTGTCTATCTGTCTATCTGTCTATCTGTCTATCTGTCTGTCCGTTTGTCCGTCTGTCTGTCTGTCTGTTCGTCTGACTGTCGGTCTGTCTGTCCGTCTGTCTGTCTGTTCGTCTGTCTGTCGGTCTGTCCGTCTGTCTGCCTGTCTGTCTTTCATTCTGTCTGTCCGTCTGTCTGTCCGTCTGTCTGTCCGTCTGTCTGTCCGTTTTTCTTTCCGTCTGTCTGTCCGTCAGTCTGTCTGTAAGTAATTCTATCCATCTGTCTGTTCCACTGACCGTCTATCTGTCTGTCCATCCGTCTCACTGTCTGTCCATCTGGCTGCCTACCTATCCTTCTCTCTGTCCGTCTGTCTGTCCGTCAGATGATTTCTACCCCGAAATTTAGAAAATTCCTCTTCTTTGCCCGAAATAAGAATGGTATCTAAGAGTCGACAGCGCTCCCTACTTGCATTGTTTTATTTTTTCGTTGCTTAAATTCTTTCCCTCTCGTTTTCTTTCCTCTTCTTTCGTTTTTTCGCATTGTAATTCGTTCACTTTTTGTCATCAGTGTTGAATTTTTGCATAGAAAATTGAGCTTTTGCCAAACTAACGACGAACTAAAATATGCAAATTTATTTAACATGCTCGCACAGACACTGAGACGGGGGAGTGGCTGCGGGGATATAGATTAACAGAACGTTGAGCAAGCAGGACAGAGAGAGAGAGAAGGGAAGACAAAGGCAGCCAGATCGAGCGATAGGGAGAGACTGTCGTCGAGAAATGCATGCAGCTGCACGGCATGCACAATAAACAATCAACCAAACACAATGCAAACTTAAACTGAACTCTGCCAGAGAGCATTGTGCGAACATGTAAATTCGTAATCACAATTATTGCAGTTGCGAATGGCTTTCACTTTTCTCGCATTTTTCTCTCTAGCTATTTTTAATTCCAACTTTGATTCAACTACAGAATTGCAAAATTACAGCCTCACAAGACATCGATTACTTTAACATAGCTAAACTATGTTAACAACTCTTGAGATAATCGATAACAGAAATAAGCTATCGAACGTGCATGCCAATAACATAATTGAGATCGTTACATTTCCATGCTCTGCTACAATTTTCTAACAGCAAATTAACAGCGTGAGTAACAGAGAGTGTATAATGCAGAAATTGCTTGAACCCTGAGAAGACTTTACGCAACTTTGTGGCTTGCAAGTGCATATCCAGAGTGTGCCCGACAATCACATGCTTTCGCATAGCTGTGCGCATACTTTCGCTCCTGACTGTCGCTAGTATTTGGCATACGGTTAGTCGAGCTGCCGTGACGACTGCCCACAAGAAATCTGCTCTGACTGCAGCCCTATTTCATATTGTCGGCACCTATAAGGTGTGTGCACTCACTCACACAAACGCAAACACACACACACACACACACACACACACACTGAGGCACACGCTCACTTACACAAAGAAGCCGCTTAACGACACTACGACATGCAGCGACACAAACACACACACACACACACACATAGGCACACGCACGCTTACCTGTACAATTGTATTTGTGTGCGCGCACATGCATATGAAAACCGCTTTCGTTTCCGTTTCAAGAAACAACTTGAAAATGGCGCACGACATGGCGTCTGCTCAGGCCCGTCGTTGTTGCTGCTGCTGCTGCTGTTGTCAGTTGCTGTTGTTGTTGCTGCTGCTTCTGCAGCCATCAGATAGAGATAGGTGCAAAAAAGTAGCAACTGTGGCGCTGTAGTCCGCACAACAAGGCAACGAGATGACAATCAGGCAGACAGTGAGAGCCGAGAACGGCGAGAAGTGAAATAAAAAAACAAATAAACCAAGTTTAAGTGCTGTGGTAAGTCTACGACTAGCGAATACCCGGTAATGCAACAAGAGCTTTAGCTGATTTCCCGCTAGATAAGGCTAGAGTTTTGTGACCAGAAATGAAAGTGTAATTTGAAAAGCAAAGAAATAAACTAACGAGTTTAGATTCGCTCTACGACTAACAAATACCTGGTAGTGCGGCGAAAACTTAAACTAATTTTCCGCCTTAGTTTCAAAAATGAAAATGCATTTAGAAATGAATGGAAATAAACGATAAATAAGTGCTGAGGTCGAGCTACGACTAGTGAATACCTGGCAGTACTGCGAGTCCATACATTCAGAGTCTGTAAAGTAAATCTGTTTCCAAGTCCTAAAACAAGTAACTGCAGAAGAAGTAACCGTAACCTCTCGAGCTACCTTAAGCTCTAATTATTGCACATAATCACGTTTGACACCCCTAAAAAATATGCCATTCCCAAAGAACTTCTAGTCTACTTAAGCCCGCTGAAATCCCCGGTAAAGTCAGTCGTAAACAGAGCTCAAGTAAACCCCTTCACGAATATACAAACTAGTTTAGGGTGCCATTGAAACTGATTTCGTTATTGCTCGAGGCGTGGCATTTTGTAAGGCCTTCGCTTCGTACTTAGCTAAATGAGTTTGCCGCCACTGCTGCTGCTGCTGCTGCTGGGCCGACAAACAGTTTTACAACTTTATTATACCCCGTCTGGGGGGACTTTACGGCTACAGGGTATAATAAATACAAGGAACGCCCGTTCGTGCATGGCTGAGAAATAAACAGGAGCACAGGATTTCATTTGCTTTTCTTGCTCGCGTTGGCTTCGGCCAGGACTTTTGCCTGCACTTGCGACTGTTTGTTGTTGTTGCTGCTGCTGTTGCTGTTGCAGTTTTTTTCTGGCATGCGGGCAAAGTAAATTATGCGACGTGCAAAATCAATAAATCAACACGTTTATTGCTGTGAACGTATTTCGATGTGGCGATGTTGTGCACGGGTCGAGCGGCAGGTGAAACTTTGTCGACAGTTCGAGCTTTTGGCCAAAATACAAAACGAAACGTTGCAAAATGGTACCAGGGGTACGCTTGGTACTCGGCGAGCTCGGTTAATAGCTTGAATGCGGCTTAAGCGCCGATTTAAATTTATACAAATTGAAAGCAGTAGTGCTCCAGCTGCGCAGAGGCGTTTGCCAATGAATTGCAAATCCGCTCGCTCCATTCTCGTTCAGCTGCTGCCAGCTGCAGAGCGGGCAACTAACAACAGCAACAAGAACGACAAGTGCAACAGCTGCGATTCATTACAAATGTGATTTTCCCTCTTAGCTGCAGCGCGGAAAACTTTCCTGAATTTTAAGCACAATTTTCAAGCTCGTTGAGCGCGCTTGCTACACATTCTCAGATGCATTTCAGCTGCACACTCACTCCAATGCTCTGCCGCTCTCTCTCTCTCTCTCTTACTCTCTGTGTGTGTGCCTGAGTGTGTTTGCTCGTACCTTCAGCTCCGTTTGGCACATGGCAAATCTTGAGTGCTTTATTGTTATGTTTTAAAATTCAATGAATTCTAAAAATTCTTTTGCCGCCTGGCAATGCATTTTGTTGGCTTGCACTTTTCCTCTTCACCTTCACACGTTGCGATTGCCAAGCGACAAGTCGACGGAATTTTGTAGTCATCGCATTAACAATATAATGTGGCGCCACGCTGCAGCCAAGTCCTCGACCTCCCCTTCCACTACGTTTCCACCTACCTGACCTCTCTCAATCTTCCTACCTTTCTCTCTCCTCCTAACACTCTTACTACACCTTTCTCTCTCTCTTTCGTTCTCACTCTCTCTCGTGCTCTCTCTACCTCTCTTCCCTCACCGCCTTGATCTGCTCTCGTTCATTTGCAATGTGTGAAGAAGGTGCCAACAGCTTGAAAAAAAAAACAAGGTCAAAGGGTAAACAGCAAGGCAAAAGAAAAAGCCGAGCAAGTAAAAGGAAAATGGCAAATGGAAAATGCAAAATGCAAATGCAGCCAAAATTTGTGGCAGTCGACACTGATTAAAGCCGACTGCAAAATAATCAGGCTGCAATTTCGGCAAATTTGTTGCCTTAAGAACAAAAAGAATTCTCCGAATATCACATAAATTCCTGTCAACGATATTGTCTTGCCGTTTTCAATTTCACGGCAAATATTTTGCAATTTATTTTATATTTTTAATTAAAGTTGAAAGTAGAGAAAAGTATGCAATAAACTGCATTTGTTGTGCACTAAGCGTCAATAATTCTTGGTTACAAATCTAAGGAAATATGCATAACATACATAAAAATGTACATGTACGTTAACATGCTGTTAACAGACAACATGTACAGAGCTAGTGCTGACATCAAAGTCATGTTTATAATATACGAAAAAAAGACAAAAAGAGCTAAAATATGCTTACCTTATAAATCTGAATCAAATTCAGTTTAATTTTTACACGAATTCAGTTGAGCTGACTCTTCATCAATATGTCTGTTTTCCAAGCAGAGATTAATCCCCATTCTGTACGCGTTTTCGTTTTCGATTTCGGCTTACAACATCCGAGTGTTGTCCCAGAGTACGAGCAACGACCATTGACATCGGATGCACATTAATGCTCGGGCATGCGGCACACGCAGAAAACCCATTTGGACAATAGACCGCAATTGACCGCAGACCACAAGCTATGGCAGTGTATGGAGTAGCGGACAACGGACAGCGGACAGCGGACAAGGCTGAGCATTGGCATTGGAATTTGCATAAAAATATGGCGAGTGCGCTCTCGCGCGGATGCGATGTGGAAAAAAGGAGGCATCGCTCATTGCACACCATAAACATGGTGTGCACACAAAAGAAACGCACTCCATAAATTCGGACGCTGGCCAGAGCAGCCATAATTATGGCTAGTAGTGTGGCCAGGGCCAGCTCCAGGGCCCGGACAGCAGATGCAGCATCTGTTCAGCGGAATCTGATGCATGCGCCTGCGCTTATGCAATATTAATTAAGCGAAGAAAAGCAACTGCAACTGGACACGGGGCAGGGAACACGGGACATGAGACATGAGACATGGAACACGCATGGGGCCATGCCTGATGGCATTGACTTATTGTCCCGCTGCAGGACGAACCAATGCCGTAGAGAACTGCAGCACTTTATAGATGTCTCGACCCATGGCATAACGAGAGCGAGCAGCCAACTTGACCGAGCGACCAACCATCCAACCAAGCAGGCAACCGACAGACCAGTGCACCAACGGACCACGCGCCGCATGTCTCTTTTGTGCCTGTTAATTTCCAGCTATTGTTGTTGCCCCAGACTCCGGACCTGCCCGGACCTGCCCGGACCGGCCCAGACCCGGCCGAATCTCAATTGAAAGCGCCGGGCATAAATTAAATTTCAAGCAAGTGCTGTGCTTGACGGCACTTGCTCCACTTGATGGCTTCGCCATGTGGTTGCACTGACACCGACCCCAGCCCCTGGCCACTGGTCCCCCGACAACAATACAATGGAAAGCTTCGTCAACGTTGCGCTGTTGTTACTGCTGCGTCAATTATAATTTGCAAATTTACGCCTTGCACTCACTAATAGAGCTCAAACGGCAACACTAGTGCCCGACCGAGGGCCAGAATGAGTAATCACAATAGTTACAAGTACTATATCGAATTACATGCATCAATATAAACCACCAACATATATACATAGATCTGTGTGCGTAGACCTAACTTCTGCTCTGCTCCTGACCACATGCTACGTAGCCTGACTTTCTCAGCAGTACTGTCATATTAGCAGTTTAGTTGCTAGATGTAGCAATTTTATGTTATATAATTTTATATTAATAATAATAATAATGTTCACCTCATATTATATAATATTTATCATATTATTATCTATTCAGCTTAAAACATTTCCAATTTATCAGCTATTTCTACAAAAATATTTAGCAGTTTTTGCTAGTTTTCTTTTAAATCTAGCTATTTTTGCTCCTAAGACTCTTACAACACTGTTTCACACACACACACACACAGCAGACAGTCGTCAGCTGTACACAAATAACAGTGGACATCGATAATGATGTTATTGTTGCCTCGTCTTACGGCTGATAACTAACTAACAATTTGCTAGCCGCATTCGTTTCGTCCTTTTGGGTCTAATGAAGTGCACATAATGTGCACATCCAAATTGCAACTCTTGCGGTCATCTCATTAATGTGAATTGCAACTCATTTTGAACGTCTATGGAAATCAGCACACACACCCAAGGCACTCAGATGCTCGCAAATATAATATTCGGCCAAAGCTATACACAAATATATGCATTAATTTGGTGAGTCTAGCGAGGCCCAGCCTTTCTAATAAATAATGTGGTGCATTTTGTAGTGAGGTCATTATTCAGCTTGTCGCAGTCTTCCTGCAAGCTATAAACTAACTACAATTGATTGCGTGTTAAGTTTAAAATGTCCTCAATAAAGACAGAAAGTGATTAACGATTATTTATAAAGCACGACAACACTGCCACCGACTGCGCTGTTAACTATTAAGTACTCTGAGCTTATCCTGCTTCTTTTCTAATTCTGCTTTCGAGATGGCTGCATCTTAACAGTCACAGTTACATCTCTGTTATGAGCATTACTGTTTATTCATATTAACATGTTTTAATATCTGTATGAGTCTCGCTCCATTGCTGTTGACTTGCTGTAAGTTAAAAGTTATTGTTCTTTGTCTCTCTTATAAGGATCACTATACATTAACAGTAGCGCGCAGGCGTCTGCATTTTTCCCGCTCACTTGCTGTTATTGACTGCGCTGTTAATTAACAGCTCTAACTGCATCTCTGTTGTAAGTTAACATTAGCAAACAAACGTCTGCATATATCCTGCCAACTTGCTGTTACTGCGATCGCTGTACGTTAACAGTCATTGTTCTCTCTCTTCTCTCGTTAACATTACAAGGATGGCGCTACTACTCGATGGCGAGAACATGCATATCTGAAATCCCCTTATTGGATGTATTATACAGTTCAAGTTGGCGTCGTAACGTTCGATTCGGCCATTGGAAAACGCGTTAAACCAACGAATTTCATTAAACTCGCATAGTTGACTTTTTTTTTAGCCGTCCAAAATGGCACGGGAGGTGCCATTTATGACTTGTCTTTGCTTGCCGCCCGCCGACCGCCTGCCGTCCACTGTCCACTGTGGGCAATTCAAATGAATTTTTGCTGCGCGCTTCTCAACGATTTTAATTGAAAAACATGTTCGTTTTGGTTGCGTTTCGTTTCGTTTCGCATCGCAGCGCGGCGCGGCGCGGCTCTTCGGTTCGGTTTCAGTTTGGTTTTGCGTTGGAAAACCGCCGTATGCCACTTGGCGGCCGTAAGCCGCTGAGTCTGTGGCTTGGCCTTGTTGGGCGGCAGCCCCTCCTCCGCCTCCGCCTCTGCCTCTTCATACTATCTACCCGATCTGTCCTCTCGCCGGGTGGCCACTGTCTCTGTCTGCTGGCAAACAATTCGCCGGACCAGCGTACTGTGCGCACGCGTTCGTGCATAAATTCCGCCAAGTGTCCATTTTTCTGATTTGTGTGTAAAGTTCCTTTTTTTTTGTGGGCTCTTTGTTTTTGCTGTTTTTGTTACCCCATCGCCGGGCGGCGGGAGGCGGGCGGCGGGCGGCTCTGTAAGCGCTGACTGAAGACTGGAAGGCCTTGGCTGCCTGCACTGCTCTCACTGCCCGCCGTTGGCCATGCAAATGCGGGGCCAGAAATAGAAAATGAATTCATTCGAAGAAATAGTAGTAAGAATTTTCTATTACATTTCGCGGCCGAAAAGAAATGCGCGCAAACAAGAAATTAAAATACACAGAGAAACGTTTTAAGAATTTTTAATTAAAATCACTGCTGTCCGCCAGCCAAAAAGTGCCTACAATTCGTTTAATCAACGCGCAGCCAAATTCGCTGGCAGAGCACCAAAACAGCAAAACAGCAAAGCAGCAGAGAAGCAAGTTTGCTACTCTTAGTTATCTGCCTGCATTATCTATGAGATTTGTTTCTCAATACCTTCCTGCTGATGTGAGGCACTTGCTCGACTCGATTCGCCATCGCGTTTCTGCAGAAAGTCAGCAGCGTTCCAAGGTTGCAGCTCATTCGAGCCCCACACGATGTAGACCAAGTTCCCGACGAAGAACACAGCCGCCGTCATAGCGAACACTGTTTGCCACTGACTCCTGGAGCTCTGCAACGAGATAAACACCGTAAGAATACAATTTCCAGCATTGATTCGCCAGATTTGCTTGACTTACGGTATCCATGACGATTACGCCTACCGCAAGCGGTGCAACCATAGTAGAAACCCTTGCAGAGGCATTCGTTATGGCCATGAGAAGACCCGTGTGGTTGGGTGACATGTCGATGATGGTCAACAGGTTTCCAATGTTGTAGCCAGCATTTAGACCCGCGTTGATGGTCATCAGGGCAACGGCCCAGCCGGCCTGCTCTTTTTCCAGGAAACCAATGCCAATGAGAGCTGCAGAAGGACCCCAACAGGCTACAGTGTTAATGGAATTTCGCAGCGTATTCAGCGACATCCACTGGTGGGACATGGTGACATCCGCGATCACCATGTGGATATACGACATCATCCACATGGCCAGGAACGGCAACGCCAAGTAGAAGGAGTTTTTCGCTAAGTCCATCCTCAGTACATAGTGAATATATGTCGGAGTCTGCAGCTGCATGGTGGAGTTAGCCCATCCCTCAGCAATGCCCACGATATTAAGCGCATGGAGTGGTACCGAGGTGAATAACACATGCCAGGGTATCGGAATCTTTTGCTTGTGGAAGCCATCAATGCGCTCCAGCGAACGCTCGATGTAATCGCGCTCATCTTGGAACGCGTTTCGAGTTGATTGAAGAGATAAAATAAAAATCGACGAGGGCGCTCATGGCTAAGGAAAGAGACTATTTGACCTGTTTCGAGGATTTGAAAAAACGTTGGCATAAGTGTATTTTATCGGGAGGGGATTACTTTGAAGGGGATGATTTAGGAGAATAAATAAAGAATTTTGACTTTACAAAAATATTCACCTTACTTTTTGCCCACAGTAGTGTGTAGCTCATCTTACTGGACATTTCCGGAGTTCTCAGTTCTCAGTACGAGGCTTATATAGCATTGAATATACCTAACCTATAGTTACATTGTATGGTATATGAGTATTTATAGCAGCTTGACCAGCTGATTCATATTTGCTTTCTTTGTGTTATCTACCCCACGCCAGACCCGACCGGATCGGGCCCCCACCATATTCATACTAAGTGTGCAGATAGCGGGAATTAATGTATAACCTCGCTTCTCAAATTTTATCAATTCCCGAGAAGTCTTTCCCCGAGTATTTCCCAAGAGTATTTCACACTTGTGTCTGTTCTCTGCCTTAAGCTAGAAGCTAATTTTAGCTTTTTATTATGTAAAGACTAACGGAAAATTAAAATTTTCCAGTCGGCAACGGTAGAACCTTTACGACTACTTGAACCTCATTAACAGGCAGCCGAGTTTACTGTTCAGGCCGAAGAATGGATTCTTGATGGTGGCATTGCTGAAGTCCGCGTCGCTCAGAGTAATAACCATTTGATTGTTGCAGCCTGTCGTGCAGGAGACGGAGGCACAGGCCAGCTTGTTGGCAATGCAATCGTCGACAAGTTGCAGGGCCGTACCCAATGTTGCACTGGTGCTGTAGACCGTCGCAAAAGCACACTCCCAGGCCTGTGTAATGCGCGCTTCTGCGGAGCAAGTCGCCTGCTGCATGTAAGTGTTGAAGTTCTTTTGACTGGTCACCGTTTCCTTATTCGCTGCGGCGATCTGCAAGAGCATAGGTTTATGTTTTAGTATTATAGGGTAATAGAATTTACAAAAGCGTCTATAACAGCATAGTTCGAAAAATATCCAAAGTAATACACCCCTCTCCCTCTGCACTCACCACATTCGTAACACAGATGGTGTAGTTGAGCTGCGAAATGGGATTCTGTTTCTCGCAGTTGCTCAGCATCGTCTTCAGATTGTTGTTGTAGTAGCTCTTCAGGTTGGTATAGGTATTCTGGCAGTTGACAAGGATGCTATTAAGATTGTTCTGGGCCGTCGTCGAGCAGGCGGTCATGGCATTTCGCACCGTCACGATCAGAGGGATATTCGCACTGTAGTTCTGCACGCACTGCTTGTGCCACGAGTCGATCAGCTCGATGGGACGCAGACGTCCGGCAGCCTCCTCCAGTTTCACCTGCAGCTGATCGGCCTGCACGTCAATGGCCCGCAGCTCCCGGGCATAGGTCTCGCGAAAGTTGGCCAATTGGCTCTCGTACTCCTTGAGCTTGGCATCGTACTGCAGTTGGTTCTGGCGTATGTAGTCCTCCATATAGACGGTGACATTGCTCGCGGACTGGACGCCTCGAGTCGCCAGGCTCACGAGCAGCAGTAGCAGCACAGCAATGTCTCGCATCTTAGTTCAGTTCTCTTCTGATTACGACTCCGCGGCTGCCGCGGGGCTTTTATATGTGGCTGCTACACTCGAATTTGACATAAGCTCTGTTATCGGACTTCCAAAGTTCTTCCCCCGATCGGCTGACTCTTGTTTTAATTCACACAGTTCATATCATTTCGCCTATTAAGTTTATCAGTGTTTACTCAACTTCGCCTTTTACCACACACACGCAAGTTGGAGGCGAGTATTTGCGCAAAGATCTTGAAACGGGCGCACAAGCCTTTTTATTTCCTCGAATTCGCTACGCAGAAATAAAGCCCGTCAATATTTACTTTGTTTTTGGCCTTACACCACACCAGAATTCAATTAAAAATTTATTTCTTCAAGCGAAAGGCCATAAAGATATGCAATATGCATTTGGAATTGTCTGCCAGTCTATACAATTGATTGTGCTATGATAACGAGCGACTAATTGAAGACATACAAAATAATATACTATATTAGTTTTTAATTAGTGTGTGCCTTTGGAATTGTGTGTGTTTGAAGTCCTTAGGAATATTGCCTGTCATCCCAGTCAATAATGTAGTCAAAGACATCGGCCGGAAAGCTGGCATTGTCCAGCTTGAAGGCAAGTGCATGGTAACGCCGTCGCAGCAGATGCGCTGCCTCCTTGGGCTGACGCGCACGCGTGAAGACGCCCTTCTTGTTGCCGCCCACACGGGTGAATTCTGTAAAGTGCAATCAGAGCATATATCTAAATATATATTCCATATAGTTCCACTACTCTGCTTACTCTGCTCCGTCTTGAAGTCGGCAAAGTTCCACACGAACTCGCCAATGAACCAGTTGAGCTTGCGCAGCTTATCGAATGCCTGGAAATGCTTGGCAAACAGTCTTGTCTGGTATTCCTCCGACCAGATGTACGCGGGCAGCTGTAGGAAAGTCAATGTTACATCATCTTGGCCATCAATTGTGCTTGCTTTCTTACGCTGTGGTATCCCTCCATAGTGTCGCCGCCGTACTCAAAGATCAGCACCGGCTTCTGGAAACGATTGCGCCAGCTGCGCGCCTCGTCGTACACGGGATTCACAATCATGTCGGTGCGTCCGTCATTGTGATACCACGAGTTGTACCTATTGAAGCCGATGATGTCCAGAAACTGTGCCATCATGCAGTCCGATGAGCCCACATTGGTGGCAGCAGTCAGCGGGCGACCCTGTGCAATGCTGCGCGTGTAGTTGGCCAGCGCGCTGTGAAAATAAAAAAATCTCAATCAATACAAGTAAGGAGAAGCTACGTAAACCTCAAGTGCATAGGGCATATGGGCACTAGCCAGCCACGCCTTCTTCTGGCTGTTGCACAAAGCTAATAAATCGTTGCTCACCCGAAGTAGGCACCGGCGGCCTTCTTCTTGGTACGCGGCTCATTGGCAATTGACCAGGCTATCACTGAGGCGTGATTGCGATCCCGATGTATGAGCTGCTCCAGCGCGGACATGTGGTTCTCCAGCAGCTGCGGCTCGAACAGATCCGTATTGACGCTGGGGCACTCGTCGATGACCATGATGCCATGCTCGTCGGCGAGCTGCATGGACTCCTCCGAGTAGGGATAGTGCGAGGTGCGGTACGCATTGGCGCCCACCCACTTCAGCAGGCTAACGTCGCGCAGCAGCAGTGCATTGTCCAAGCCCTTGCCTCGAATCTGCAGGATTGAAAGTGATTACTATCACACACTGGAGTGACCAGTGTGCAGCAACTCACATCTGAATCCTCGTGCTTGCCAAATCCGCGCAGATAGAGCGGCCTGCCGTTGAGCAGCAAGCTGTCGTTGTTCCAGCTGAGACTGCGTATGCCCACGGGCAGACGATAGACGTCCAGAATGCCGCCGCCCTGGGCAATCAGCTGGAACTCCAGGTTGTACATATAGCCGGGCTGCGGATGCATTAAATGCGGCCACCAGGGCTTCACCTTGGGCACCACAAGACTCCCATTGTGTGCGCTGCGATTGATTTGACGCGCCACCAGCGCGTCCTGTCGATCGCGCAGCTGCACTGCAACATAGTTGGGCTTCAGTGAATCCGCCTGGGCCACCCACAGACGATAGTCGATGCGTCCCATTTGCTTGCCCGTCAGCTGCGTCTTCAGCTCCAGATCGCTGATGTAGGTGCGCGGCGTAGTATACAGCTGCACCGAGCGATGGATGCCCGCATAGTTGAAGAAGTCGAAGGTGTAGGACTGCACATAGGCGACGCCCTCGTCGCTGGGCTCCTGCAGCACTTGGCCCTGCGGTATGCTGCGATTGCCCAGCCGATTGTCCACCATGACGGTCAGGCGGTTCTCTCGCCCGTACTGCACAAGGCTCCCAATCTCCGCCTCGAAGGGCAGATGCCCAATGCTATGCTGCATGGCCGGCTGGCCGTTCAGCCAGACTTGGGCCCGATAGTTGACGCTGCCGAAGCGCAACCAGGTGCGCTGACCATTCGCACGCCACTGGGCGGGCACAAAGAAGTGTCGCTCATACCAGACGGTGCCCACATGATCGCGTAGCTGCTGGTCGACGGTGACGTCGTTGTAGGAGGCCGAAACCGCCATGGGTATGAGCTCGTGTTGCGTCTGCTTGAGTGCCTGCTTGTACCATTGCTCGCGCAAGCCCTGGAGAGGATCACTAGCATTGCTGCGCAGCAGTTGCCAAATGCCGTCCAGCGAGCGCACCTCTCGCGTCTCCGACTCGCGCGGATAGAGCAGTCCCACTGTGCGATTGGGCTGCGTCACCTTGGAATAGTCATAGCCGCCGGGCAGTAGTTTATGCTCCTGCTGCAGTTGCTCCTGCTGCAGTTGCTCCTGACCGAAACTCTCCAGTACCAACAGCTGCATGAAATCAATATCGCTTTCAGTTCCATGCGCTGCCCCAAGGCAAGCGCTCAGTGCAGCGATTCCAACCAACGTCGCAATATGCATGCTGCTGACTGAATTCGATAACCCAAAGAATTACTGTCGCCCATAAATTTACAATTGATTGCGCTTACTCATACACAATGCATGGGGGTTCCCGATGATAAGAGACTCCGTGTGGTATAAATATATATACCTTATTTATATTTATACATATTCATCGACTTTAACCACAGTCGGCAAAACTTCATTTGCCTGCAAAATCAAAACAAAGCCACAGGGTGACCAGCTCGCAGTTGGAGGGATTTTGCAGCGCTCTCTCAAATAAGAGGTAACCCTGCGCTGTTAACTTACATGGCGCAAAAGCTTAACAGACTGTTATTTCAAAGCTTTGCTGCAGAGTTAGTAATCAAACACGAAACGATATTCGTATAGAAAGAGTACAATGCACTATACTATAAAATAAAATTAAAATTAGAAAATTACTTCAGAAATATTTAAAATCAAGCTGAAGTTGATAAATTATTCAAAGATAATTTTTAAAAATAGTATAAGATAAAACACTTCATAAACCATTCTGTTATTAAAACAATACAAAGAGTGGAAACTTGTCTCTGTGCATTTGTTTATACAATAGATTAGCTGCAGTGTTGAGAGTTGAACAAGCAGTTAAAGCAGTTACTTAAAATCAAATTTAATTCTTGAAAATATTTTCGAATCGTTTTTCTTGTATTTAATTTTCTTTCGATAAAACTAAAGCATATTAAATGATAAATAAAATAGCAACATCAACTCTATAAAATAAACTTCAACAAATTATACAGAAATCTTTAATTTTTCAAATTATAAAGCGAAATTCGCAAATTGTGTACGAAACACTTGCTAATTCTCTCTCAAAGAAAAAACTGAGCATCAAACAACGTAACTTCCCTTTTGCAACCAAAACGCTATTAAATCAAATTAATTTTAGAAATTTTCAAGAAATCTTTTATTTTGCTTTACAAAAAGGTAAATTACACATTAAAAGGCAGCATTCACTCGCTTTCAGTTCCAGTTGAATAGTGCCTCGGTAAAAACAGTATATGGTACACATATATCTACAGTGCTTCAAAAACTTGTACTTTTTTATCGCTTCTTAAGTGTTTCGCAGTCGCTGTGGCCGAACGTTAGCTTCATAAATCGGTGGCATCGTGCTTCTCACTGCCACCGATATCCACGATATAGGTAAACAGATCCTCCGGCAAGCTGCACTTGTCCAGTTCGCGTCCGAGCGCGAAGTATCGCTGTCGCAGCAGATGCGCCGCCGCCTTGGGCTGGCGTGAACGCGTGAAGACGCCCTTCTTGTTGCCACCGACGCGTGTGTAAGCTGAAGCGGAGATCAAGAATATATATGTATATGTATGCAAGCTCTTTAGCTAGACTTACATTGTGCCGTCTTGAAGTCAGCAAAATTCCACACAAATTCGCCAATGAACCACTTTTTGTGGCGCAGCGTATCGAACGCCTTGAAGTGGCGTGATAGAACCTCCGTCTGGAACTCCTCCGACCAGACGTAGGCCGGTTGCTGCGCAGAGAAATGAGAGATGAGTTACAACACATTGCCATAGAACAGCTGAATATCTCTCTTACCAGATGCAGTCCCTCTAACGTATCGGCGCCATACTCCGACATTATAATGGGCTTGTTATACTTCTTGTACCAGGCGCTCGCCTCGTCCACCACGCGCTTGGTTACCATGTCCAAGCGACCCGCGTTGCTGTACCACGCGTTGTAGCGATTGAAGCTGACTATGTCCAGGTGACGGCCCTAGAATGAATGATATATATTATAGGTCCATATTAGATGTCCATGTATGCTTACCGCCTTATCATCATGCGAGGGCACGGCAATGGCCGCCGTAATGGGCCTGGTTTTGTCCAGGGAACGTGTGTAATTCGCAACGAATCTGTACAAGATTTACAGCAGATTAAGTAATTAAATACTCCAATATTTCTATGATACCCACTCAAAGTAAGTGTCTGCATTTGTCTGACTCGTGCGAGGCTCGTTGGCAATGGACCACGCAACAACACTAGGATGATTGCGATCGCGATGCACGAGTTGCTCTATCGAGGACTTGTGCTTTCCCAGCAAAGCTTGATTGAAGTTCCTGCAATTGTCAGAAAAGACTCAATTAGGTCTGCCTGCTTGGAGAACTCAACTTGTGCTGCTCACTCTGTATCCACGCTGGGGCATTCATCGATGATCATGATGCCATGACGATCGGCGAACTGCATGGACTCCTCCGAGTAGGGATAGTGCGAGGTGCGATACGCATTCGCACCGATCCACTTCAGTAGATTGAAATCGCGCGTCATCAGCGCATTGTCCAGTCCCTTGCCGCGCACATCCGCATCTTCGTGGCGCCCAAATCCACGGAAATAGATGGGCTTATCATTGATGAGGAATGAGGTATTCGTCCAGCTGAGCGTACGTATGCCAACATTGAGGCGATAGACATCGAGTAGTGTCTCCTGCGCTGCATACAGCTTGATCTCCAGCTCGTAGAGATAGCCCGGCTCCGCATGCATTAGATAGGGCCACCAGGGCTTCACGTTGTCCAGCGTCAAGGCGCCTGCCAGCTTACTATCCGACGTGACATTGGCCACCATCACGCCCTCCTGATTGTACAGTTTCAGGTGCACATACAGAGCGCTGTCCGCCTCGTTGGCCGCGCTGCCATTCACGCTGACGGTATAGTCGATGGTGCCCACTGTAAGCGAGACAGACTTGAGATTTGGCTGGATGCGGTTTGGGATATTAGCTGCGACTTACCAGTATTATTGTTGGAGAGGCTCGTCTTGATGTCCACCTCTTCGATGAAGGTCTTGGGCGTTGTGTACAGGTGCACGGAACGATGGATGCCCGCATAGTTGAAGAAGTCGAAGGTGTAGCTCTGCACAATGGTGACTCCACCATCGTTGGACACCTCGGATATCTTGCCCTGCGGCACCGTTGTCTGGATTAATGCATTATCGCACATCACCGTAATGCGGTTCTCTGCCCCGTAGTTCAGCAGATGCGTGACCTCCGTCTCGAAGGGCAAGTGACCAATTTCGTGCTTAACGGCCACCTGGCCGTTGATCCACTGCAGGAAGATTACGATCGTGAAAGAGATGGTACAACATGTACTACTACCTGCTACATACCACAAAAGCCTCATAGTGCACGCTGCCGAAGCGCAGCCAGACGCGCTGATCCTGCGCCCAGGAACGCGGCACGAAGAACTTGCGATCGTACCAGACGGTGCCCACATGATCGCGTAGCTTTTGCTCTGTGGTTATGTCGTTGTACGACGCCGGCACCGGCATCGGTATGATGGGTCTGCTCTTACTCAGGTCATCCTTGAACCAGCCATCGCGCACACCCTGCGTGGGATTCGTCTGATCCGATTGCACAAAGTTCCAGATGCCGTCCAGGGAGCGCACCTCGCGCGTCTCTGACTCGCGCGGATATAGCATGCCTCGCGTCGTACCAACGGACTTGTTCACTATGATCAGAGCTAGAGTGAAGTTCAGTATGTAGATAACGATCAACAGCGATGAGAGCGAGAGAGCTGCAAGCAAAGGCAGAGAGAGAGAGAGATCGTTATTACAGTACAGAAATCAACTTGACATAGAGAAGAATTACATGGATAAGATCACATTTATTTAATACAAACGTTCAGCCTTTACTTGCCGTGCCAAGTTTACATAGAAATATGCTTAAGTGAAATTATGGTCAATTTCTTTTACTGTGTATTAACGCAATAAGTCTATAAAGTTATGTATAGACATACAAACATACGTCTGATTGGTAGTTTATCACTGTCCATAGGATTTTTTTTTTCCTCTTTTTTTGATAATTGATAAGCTACGGAAATATCGCTTATGCCATATGGCATTAATAAACTGTACAAAAATCAATTAAGTTATGTGTTCATTAATAGATAATGGATTTGCTGAAGGGAACTCATATGTATGCTTGATTACTAAATAGTATTATTGTGCAGTACATGATTTTTATATACAATATCTAATGGTTAATTGAAGATTATAGCGATAAGATAAATGAATATTCTGTAACAGCTTATGTAAATAACAATTATGTTATGTATTTCGTAACAGCTTATGTAAATATCAATTATGTTATGTATGCTGTTACAGCTGACGGATTTGTTTAAGAGAATTTATGTTTTATTGTTATTTCTATAATAAAAACTTAACTTAACTAAACTTAAATAGTTTTAATACTAAAAGACAATCATATCTGAGTAGATCTTCACAATGTATAGCATAAAGAGCAGGCATTTTTAATTCAGTATGGTCACTCTCAATGCCAACGCATTCTAACGGTTAATTCAAATAGCATAAACGTTGTTGTTGTTTATTTGTTTCCGCTAAATACGTGTGCTTGTGTACTCTGTACTCACATTTGCATTTGTTGTGTTGAAAATCAGTGTGCGAAACGTAACGGAAATGAAATGGAATCCAATATTAATTGTTTTGTGTTGCAACAATGTCACTTAAGTAGAAAACACTTGCAGCTCAAACCCCAAACAAAAAGCCAAAGAGAATGCTAAAGCGCGCATCAAAGCTGAGCGCCAGCAGAGCTTTTACGCACTTGAAACCGGTGAAGGCAGCCTTAACAGCTGTTATGCTAAGCACGCACACACACACACACATTCACACGCTTACGCTCACGCATTTTCACGCTCGCTCTCTCAAACGTTCTCTCTCGCTCTCCCACTCAAACACACTCACACACACTGCGCTGCGCTCTGTTTTGTTTTTGCCGTGATCACTGCTTTAGTCGCATAATTTGGCATTTTGTTTAGTTTTTGCTGGCAAGCGCACATGCAACGCGCTCTGGTTAAACAACAAACAAATATTAAAACAAACATTTAAACAATCGCGTCAAGCCCATATTACACAGCTCCAGCTGATGATGTTATGTGCCAGCAATGTTTGCCGCACGCTCGCTCGCTCGCCCGCAGAAAGCACACTGAGGCCGACCGCCAGCCTCGGCAAGTGCCGTCATCGTCATCGAGTGCTTTTTTTTCATTCCAATTTATCTACTGATAGTTTTCGCTTATCATGCGCGGAAAGCAAAAGCACAGCGAAGTTTATGGCGGCTATGACTGTTTTTAACAGCGTTTCGAATTGTGAACGCTTAAAATAGGGGTATGATTGGATTTTCAACTGCATTGCAATGTTATGCTTAGCAGAGCAAATTTAACGGTCAGAGGAGGAGAAATACGATTAAGCTGGTTTTGAATTTATAACAGTTAACATCTTTCTTGGCGTTAACATTTTTCTGCCTTTACAGTTGATGGCGAGTTCGATGTACATTTATAGCAAAGGTTTAAGTTTATGGTAACTAACAGTTTTCTGCAAACTAAAGTTTTTCTTGCTGTTAACCATTTTCTATATTTAAACTTGAGGTTTCACTTTTGTTCTGAAAAAATATATTGAACAAATTTGAGTAAATTGTTACTTACAATTAACGTTTTTCGGTCAGTTAAATTACTAGTTAATATATATTTTCTTTAAGTAACAGTTAGCTTAACAGTTAACGGTTTTCTGTGATTTTTAGGCGCTTTTCTATTGTTGAGCAGCAAAGTAACTTGTAACTTAACATTTTGAGTTTAACATCTTTTAAAAAAAAGTATTTGCAGTTCTTCAAATTTGCTTATACATTAATTTCACATAGTTTTCATATAGTTTTGACTTGATTTTATCTTACAACTTTATTTTAGTTTTTAAAAAACACTCAAAGAGACACTTTGCAGCAGAGTTTTAAATTTCAGCTTTATTCTTTCTCCGCACTTACACATTCTGCTAGCACTCTGCGCACTGAGCGGCCGCCGACTGAAGTTGCAGTTGGAGCGACGCCTCCATTTTAAAGTCTGGCGAGTTGCGATTTGTGGAGCAATGCACGGCGATTAGAATGCAAATCATATACCCCGTCGATATGCCGGTATATGCGCGTTGACACATGTAGGGCTGTTGTATATATTATGCAGAAAGGCACAGACACAAAGCGGCTTACCCCAGATTTCGATTCTGCGACATGTCAGGCGTATCCTCAGCTGCATGGCTGGGGAAACTGCAGACGAACTGCAGCGTGCGATTGGCCGATGCGTACTGAATTCGAAATGCCTTCAGCTCTGGCCCTCTCTCGGTCGGATATATCCAACAGTGGATTGACCAATTGACCGGCGGGGGCAACCGTATCAATTTCACTCGCCGTAGCGCCGTGAGCCAGTTTCTTGCGGCTTCAATAAAAGTGAGACGGACGGACGGACGGACACGGAATCAGGCGAAACGCACAACGGATGTCATTAAGCAAGGTAATTGTGGGCTATTTTGTACGCCCTGTGCACTACTGCTCTACCGCTCGCAGATGGGTTTTTTTCTGGACGCATGGACGGAAGCTCGAGCTGAGCTCGGGCTCTCAGCTGGTCGCGCACCACCGAAAAGCCGGGAAGTTGCCGGCGGCGGCGCTCAATCCAATGAATGTGCCCCTAATAGGGCCCCCAACCTGATAAGCCGTGTGTTCCAAATCCGAAAGTGTGCGAGGGCTCACGCACACACACACACACGCTCAGACAACTATTCCATGGGGTCAACGACAACAGAATCAAGAAGAAACTTACAGGAGTCAACAGGGTTAACTTCCAATTAAGCTAAATCTCAAGTTCTGTGGAGTCTATTAATTAATTTTGATTAGTGGAAAGTACGAGATGTCAGCCAGAACACGAGTAAAGAAAGCGTAAGCTTATGTTTACGTATTGCTTATCGGAGCTACCACAACCCCATTTGGCTACCCTGCTTAGTTCGAAATTTAACAAATTTTGATTAGATTACGGGTACGGGGTGATTTGCTCTACTTTGCGGCTTTTTTCGGAAGTCCCCAGCTCAGTGTGACAAATTTTTGGGGCGCACTTAAGCCTTTTTGTTGCCATGGAATGTGTGGCATGGATATTATGTATGGAACTTTTGGAGTACTTTCGACTATCCTTGGAGGTTGCAGTGTGTTTTTGTATACCATATATCAGATATAAATATTGGACAGTACTAAGACAGCTTATTGGAAAGCGTTTGGAGAAAGTCTTAAACATAATTTTTAATTTTTGAAGTTCTATAAAAATGCACAATTTCGAATTTATTAATTTTATTTTTTAATTTATTTTCAGTAATTTTTGAATATGACAATGAATTGTTTGCTTTAAAGGGAAACTTGCGACTTGATAAATCGGCCGGTAGCGCTGTTAAGCTAACATTTTCATTAACAGAATGCAAATTTGGTGGACTGTTTGTGCGATTAGCCCCTATAGTATATACCTACTTTCTCTCTTTCGATTTGAAGCGAACAATTGGTGCGGCTTGCGCACATTAGCACGTAGAATAAAAAACACATTTCAAAGCCGGAATCATTAAGTTGAATATTTATGAAAAGTGCATCTCTATTGCCGGTTCCATAAGCTCTGATATACCCATACCTAATTACAATTTCACGAATTAAACGCCAAGCAGTCGTTAATCATCGCTCACTTCTTCACGACCTTTCCGCAGTACACACACACACACACACACACACACACACACAAACACAACATGTAAGTGCCAGTGTAGTCTATGCAAATTTGTTTTTTTATTCACATAATGCGCCGTGATAATATAGTAAGGTGTTTGCTTCCCTTTATAATGACGGCATATTTTTTGCCGAAAGAAATTGTAAAAGAGAATCAACATTGCACGTACATACATATATAGGTATATTTAGGGGATTTATTTTTTTGCCCGACATTTTGAAAGTTATTTAAAGCGGATTTTACCAAAAAATTATACGTTTATTATGCATTTCATAATTAAACTAAATTCAATTTAAACAGACCATATTTTTAATTAAATTTTAAAATTTGCTGTATATCTTATCTTAGTTTTTTTATAATTTGAATTTTAAATCTAAAAATTCTCCATAGAAAGTTGCTCAAATATTCTTCGAATTTCGGATAAGAATATTTATTAATTTAAATAATTTGAAGTTCCTTTCGCTTATATCAAAATCTCTGCAAAAAGTTGACAGTTTAAGAATATATATCAAATTCAGAATTCATTTGTAGAATATTATTATTTGTGTAGTTCCACAAAAAATTTATTTCAGTTAATAAATTAATATTTCAAATAAATTTAAATTTAATTTAAATAAAAGTTACTTAATTATTTACAAAAAAAATTAAAACGAGTTAAAGTATTTAAATTAAATTTAACTTAAAAAGACAGAGAAATTCCGAATTTTTAATTTGTAGAATTATTTAGATAAATACTAGTATAAAGCAAGTTAAAGTATTTAAATTAAATTTAACTTAAAATTACAGAGAAGTGCCGAATTTTTAGTTTGTAGAATTATTTAAATAAATACTAGTATAAAACGAGTTGAAGTATTTAAATTAAATTTAACTTAAAATGACAGATAATTTCCAAGTTTTTTAGAATAATTAAAATAATGAAAAGTAAAGTTTACCCATTTTTCAGTCTTAAGTGTGATCGCAAAGGAACGTTCAATAGATTTCTTCTTCTAATAAATCTTGATGTTGCAGTTTCAATCGTTATAAATCAAATAAACAAAGATTTTTGCTCTTGCTTCGCTCGGTTCGTTGCAAACAATTCGTTCTACATTTAATTATTTTCACAATCTTTTGCTCTGTGCACAGTGCGGGGAAACAGGAAAGTCCAAGACGAATCCACGAATGAGCAGAACAAACACACGCACGCGGGCACACACACACACGCGCGCTGACAGGCGGACGACAGGCAAGCGTTGATGGTGATGACAGGCGGGCGTACGCGGACCGACTGAATTTTGAGCTCTAGCTCTGTGGGCTGTTCAGCTTTGCAACTTAACATTTGCATATGTGTGTGTGTGTGTGTGTGTGCGTGTGTGCGAGCATATTCATTTGTTTAACTTTTCATATCGGAGCTGCCTGGTACTTTGGGGTACAGCAGCGATGTCTGCCTGCCGCGACATCTACCTAACTTTACAATAAGATAAGAACACAGAGCAAAGAGCAACTGTGCACTTCACTTTTACCACGATTCGCTGGCGAAACTTACTTTTTATGCAGTTTGGCACGTTTCGGCAGATTGTGCCTACACACCCATAACATTCAATTGACAGCGCGCGATTCTGATGCAAAGACAGGCCTGTTACTGCACGCTTGCAATGCAATGTAAACAAACGTCAGCTGTTAGTTTTGGCCGTGTCTGGCAACGCCATGTCACAGCGCTATCGTTGCGTTGAGCAGTTATCGCTGCTATCGATATATTTGTACTCATTCGTGCTGATTAGAAGTTATAAATTGTGTTTAATGTGGCAATAGCATTGAAATAAACAACGTAGCAGTAGCTTGAAGATGTCCCTATCCTACGATATGGACAATCCCAGTGCCAGCTGCGCCTATCACACCCTCGACAGCAGTGACAAGGAGAAACTCAAATCTCTGCCAACGGCCGCAGGAGCCTCGATGGGTCACCATCGGCACAGCATGACTATGGGCATGGGCATGGGCATGGGTATGCCTGCTTGCCTGCGCCAGTATCGCCTGTACAAGATAACACTGCTCATACTGCTGCTGCTGGTGCTGTTGCCGCTCTTGGCGCATCGCCGCTTGCTCTACGTAAGTCGCAACGAGTGCCAGTTCAAGCTTATTAACCACTCTTCCCCTCCGCCAGGCCGAGCACGATGCGGCGCCAACGGACGTGCATCGCAGCCGCCCGCTGCTGGACGCCTACGAGGACTTCAGTACCATGCGCGCCAATGACTTGAAGATGCGCATCGAGGAGATGTTCCGAATAAAGGTAGGTGCAGTGGCAGCAGTAGCACAGCACAGGTACCACTTTAATATGTATTGCTGGCGATTCCCACAGAGCACCGTTTCCGTGGAGCTGCGCGAACTGGAGTCGCGGCGACAGAAGCTGCAGTCGGACATCAGTCAGTATAACCAGAAGATCGAGGAACTCAAGCAGGAGCTGTTGCGCGAGCAGACGGAGCTGGAACGCCTGAAGATCTCAGTGGAGCAGGCACAGGTGGCGCAACGGGAGGCAGTGCAGCGCAACACGCCGGAACTGGCACTGCCGCGCACTCTGCTGCCCAATGCGCTGCCGCGCAAGATGAACGCCGTGAGCAGCGGCACAGCGGCCGCTTGCGAAATGCACAACTGCTTCGATCATTCGCGCTGCAGCCTCACCTCCGGCTTCCCCGTCTATCTGTACGATCCGGATGTATATAATGTACAGCGCACGGGCTATGACATCGACGGTTTCCTCAAGACGACGCTGAAGCAGACGCTCGGCTACAATGCGCACATCGTGAAGGATCCCAAGCAGGCCTGCATTTATCTAGTGCTCGTGGGGGAGGCACTGCTGGAGCAGGATCTGTTGCGCAACAATCGCTATGCCGCGCAGGAGGCGGAACAGCAGCAGCAACAGCAGCAGGAGCTGGAGCAACGCTCAACGGCCGCGAGCTCCCAGCAACATTCACCCGTCGACATGGAGAAGCTCTACAAGCTGCCCCACTGGGGTGGCGATGGACGCAATCATGTCCTCTTGAATCTAGCGCGACGCGATCTCAACTCGAAGCGCACCAATCCGCTGCTGCAGCAGAACACCATGCGCGCCATCATCGTGCAGAGCTCCTTCGAGCGCCTGCAGTTCCGTCCCAACTACGACCTCATTGTGCCGCCCATTCTGGGTCCGCCCGGCGGCGATGTGTGGCAGGAGTGCGCCAGCATGGTGCCCGCTCGCCGCAAGTATCTGCTGTCGTTCCAGGGCGAGCTGCGTCCCACGGCCGCCGTCCAGTCGCAGTCACAACCCTTGGACGACTTCATATTGGACCACCTGAGGGATATGTCGCGCAGCTCCACACAGGATCAGTTTATGCTGCAGTTCCAGTGCGTGCCGGCAACCGAGGTGCAGGAGTCAGACACACTGCCCGACTGGACACTCTGCGGCTCCGATTCGTCGCGCAAGCAGCTGCTCAAGGACTCGACCTATGCGCTGATCCTACCCCCATTGGGACAGCGCGTGAGTTCTACCCTCATGCTGGCCCGGCTCTATGAGGCCTTGAGATCGGGCGCGGTGCCCGTCATCTTGGGCGCAGACGAGCTGCGTCTGCCCTATGCGGAGACCATAGATTGGCGACGCGTGGCTCTCCTGTTGCCCAAGGCACGCATTACGGAGCTGCACTTCCTGCTGCGCGCCGTGCAGGATGCGGACCTGCTGCTACTGCGTCGCCAGGGTCGTCTCATTTGGGAACGATACCTGAGCTCGGTGCAGGCCACGGTGGACACGGTGATTGCCAGTATGCGGGATCGGCTGGGCATACCGCCACGCCCAGTGCCGCCGGTGATTGCCCAGAGCGTCTTCAATAGCACCTTTATACCGCTGAAGTCAGAGCCCGTCGTGGGTGTGGAAACGGAGCCGGAGGAGTCCCTGGGTCCCATCGAGCCTCCGTATCCGAGTCCAGCCTTTCGCCGCAACTACACGATTCTCCGCATGCACTCGAAGGAGGCGTGGAACGATTGGATGGATCCCTTCTTTCTGTACCCACAGCTACCGTTCGATCCGACGTTGCCATCGGAGGCCAAGTTCATGGGCTCGCACACGGGATTCCGGCCCATTGGCAAGGGCATTGGCGGAGCTGGCAAGGAGTTCAGCGAAGCACTCGGCGGCAATTATCCACGTGAGCAGTTCACCATTGTGATCCTAACCTACGAGCGCGAGCAGGTGCTCATGGATTCGCTGGGGCGACTCTACGGGCTGCCCTATCTGCACAAGGTCGTGGTCGTTTGGAACTCGCCGAAGCCGCCGCTGGACGATCTGCGTTGGCCGGACATAGGCGTGCCCGTGGCTGTGGTGCGTGCGCCGCGCAACTCGCTTAACAATCGCTTCCTGCCGTTCGACGTCATCGAAACGGAGGCGGTGCTCTCGGTGGACGATGATGCACACCTGCGCCACGACGAGATTCTCTTCGCGTTTCGCGTGTGGCGCGAGCATCGTGATCGCATCGTTGGCTTCCCCGGACGCTTCCACGCCTGGGACCTGAGCAGCAACAGCATGTGGCACTACAACTCCAACTACAGCTGCGAGCTGAGCATGGTGCTCACCGGCGCCGCCTTCGTGCACAAGTACTACATGTACCTGTACAGCTACTACCTGCCGCAGGCCATACGCGACAAGGTGGACGAGTACATGAACTGCGAGGACATCGCCATGAACTTCCTCGTGTCGCATCTGACACGTCGCCCGCCCGTTAAGGTCACCTCACGCTGGACCTTCCGCTGTCCCGGCTGCCCCGTGTCGCTCAGTGAGGACGATACACACTTCCAGGAGCGGCACAAGTGCATCAACTTCTTCAGCCAGGTCTTTGGCTATACGCCGCTGCTGAACACGCAATACCGCGCCGACTCAATACTCTTCAAGACGCGAATTCCGCACGACAAGCAGAAGTGCTTCAAGTACATTTAGTTCCCAGAACTCCTCCACTTCCAGCTAACGTACTTACAGCGACTCTGACTCCACAAGCAACTGGCTAGCTCTATCAAATCGTTTAGTCTATATATTATTTTCAATACGTCTAACTCGATGTCTGTGTATATAACCGGTGTCATATATTGTTCAAATCGTTCGTGTGTTCAGTAAATCTATCATTAAGTACTCTATATACGATGTATAATCATGAGATTAGCAGCTGAGCTATTTTCCATATCGCCAACACAAACGCATATATATATATATATATCGAAAGTTATATATTCGAAAACTTAAATGCAATATAGAATATTTTATGGTTAAGTTAAATTTAGCAGGATTTTAGGATTTTAATTTAAACTAAATTCGATTATTGAAATTCTTTCGGTAGAAATATATATATGATAATATCTTATATTCATATTATATATATATATATATATATATATATATCTGATGTAAATATATATCAATGCTTAAGTAGATGCCGCTGCTAGAAATTCGAGATACCCAAAGAGTTTGTAAGACTTCAAATAGAGTGTTAAGTTCTGTCCAAAACGACTACAGCTGACTTTGTATATAGCGCTGAATTATTCAAATATAAGTATAGACTGCATGGTAAAACATAACCGAATCTAAACCAATTTTTATTTTATTTATATTGTTTGCAACAGCTTCCCAGGCCCATGTAAAACTCAGCGTCGCGGGCTTTTCCTTTCATATTATCGTTTTATATATATATAGTTTATATATATATATAATATATTTTCATGTTCACAAAAATGTACGCACTTGTATTAAAATAATGTTAATGCTGATTAGTAAATATATGGAGTAGATTGACATACATATGCATTAAATAAATACGAATTTTAGGAAACTGACAGATTTCCGGCTGCAAATCAATTTCGAAGTAAAATTTGGAATAGGCGCCTGCGTTTATTTCGAGCTTCTCGTGTACTCTCTACTCTGTTGTGGTGGACTTATAAGTAAGAATATGTTAGCAAAAGCCAGTACATGGATATCATATATGTATATATGTATATTATATGTGGTGAGTTGACGAGTCGAGTGCGCAAGGAGACACCATCGCTGAGGCTTCTCTATCTCCATCTTTAGTTACATATCACAATACAAATAAGGATGCATAATTACCGCATAGGAGAGTGGGGCGTCGTGAGAATATAGAGTTAAACTAACTGTATTGCGATTCCAGCGATCAGCTATATATACATATATGTCTGTATATATCAGCAGGGGGAATCGCAAGTGGAAACAGAGTCGCCGTAGGGCAGAAATAATTGTACAACATAGGCGTAATTAATTACTCACTAGAATTACATAAACTATTTTGAATTTTGATATAAACAAAAGACTTGTCCTTTGCCTTGACTTGATGTATGGTAACTGCTGATTGGTTGATTGGTTGATTGATTGATTGATTGCTGATTGGACTCGTTAAGTAGCTTGGTCTAGTGCTCCTGCAGGCTGAGCTTTAGCGCCTGCTCGATCATCTCCTGCTCCCGCTGGCGCTCCAGCTCGTACTTCTGCTGGTCCTGCTGCGACAGGCGCATAGCCATGGCCAGATCCGTGTCCATGTAGCGGAAGCCCCCGTCATCGTCATCCTCGGAGACGGGCGAACCGCTCGCATTGCCATGGGCGCCCAGCAGCGACTCCTGCAGCACACTGTGAAGAGGGAAGAGGGAAAAGGCACACACACAAAGCTCGGGTCAAATGAGTTCTAGCAGTACGAGGGTGCAATGAGAGGATACGTAGGGGGAGCGGGGCAGACTACTTGAAGATCTTCTTCATGTAGCTCAGATCGTTTTTGAACTGCGCTCCTGCTGAGGCCGAGCGGCCGCGCAGCTGCGGCTCCAGCGGAGGCGGCGCCAAGTGCGAGGGCGAGGGCGAATAGCGCCCATACAATTGATTTGGAGGCAGCTTCGTGCGATGAGATAAGTGGGAATTACTAGCGTTACGTAGCGGCAACACAGTTAGAAGAGACAGAGAGAGAGGCAGCGAGAGAGATTCCTTACCGTTGCAGCTGTTCGTCGTCCTCGGGCAGCAGTTCACTGCCAACGGCATGCTGGCCGCGCAGCACCTCCCAGATGTCCACCTTGTCGGAGTCATTGTCCAGGCCACAAGCGCCGCCGGCGCCGCTCGTCTCGGCCAGGCTCTGCTCAATGGCGTACTGCAGCATATCGTCCTCGTCCAGCGGCATCTGGCGACGGGCATCCCCGCCACGACTCACATAGTGGCTGGGTATATCGAAGCAGCGATCATCAACTAGACACGTAATGCGATCGTCCTCCTGCAGCGTGGACACATGATCCACGGGCGTTGTCATCGCAAAGACATTGCCGAACGTGATGCAGGCGTTGAGGACATGGAAGAGCGGTATCTCGACCTTGACCGGGAAACCGGATGGCAGTTGCATCGTTATAAAGTCTTTCAGTTTGGACACATGTGGACTGGCCATCGTTGACATGAGGTCCAGTATGGGAAGCACCTGTTCCTGCAGCCGTATGGGATGCTCCTCGGCCAGCCAGAGATTGGCCTTGAAGCGTTGCACCTTTGTGCTCAAGTTCTTTGGTTTGCCCACATCGCGACCCTGCAGATCGACCTCCGGACTGAAGTATTCCTCGGGCGTGACCAGCGAGCGCGGCGTGCTCGCCCCCGAGCCGCAGGCAGAGCCGCCATTGCTCTCCACGGGAATGAGGGACAGTGAGGCACAGTCGCCGTTCTCGACAGCTGAATCAGCGGGACGCGGTGAAGGTGTCTGCGGATATAAAGCATGCAGATTATTATGAGTTGGATGAAGTGGATTACAAAGCAGCGACTTACGCGATCCCTGATAGCCGCAGAGGGTTCTGCAGGCGGCACATACTCCTCGTCGGCGATGCCCAGCAGACTGTGCAGCGGCGTGCGAGCAGTTTTGTTCTGCAAAATATATTTATATATATATATATATATTTATACATATAGGTAGAATCCAACTGTGTGTTCACCTTGATCTGCTCCTCGCTCAAGTGATCCATGCGCGTCTTTGTGACAAACTCCACGTTGCTGGCGCCATACACCTTGCAGTTGTAGCCATTGATCACCTCGGACTTCTCGCTGCGCCAGCCCCAAATGCCGGACTTGTTGCGCTCGAAGCTGATCTTCTCCATCTCAATGTTGTTCGTGATGACGGGCGCTGCGAGGCGTGCCCGCACCGTGCCCAGTGGCGGCGGTATGGCCACAATGTCGCCAATATCGCTGCTCATCTGCTCCACCATCACCTCGTGCGTGTCATGGTCGATCTCGATCATGGTGGCCTTCTCCTCTGCAGCAGAAGAGTACCATAAATAGAATACAACATTGTGGGGTAATTTTTGCACTCGAACTCACTGCCTCCCTTGAATATGTAGGAGCGATTGCCGCGCTGCCAAGTGTTGTTGTCGAATCCCAGCAGCGTCGTGTCGATGCGCACGTTGGCGCCGCGCTTGTACACCTTGTAGGTATCACTGGGACAGAGGCGGGACATGAGCGGCACCCACGACGTGAACTCCCACTTCATCTCTATGTAGAAGTCGGACGCGTCCAGCAGATGCTGCAGCAGCTTCGGCACATGCGTCACGCGCTGCACATGCCGCTGCAAGTCGCGCACCTCAATGATGGCAGTCAATATATCCACATCTCCGGTACAGACAGCCTCCTGCACAACTACGGGAGAGAGAGAGAGAGAGAGAGAAAGATGGGATTAGCTTGAATTGAGCAAGCTGCAAGGGTTTATAGTGGGAAACTTTTCTAGAGAAAGCTATAGGACGGAGTTGCAATGGAAAATTTGAAAAAGTTATAGTGGGAAACTGGGGATAGTAATAGCGGGAAGCGAGAGAGTTATAATGGGAAATTGTATAAAGTTAAAATGAGAAACTGATGAGAGTTATAGTGGGAAACTAGTCAGAGTTATGGTATGAAACTGAAGAGAGTTATAGTGGGAAACTGGGGAGAGTAATAGCGGGAAGCAGACGACTGTTATAGTGGGAAACTGTATAAAGTTATATATATATATAATGGCAAACCCAAGAGAGTTATAGTGGGAAACTAGTCAGAGTTATAGTGGGAAACTGAACGGAGCCTTAGAGGAAAACTAGACAAAGTTATAGCGGAAAACTGGACAGAATTATAGCGGGAATAATGGATAGGTCTATAGTGGGTAACTCGACAGAGGTATATTGGGAGTATATGGTAGAGGTAGAGAGAGCATAGTAAGCGAAATGACAGATTAATAGTGGGAAACAGCAGAAAGTAATCGTGGGAAACGAAGGGCAGTTAATGTGGGGAATGGACAAACTTATAGTGGGAAACGTGCGAGAGATTTACCGGGAAGCAAGAAAAAAATATAGTAGGGAACTAGAAAAACTGTAACGGGGAAATTTAAAGAGTTATAGTGGGAAAACTGAGGAGATTTTTATAGGAAACTGGAAGCAGTGTAATAGGAAACTGTTAACAGGAGTTATACTGGGAAGCAGGAGGTAGTTATAATGGGAAACAGGAAAAGGTTATAATGGGAAAATGATGTGTTATAGCATTAAGCTGAAAAGTCATTTGAAGAGAAATAAAGCGGGAAACTGAACAGAATTATAGTAGGACGGAGTTATAGTAGGAAACTGGACAAACTTATAGTGGGAGAACTGGAGTGTTTTAATGGGAATCAGGAGAGACTTTTAGTGGAGAGAGAAAAGGTTATAGTGGGAATACAAGGAAACTAGAAGTAGTATAGTAGGAAAATCAGAGAGGGCTATAGTGGAAAACAGAAGGTGGTATAGACAGAAACTTATAATGGGAAACGGGAGAGCATAATAGTGGGAAACAGGAGGCAGTTATAATGACAGATAGGAAAGCTGTGGCAACCAATAGTGGTATGCGGGGGAAAGCAACAGTGGAGCAGTAGGAGCACTGGACACTGGAACGCTGCGCTGGCTCGTCCTCTGGATGACTTACTTGACCAGCCGGCGTGCTCGTAGGTCGCATTGCACTTGGCTGCTAAAAGGCACTTGACACACTGCAAATTCGCCAATCGCACCGCCAGCATCAGAGGAGTGCGACCGCGCGGATCGATTTTTTCCTTATCAATCTGTAAGTTGGAGCTTTGTTAGTATTCAAATACTTGTTGTTATCATTGTGGTTGCTGTTGTTGTTGTTGCGGCCGCTGTTGTTTGCCGTCGACTCATTGGGGCGCTAATTCAATTAGCAGGCGAGGCAAGGCACAAACACTAACGCACGCACGCACACACACACACACACAGGCGCGCACAGTTGCGCCTTGTTGCGGGGTGCAACCACACCTACCCCGCCCAGCCTTAGGCTGAGACTTGCAACCTGGCGCACTCACCTGCTCGGCCTGCAGCTGCTGCTGCAGCTCCTCTGCATTGCCATTCCAGATCTGCCAGTGCAGCGGATATTCCGACTTTATTTCGTCCAAGCTCTTCATCCTCGCTCTTGTTGTGGCGCTGCCGTCGTATATATATATATGTGTGTGTGTTTTTTTTTTTTTTGAAGAGTCAAAAAACTGTTAGCAGCCCCCAATGGCAACAATAAAAAAAAGAAACACACACGCACACAGCAGAGAACAACAAAATTTAACAGACTTCTTAAATGTTAATAACAGCGAGCTTCCTATATTGCATTACTTGTTGCGATTTCTGTGTGTCGTTGAATTTCATGAAATTGCCAAGCGAACTGTGAATTTATTTATGTTTTTGAGTTTAGACCGGATTGGCAGGAAGCCTGCAAACGGGGCCTCGAAATTTAAAGTTAACACAGTTGTTATCGGTTGGTAATTGCATGCAATACAGCCCAGCTGTTCCTAACATTATTCGATTAACAATGCAATTTAGTTAACACTCGATAGCTTACCACCTAACTTGGGCCAAGAAGTTTCTTTGCAAAACAGTCGATAAGACACACTTTAACATTAAAGCTAGAAAAATCAAAACTTATAAATCTATTTATTTTACAGTTGTTATCGAGCCTCCCGATAAACACATTGTCAGCTGTTTATTTCTGACAGCAGTGTGTACACACTTGCAGTTGTTGTTGTCGCCAGAAAAATAATCCAATAAAAGTATAATTAACGAGTAATTAATTTAGCTGCATGTAGAACCGCAATTATTAAGGTAACTTGTTAGTACGGCAGCCCAGACATATGAAACAACGTGTGCAGTACTCGATTAACACATGCCGGTTGTGTGTGTTGTTCGCATTAATTACATAAAATAATACGAGGCTTGTGTTCCACACCAAGTACCGTAACCACAGTGTCACGGCGAACGCGTTCCACTAACTAACATTGTCCGGGCTCATTGCAGATCGCAGCCACCGATTAAGCACAAACGCAAATGACGCTGCCCTAGATGTCTTTGATAAGAGAGGGACACCAACCACAACAACAACAAAAACAACAACCATTCATTGACTGCCTGCTGACTGCATTTTAGCAAACAACTGATTCCACAACAAAGGCGCCGGTAAGCTCAATTACAGGCAGGTCGAGCCACTTAGCGTTAATTAAGGCATTAAGCCACAACAAGTGCATCATCTCTAAATGTTATTCATGTTCAATTCAAGTTTAAGTCAAATAAATGCCACAGAGAGAGCACACGATCAGCTGGCCATAGATAACGAGTGAAAGGAGAGCGAGAGAGCGGGAGAGAGAGAGACAGAGAGCACGCGCACGCATGAGTGCATGGTGCAATGCTGTGAGGTAGCGTCCGGCAAGTTAACAGTGATCTGATCACTGTTATTAGCTGCAATGTTAGGAGGCGCAGTGTCCTGCAAGTTAACAGTGACTAGCAGAAAATGTAGCTAGATTTGGTTAAAATTATAACGAAATTTTATGAAAACTGCTGAAACCAAAAATAGTAAAATTGAAATTGAATTCTTCAGAACTTCAGCTAAACAGGCATTTAAAAATGTTGCTCAGCATTTTTTAGGATTAAAAGTTAAACCAAACTCTATAATAATTGTTTCTATTAATTTTAAACGAAAAATATCAAAGCTAATTTAAATGCAAATATTGTAATTATTTTGTATAGATTTAACAAATTTATGTGTTAAAACCGATATTATAATGGTTTGAAAGTTTAGCACAATTGCTTAAAAATATTGTAATAATTGCAGAAAATTTAGAAGTTTCAAAATCTATACCTGTTGGCATTTTCACACATAAAGTATCTGTTTTGCATGTAGTATTTACTGGTAGCAAAATGTTATTGCGCATTGAGCAAACTCGTGATCTCTGGCATGCGGACGCAACCTCGTACTGTGCACGGCACCATGCGCTCTCGCACGCTTTGCCCCTTTAAGTGGCAGTGGGGTTCCGGTGTCGAGTCAGTCATACGCAGCACAACGCGCCGACTGTAACGGACACTTGATCACCAGCGAACTGTTTGTTGTTATTGTTGCTCATCATGTTGAATCATTGGAGTTGTAGCTTAACGTGTTCTGTCGTTCCTCGTCCTCTGTCGCAATCTATAAATCGTTCTAGTTCTTATTACAATATATACGATATATGCATTCGAAACTTTTAACCCAATTTCGTGTTCTTCTCTGTTGTTCTCGACTCTTTGCAGTTATGCTCTTTGCGCGTAGGCGGCATTTCTTCAAGAGGTGAATTCACGTGTCTTTCGTCTAACTAACGCTTAGTAACGCTTGCTAACCTCTACCTGACTCGACTCCTCGAGCCGTAGTTCCTTTGGCCGTAGTCTGCACTCTCGCTACACACTAGACTTTTTAATAATTTATGTAATTTGTTGCTGATTATTGCGGACAGGCGGAAATCGATTCCATTATCTACCAAATATTGTACATTCGGTAGATAATACCGTCAGTATCGTAATGTGCGTGTGATAGATATGCGCGACTATAGTCATCGCTTAGTTCAACCGAAATATATGTAGACTCGATATTAGTGTATCATTGGCACAGTCATACCGTAGATTTATTACTGGCATAACCTTAAAGCCCCGCGTTCTGCTCTATCAGCAACAGAGACCAAAGCGTTTTTGTTTTACTTTGGCGAATTTTGCATGCTCTGCGAATGTGTGCCTGTGTGCGTGCGTATCTGCATATGTTACACGTACAGACTTAAGCTAATAATCAAGTAACTTTGTTTATTTCTCTTCCCAACGTTCGGGTAGACGCTTAGTAATTTTGTAAAGCTCAGTGAATTATACACAGAATCGAACCATAATACGCACTGATCAAGATCAAGCCTCAATTAAAACTCGCTCTGCTGGCTAAAAAAAATATATAAAATTAATCCAGGCTCGAATATCGAACATTATCGATATTGAACGTTTAAGCACAATGTACGAGCTTCATAGTTCTTTAAAGTTAGTTGTATATGCAACGGTCATTCCCGGAACGATCCTCATTAGTTGGCTAACTGGGCTGTAAGTATTTATGCTCGATCGCAGCGATTTCTAACTGTAAAACGAACAAGAAAATCCCAAAATTTTGATGTTGTACATTTTACTTTGGATTTGTAAATTTATTGAACGACAATTTTTGCCTGCTTCTATAATTTATTTATTTTTTTATCTTTTTTTTGCTGCTTAACATGATTATCGCATCTCACTAGAGCTGTTTCGAATTTCACTTGGAAGTTAGTTTCACCTAAGCATTATTTTCTAAAGTAGTATTTTATTTCTTTTCTATAACTAAAATTTTAGGTGCGAAACTATTTTGCGTAGTTTTGAAATTTATACTAATTTATTTTTGCTACCGAGTGAAGTTCGCAGCAGGCCTAAATACTTGTATTATATTATTTATTATTTATATGGCATAAATTCTCTTCTGCATCGTGGCATAAATATTTAGCATAATGCTCGCTCGATTTCTGAGATATTCCCGCATCAATTTCGACTGTACCCAATGCTTAGCACTTGCTACTAACAACCAATTTTGTGTGCGTGTGTGTGTGTTGTGTGTAGTTAGTATATATATTTATTTAATTATGACAATGTATAGTATTTGTAGTAGATCTCAAATCGCAGCAACTGTGTGCATTCTAATCGCCATCGAAATCATTAGTATTATTTTTATTTAAATTCAAGCATTTCGTTAGTGTCATTAGTTAAATATGTTGTAGTAGTATTTCTCGATGTAATGTTATTCCCGAACGATTTAAACGATTAACACAATGCGGTTATTCACCAGAGTCGCCGTGCCCTGCCTACTGGTAGCCCTGCTGGTATTTTTCTTATTCTTTGTGCTGGTCCCCTTCGCCTTCCGATGCTCCCAGACGCTGCAGCGCGGCATACTCTTCCTCACATTCAGTAGGTATCGGAAGTGGTATTAAAGCGTATGCGCTTAACTGATGGTATCTTTACATCGTTGCAGTCAAGTATCCCAAGGGACTGGACCTCACCAATCCGGCCAGCATTGGACTGTATGCGACGCGCAATTTCTATGTGACCGTCAAGGATCACGACGAGGATGGGGATGGGTTGCAGATTGGTGTCTGGCATGTGCTGCCCAAGAATGCGGTGCGACGCTTCACCCGCGCCCTGGACGTGGAGGCGGCCATCGCGGAGGATGATGCGCAGCTCAGCTTGATGGGTGCGCCGGGACACGTGGCCGCGGACAATCATGCGGAACTGCGTGAGCTGGTGCCAGTGCTGCACTCCGAGTTCCCGGTGGTTGTGCCCGAAAACGAGCATCTCTTCTACGAGCGACTGCTGCGCGTGCCCGGCGGCACCGTTGTCATCTACCTGCATGGCAATACGGCGACGCGGGGCAGTGGCCACCGCTCGGAGGTGTACAAGCTGCTGCGCAATCTGAACTATCATGTCTTTACGTTCGACTATCGCGGCTATGGGGACTCCGATCGGGTCAGTCCCACCGAGGAGGGCGTCGTGCGCGACGCTCTCAGCGTGTTCGAGTATGTGGCCAATCAGACGTCGAATCCGATCTTCATCTGGGGCCATTCGCTGGGCACGGGCGTGGCCACGCACATGGTCGCCAGGCTGGCGAGCATGAAGGAGCGCGGACCGCGCGGCGTCATACTTGAGAGTCCGTTCACCAATATCCGCGATGAGATTCGATTGCATCCGTTCTCGCGGCCGTTCAGGAATCTGCCGTGGTTCGACTACATGATCTCGCAGCCCATGTACACGAACAAGCTGCGTTTCGAGTCGGACAAGCACATCTATGAGTTCCCGCAGCCCGTGATGATTATGCATGCCGAGGACGATGTGGTGGTGCCATTCCAGTTGGGCTATCAGCTGTACCGCATTGCGTTAGACAAGCGTAGTCGCTCTTGGGGCCCGGTCGAGTTCCATCGGTTCGAGCGAAGTCATGGCTATGGGCACAAGTTCCTGTGCCGTGCTCCGGAGCTGCCCAAGCTGGTGCAGAACTTTGTGGAGAGCTATCGCGATGCGGTATACTAGACAAAAGCGCTGCAGGCCTTATTTATATTATTTATCAAACGGAGTATTTTAATTCATTCTTTGCCGACAGAATGTTACAAAATTTTTCACTCGGTGCAACTAAATAAAATAGTCATTTGAATAGGAAAAGTGCTATTTTCGTTTCACTTTCGTTTGCCTGCCGGAGTTCAAATTTAGTAATTTTCGCGCTTAAACAGTGTGTACACAGTATCGCATTTAGGTCGATAATTTATGCTCTACTTTCGATATAATTTGAATCGATACTATTTTGCAGCATATGTTAGTGTTATTCAATAACATATTTCTGTTAGTGGGAACTTGCTAGCTTCTGTTGTATTAACAATTTTGTTGCTTTTTCCATAAATTTCATTTCAATGTAAGTTCATTTTTTATTTCATCGTTTAACTCTTCTTTCTTTACTCAGAATTTCATTTATCTTAATACAAACTGTGAAAAATGAGTATGCTTATACTGCAACTTGAATTTCATGTTAATAACAGCTGCTGAAATGTTAATGCTTCTGTCGCTTAAAAGACTGTTAATTTACCAGGGCTGCTCGTCTACATGAAATTTACATCAGATCAAATATGGCGCTGGTGTGTTGTTGTCGCTCTCGCAGTTTGGCCGAAATTAATTCGCGTTAATCGCGTTGCGCAAAAAAAAACATAAAATTGCAGTCGCAAGTGGGCAAACAAAGGAAGCTTCAATTAATAGCGAAACAGCCGTACAAGTTCCTTACCAATCTGCATCGCAAAACGGAGTTGCAGTACAAAACGAAGTAGCCGAAAAAAATTGTGTCTCTACTCCTTGAAAAGGAGTTTGGTTGTTCGCTCTTCGTTCATTTGTGTGTGTGTGTTTGTTTGTGTGTGAGTGCTGTGCAAGTAGTGCTGCCAAAAAAAAAAAAAAAAAAACCAAATAAATCGAATTCAAATTGCAGCCCGATTTCCGTAAAGCGAAACAGGAAAAGTAAAAGTGAAGTTCACAAAATACTGTAGAGAAAAAAAGCCCAAGACGGAGACGCTGCAAGCACTTCTCTTTTTTATCGGCGTTTAGTTTTGCTGCTATCTTTGCCCGCCGCCGCTCGCTCTGCGTGTTGGTGTGTGTGTGTGTGTGTGTGCGTCACTGCTTGTGCTGCAGCAGGAAAAAGGGAGTAGTTGGCAGGCAGGCAGCAGCAGCAGCAGACACTAACACCGACGCATTTTCACTGCGGAATTAAGCAAAATGTTGTGGTAAGTCTTCGTTTTATTTTTTTATATATTTATTTATAATCTGCATGCGCTGAATCAGAGAATTTATAATCTGCCTTCGAGTTGGCCCCAGTCGGCGGCCGCCGCTGCTGCATTTTCTGCGCATGTTTTTGCCCACGACTTCCGCTTTTTGCTCCCTTTTAGTGCGGTGGCTGCTGCGGCTGCGACGTCGGCGTCGGCGTCGGCGTCGACGTCAACGGCGGCTGCTGTTAGCTGCTTCATTCCTGCTCCCTTTCCGTCATCGCCTTCTTCTTCTTCCACTTCACACAACACGCCCTTTTTTCGCATGCGTCTGTGTGTGTGTGTGTATGTGTGTGTGTGTGCATGTGTTTGTGTAAGGTAGCCTAGCTTTTTGCACATTTTATTTAAATTTTGTGTGAATTTCGCGCTCTCTGCCTACATTTATTTTCGCCGCTTTCTGCCTACTTTGTGTGGACGCCAGGCCATTGGAACAGCTGTCGCATCTGCTGTGGAATCCAAACCTGTTTTTGCATTTCTTACTTCTTGCGTGTGTGTGTGTGTTTTCCAGCTGTGCCTTGTGCCAGCTATAATTGTTTTTGTGCGTTGCTCCCGGCTGCTCCATTGCATTGACCGACAGCCTCCACTGCCTCCTCTTTTGTTCTTGTTTTTGTTGTTTGTGGGCGCAGGCCCTCTCTCTCTCTTTCGCGCTCGCTCGCTCTCAGCCGCCGCTGCTCTCAAAATGCTAAACTCCCATTTTGAGGTTGCCAAACAAACAAAAACCAGCGTTGCCAATTTGAGAGCGTGGCAGATAGAGAGAGAGAGAAAGAGAGCGGAAGAGAGTGTGACCGGGAGAGCAAAAGGTTGCTGTGTTGTTTGCGGGCAGACGCGGGTGGGGCTGGCTGTGTTGATATTCGACTTTATGTTTGTTTGAACTTTAATTTATGCGAGCCAATGTTGCCGCTGGTTTTGCCTCGCTGCAACATTTAAATGTCAATGCACCGCCAAGGCCCAGGCCTGACACCGGCTCCAGCCCCCACTCCGCGGCCTCCCACAAAGTGACAGCGAAGTTGCATCACTGCTGGAGTCTCATGACTCACTTTAGTGCTTTTATGTGTCTGTGTCGGTGCTGCTCTGTGTGTGTGTGTGTGTGTGTTCGAAGCGGGCCAAAGACCCGCAGCTCGCATGCAAACATATGTACACACAGGGCTTAAATAAAAAGCCCAAAACCAGTTCACGAACTAGACAAAAAAAAAAAAAATCAAAGCCAAACTCGTACAAATTTATTTGATATTTATGAGCGCTTACCAATTTGAATTTTCTGCCTGGTGTCTTGCACCTTTCGCATTGTTGGCCAGTTGGCCAGTGTTGCCGTGCTGCCAGCTTGTGACTAACAGCGTGGAGTATTCGCTAGCCAGTATAGCACACTTAGTCAGACAGGCCAGGCAGGTAGGCTAACAGCATGTGTGCAACACATACTAAGCTAAACACTGTTAACCTAGATTTCCCACCCAGCTGCAAATGGGGACGAGCAGGCGGCGTTGATAAGATAACAACTAAAGCCAACATGTCTATATGTATATGTTTATAGGTTTCTTCGGTTTATCAGACATCCCTTTGCGTGCGTAGTTTTTGTTTACATTCAGTTTGCTTTGCTTTTTCGGCATTTTTACCGATGACTAAAGCTTTTGTACACACGGCATCGCTACAACACATTTTTTCCACGTATTTTTTCGAGTTCTCCCTTGCGTTTTAGGTTTTTTTTTTTTATATGTGTGCGCGCTGCACTGAATCATAAACTTGCTCCGTCCGCTTGCGATATTATGCGCTGTGACTAAACCTTGGCGGCGTGTCATAGCAGCCAGCCTGCAGAAATGCAGGGCACTGCATGTCGAGCGGCCTCTGTCCACAAATCTAATTAACATTTCCTTCCCGTGCTCTCTGTCGCCCTCCCACACAGCATCCAATAAAACTTCATTCCGTTCGGCTTTGTGCTGTGCTGCTCGGAGAGTTATGGCAATGCGGGTACACAGAGAGGAATTTAGTTGATTCTCTGCCATCCCACACTCAAGTTTTTAACTTTCTGTTTGTCTCTGTCTCTGTCTCTGCTAAGCAGTTCTTACCGCTAGTTTCCTTTCAATTATAGGCCATTTCCTTGCGCTTGCGACAATTCTTTTGCCTAATGACTTTATTATTACAACAATAACAACAACAACAACAGCTGCATTGCCATTTTGCTTAAAACATTGCTATACGTTTTTATGGTGCGCCAACGTCGCCTGCATAATTCATAAGAATCCGTCAATAATAGGCCTACCTATGTGTGTGTCTCTGTTTCAGCCCATCGGATGCGTGGTACGTGTTTGGATTTCCATTAATGCGTTTCTTTCAATTGCTGAAACTTTGTCGTTGTTGTCTTTTATTTAATCACATTTCTCTCTTCTCCATTTATCAAACGGGAATGAGGAAGTATGCCGCAGCATATGCCACCCAGGCAAAAAAATGTTGATATAGCCACATATGAAAATGAGGAAGTGTTCACTGTGCTCTGCTGTGCAGCTCTTATCACCATTTTCAGAATATGTCGGCTAAGATCAGTGCTGCCAGTCTTGCTTTTTTTGCATAATGTCACAAAATTCGAAAGCGATGTGAATATTAAATTCAGTTTGCTGCATAATTGGATTGTAGCTCGATTGAGTGGATTAATTGCTTGGCAAAAGTTGGCAACACTGGCCCCCTTTGGCGAGCTAAGTGAGGCAGTATCCCTCCCATATCACACCCATAGCCTTACACTCCCCGCAGAGTCTCCCCTACGTAAAAGCAGGCATAATTGCGGCTGCCTTTTACAGTGCGCCGCATCGCATCACAGATTATTCAGCATGCACATGAATGCATAAGTACGAGCGAGCTGAGTACGATACTGAGTCTGGGTCGGAGCTGAACAGCCGATGAATATAATGTATGATAAATACAGAGTTATACTGCCTTCATATGGCATACATTTTAGATGCACAAGTTGCGCGAAGTGCAGAGATAAGCAGAACAGCGGCTGAAATTCGCTTAAGTGGCAGCTTTTCAGGCGTTGCGTTCCATTGTCTTGGCTTTGGGCTTTAGTTTGGAGGCCGTCGGCTCAAGTACACACAAACACAAGAAATATATATCACAAGATATATATTCACAGTCCTTAGTGAGCTGCAAATGTATACAGCGTTTGTGCCATGCCATTTTCATGATATAGAATGATCGTCTCTATGTATAGTACAAATTCTAGAGATTCCAAAAGTTTCAATTACAGTTATTGTTGTAGGCTTGACGAGACGCTAAATTTCATGGCATGAACGTAAAATGTATGCCATGAAATCTGAGTTAGAAAGCACCGGCTGCAGCTGGCTGAGCAATGCACTGAGCGAAAATCAGTGCGTAATATTTATTCTATACTCGAGAGAACCTGCTTTGGCGCTAATAAGCTAAGCAAATAAATCATTTGAAATTCTATATGTGGCGCAGCGACAGGCACGACAGGCTTTGACACTTTCGCTAATCACATAACGCAGTAATATCTCCAATATGATATCAACAGCATAAAATTCTTTAAAGTAGCGCCTTTAAGTAATTAAAGATGCTTCATTGTAAGGAGGTTTCACTGTATTTGAGTTATACATATGTACTCGTGCGCATATGGTTGGAGGCTTGTGTTCTCGCTGAACGCGCTCTATATAAAAGCAATTGGCGGGGTATTTAACCATTTTTTACGGCCTAGATACTCTGCCACCACAACCCCAGTTGGGGCCTTGTTGCAGTTGATTCTTGCTGCGCCTCCTCCTTTTCCTACGCCCTCGCTCTCTCTCTCTCGGTTACTTCACGGTCTAACGCTCTGCATGGCGCGAACGCTATGCTCGGATTTCTGGAGGCCCCATGTAAAATTTTCTGCAAGTTTCCATTGAGTTACGAGTGGAATGAAAACTTTTGACGTCTGCAATTAATTAACAATTGGAGAAAATCATCGAGTCAACCAATTTACTGCCTACTCGCGATTCCAAGAAAACTCATTCCAAAATCGATCTATTTACGTTCAATACTTTGCTTCATTATTCTATTTTTTGTACCAAATTTTTGGTTCTTGCGAGTGTGTGTGTGTGTGTTTTCTGGGAAAACAATGGAAAAAGCTATAGTGTTTTATTCCTATTATTATTATTATTACTTTATGTTTATCGCCATGTTGCTGCTTGTTCTGCTGTGCTGCGTTTCAAGGTAAATTACGATGTGAAAATTGATCATGAAAATGTGGCCAAGTCCAATCGAAGTGAATGCAAACTTGGTTGAATGCATGTGGTGGCCGCCAGCGAGCGGGGTAAGGTCGTTGTGCAATTCGCTTCGAGTCATTGACATGGAAACCCAAAAGAAGTCATGATTTATCGAAATATTTACTAGACGGGCATTCCGCAATCTGCCGAATAAACGGGAAGTGTCGCATGCATGCGCTGATTAAATACGAATATAAAATAAAACAAATCTTGCGAGACATGAAATTAAATTGCCACAGTGTGGCTCAAGCTGCTGATATCGAGTAAATTGCTGCAAGTTTTCCCCAAGGCTCCCCCCACCTACTTACCGATCTCTCTCCATCTCTTTCTGTAGCCCTTTAGCCTGCTGCACTCGCACTTTAGTTGAGAATGGAATCGCAAGCACTTGAAGTGCTTCCGGTCTGGGTCTGGGACTGGGACTAAGTCTGGGGCCTGGGGCCTGGGTGTCTGAGGTCTGCTGCTGGTTCTGCTTCTTTGGGTTCGATTCTGAAATTTCACAGGCATCCAACGGGTTTCTTTTTGTTTTCCGTTTTCTGTTTCTTCTGCTCGTTTTTTTTTTTCCACAACTTACTGAAAAGCTGACAGCGCAAAGTTTTCATTTCGGTTTTGATTGTAATGGAAATACTCTTGCTGCAGCTTGACGACTCTTCGATGCACGTTTCCTAAGTGCCGCCGCGACTTCTGAAGAGATTTCCCACTTGGGCACTTGAGACGGGGCGGGCAGTACTCGCAGTTGGCATAATACTTTGCTCTGGTTGCAGGCACAAACTCAATGCGGGCAGGTCACCTGCATTTTCTCTTCGTATACCCTGTAGTTGTGTGCAAGAGCAAAGCAGCAGAGAAGGCAAATGCATTGCTGAGTATATTATAGGCAGTTGTAGCTTAGTTCATTGTACAGCCGGGTGTCTCTTTAGTCGTATACTCAATGGAACTGCCCTGCTATGACTGAGGCTACTCCAGGGTGTCGCTGCCGTCGTGCAGCTAAATGCAATTGCAATTTGTTGTTTCTGTCGCCATTTACTTTATTGTTATTTGTTATTTTGCGCTCAATTGCTCTGGCATTTCTCGTTGCCTCGCCTCCACTTCCCGCCTCCCCTCCACTGGCTACTCATCTCGGCTCTCTTGTCATGCACTAACTGATTATATTATGATTATGATATTTTTATGTCCGCTTCTCACTTGAACTTTGTGCGCTATCTGACTTATGGGCGTCGGGTGGGTGGGGCATGATACACGCTACTGAGGTCAGCTCCATTGTGTGAGAGTGTGCGTGTCTGTGTACAGTGTAATAATTTAATAGATGTCTTTTGTGTTGAAGCTTTTATCACTGCAACATTTGTTGCATCTGCCGCAGATAACAAAAGGGTGTGGAGCGTGAAGTCGAGCAAGTGGAACAATAAAGAGGGGAGTGCGTAATGTTATGTATATAATGTCATTATTCAATAATTATCGGCATACTTTCGTTTCGGGTTGTCACTCCTCAAAACGACAACAAAAAAGAGGAATTGCCGCGCTCCATTAGCTTGTCGAGCTGAGTCTGGCAATGGAGCAAAACCAAAGCAACGAAATCAACTACAAGATATAATGATAAGTGTGTTTGTTTGTGTGGGTGTGTGTGTGTGTGTTTTTTTAAGAAATATGTCGGAGATATCGCTTGTAAGTGGAGCATACCCCAAGCCATAGATACCGATTGCCAATATGCTGACTCTGACTTCAGCTGCTGTGGGGTAGCTTCAATCGCAAAGCAAAAAAAGAAGCTAAAAAGTATGGGAAACAAGAGCTATAAATTAATAGCTTGTAGCGTCTGCAAACTTTACTAATTGGCAGCTGAAGAAGAAGCCATGGCAGCAGAAGAATTGACGCTTGGCTGCCTCGCTACGCTGATATGCCTGGGAGTCTCCCAGTCTGCTGAACTGACGGTTTGACTTATGGATTTGGGTCATTCTCAGCACAGTCTTGGCAAACGTTATTCTATTCGAATCGGTTTTTAATGAGGTACTGAAATAGTAACTACTAAATGCAGAGTCAAACTTCGCTTTGAATTCTGATTTAATAGACTACAGCGCAACTGTTAGTCGAGCATGCGAATGCGACTGTCGTATGGCAAATCCATCAAACGACTTGAGAGTTTATAAACGGGATCTTGTATTCACACACAGAGCTTACACTCACAAGGTAGTAATAGGGTCCGTGCTCTGACGGCAACTTTGAAGTGGCGACCCGAATTCAAAACAAGCGAAATTAAAGCATAATTTTGTAATTTTTGCCGAGTTCAAGATGTGGTCAAGTACTCAGAGAGTGCGAGAGCCTGAGTGATCCCCTGAAACCGGTTTGGGATCAGCGACTGGAGCGACACAGAGCTAACCGCAAAAGCAAGCCGGTAAAGGGCCAGAGATACTCTGATCCCATGCCTGAGGCCGGACAGGAAAAGGCTGTTGATTGATTGACTAAGCCACGATAACAGGGAAACAAGTGCAGAAAGATAATTGCCAGGCAGACGGAGTTAACTTATGCTTTAGAGCGGTAGCATCTTCCGGAAAAATATAGACTGCGCTTCAAATTGATTTAGAAAGTAATTAAGAGCGAAAAAGGAAGGTCGAAAAAATATTGAAATAATAGTTAAAGTAGATTTGATTCAGAACGATTTAAACATAAACATTTTTACAGCAATTTAGTTGTATATATCTGCAATAACTGGCCATCGACTCGGCTCTTAAACCATTTAAAATTTTAGCCAACATTATTATACAATAATGCAGCTGTAGAGATAACGAGAAAAAGTCTTAGGCAAATTTCACTTAGGGCTTAAAACAGATTTTAAAAAGTTTGAAATTGCTTTCGCGAATTTCAATTTCGCTTTTATGTACACCAGACGTACTATACATGAACAATGGCGGTTTTAATTTCTGGAAAATATTAATTTGCGGAAATGTTGAAGCTTCCGAGTGAACACTGTGTGACATTATAATTAAAAGACATTACAACTTACTCTCGGTTGAGTCAACTGGTTTTACTTTTGCTTTTCGTTGCTTTACTAACGGGTCACGCAACCGCAGCGCAAACAACAGCAACAACATCAGCAACTACAAGACGAAGAAGAAGAAGAAGAAAAACAACAATAGAAATGAAAACAAATGGGGGAAATTTCCATGTGCAATGCGACAGCAAAATTTGTTCTCTGCTTCTTTTTTAAGTGCAAACATTTGTTGTCCTGGCCAGGGGCAGCTTGGGGAAGGGTCTCTTCCTGCCGTAGGGACTGAAATGGTGCTAAATTTGTGGACTGACATCATCATACCAGGCAAAGGCACTGGACGACACGTAGAAGTCATGAAAATTCCTGGAAATTCGTGCGCTTTCAATGAATGAAAACTAAAACGGCATGAAACAAGGGAGAGAGAGAGAGAGCGAGCGGGAGAGCAGTACGAAGTTCACCCTCGTGCGGATAATTCTTGGGTTAAATGGCGAATTTGAAACGCGCATGCAGGGCGAAATGTTTATTAACAGCGAAACCTGCACTCCAATCCGGGGGCTGAACCGATCGGGGGTGCATTATTTGTCATTGTCGCCCCTGAAGCCGAAACGATGCGACTGGGCGGAGAGAGAGGGAGCAGAAGAACTGGTTGCAACGGGGTGTTTGGTTGAGGAACTCCGCATAGCACGACACTTTTAATTGCCCGTGAGTTGAGGAAGCAGCACATGTGCCTCGCCTGACAGCCTGGACACCCAGCCATTCCAGGCGTTACCCCTGCATGTCCCACGGGACAAGCGCTTCAATGGCTTTGCTGCAGGCTTTGTTTGTTTAGTCAAAATGCGGAATTGCACATTTGTGAGAATTAACTCGTAAAGTGTTATCCTATTAACGATATTACCAAATGCGTACAGTGTGGGCCATGAAACGGGGGGGAAAACGATTTAAAGTTGTAGTGGAAGTACAAAAGTTAAATTAAATTTAGAAAGTTAGAGGGCGAAAACATCAAGTGAGAAGGCATCATTCGAATGTATGTTGGAAATTCAGTTTATCTTTCTGGGGATTACACATTTTTTGGAATTTCAAGTGATTCATTTTTAATCTAGCCTCCAATCAGACTACACTATTTCCGAGCACTGTGCGCAGCGTCGTCTGATTCTCAAATTAACATAATTAACTAGCTCAATTGCTGAGCTTACAGCAGATCTGCAGCAGCAATGTGATTTACTGCTAGGGTATGTGGTATATGTCAGACTAAATCGACTTAAGCTAAACTATTGCAGATATTATTATTTTATTTATTTAAATAATATCTAAATTAGTTTTTTTGATTGACTTAGATTTGAACTGCCTTTTTTTTACAAATTGTACATCACTAGGCATAGTCATGGTTCTATATATATATTACTTATTACTTGACTTCTTGGCAATATTTATTTTTTTTTTACAAATTATACAACTTTAGTCATAGTTATAGTACCATTTGTATCACTTAAATACTGGACTTTTTGGCAACTTTTTCTTAATTGTAGTAGCGATAGTTACAGTACCGTTTATAGAGTATACAAATTATACAATATTTAAGATAGTGAAAATAATAGTAGTGCTACATCAGTCTATCATCATACTACTTGAACTTTTGAAAATGTTTTCATAACAATACTGGAACTAGCAATAGTTACAGTTTACAAACCATACAATGCTCTAGCAATAGTTTTATAATATTAAAGCTATAGTTTCATATATATCAAGTAATAATAGTACAAATTGTAGAAATAAATCTCATAGAAGGTTAAATTTCTATATGATAGTACACATTTACATTTAAGTTCGCCCTTCGATAGTTCCTGCGATAGTTCTAAGCGCTGCACACGCAATGATAACGCACTCTACTCAACAACGCCGCTGTACATCGCGCACATTTCCGGCAACAGAGCGGACGGCGGGAGTTACACACAGTCCGTGGAACTATTGCGATGCGAAGGTTTCATTCTTTTTCAGCAAACTGTGACGCAAGCGATGCTGCTTTTTGGAGTGGTGTGGGGTTACGAGTAGGGCTCTGGCATAGGGAGGCAGCGCTCATAACTAGGTCAACGTTTTACAGTAGCGCGACAGTAGCTGTAGAGTGAGTGCTGTGACTGCTGCAGGGCAGGGCAGATTCGCGCTAGTCTTACCTAGTTAGGACCATCTCTTGGGCCATGCGTTGACCCGATTCATTCAGTAAATTCAGCTGCGCGTTCTTCTCGCATTTTTGTCATGTAAATGGCGCTCGCTCGCTACTTTTGGTTTTCATTAAGAATCGCCATTGTTTGGCTCCATCTAGTATTCTCTGCGGCAAGGAAAACAAAAGTAAATGGGTCATAACTACAACAGCAAGGAGAAGAGGCGAGGCGGCAGCAGAACGACGACATGGAAAGCAGCCCGAAGAGAAACTGAGAACAGAAACCGCATTTGTCAATCGATATGGTATTATAGTATTTGCCGGGTTATTGTTGCTATCATTGGATTTCGCTTCGCTTTGCTTGTTATTAATTCAGCAGCAGCAGCAGCAGCAGCTGCTTTCACTTGCCGGGGCGGTTATTGTTAGTTAATTGATGGGGCTAGTTTCGGTTTCAAGGTCTGCTCCCATTGATTTATACTACGCACGGGGTCACAGTGAAGATTTGAATAGCATTTTGGCGAGCCGCGCAAAATCGTGTTTATTCCAGTTTATGTGGCATTTATTCGACCTTTACTGTGCAGAATTGAACAAGAGCTAGAAAAATGCTAAGAGGGTATTTACGATAATATAATGAATTGTATTCGGGTAGAATATCGAACTTTCTCTGGTTTTCACAAGAAAATTGTATACTAATATAACCAAGTCATTCACACACATACACCCTCATTTACCCAACATAAAAACTGCATAAAAAAGGCATAGAAAAAATGGCAAAGGTAGTTTTTATTGGCACATAAAGTGCGTCTGCGAAGTGGTCGTAACACGTGCAAATTCTAATCAAGTTATTATTTTGCTTGCAGATCTCATAATATTATTAAACAACATAAAAGTAAGAGAGAGAGAGAGAGAGAAAAGAACAGAGAGCACACGACTCGCTGGAATTGAACGAAGGAGCAAGTTAAGCACGAGAGCGAGGGAAAACAAGGAGGGGGAAGAGCAACGAACCCAAACCCTTCCCCAAGAGCACAATTTTTCTCACGTAACATCAGCTACAGCAACAGAAAAACAGCGAAATGACGTAAGTTAAACAATTTTCAAGCGTTTTCCATTTCAAATTTAATTTCCAGTATGTAAGTCAATGCCGCGAAGTCGTTGTAGGTCATTAGTGGAATCATCACACTGAGAACAATTGGAATATAGAAACGAATTGACTTAGAAGAACTCTAATGTAAAGCTGAGAACTGAAAATAATTTAATTATCACATACTATATAAAAATCTGGAATAGCTAACCTGTGATTTCTCGCAGTGTAGCACTTGCGATTCGTTTGCATTCGATTTGTGCGAAGGACATTTCAATTATGCTGACATTGTCATTTAAATTGTTATCGAATAGTCGATTGGCTGGCCATAAGATTCAATTGACGATCTCAAGCTGAAGTCGTCGCTGTGGTTGCTAACGATTCGCCGTTCGTTCAATTGGAATGGCCATTTCCAATTCTGGACGTCAGGTTCAGGGGTCTAGCCATACACTACGACACCTGCCCCCAAAAATAGACGAAGTGTTCTGCGAGACGGGCTCGTGCTACTTGCGAAATTTATGGGTCATCAGTGTAATTTATGTGAGGGAAGAAGAGGAAGAAAAGGTAAAGTAGGCCCAGCCCAAGCCCCAGACGGGGGATTTCACTTTTAGTTAATACCCATAATTTGTTTGGGCTATTTTGACATTGGGGAGTGGCCCATCCGGTGGCTTCCTGCCTAGTCAGGGCTTTTGCCCCTTGGCGGCTCTATAACTGATTCATAAGCGAAACAAGACGCGGAATATAATATAGATATATGTATATATCGTATATACTATAATATACAGACAAACGTATGTATATGATACGAACAGAAGCGCAGTCAGTTGGCGTTTCATTTTCTGGGTGTGTCATCACATTAAAAGTCCAGCGAGTGGGGAAATTCAGCGAGCTTTAAACTGAACGCGTTGCGAGGCTTTTGCCAACAGTTTCATTTGGCCAGCTCGATGGGTAACATTTGTCCGACGACTGCAGCAGAAGCGCGACACAGGCTGAAGCTGCAGAAGTTACAGCTGCAGTTGCAGCTCGAGTTGCAGTTGCTGCCGCTGCAGCTGTCAAGGTATGCCCCAAAGTAGACTATGCAACAGACAGCTATATCATCCTTCTCTCTCTCTCTCACTCTATAGCTCTCTCTGTCTGTCTGTCTTTTGGCTGCTCTTATTGCGCAGCGAAGCAAGTGATTCCATAGTGTAGCGTTGTGGGAAATTGGGGGCTGAGTTTTTAATAATTACCATTTAATTGATTTGAAGTGCACTTCGAGATCTTTCGGATTTTCCCTCATTCTCAGTCTAATTGAAACTTCTTTGCTTATCGAGTGCATTAGGCAAATTTCGTATAATCATTATGGAGAAATGGAAACATGGGCGAGTAGTAGCTTTAAGCGAGTTAATGTCGGCAGCTGTAGACTGGCTATAGTTGGCTTTAAGTAGAGTTTCTGTTATGAATCATAAGAAAAGCGCAACAGTGACACCTCGAATTCCAGGAAAGCCTTATGCGTACTATCTTTCTCTCTCTCTTCCTTTTTCAATACTTTGCGTTGTGAATCATTCAAGGAACAAGATGGGAACTTAAGTTATTTTTCGCAGTTATCCCTCTTACCTTTCTTTCTCTCTCTCTCTCTCCTGCAGTCGTTGTGCCTGTAACCTCATTCTATTGTTACGCTGCTCGTTTGAGCTTTTTTAATTGCTCGTGTCTGACAAGCCAAAAGTCTATGGCCAAAAAAAAATTGCTAAATCATTTAAGCCGCGGCACACGATCTGCGATCCATTGAACTGACTTTTGACTTGAAGTACAGCAATAGCAACAGCCACAGCAACAGCGTCGAGTTCAGGTTCGAGCACTACTGCTGGTCCAGCCCATGCTGACAAAGCCATTAAGCTGCACGATAATCGCAGCTCAAATCAGACGGCATTAAAAACCAGACTTGCCGCATTATAACGAGCTGTAACAGCAACACCAACCAGAACAACAACAACAGATACAAGTACAACAACAACAACAACAACAACAGCAGCAGCAGCAACATTCACAATAGACAAATACAATGTTAATTGGAAATGTACGCTTAAGAACTTTAAAGCAGCAACAAGACTCCACTCAGTTCGCTCTCTATCTCTATCTCTCACTCTGGTTTGGACCTAAATATTTATATGAATTTTTCATAGCATGCCACAGGCTGTGTAGCCTGCCCCCTTGCCCTGTCCCCTCTCTTCACTTACTATGCGCAGCTGTGGGGGAAATATAAATTATTGAGCTCGTTTCTTAAGTAATTATCGCACAGTTCTGGTACGAGAACGACCGAACGGAGCTATTGACTGACCAAACTGAATGAATGACAGCTTGAGAGAGTGACCACCAGCACGTTGATGTGGAGATTTGAGTGCGTTTCTAATTACGGATAAGTCGGAGAGATACAAAACGATCTAAAAGGTAGCCCGTCTCATTATTTTATTGTCTTGAGAATGGGAGAGAGAGAGAGGAGCATTTAGAGAAGAAGTTACTTACGATCTTCAGCGATCTCTTCTGTAACCTTTCTTGCGCTCGCGATCGTTAAACGTTCCGTCAGTTCGGCTTACTTTGGCCCTTGCGTTATTTAATTGTCTATGGAAAAGGCATATAATTCTCGATTATAAACGCAGACAGTGGCACTTGCGATCGCCGATCGTGCAGTCAGCAGTCTACTGCACCGAGCGTCTCGCCGGCTTTTCTCATTATTTTATTGTCTTGGGAAGTGGAAATTATTTGCTTCTTAGCCCAATTTCAATTCCACAAGCCGCAAATCCAGACCTCACTCGGCTCAAACTCGCGATCGTCTTACACTGTGCTCCCGTTCTCTCGCTCTTGCTCTCCCGCTTTTTCTCTCTCACTCTGACGTTGTCTCTGTTTACTTTTTACGCTCCCGCCAGCTGTGAGTGCTTTGGGCTCTCTTTCGTTGGATCTGTCTTGAGCCTCGACACAACCGAGACTCGTTTGGCTTGTTCAGTCTCAATCGAGGTTCGATTTCGATCGCAGCGAGCGACGCGACCCTCAAGAAAACCAACAGAAAATACAAAAAAAAAAAAAAAAATAAAAACTAAACACATATATATTATTTCCATTCGCTTTGATCGTGGGATCCCAAGTCTATTTGCGTGTGTGTTCGGCGTGTGTGTGAGTGTGCGAGTGTGTTTATTTCGGACGCCTCTGCAAATGTTTACCAGCAGTTAATGGCCATGAAGAAACTGTATGCCAAAACCTCGTTCACGAGCAAGAAATCCAATGGAAATGCCGCCGTAGCTGGGCCCATTCTGGCCTATCACCATCAGCCGGCCATGTGCGAGTTCCAGCCCAGCCAGCAGCTCCAATTGCCGCAACAGAAGCAGCCGGAACAGCAGCAGCAGCACCAGCAGCAGCAGCAGCAGCTGTTGATCAAGCGCAGCCAGAGCCTGTACAACAGACCATCGGCGTCGTCGTCATCGCTGTTGAAGGGCACCGACTACTACAGCATCGAGGAGCTGCAGGAGCTCGACCTGCTGGACTATCGCCATCCGATGTACCATCATTTGCAGCAGCAGGAGTTGCTGCAATTGCGCCAGCTGCGGCCATATCACGAGCACGAGCAGCTGGTGCTGCAATTGCCAAAGGTGCAGCAGGGCAGTGGGGCCACGCCCGCAGCTATGCCGATCTATGAGGCGCCCACCTGGACACAGGCCACGCGGCATGGCAACGACCAGCCCCTGTACGTAACGTCCGGCGTAGGTGTAGTAGGTGCTGTTGCGTTGCGTAGCAGACGTCTCGATGCTGCCTCATCATTATCGTCTGCAGCAACATCATTACCATCATCATCATCATTGTCATCATCATCATCATCAGCTACACCATCATCATCGTGTATAGACACCGTCTGCACGGCAACTGCGACCCCAGCTGTCTCAGTATCGGTTTCAGTCTCTGCCTCAACCTCTTCCTCTGCCATTTCCTCCTTTTCCTCATCCTCGTCGTCGTCTGCTTTATTCTCCACATTGCGCAAGTGCGTTCCCTTGCCCCAGTCTCCGCCACCCCTGACCCCGGCCGCAGTCTCCTCCAGACTCGCCAGTTCTATGTCGTTTTCAATTAGAGCACCGCGCTCCACAGCAGCCAATAGTATAGCAACTCCAACAACAACAACAACAACAGCAACACAGCCGCATCTCTATAGCAACATACATCACGCTTTGCTCAAACAACAGCCACAACAACAACTACTGCACACACAACAGCAGCAACAACAACAACAACAGCACATACAACGCATTCCCCAGCGTCGTCACAATTCGGTCAAAGATAAATTCAGTTTTACGTATGTTTTATTTGTTCTCATGTGTTCTGCTTCTCCCCTACTTCTTGGTCTTCTTTCTTTGCTTTGCGCCAGGCCAGGCATCCTTCTGGCTCGATTCCCCACTATTCCCATTGATCTCGAAATCGATCCAAAATCAAATTAGCATCGGCTTTGCTGCCCCTTTATTTTCGCCTTCATCTGGCTCTATACCCAGTTTCCCCTCTTTCCCTTTCCCCTGTCATTATGCAGCTAGCTGCACTTCAATTTAACGCCAATTAAAAGGAAAACAACCTGCATTCGTGCTGAAAATCTGCATTCAAACTTAACGCACGAATTCATTCACAAAACGAAATGAAAATGAAAACGAAAATGAACGAAACTGAATTGGGGAAAAATGAAAGAAGGAAAATTTCACCTGCGCTCTAATGAAGTCTTCGTATGGAATGCAATCTGCATGCGTCTCTCTCTCTCCAAACTCATTAGGCCAACCACTTGGCCATTTGTTTAAACAATGCAAACCCATGACTTTGATTTGCCACGAGAGCAGCAAATGGCGAGCAATGCAATAAAATGGCAATCGGCTATTAAATTACCCAAAAACAGCTGCAGCAGCCTTTTTGGAAGATATTGTATTAGACCCTAAGCAAGAATAGGCAACCAAAGCGTAGATGAGAAGAGTAAGCAGCAGCAGATGCTTTTGAGAATATGAGAGAAAGGTCAAGGACCAATTTTTTACATAGGCTCGAAAGGAAATTGAAACAGATATCACAGCTGTCTTTCAAATAAAAATATTATTACTATATATTTAAAATTTATTGTTAATTTATATATATAATATACATAATATTTTATACTGAAGCTTAGGTGAGAAGAAAGCAAGCAGTGAATATAAGGAAAAAAGTAAATATAAATTATAAGCAAAAATTTCATTCAACCTGGAAAACAATTAGGAAACCTTGGAAGCTTAATTGCTGTCAAACTTCATAAGATAAAATATAGTTTATATCATACTAAATATATATACTACAAGCATATAGGATGAGCATATAGGATGCAGTTGAGGTATATTTAATAATCCAGCAAAGATGTATAGCAGGCTTAAAGCTGCATCGAAAAATATTTAACAGCTTTCAACTTAAAATAATAATACTTAAAATCTTTTTAAATACTATATGAAACTTTTTTCAGTAAGATAAAAACGAAGCATAGTTAGATTTAGTTCAAAGATCGAAAAGCCTAACACAGCTTCGGTCTCGAGCTAAGTAACTCCACTTAGCGAACGATCACTGTACTCGCACTCGATCGACTCCTTGCTGCAGCCGCCAAATCTGTGGCAAATTTCATAAGTCCGCATAGATAAACTTCACTTTCGTTCCACGAAACCAAATCGTTCGTATGGCTGCAAGCACAAGCAATAAAAAAAAAAAAACGAAAAACCCCAATAATATAATATTAATGCTAGAGCTGCGAACGGGCGAGCAAGCAAGCACCACAGCACCACACACTGGTTATATAAGGCCGCACAGCTGTGGACTGTCGACTGGCTGCTGCGACCTGCACTCTGCTCGCCTCTCCTCCATAACTGCTATGCTGTGCATTGCGCTTGGCTGTCGAGCTCCATTTAAGTGCAAAACTACTCAACTTTTGGCCAGGCCAACAACAGCGAGAATTCTGCATTGAGAGGCGGCAACTCGTTTTTGTTTTTGTTTTTGCTGCCGCAGCTCTGCCTACCATTACACATTACACACACACACACACGGCTTGAGACTGAGTTCTCATTCGACATACGTTGCGACGTCATGTTTCTAGCATTTTTCCAAGTGTTTACTTTTCCCGCTTTGATTGTCAACGCAGAGAAGTGCATAGAGTTGAGTTGAGTTGAGTATGAAAAAATGTTAAAGGTTGCGCAAAAGTTCATTAGAATTATTTAATCGGTCCGACAACTGCGTGACAGGTGTGCAATTCTTCTCAGTACAAGAAATGCATTGCATTTCCTGCCTGCCTGCCAGCTTCCACAGAGCAAGACAACGATAGAGAGTGAGAGAGGGAGAGGAAGAGATAAAGAGCGAAAGATCAGTGCACTTAGTCAATCGTGTGAAACTGTGTGAAAGCCGAGACGAGACGAGGCGAGACTGACTCTTCAGAGAGCAGAAGAACTGTCCAGCGAGTCGGAATTAATCATCTAATGATTCGCTTTCCGTTCGACTTGGCTTTCCTAGGAAAACCCAAGTCAGGTTTTCCAACTGCAGCCCAAGGGTCTTTGTCTTTTGCAGAAGCTCGTACAAGTCATTAGTTGGCTTCATTAATGCAATCGATAATTATGCTCTGCTCATTTGAAATTTTATCACGGAAAACTGCGCCTCATATGTTATAGCATGTATATATATCTTACAGCAGATATTAATTCTATATGTGTTTGCCTTTCCTTGCAGTGAACAGAGCATCATTGGCGCCCGCGCCTCTGTCATGGTGTACGATGACAACCAGAAGAAGTGGGTGCCATCGGGCAGCTCGTCGGGGCTGAGCAAGGTGCAGATCTATCATCATCCGCAGAACAACACATTCCGTGTCGTCGGGCGCAAGCTGCAGGATCACGAGGTGGTCATCAATTGCTCCATACTGAAGGGACTCAAGTATAATCAGGCCACAGCCACATTCCATCAGTGGCGCGACTCCAAATACGTCTACGGTCTCAACTTTTCCAGCCAGAGCGATGCGGAGAATTTCGCGCGCGCCATGATGCATACCCTGGAGGTAAGAGTCGCTTAGTTCACTGCTGTTGTTGACTTGTTTGACTGACTGACTGCTTCTTTGACAGGTGCTTAGCGGTCGCGTGGCCAACAATCCGGCCGGTCAGCCAACCAATGGCAATGGCTATGAGGAGGACATGGGCTATCGCACAATGACCAGCGAGGATGCGGCTATCTTGAGACAGAACAACGGCATCGGCGGCCATATAACGCCCTCGGCTCAGACGCCCACCTCGCAGACAAATCAGAACAACATACCGCAGAGTCCGCCAACGCCGCAGGGACATCATCGCACCAGCAGGTGGGTCGCCCTGCATTTCATATCAGTTTTCATTTCTTGCCGCGCTCTCACATCTCTCTCGCTTCCGAATACTCACTGTACTCACTGTAACTGCAAATGTTTTACGCTCACACCAAGTCACTACTCTCTCTCTCTCTCTCTCTCTCTCTGTATGTGTATCTTTCTGTCTGTGTATCTCACTTGTCATAACTTCATGTATTCTCTAACACACACATTCGATCGATCGTTTTCTTCGAAATTTGCTCACAAATAAAGGAATTCCCTTAGCGCACCGCCGGCGCCACAACCGCAGCAGCAGCAACAACAGCAGCAGCAGCAGCAGCAACAGCTCGCATCACAGTACGGGTCCACCGCGAACGGGCCAACGTCCAATGGGCTGGCACAGCAGGTCAATCCACAGATGCAAATACCGCCAGCTCCCGGCCAGACGCAGCCGCAGCAACAACAACAGCAGCAGCAGCCACAGTACCAGCAGCAGCAGCAGCAGCCGCAACAGCAGCCCATTTATGCCACACAGCAGCAGCAGCAGCAACAGTTGGTGCAGGCGGGCTATGCGCCCTCACAGGTATGTCTCGCTGTGCTGGTCCAGCTTGCTCGAGCTCTGCTTATGTCGCCTCGTTTTCCTTTCTGTTTCATTTCATTCCGCAATCGCAAAATTGGCTTTCAATTCCCTAACAACAACTGCAACCAAAATGAATCCAACGTTTTTACCCCGAACACCACCAACCAAACAACCAATCAACCACCACCATCACCACAACCACCGCTCGACCATTCGCCGCCAGCAGTACCAGCAGCCCCACTATGTGCTCTCAAACTCTAATCCCAATCTCAATCTACACCAATACCCGACACAGCCACAGCCGCCGATGCCGCCAGTGCATCAGAACGGAGGCGGGCCCATCTACGGTACGGCCACACAGCCGGGCCACATACCCAGCTCGAGCAGTTCGAACAGCGTTGTCTATGCCAGTCAGCCGCAGCTGATGCCGCAGCCGCCACAGGCGCCGGGCATGCCGGCTGCCGGCTATGGACAGCACAACGGACAGCAGCAGGCGGAGAATCCCTATGGTCAGGTGCCCTTGGCGCCGCCCATGATGCAACAGCAGCAGCAGCAGCAACAACAACAACAACAGCAGCCGCCCGTTGGTGGTGTGCCCATGCCGCCGCCACTCAATCGCATGAGCAGCACCGGTGGTGGTCCTGGACAGGTGGCAGCACCGGCGCCACCACCACCGCCGCCCACATTCGGTGGTGGTGCACCGCCGCCGGCACCGCCACAGATGTTCAATGGTGGCGCTCCGGCGCCACCACAGCCACCGGCACCGCCAGCACCGCCGGCAATGGGCGGACCACCCGGGCCACCGGGTGTACTAGCAGGAGGCCCAGGCGCACCGCCGCCGCCGCCACCGCCACCTGGTCTGGGAGCTGGCGGTGCGGGCAAGAAGGACGATCCACAGGCCGATCTCATGGGTTCGCTGGCCTCGCAGCTGCAGCAGTTCAAGCTCAAAAAGAATAAGGTAAGAGTATTCGCGCTGTGGCATTCGGAGAAGGAAAACTCTTAATCCAGAGATTTGATTTTACACAGTCCACAACATCTGCTCCGGAGAGCAGCGGCGGCGGCAACAACTCCAACGGCGGCAGCGGCAATTATGGCACCATCGGGCGCAGCTCTAATGGCATGGCCTCCATGATGGACGAGATGGCCAAGACGCTGGCCCGGCGTCGTGCGCAGGCCGAGAAAAAGGAGGTGATTATAGCATAGTGTTTCTGTCATAGCGGACTCTGCTTAATGCTTGCTTTCTCTCATAGCCCGATCCTGAGCCGGAGATGAAGCAAAGACCGTGGGAGAAGTCCAACACCTTGCCACACAAGCTCAGCGGAGGCGGCAACAGCAGCGGCGGCGCGTCCACTGCGCATGGCGGCGCCAACGGCAATTCCGGCAACGGGCCGAACACAACGAACAGCGGCGGCGAGTCGCCGCGACCCATGCGCAAGCGATTCGGCAGCGCCAGCGAGGAGACCATACTCAAGGTACGATGGCGGCCTAGACACATATATATATATATATATAATATATTATTCAGGAGGAATACTAATGCTAACGGTTTCATTCTCTGCAGGTTAATGGCGATGGTCTGTCGCTGGCGTTGTCCAACAGCGATCTGGACACACTGAAGGCTGAGATTGTGCGCGAGATGCGACTGGAGATACAGAAAGTGAAAAACGAAATTATAGACGGTACGTACGGAGTTGTTCCAGGAGGCGCCAGCTAAGCCCAACTAATATGCGTCTCTCTTCTTGCAGCTATCAAATCGGAGTTCAATCGTAGATAGATCAAAATGCAGAAACACTAGCCGCACGCAGGAGGAGGGGCACGTATCACGAACTGAGTTAGAGCTGGCGCATCAGATATGAACATATTGAGAATGTGGAGTTTAAAATATATATATATATATATATATATAGATATATATACTCATCATATATAGATATTTTAAATGTATTTCAATTGAATATTTGCTAAACTGCGCCCATCGTATGAGTATTTACAAGCATATACAAATCTATATACATACCTACATAAATATATATACGCATACATATATATATATAGATCTAACTATATAGTACATAATTATAGCTTACACGCAGATGCATGTACGCAGGCAAATATATATATATATATATATATACGAGATATCAGCTTTTTACAACAACAAGGAACTTTTAGTCAAAATAATAAATGTAATTCTAATCGATTTCTAAGTTACGCAAACTGTAAACAAAAACAAACAAAATCATTTTCGTGTGAGAAAAGCAAAAAACACAAAAAACAACAATACAAAACAAAAAAAAAAAAAAAAAACTATCTAAATATGTAATTTTACAATTGTACATTATTTCTACATAAGTATAAACAATTTTAAATGTGAACAACAAAATGCAATGTCTCCTTTTTGCTCTGTGTTTGCCCTTTGCCCTTTCTTTTTGATTTCAAGTGCATTTTTAATTTCGCTGTACCAAAAACAAAAAAGAAAACATCATTAAAATATAAAAGTAAACAATCAAAAACTCATAATTATTAAACACTAAACATAAAAAACATAAGCCAAAAGAAAATTAATAAAAAGTAACAAAAAAAAAAAAAAAAAAAAGGAAACCATTTTAACACGCATCTAAACTATTCTACGGATCGCATAATACTACTGTAAACGCAGACGTATACTCACACAGACACATCCACACACACACACACACACGGCATTTAGTATTAGAATGCCATGGCAGAGCATTCTCCGAGAACTCTACATTTCCCCTTCGGTCTGACATCAGCCAGGGATTATAACTTATCGTGTTTTGAGTTTCCATTTGGTATAATTTCCCCTGGGATTCAAACACACAATTTCCTAAGTCACGATCTCATGAAACACAACACACAGACGGCACAACACGACGAACCGAGACAGAAATCAGAAATTTACTCAAGCAAAAATGTCTTCAAAACTGTTCAAAGCGGAATTGAGTGTGGTGTTCAGCACTTTTTGACAGCATTAGCGTTATACATATATATACATATAAATCTCTCTATATATACAAATACAACAGATATTGATAATCGAAACACAATATCGAAATGGGGCAGAGTTTTAGATGCCACAAGTATTACGCAAGCTTAGGCAAGGGACACGACGCAAGAAGCAACAACAACAACAACAACAACAACCAACTGACTGCTGCACTAAACGATAGACAGTAACAGCAACATAAAGCTACGGATACAGTTACAGCTAACGATAACGATAACGAAACATATAGAACTAGCCAAGTAGCCGGTATACTAGTACACCTCTCCTCCGTTAGAGACACAAATTGTTTTCCTAGTTGATCCTGAACATATTGAGTACCAATTTCAACTTCCATATACGATTAAGACTAAATAGTGAAATTTATACAACAAACTTGAAGCATACGAATATGATATATGATAATATGTATGATCTATGACATACGATTACGAAATCGCAGTAGATACTGCTGATGCGTTTAGACCATAAGGCATTAAACGAAGATGCATCTAAAGGATAACGAAAAGAGAAATGAAATGAAATGAAATTGTTTATTAAGTATATAACATTTATTTATACAACAATGATGGACATTAATTTTAAATATTGAATAATTTTTGATATATTGATTGTGCAAGGTAACGTCGATTTAGATATATATATATATATACATACATATATATTAAATCCTAGTTCTATATGTATATGGGCCGTGTATATGTAAATGTTATGATTTTTGTATTTTTATATATGATCTTTGCACTGGCTGCAACTGCAACAAAAATGAAAGCAGAAGACGAAGTAGTGGAAGAACAAAGAACTCAAGTAAACTATTTTACAGAACACCCGATGAAAATATTGAACAAGTTCTGTGCAGTTTTGGCGAGCGCAAACAATTTTTATGTATTAAATTTACTATACATATTATACACCTATATACATTCAGACAAACAAGAATGAGAAAAAACGATCAAGAAAACAACAGAAATATTCAATATACAAGAAGTACATGCATAACAACAGATATTACAAAATAGGCCTCGGCGACAGATGGCAGCAGCAGCAGCATTCAAAACTTGACTTGAGATCAAAATAAAAATAAAAATCAGCAACGGATTCATTTAGACCTAAATATAAGCGGCATAAGTTATAAGCGGACACGCACCGGAAGCGGAAATGGAGGCGGTAACAGAAGCAGAATATAATGCGTATAAGCATATTCAAAAGAACGTAAAGTGAAATAAACAAGGCGTTTGTATGTGAAAAATAACTATTTGTTTCAATTCCAAAAAAAATGCTAATTGCAGAAAATTCCAATAAGAATATGGCAAGCAAGTTGTTGCCAAATGCATAGCTTTTGAATTTCCCGCCACAGTCTCATAGCAGAGAGCTTCTGTGCATGTGGCCAGTTCTACAGTTCATTGCAAAGACTTTCAGCTGGCGTAAATACATAAAAAACAGAAAGTATAAATTATAATAAAATATATTAATATTAGAATAATATATATTTAAGGGAATAAATAAAATATATACCTTTTCAACGCGTAAGCTGCACTGCATACAAAGCCCGATTCCAGTTCGCGCTCAAGTGGTTCCGCAAGCAAGCGCCACCGGTTCGAGCCGGAACTTCGGCCGCCTATCGTTATCGAAATAAAGCTGAAGAGCTGTTAGTCTTATTGGACAGCTGAGCGCGAACGGGTGGTACGAGCGCAACTGAATTAATTGTACTGCATTTAAACAGCTGCGAAGCACATAAAACTGAAATAAATTGAAAGTGCCAAAATGAAAGCATTATAATAAATAACATGCCGAGTGCTGCGCAATATATAAATACGAAATAAACCCATTGGAACAGCCATACGCTTACAGTGCGTGTGCGTGTGCGTATGCGTGTTTGCGTGTGCGTGTGTGTGTGTTTGCGTACGTGTGTGTTTGTGTTTGGACCAGAATAAAACAGCGGCAAACCGATTGAGAAGCAAATACAAGAAGAAAAAAAAAAAAGAAACGCTGCAAAAACAAAAGAAACAAGCAAAAGTAACAATAACAACAACAACAATGAGACTGTGTGTTTGTGTGTGTGTGTGTGCGGTTAAAATTTGGCAGCGGACGACAAAATATGTAGAAAATCAAAATATTTGAAAGCATTGCGAAAAAATAAAAAATAAAATCTGCACACACAAATTAAATAAATATACTTTCGCATGCAGATAGCTGTAGGTGTGTGTGAGTGTGTGTGTGTTGTGTGCTTAGTAGTGTCCTACACATCTGCAGATTGTCAAAATTCGGCAAACATGCATACATACACATCATACACGTACGTGTGCAAACACACACACACAAGTGCTAGCCTCAATGAACCGCTGTTGTTGTTGTTGTTGGTGGCCTGGCAATGGCTTGAAATTCGGCTGTTAGCCAAGTGTAGCCTACAAACGTGGCGGCCAAAACAAAAATACAAGCATGCACATGCATGTGTACTACTAAAGTGTGTGTGTCTGTGTGTGTGTATCAATGTAACTGTGTGCGTGCGCTTATTTATGTAGCAATAAGAGTTGAGCGCAAGTCGAGCTTAGAGTCGTGACACGAAAAACAACCTAACGTTCATTTTAATCGTAGTGAATTCAACTATAAAATTTAATGAACTTCAAAAATAAATAAATAAAAATAGTAAAAAATAAATATAATGAAAAAACAATTAACAATTTATTAATTTGCTCGCCAGCTTAAAAATTTGTGCTGCTCACGCGCTCATCTCTAGCTGTGACAAATCGCATAAATTGTTATTAACTTTAATAATTAAATGGCACAATTTGATGGCTATGGAAAACCAATTAAAGCAGCGACGCGCATATTGAATTTAAATCTATTTTTTTAGCTGCGATACAATAAAATAAATTTTACAATAACTTCAATAATTGAATAAAAGTATTCTATACGATTTTATACTGAAATTAAATGTACTGTACAGGCGGCACTGCTTTGAATTCGTGCTCTCACGCGCCCATCTCTAGCTGCGATAAAATAAAATAAATTTCACAATAACTTTAACAATTAAATAAAAATATTGTATACGATTTTATATTAAAATTCGAACTATTGTACTGTCGCCTGTTTGTAATTCGTGCACTCACGCGCCCATCTCTAGCTGCGATACAAGCGCTCGGCATGCTGATTTCGATTTGTAAAGCAACCAAAATTTGAATTTGTTTATCAGCGCGACATTGAAATAATGTTGCAACAATGTCAGCGCGACTAGTTTGAGCAAACTTCAGCCAAACGTGAACACAGAAGGCAAAAACTCTATATCTGGCATACTGATATCTGATCTATGCTTCTCTCTGTTTTAGTTAATTTTACGACTTTTGTAAAGTTCATCACACGTGGACAAGGCCTGAGAAAGCTAACAGCAGCAGCAACGATAATAACCACAACTATACAAACACATAATAAATTTTAATACAAATAAAAGCAACAACTAGAGAATTAATCTGCCACGTCAAATTTGCTCAAGAGTGCGTAAAGAAATTAAACATAAATCAATTTCAAGTCACATACTAAATACGACAAATGCATTACAAGTTAAATACTAAACGACGTTATTTTTATATGATTGGAAAATAATAAGACAACGTTTTGGTTCGCTTCGGAGCTCGGCAAAAAAAATTTCGTTATCTTTTTACCAAGTGTAAAAGTTGATTGTAAATACGTAAATATTGTGAGAGTAAGCTCTGAGATACCGCTAGCACCCTCTCTCCCCTCCCCGGCAAGTGTGAGTAGACGCGACTGCTACGCAAATGTTAAATGTTTTCCCAGCTACACTCTTTGAACTCTTGCCCAATTTACATACACACATACATGCATACTACGTATAGTCCCACTGCGCGCCCCACTCCTATGTTTACTTCCCATTGATTTTTTTTCGCTTTGCGGGGCTTGAAACAAAATTTGGCTTACCGCAAAAAAAATTTGGCATACTTTCACGTGCAGCACACACAAACAATTTGATATCTATGTACATATGCATATGTATAGCAATGTATATTATGCTTTACGATACTAACAAACACACGCACACACACACACACATACCTATGTTTGGCTTGCTTAAATGTAACTAATCGATACAAGACAACTATCGGTGTGGTGCATTGACACTATCGGCAGTACTATCGCATACAATTTGTTCAATACGAAGTACGGCATTAAGACTTATTGCTGACCAATACGATAGTACTAACGATAGTAAAATAATTGCAAGCAAATTAAATGCGTTTTCTATGCAAATAATAATTGTGCTCTCTTCTCCATTCCAACAATATCAATAAACAATTAAAACAAAAATTCGGCTACAAATATTTCTACGTCTTAATTCACGGCAACTGCAACGCATATTCGTGTTCCACAAACAAAAAACAAACAAATAAACAACAACAATGGAAACAATGAATGACGTCGCCGCTGTATGGAAATGGTGAGTAAATTATGCGTAGAAAAGCAACCCTCCAGAGTCTGTAGGAATTACAGGATTGGGTTTGGCACTCTGGGTTGGGTGTGTGTTTTTATGATACTCCGTAGGCTTTGAAATTGGGTCAAATGGATGGAGGAGTAGTTAAGATTGGGGTGAAAGTATGTGGAAGAAATTACTGAATGTTAGCATAGAAAATTTCGAATTTAATTAATTAGTTAAATTTGCTACAATTATAAGATTTTATTAGTGTAGTAGTCTAAGCGCAATTTGGACTTTAATTAATTAGTTTAACTTGGTAAAAGAATATTTATTTTGAATTTTATAGTCATTTTATAATTTTATATTGCATATTCAAAATTTAATTACAAATTTTCAAAAAATCAAACTAAAAAATGTACTCCGCAATAAACATTTCCTTTTCCAATTTTATATTTAAAAACTCAAAATTTAAATTACAAACTTTTTAATTAAAAAACTTAACAAATGTTCTCCGGAATGAACAACATTCAAAATTTTATATTACAAACTTTTAAATTAAAAAACTTAAAAAAGTGCTGGAATACTCCGGAATGAACATTTCTTTTTACAGTTTTATATTTTAAATAAAAATTTTATTTACAAACTTTTCAATAAACAAACCAAAAATGCTGCAAAATTTACACTCTACAAACATTTTTGAAACTCTGCAAGTTTTTCTCTAGAAAAATAAACATTCGGCTACTTGTTGTAGGGTATTTGCTAGTGCTACAACTTTACAAAAGTAATAATAATTTTTTAGACTAACGTAATTAAATTTACAAAATGCTGGAATATATATAAATATACTTATATTTTTTTAATAAGCTACAGGATATCTACTAGTCGTGCTGCTTAACGTATTTGTACTGCTACAAAGTCATTTAACTACCCCCAATAATCCCGCTGCGAGTGCGTGCGTTGTTACACTAAACGATTGCAGCGCCTCTGCTGACTCTCCTGCCCCTTCTGCCCCCCCCCGTTACTCCTGCTGTGCTCTCTTTCCATTCTTTCTCATTGAAGTTGCAAAGCTTGCCTTATAGACACGCAGACAGCACTACTGCTGCGCCCTTTGTAGGCAGTGCCCATCCCTGGCGTTTTTCAGGCGTCAAATGTGTGTCACGGCAGATGGAAAACTTGGGCGGAGAGCGGGCCATAAATTGTGCACAGTTAAAGGCAGAAGCTACCCACAGCCGCTCCCCACTGCTGCTCCTGGTCAACCCCTAAGAGCTGGCAGTGTTTAATGCTCTTGCGCACAGCTTTCTCTCTCTCCAACACGCTTTCTCTATAACTTTACTGGATGCTCTGCCCCTGCCCTACTAATTATTAAAAATGAATTTGCTTCTGAAGGTTTCTGATTGAACTGCTGGTTAATTAATCAATTTCGCAGCCTAAGCGAGTTGCCCCGACAACGCGCGATGGTCAAAACAGAGTGCAAATACCTGCAAGACGCCAACGGACAGACAGACGGACAGTGTACACTGTGCACAAATCGTTGCGTAAATACAAATCGTTGCAAAATGTTTGCTCAGCTATTTTTTGGTAGCATGGGCTCGCCTTGTGCCTTGTGCTGCAAAAAAAAAAGAAAAGAAAATCAATATAAACAGTGTAGGGGGTCGGGTAGAGTAACAGCAAGGCGAAAGCGTAGCCGAAAAAGAGGCTTGCCGCTGCACGACCCAAATCTCAACGCGTAACCCCATGACCCGCCATGGCCCATAACCCTATCCACTGATTTACAGTCGCGTGCACGTTGATCGATTGACCCGAGTTCCGTTCTAATTATGCGTTATCCTGGCCAAATTGAATCGATAACACTGTACAGCAAAATGAAGTGGCTGCGGCTGAAACCAGTTTAGGAACTGGTACTAAATCTAACCACTATATAGATGGCTGTTAACTAGCCTAACCTATAGCTTACGGTCTAAGGTCGTTGCTAACTGTAAACCAGTGTAATTGCCAGTTGTCAGAGCCAGCTCTGAGCTCTCAGGTCTCGGTGCTCGGTTCTCAGCGTGAGACGGCAGCAAAACTAGTTACAGCTGTCGTCTTGTGTCGTGGCAAAGTCGAAAGGTTTGACAAATTATGAAAGTTGCTACGTGTGTGTGTGTGTGTGTGTGTCTGTGAATTAACAGCTGAACTTTGCTCAACTTGAACTTGCGCTCAGGTTGTTCGGTGTGTGTGTGTGTGCAAACCGAAACAGTTGAAGTAGTTTAATTCCGAGAAACATTTCATCATTTCTAGTGATTTCTCAAGCTGAACTCTACGCAGAGACCTTCTCGGGTCATGTGTCACTTGTAGTTGCAACTGTTGCAGCAATTGTGGTTGCTGCGGCTACTCTACGTATGCGTAATGCACGCCGAAGTCATTAAGCTGTGCCTGCGCAATGCGCATACGCCGCGTAACACGTAGACAATCTTCATACAGTCGGCATTTCCGGTCCGACCTGTGATGACGACGAGGAGGATGATAATAATGATGACTGAATGGAAGCACCAAATTTTGAGCAGCGCGCCCAAAATGAGAGGGTCATCAAATTGCAATTCACGCTTCATTAATAAAGTACAGTGGGCACTGGGAGAAATCTAAGAAAACAATGGAAGAATTGTACAGAAATATTATGCATAAATTTTAATTTTTGAATTGAGATACAATTGGAAATATTATATAGAAATATTAACATAAATTCAAATTTTTGAATAACTAAAAATATATCAAGAAAAATATTTAAAATTTCATTTAAAATGCAGAATAAATATATAAAAAATTAGAGATCAGAACGGAACCCACTTAGGACTCTGCTGGAAACGATGTTGTCTCTAGCTCTTGTAATCTGTGTGTTCATTTAGACAGACATACAGACGAATATGACCAAATCGACTCAGCTATTGATGTTGATCAAGAATATATATACTTTTTTAGTTTATATACAATTTTTTACACATTTTCATTGGGTATAAAAATCCTCGAAATTAGCCTAATTATATTGAATTAAAATCAAATCAAGTCACAGTAGACAAAAACAGAAATTACAATTATTTCGAGCGTAAAGGTCGCGCGCTTCCACTGTCACCTTGATCAGACTTCAATGCGCCAGTTAAAGGTCAGCATTGTAAATACATATGATTTTTAAAGAAAAAAAAAAAAAAAACAAAAATAATACATACTTTGCATGACGATAATTACTATTGACTTTCCCCGAGTTGAAATTGCACTGCAATTTGTTGTTTTAATTTCAGCTTTTTGATAAGTTGCGCGTACTAGGGGTATTTGCCTGATAAGCACTATTGCCACTTGACTCAGATCACACACTAGACACTAGTATTTGTACTACTTAATTTACTTATAATACACTCACAGACAGACGGACGCCTTATCAGCTGTCATGTGTATTTATTGCAATGACATCAGCAGGTGTCCCCGGCTCGTTTTGCATACACTGGCACAAATTATTGACCCATTACGTGAAAGAGTGCTTTTGTTTATGCGTTTATCAGCGCACTTTGAGTATTTATTGATCCGATATTCATTGGTGCTTTCACCGATAAGCGAAGCAGATAAGAGTTTCAGCTTCGACTGGCCTTTGATGAATGAATCAGCTGGTTAAGGCGCCATTCCATAGGCTTGGATGGGGCCTATTAGCACTAGTAATACCTTGCAGGTGATGTTTAGTATTTTCTGCAGTATGCTCAGGTTAATAATTATCAGCAAAAATTTATATGCCAACATTTTTTATATACATAAAAAAAATATTTATGCCACAAATTATTTTTCTAAGTTGTACTATAAAAAAAATAAATTTATAGCAAGTGAATTCCAATTATATTCATTCAGCGTAGGGGTACAACTCATCGATTTTCTATATGTATTTTTTTAGGCGACGATAAGCATCAATTGGACCATTAACACTCCTATCACGCCCGAGTCGCCAATTCAATTACACAAATTAACAATATTTCAGGCACTTTCCCATTGAACTTTATGCGGGTGTCGGCAGAGCGGGAGGCCTAGGGCCTAAGCGAGAACCAAGGGAGCAGCTGAGCCGAGCGTATTTGCTGGTTGACTTTGCGGTTGGTTAGCTACTCGGCTACTTATATCGGCAATCACCTATTGCATTGCTCAACCTCTATTTATAGCCAGGGGGTACCAAAGCAAATCGATGCTTAATAAACATTATATCTACGCATCTGAATTTAATGAGTTATTTGTTTGAGTACATTTGAAAAGTTTGCAAAATGCCTGCACCTTTCGTTATTTGCATTATGCGATAGACTATTTTAGGGTATAGCTGACTAGACATGCAATTCGAGACTATATGCAAAAGAATATAGTAGTACTATAAAGTACTATAAGTTTTTAGAATAAAAAAAAGCATTGTATATGCGACAATTTTTAATATATTTTTATATATGCTAACCTTTATAAATTAATTTAAGCTTTGCTATAATCAACGGGAAAGAGTAGTCAATATTATATATGACAAATCTTCAATATATAACTGAACTAATACTCTATGTTTGCCTATAAATCATAATATAAAATACTATAAATTTAGCTATTATAAACTAAAAGTAAAAAGGATTTTTCATAATTCCACTGAAATAAGAAGGAAGGAAAGAGTATTACGTGATTAAGAGTCAAACAGCCCTGTGCCATAAAGTACTATAAACTTAGATATAATCAGCAGAAAGTCGATGAGGAATGTTTATCAACAAAGCATTACATCGTTTAACAGTCTTTATTATCTAAAAAAAATAATCGATATGCTATAAAAATATTATAAACTTTGCCATAATCTTATGAAGGCACATGACAATTTCGATGGCTAAATAAAATTTTGCAGAACGGAAACTCTACTAAGTGATAGTACGATAAAGTCATTGCGAAATCTTTATAGCTAAACCAAGCCTATATAACTAGAAAGAGTATCAGACGTTCGCCAAGCAAAATTACAGAATTGTGACCCTTTAGCGCGACTTCAGCTTCAGTCATGTTTTAATTATAATCAGCTGACGTAATGAGTCTGAATCTGCAACGGAAACTCTGAACGGCAGTCTCATTGCCTGTGCTGATGCCCGCAGCTTATGACCCTTCTAACGGCACTTGTGGAGGCGTGGCCGCCGAGGGCAATTAAAACGCAAGTGTGCGGCTAGTCACGCCTCCTCCCACACCTACTCGTACTCCGCTGGCCTGCCATAGTTTAGTCTAGTTAATTAGAAAGCGATGCAAAGCAAAGCTGGCAACATTTTCCACTGCTCGTGCTCGTTTTGGTGCCACTGTGCAGCCGGTATTTTGTGTGCTGTCAATTAACAGGCGTAAGAACAATGAGGAACATTTGTTGTTGCTGTTGTTGCTGTGTTGCCGCTGCTTTATTAACATTTGTACACAGCTCTAGGGGCGTGCCAGCCGCGCCGCCCCCTTTGGCAACGGCGCCGTGTGTAGTGCAGTGTACTGCGGGGAGGTCAGGGAGAGGTGAGCTAAGGCAGCACACGGCATTTTCATCAGTTTCCTTTTGTTCTACTAGTCGAATGCTTAAAAATACCCACGAATACTTGTTGCTCTCGCGCCAGTTGCCAGTCACCCCTTATATACCTCCTAGGTACCTCCCCCCCCCCCCCTCACCTCTGGCAATGGGGTCAATAGACGCCAAGAGGGAGTAGCGAGAAGAGGGAAAGGCAAGGGAGGCAGATAAATCGCGCCAAGCCAAGTCAAAGTCAACGGCGCAGTAGGCATGGCGCAAGAGCAACAACCATATGTAAATACAACTTGACTGTGGCTATATATATATATATACGCTTAACATGTACATATAAATAAATGTATATGTATATATAGACAATCTGTAGAAATTGAGAAAATCTAGCAGGTGGCATTTGCGCAGGCTCCACTGTACTTGCAAATGACATGAAACAGATTCCAGATACATATGTATGTATATCTCTCTTGTGTGGCGATTTGGCTTGGGAACGAAGAACAAAAACAACAACAACAACAATAACAACAACTTTGTGATAAACATTTACCAAAGCTGGTGGAAGGGGGTTTAACAAATGGCCATTGGCCGCATATATGTCCGATATTTGGCTATAGCCTCGCCGTTAATGCAGGCAAAACATTTGCCAACATTTAAATGAAATTCAATTTTGAACAGAAACGAGAAGCGCATTGTATAAATATTAACTGCAACAAGTGCCAAGTGCCGGGAGCCTGAGGCTGTGGGGCAGAGTGCGAGACTGATTGCTGCAGGCACCAAATGCAGGCACTCAAAGTCGGAGCAGCCTGCAGTATGTTGCGCTGCGCTTAGTTAGTTTGCCTTTCGAGGCATGTACACATATATAAATATATAAATGTATATATTTGTATACAGACAATATAAATAGCCGCAAAGTTCACAAAAAACAAGCTAAACTATCGAGTTTGCTCAACATTCAGCATACCATACAATTCAAACAGTTTGCATTGTTTCGGGGGCCCCGGGTCTCATCAAGGGTCTTACGTCATTTCTTTTTTGTTTGTCGAACGAACCTCTATTTATTTACGTGTATTTACAATGGCCAGCTTCTTCGCATCTGGGAGGTGCCCTAAGGTGTATGGGTATGGCGAATGTTTGACTGCATTTGCGGCAGAGTTCTAAAGGTCTTCTGCCAGATCCACAATAGTATTATTATTGCTTCTCATAATTATCAAGAATAAGCATTAATATTAAATGTATGCGATAGTACTTTCGATATCAAATATGTATATTAATTTTACATTTATGCGATAGTACTTTCGATAGTACCGTAGCAAATATGTATATTTATTTTAAATTTATGCGATAGTACTTTCGATAGTACCGTAGCAAATATGTATATTAATTTTAAATTAATGCGTTGTACTTGCGAAAGTTCTATAGCAAAAATGTGTATAATAATATTACATTTATGCGATACTACGTACGATAGTTCTGTAGCAAATATATATAAATATTTATATTAAATTTATACGATAGTACTTATGATAGTTCTGTAGCAAAAATATATATATAAATATATTTTTAAAGCGTAGTCAATTACTACGCCTGTGTTCTCATTTTCATATATCATGCGATAGTATAAACGATAGCTTTGTATATATACTGTGGTACTTCACCTGGCGTTAGTATATACGATAGTTGCGTATGTCTACTATAGTCTTTCACATAGCCATATTCGAATTATGTATAATGCTAACAAAAATAATACTCTTATGCGATAATCCATACGATAGTTTAAAGTAGCGCATATCCAGGCTCGAGGCAGGGTATCAAAAAAGCCACACAGTTCTTTATTGTTTGATTTTTTATTTTCGGCATGTTCTGTCTTTTATTTTCGTACACGTCGCGACCCCAAAAAACAATGACGTCAATAGTTGGCCAGCCTAAGACTGCTCCAGCGCGAACAAGTCTCCCAATAGCCTCGCTCTCGCTCTCGCTCTCCCTCTCTCTCTCTCGCTGTCCCTCTCTCTGGCTCTGGACCATTGTAGAGCTCTGTGCGTCGGCGCGTACGGCTTTTCATTTAGTTTTTATTGCTTTTGTCGCCTTTTCCTAGATACAATATTATCTGAGAACGTTTCTCAGCTGAGCGAAAGATCCGAATCGCTTGAGATACACAGAAAATGCGTTATGCTTGGGGCCCTGCGAATTGTGTTCAGTTTCATTTCGGTTTGGTTTTCGAGCGTTACGAATTTTTCTTTCATTTTCTGTTGCTGCTTTAGTTTTTGCCGTGCTTTTCCCTTAGTTCAACCACAAGCACCAAATCTAATAAAAGTGAAATTATTAATAGTAGTATTTAATTTATTTATTTTTTTTAAACAATTTCGATTTTGTAACAATTTTTTGAGTGTTGTGAACGCATTTTGATTTTCTGTAAGTGCAAACGTTTTCCGTCTTTTCTTCATATTTGCTAATGAAAATTATTTTCGGGCTCTATAAATAGAACTGCTGCTAGAGCAAGTGAGAGGGCGGGATAGCGCGAACGAGAGTGCAAGGGAGACAGCGAGCACAAGATCCCAGAGCCAGTGGCAATTGTTGTTGTTGTTGTTGTGTTACGAATACATAAATATGTATGTGCGAGTACCTGATTACTAGCCCCAAAATATATGGGCCAACAGTTTCGATATCGATGTCGGGAGTACTATTGCAATTGAACTGTAGTTTTGCATAGCGGAAACGGAAATTAAAGGAATTACACTTTAATGATACGACGCGTATTATAGATTAGGCATTGAATTCTTCTAGCGGAACGTGAACAGAAACCGGAATCTCATACGCGCTTCAATACCCCGCGAGAAACTGGAAATTGAAAGATTTCCTGTTTCGAAATTCATTATGATTTTCACTGGCATCAAACAATGGAATCTGAGACTATAAAACTCACGTTGTCTTTGATCTGTGAGAATACATAAAATTACAATATTATTGCGATTAGAAAGAAGCAGTTTAAATAGTATATGTATATATAAATATATATTTTCTTGTATAGTATTAAATGTTTAACCGATCTTCTTCTTTCTCCACTTGCAGTTTAAATTTGCCTGCGGGATGATGTTGTCCGTCTGCGCAATTAAACTATGGATCTAGCAGATCAAATCGATGACTATATCTGTTCGTTCGAGGGACTTGGTGACTTAACAATGGACTCCCTAGCCATGTTTATCTTTCTGTGGGCCGTGCTGGCCCTCTTCTCTGTCTGGCTGTGCAAGCTGCTCTACCACAAGTATCTGAACAAGGGCGCCGCCAATCCGGCCAGTGCGAGCAACAGTCGCCAGAGCAGCGTGGCACCCGGTGGTGCGCTCTCTGCCGCCGGTGGGGCCAAGCCCGAGAAACGATTGTCCGAGCCACGCGACATGCTGGCCACGAAAACTAAAATCGATGATCTATCGAAAGCGGCGCCCGGTGGTGGCTCAGCGGGTCGTGGACGTTCAACGGCATCGCCCATTGGTGGTAGTGGAGGTGCAGCTGCTGGTGGACCGCGTCGTCGTGTGGTGCGTCAAAGCTCGACGGGACCGGAGAATCGCAAGAAACGCTACGTGCCACCGCCCTCGAATGTCGTGGGGCCCGAAACGGTAGGACTATTTTCGGGAATCTACTGTCTTCCAGGAGTTTTCTAATTTTGTTCTCTTTCTCTCACATTTCGTGCTTGCAGAGCTCCGTCACATGGACAAGCCAAGTGTTCCGTTGGCTCTACAGCGATCTGGTCATTGTCAACGAGCTGCTCATGTCCTGGGTGATTGCCATCAACGATACCCTGCGCAAATCTGTCGAGGAGGTGAGTCTGCCATATATATACTTATATCATATATAGGTATGACATCAGCGGCAATTTTGACATCATGCACGCTCCCACTCCCTGTCTTAGTTCCAGTTTCAGTTCCATTGCTAGTTCCATTCGGTCACCCAGTTGTGATGTCATTAGACACTTTGTCTCGCCGTGCATTGAACTCTGTTCTCAGCTTGGACCGCGACTTTCAACTTGAAATTGTTGCTGTGTCTATGCCCCACTCTCTCTCTCTCTCGCTCACTCTCAATTGCTCCGTCTCTCTCCGTTGACTTGTCGATTCACTCAGCCGTAACCGGCGTGAAAACGCGTTTTGAGCTTAGAGTTTTTTTTGATTTTTTTGTTTTTTTTGTACATTTTTTTTATCGCCTTTTATGCGGCGAGTCGTAGGCCAAGGTCAGCATTCTGTTTACCCGCATGAGGCGAATCGCTTTTTCATGCCAGTTAGTCATTCTCGCAGGTTCCCGTCATTTTATGACTTTTTTCGGATCGCGCTTTATGAACTACTTCTTTATACTTGTCGCTTACGTAATGAGTAGCTTACAACCGGCAGACAGAGAGGGAATGACAGAGAGAGAGAGAAAGGGATGCCTGCTTTAAACGAGTTTTCTGCGTAGGGACTCGAGCTCCAAGATTCCTGCTTGCTAGCAGAACTGTGAGTGTTTCAATTATATTAAAATATATGTAGATAATAAATATAAGGAACGTTACTAGATGTACGTTCCTTACTTATTACCATATATATATATATTTATTTATACATTTTATAGCAAAAAATGTAGGCATCTGCATATAGCAATTTGTTTCAGTATTTGATACTCGAGTATTTATACGACTATATTTACACTATATTCATATGAATATTTATTTATATCTATTTATTCATTTTGCAAGGATATATAGAGACGGAAGCTCGATGCATTCATCCTTTTATTCATTTTGTTAGCTATCTATCTTTCTACTAGGCTTTTAAACATTTATTATCTATACAAATATCTTTAATCTATCAATAAATCTATTTATTTGGCTTTTCATTCGTTTATCTATTAATTTATCTTTTTTATGCTCATTCAATCCACGCATCTGTTCTTCTATCCATCCACTTATTTATTTATCTATGTATCTTTTAAATCATCGATTTATCTAATCGCATCTTCATCCATTCATCGTGCTTTTAATCCTTCTCTGCATAAAACCATCCAATTATCAATTCAATTGGTCGTTCATCTGTCTATCATTTGCTCATGCATTTATTTACTATCACATTATTTATTTATCTAATCATGTTTTAATCTATCTATTGAAACATCTACCAAATTATCTATCTATACATATCTTTATCCATTTATAAAGCCTTCTTGCGTTTTATCCACAAATATATGCATTAATTTCCTCATTTATCCATCTATACATAAATTTTTCCAATACATTAATCCAATAATCCATCTATCCATCCATTTATCTACATCGATCCATTCACCAATCCATTGATGGATAAAAAGATGTGAGGCTAAGGGCTAGAAAGAAGGATGAGAGGCTAGATAAAGAAAAAGATAAAAATAGTCATTGATCTATACATACATCTATTTCTTCATTTATTAATTTATCTATCCTTTTATCCACTTATACATTAATTTGTCTATCCAGTTAAGCATATATTTATATTTCATCCATCGATTTTTCTTGCATCCTTCCATCAACCCTTACAACTATACATTCCCCTATCAAACCATCTATTTATCCATATATAAATCTATTTATATTTCGCTTCAAGCTTATCTTTATTCTATCTAATTATCCATTCTTCAATTTATTATCTATTCATACAATTATCCATCTATCCTCTCAACTATACATCCCCACATCCACTCAATTATGTAGCTATCTATATAACTAAATTCGTCCTTTTCCACATTTGCAGCATGGTGTCGCCGTGGAAGTGGTGCGCGTGCTGCCCGACAGTCCCGCGCCGGGGCTCAATAACATTTTCTGCAACTGCGAGGAGCACAATCCCGCTGAAATGGTAGGTTCCATTGCTGTCAAATTGAATGAGCTCACTAACCGTATTACCACGTATAACCCTTCGTATCACGCTCCTCTGCAGCTCATCACCTTTGACTGTGACGCAATGCCCGTGCTGCAGGTGAAGACCTTCCGGCAGAAGTCGGGCAAGGTGGAGACATCGCATTATAAGGTCACCGTGTCGCGATTCCGTGCACGCATGTCCATTCCCATGAACTACAATACGCTCAAGGGTGAGATGCGTGTCGATGGCTATCCGGACGTAAGTGCGCACAGATTGCCCCAAGACAATCCTTAAAGTCGCAGCTATATATATATATATATATTTATGTATGTTTTACAGGTGCGCATTGCCATGAACTCGGTGGGCGCCATCAAGGCCATGGATCAGGATGAGCAGCAGTTGCAGACGGTTATTAGCGATATACTGACGACGGCGCTTCGTGACACCGTCTACCCCGTGGACTTCTCCGTCTACTCCACCTGCCCGCGGGCGGAGGTGGAGCCCTTGGATTTGCCTGTAATCTATCCCGTACATTATGATTCGCTGGCGGTGAGCGTGTAGACCAATGAGAGCGTTAGTGCTCTGTCTGTCTGCCTGCCTGTCTGTCTGTCTGTCTGTCTGTCTGCCTGGCTGTGTGTGTAGTACTTGTCATCTCACACACACATGCACACTCACACATGCATTTACATTTCTCTACAGAACAGTGCTGGCCTACCCCCTTCTCTGTCTCTCTCTCTCTCTCTCTTTGTATGGTCCTCCCACACAGACAACACTTCTCATTGTTCTAACGCCACAGCAGACAAAGAAACATATACTAGTATATGTGCATATATCGTATATCGTGTCTCTCGTCTCTAGAGCAGCTCAACTATCGCTTTGTACTATCGTTTAAGCGGTATTATTAAGAGATTTTGTATTTGTTCATTCAAAATTTGATTAGTATTGAAGGGTTTCTTAAATCTACGACAGTCGTAACGATAGTTACTACTCCTACTTCTGTAACTGCTCAAATATCGCTTTTTACTAGCGTTTAAGCAGTATTTTAAGAAAATTTGTATCTTTTTATGCCAAATTTCTTTAGTATTGAAGTGTTTCTGAATCTACACGATAGTCTGAACGATAGTTAGATACCTACTTCTAGAACTGCTCAGCTATAGCTTTTTACTATCGTTTATGCAGTATTTTAAGAGAACAAGCTTTTTATTTTTTATTCCAAATTTGGGATATTCTATTTAGGATATTTCTAACGATAGTAAGTACCATGTCGCCTTTCTAATGCTTACATATTAGTTTTGCGTACTATCGTTTTAGCTGCTTAGTTGGAGTATAATTTTCATTTAGTCCAAAATCTTAAAAATCACTTAATGTTTTGACAGTCTTAACGATATTTATGTACGTTTGTTGTTGCTCTCTACGCAAGGCATAAAACTAATGTTTTTACTATCGCTGAAGCTGTTTAGTTTGAGAATCTCTCAATTTTAAATTTGTTTAGTATTTTAACTCAACGATTAATTGAGTTAACTATAAAATTTATAATAGCTCTTGCTAAAGTTATAATAATTAATATTTTCCAATTTGTTCTTGCGATAGTTTTATAAATTTAATTCTTTTATCGCGTTTCTCAGGTTGACTATAAAATCGTTTGTACAATCTTTTTTTTAATTTCTATACAAAAGTTTTACGAAGAGTCTTAAGTATCGTATGTATATACTTACCTACTATCGCTTATACAATTAAGACCTACTATCGTTAATACAATTATTAATTAGTATATTCCACTGCTATAGTCGCTGCGATAGTTTAGCCGCTCTCAGTACCCCGTGAGCTGTGCTGTCTTATGGAATTCGCCCGATTTTCGACCCTCTTCCTCACTCTTCTCTCTCTCTCTCAGCATGTTCCGTTTCAAAGTCTGCGCCAAATGCCATGCCTAAGTAAAAGTTTTCTCTCTCTGTTTCAGGGCAATCAATACTTTCAATATTACTATCACCTGTAAAGAGATACAGGGAAATTATTTTGTATATTTGTGCAAACTATTTTCAGTTGTAACCCCTTCTCTACTTCCCCTATTTCTCTCGAATAAAGGCGAATTTCATAAGCAGCTGCAAGCAGTAGTGTATTAAGTCTTCGGCATTGCAACTCTGTTAATTCCATTCACTGTCATTGCTCGCTCATTGCATGCTCGGCCCATACACGCATCTGCAGCACAACATGGAGCACGGTCTGGGCGGGGGCATACTGCGCGACTCGCAGCACATGGTCTCCGGCCGGCGGCTGCTCGTCAAGATCGTCAAGGGCGAGGGGCTGAGGGACGCGCACGAGCCCTACGTGGTCATCGAGATGGATGAGCCGGCGCAGAAGAATCAGACGGGCACGCAGCGCGGCAGCAAACCCTACTGGGACGAGCATTTCCTATTGTGAGTGAAGCGAACTTATACTTAGTCCGGGTCTAATCCTTTCTTGCTTCTTCTTTCTACAGCGAACTCTCCCCGCAGTCTGCCGAAATACTCTTCGAGGTGTACGATCGTCCCGTGATTGCCTCGGATCCGCCCAAGTTTTTGGGTCTCGGCCTGGTCGGCATCGATGAGCTGGCCGTGGGTCCGGCTTCGACGCAGCTGCTGCAGCTGCAGCCACGCCCCTATGAGACGCAGCCCGTGGTGGGTGCCATCACCGTGGACTTTGTGTTCATCGATGGCGCCGACATACCGACAACGGCGCGTCCCAATCGCCTGAAGGAGGCACTGCGTCTCAGCACGCCGGCGATCAACGAGCACATACGCAACGGCGCCGATCTGGCCGATGCGGCGGTGCGCGCTCTGCAGGACGGCGCCCTCTCCGGCTCCAGCGGCGGCGGGCAGCCCAGCAAGAGCACCCTCATCATCCACAGCGTGCAGCGGGTGAGTGTCCAGTGTCCACACTCCAGCAGGGTTCTGCTGGCCGTACTGCATTTCCTTGTCCACTCGTTTTGCCTTTTATTTGCTTATCTTTCGTTTTATCCTCTCTTTCATTTCGTCTCCTTTTGATCCGGTGATCCACCAATCCCGCACAGAACTCGAGCAGCCCAAATGCATTTAAGGTAATTCCTCCGACGCTTCTCATCGCCCGTTTTCAGTTTCTCGTTTCTTTCGTTCGAATTTGCCTCGTTGCTAATCTTCATGTCGCGACGTCTGCGAACAGCCGTGCATACATGCATATGTCGTAGTGCTGCCCAACTATCGATAGTTTCGATAAGAGTATCGAGCGTTGGCTTAATGCGTGTTGCTTTGTAGCTAACACTAGACGATATCGATTAGCTATCAAGTAAGGTTTCGATATCGACATTTGCGTAAAAATACGATATCGATGTTAGAGACTACAGAGTAAAGCTATCAGTTATCGATATTTATATCTAACTATCTATTATATAGATAAAACTGTCAATTATTCGCCATTGAAATCATATTATCACTATTCTACCTTAGCATATGTTATCGATAATATCGATTAATAGTTGAGTGTTCATTATTAATAGTATACTATCGATATTTAGTTAGAAGAAGTGAATAACGCTGTCCATTCAGTAGGTAGAGCTGTGAATTATTCGCTGTTGAAATCGTAATATCCATGTTTAGTTAAAGTATGTTATCGATAATGCATAAATGCATATCGAATAGTAGCTGATAACACTAACAGCTATTCCATTAATTTACATGTTCTTATCAATATTGATTGTCTTATAAAAAAAAAAATCCTATACTCAAAAAGAAGCTTTACGGTTATCGATTAATGCGATATATCGTTAGTTGATAGCCTTATGATTATTATTGTCAAATTAACTTCCTTAGCCAACAATGAATAGTTAAAATATTGGCGGTCTTCAGGCTTATCGAACATATCGATATATTTAGTATATGGTAAGCTGTCGGACTGAAATCGAAATATTCCCTGGCTTTATGATAATTTATTTATTTGTTATTTACTTATTTATTTGTGTATCTGATCGATTTCAAAGTTATCGAAAACTATCGATATATTTTATATATTAGCAGTTGACAGCCAAATTTTAACTAATTTACATTTGTAGCTTACTTTCGATAGCAAATGTATCGATGGTCATGCCTATCGATAGTTGCGCAGCACACGCATGTAGTAGTGACTAAATGAAGCTAATCTAAAACCAAACTTGTTTCTCGTTCCGTTTATTGATCGTTCCGCCTAACCCTGCGCTTCTCTAACCACGCCTACAACGCCCACGCCCACCACTCGCGTCACACTGGCGCCAGGTCGAGGTGAACAAAGACGGTCACGTCGAGGTCATCGAAGCCTCATCGCCCACGGAGCTCGATCAGGCCGTTGCGCAGGCCTTCGAGCGCGCAGCCAACGAGGCGGCGGCCGCTGCCGCAGCCGCTGCGGCAGATGCCGAGGGTATCACGGCGGTCGATCAGGTCGACAGTCTGGCGGCGTCGCCGCCCAGCGAATCCCCCAACGAAACAGGTAACGTGGCTAGCCTCGATGGAGAGGAGAGCACAGCCGAGGTGAGTACAGACAGAGAGAGGGACAGGGCGGGAGGGGGTTAGCATGGCATGCAGTTGCGTTGCGTTGCGTTGAATTTCCGTTTCCGCTTGCATTGAGAGCGCGCCCAAGTAACTTCCGTTTCCGCTTGCAGTTTGGCCAGCCGAACGCTGCGTCGTCGCCCAATGGCAGCGGCTACCACAACAACTACAGCCTCAACGGCAGCAACAATCTCACCGGGCAAAGCAACGGCAGCGGCTACAACTCCAGCAGTCTGACCCGCAACGGCGCCGGCCTCCTGCAGCAGTCGCTGCAACAGCAGCAGCAGCTGCAGCAGCAGTCCGGGCTGCAGTCCGGCCTGGAGCTGGACGATCGTGGGCGCAGCAAAAAACGTAATTTCTTTGGCACCCTCAAGAAGCGGCTTAGCCGCTCCAAGACCCGCACCCTCTCGGCCGATCAGCCCAATAACAACCATAATAAATCACAATCAGCCAATACAACAACAAACGCAACAACAACAACAGCCACAGGAATCACTAGAACCAACCAAGGAACCCTCAATGGTGAATCTTCCCGTTCATTATCTGTCGATCGTGCAACTCTGTCTAAAAGCAATTCACTTGGTAATTACCCCCCCAACAACCCATTCACACTCGTCTCTCACACACACGCACACACACACTTACGCACACTCACTCACTCGCACACGCGCACACACAGCCAAACGCTTTGACATTACGAAATTTTTAGATTATTATATGAAAATGTTGTGGCTCATGGAACTGCTATAAAAACTATCGTTAAGCTGAGAAAAGCATCTTAATTAAGTCGATAGTATTGCTATACCACTGTGCTAATATATATCGCAAAAAAGAGCATTAATTAATACTACTCTCCTAATATTTGCTAAGCTTTCGACGAACTATCGCTAAGCTAAGAAAAGCATATTAATGAATACGATAGTATTGATATACTACTTTGCTTATATGTAGCAAAAAAAAAGGATATTAATTAATACGATAGCATGAATATACTTCAATGCTAATATTTGCTAAGCTATCGCTAAACTATCACTTAGCTAAGACTCTGAATTAATACGATAGTAGTACATAAATATGTTTAGCATTTATTTATGCAACGCTAAGCAAAAGAATGTTCTTCTTCTAATAGCTATAAAATACATTTCGTAAACGATAGTAAGGCGATAGTATGCCAGTCTGACAAATGGCGAAGCTTCCGTACAGCTGAAGTTTGTAAAGTATATAAGTATTTTTAAAATATATAAAGTATACATGCTAAGCTATCGCTAGATAGAGCGATAGTAAGGCAATAGTATATCAGTCTAACAAGGGCTTACAATTAAGTAAGGCGGACGATACTCGCGCTTTATTTAATTTAAAGTATTAAAACTTGTTCACTTCATGCGCTTGTCGATACTTTTACAATACTATTGAAACTAATGCTATATAAAAATGTTACTAAAGTGTGTACAAAAGCTTTACAGAACAGTAGCTGGCAATAGTAATAGCGATATTTTCATTGCGATTCTGATTTAATAACCTATCGCACAATATAATAAAAAAAGTAAGTTCTATATGTTTACGGTTTATAATTTTAATGCAAATATCTTTAGTGACACGATAAATATTTCACAATTTTTTTTGCCGATATTATTATTGAAATAAGTCTAGTTCCTTGCGACTTATTGGAACGATAATTAAATAATTTCTCATACTATCGGCATACAATTTGTGAAATTTTTATCGTGTCACTTAAGATGTTTGCATAAAAATTATAAGCCGTAAACATATAATACTGTCGACAGCAACAGCGATAGTTTGTAGCAATACGATGCAATGCCAATTCAAAAAAATATCGCAACATATTCAGATCAGAACATTTTTCAACATTCCTGGGCCTTTTGTTCATAGCACCTGCATAACTGATTTGTTCAGCACCTTTGTAAGTGGTATATATAGATAATGTATCTGGATTTATATATATCACACTAATCCATGTCACATTCCAAATGTATACCTTCTGTATCCTTACGCATAACTTTGTTCTATTCTCTCTTCCATTTTCGAAACGCTAACGAAATCTGTTCCCAACACAAATCTTATCTGTATGTACCTATCCGTATATCGTATACTACTTCTATCTATGTACTTTGTATTTGTAAATATTTGAATAATTTCTATACATTTGCCTACAAAACACAAACACACACACACACGCACACACGTGCGAAACTGATCTCAATTTATTCGATATTTAATTTTAAAATAATCTATTTTCATTTCTCTACAATTATTTTATGATTTTTGGATTTCTTCTTTTTAATTTCATATGTGGCAAATAATTATTTGATTGGTTCCGTCAATTTTCTGGTCTTTCTGGTGTTTTGTGTGTATATCTCTATATTGCTCTATCAAAAAAACCAACAACAACAACAACAACTAAAAACGGCCACGCTTTCGGCTATGGATATATATATATATATACTTAAATATAAACCCACACACATGAATATGAATATAACACCACCACCACCACCAACAACAACAACAACAACATCACTAAAACCAGGACCCCGCATGGGCATAGGCTCGTCCATGACCGACCACTCACGACGCTCTTCAATTTCAGAATCATCGGCCATGTCAGGTTTCTCCTCGGCCAGCAATAAGACCTACGTCCACGAAGCGTCCACATTGGTCCTGGAGACCGTCGAGAATGGCGTCAAGCGGTGAGTGTGATCGATTCCGTTAATAAGCATATAGTTATATATTTATTGTACTAATTGTAACTATCGTTTGTTGCCGATAGTCATTTCATTGTGCCGCTGGCAATTGCACAAAGGCCACGCTGGCGTCGCAAGGGCACCAAGCTGCACATCTACAACGATCACACCTTCATTGCCAAGCATTTGAGCGGGTGAGTACTGTAGGGCCTCTCCAAGACCAATCTCTAGCATAGTTTAAAGAGACATAGAGACAGTTGGCTGTTTTTTCTGACCATCACTGTAATTCTTAACATTGCAGCAGCAGAATCTCTCAGCTGTAAGCGTCTGTCATTAGCAGTATGCGAGGGCATGTTAATAACAGTACATAAATGCTAGGCTTACAGAGTGCCTCTTTTTGCTAGCCGACACTGTAGTTCATAACATTGCAGAGGCAATATTCCCCTACTGTTACAGGCTGTTAATTACAACAGACGTAGCTATGTTAATAAAAGTACAGAAATATAAAGTTTCAAAAAGTGCAGAAACTCTAGTAATTCAATGCAGCTTTTTCGGAACACCACTGTAATTTATACATTACAAGCTGTTGTTTACAGCATACGTTTAAGCAGTTTAAAAGAGTTGAAAAAGTCTATAGTCTATAGAATAGTCCAGCACTGTAATGCATAACATTACAGAGGCTCTCTACAGCAAACTGCTAATAACAGTACAATCAAGTTTGAAAAAGTAGTTCTGCTCTCTGTAGCGTTACACTCGCTGCAGCCAGCAAAATTAAACTGTTTTCCTAGCTAATTCAATATTTTGCACTTACAGCAGCGGCCTACAATGCTCCATCTGCATGAAGTCCATACCCAGGCGACCGGGCAAGCAGGGCTACGAGTGCCGCGACTGTCAGCTGATCTGTCACAAGCAATGTCATATACGGGCGCCACAGGCGTGTCCCAATCCCACAGTACTCTCCATGGAACTGTAAGTTAGCAACGCTTGCATTGCGATACTTTAGCTCTTTTTATTTATTTTTTTTTTCTTTAAGAATTTATGATTTCGTAGTTAATTTTCATTTAATTCATTTAATTTTGGTGGTCGGCCCTAATATTGACATAACTAATTTAAAACTTTATTTTATTTTTTCTCTTTTTACACACACACACACACACACGCGAAAAACAAACACACACACACACACATATAAACAAACAAAATTCCCGAACTCCTTCCCCCGCCCTGCAAAATGTAGAACCTCATTTCCGGTACTCACAGAGCGAGATTTGAATCTAGTTAACTGAAGCAAAGAGATATATATATACCATATATATATATGAATATATACTTAACTTAATACTCTATCTATGAATTTATTATAATGTCCGCTAAATGCAGTTTAATACTTATGATTATATGCAATTTGATTTGTATACAAAACCAAAATCGAAACGTATTTTTTGTCGAGCTTCTTTGGCAGTTGCGAATTGGCGTCAAGTTGGTTGCACAAGTATTTAGTCGATGTATTTTTGCGCAGTGTACTCATAACCAATGCTTACGCTAGCTTTCTTTCACATTAACCCTTAACTGTTACTCGATCTGTTAACTCGCACACTTAACATACACTTAACATACGCCTAACATTTCGCACACAATTCTAACAAAATCTGATGTTTTTCTCTTTCAACACGAACAAACGACAACAAAATACCAAAAAAAAAAAAAAAAAATAATATAAAATAAAAAATCACATAAACAAAATGTCATGGAGACAGGATGCCTAATGAGCCGTAAACTTAAGTGCACAATTTAAACGTAGTAGGGGTTAAGCGAGGGAAAATAACAGCAGCGATTTTAGACGCCAGCGCAAACTGTCAAGATTATAATAATACGTTTTTAGGTTCGTCCTTGTCCATAAACTTGGGAAAATGGGTAAGCCTTTCCATTCGCATGGAGTTCCGCTTTCGTTGTTCTCGTCACCACACAAAATTAACACACACGGAAATCGCATGACAACGCTAAAAATTCGATTAATTTTACTCGAAATTCCATTTGCATAAAACTAAAAATGGGAATAACTTGCTTTTCGTTCTCTCGTTTCTCGTTCTAATCTGATATTCGATGGTCTATGGCTCAATTTTAATAACGCTGTTCGATCTCTCTTTCCACAGCACGAAACTAAACTCAGCTGCGGCGGATCGCAGCATTAGGAAATTGTGAAGCGGGCTGAACTGCTGCAGAGCTCTACGAATCGAAATAATTATTTTTACCTACTAGTTGGCATTAATTCTTAATCCCTAAGCGAGAAGAGTCGGCGGAGCAGATTTGAATTTCTTGAACCCACACTGCAGACTTGCGTACGTCGCATGCGTATGCGTATGTTTGTCTATGAATCTAAACTAAAACTAAAACTAAATCGAAACTAAACTAAACTACACTAAACTGTAATTATGTTATTTATTTTATACACGAGTGCAATAATTTGGTTTTGTTTTCACTGCGTCGACAGGAGTTTGGAATTTTTTATACCATCACGAATAGTAATTGTACAAAATACCGAAACAAACAACAACATTTTTGAATACAAATAAATATGTGCAAATTGAAAGGAAACGTTTTTTTTTTGTATTCAAATTGTAACGGTGGTCCGCCTTGTGATGGGTTGCACTTTCCGGCAGCACAGGTGGCAACGCTGTAGCATTTTTATTTGCCTGCTTAACAGTGCCAGATTGAGTTAACAGCGGCTTTTACAACAGCTGTGGATAGTGGTCAACGAAATTATGCAAACTATTGAGTTTTGCTCGCTGCTGGTATAAATAAAACTTGATGCATTGTTAATGGTGACATTACTGGCATTATTGCAGTTCCAGCGCATTTTTAACAGTGCCAGTTGAGTACAAACAATGCTGGTGGTGACTGCTGCATGTTAACGCTTAACAGTACAGCATTATGTTAGATTCTTTGGCTGTAGTTGTAGATTTTTTGTTCTCGCGCTGCACTCGTCGCTTGGTCGCGCGCTCGTGTGTGTGTGTGTTTGTGCCCGTGGTGCGTAAAAATTATTCACAAAAATTGGGTAGAAAATTGTTGGAGCCAGCACGTGTGTGTGCACTAAACAAAAGTGCAGGCGAACGCAGAGTGCTAAGCAGCTAACGCTAGCCCCACCACAACAACAACAACAAATAACGCTGCATTGTAAGTGTGCCCAGGAAACGACAAACGACAAAGACACGCCTCGACATGCTCGAAAATCATACGGCAGCAAGCTGAAGCGTATGGGAAAGGAGTGCAGGGGAGTGCAGAGAGAGAGAGAGAGTGAGAAAAAGAAACACAGAGTCTCAACGGCAACGTTGCCCGTTGTTTTCGTCTTGTTGTCGCGTGTTTGTGTGCGTGTGTGCGTATGCTCTGCGCTGTGTTTGCCAACGCCGCCGTGTCTGTCGCCAGTCCGTGTGTGTCTGTGTGTGTGTGTGTCTTTGCGTGCGTGCGTGTGTGTGCGTTATATTTCCAATTGGCATCTGTTTATGCTGCAAGTATGAATTACTAATACTAATGCGACAGCATAAAACGCATTCTGATCGTCCCATACAATTATAGCACTACAAACAACAACAACAGCAACAACAAATAAAAAAAAAAGTAATACGAAATTAAGCGCAAATTTTTTGTCGTCGCTGCGCTGCGCCGCGCCGCGCTGCCACTTGTTTTTCCACTTTTGCGACCGCGACGCCGATGTCGATGCCTCAGTCGACGCCTCAGCCGCGCCGCGCCGCACCGCTCTCGCTTTCTCTCGCACACTGCAACGCCAACGCCAACGCAGCGTCATCGTCAACGCGCCGCGTCGCGTTTATCATTATTCTTGTTTGTAGTTGTATTTGCCATTGTTGCTGTTGTTGTAGTTGTTGTAGTTGTTTTTGTTTTTGTTGCCGCGTACGCTTTGATTTCGCTTAGATTCTTCTATTATATGCCGTTGTTACGCGCCGCGTCTGTGCCTGTGCCTGTGTGTGTGTGTTATTTTGTTTGTGCTTCGAGCTCTTGTGTTTGTATTGGTAACGTCGAGCTAATTTCGATTTTCATCCGAATTCCAGTTCTATAAATACGCAAATAGTTAAACGTTACGCAACACCTTCTCAAGCAAAATGCAACAATATTCCACCATTAACAATTACTGAAAATTGATAAAAAAAAAAAACCAACAACAACAAAACAGCGAAGTAACGCAGCGCCCAAGCAGCGCAGCAGGCGGCACAGCGAAAAGCACAGCAGCCCAACAACAACAAGAGGAACAGCTGAAGCAGCAGTCGCAGCAGCAGCAGCAGCAGTCGCAGCAGCGCTGCTCACAGCGTCTACGTCATGGCCGGCGCTCATAGTCACCACAATGCCAATTTGCTCAGCTCGGACATTTCGCGACGCAATCCACAGGATGAGTACGAGCTCATACAGAAAATTGGCTCTGGCACCTATGGCGACGTCTACAAGGTGAGCTCCAACTATTATTCAACTCTTTTGAAGCGATCCCCCACACCCTCCACTTACGGCCAGTGCTGCCAATCTGCCTGGCTGGCTGACTGCTCTGACACTCCCACCACACCCACACATAGACCAGGCGCCACTTTGTTGAAAATTCTTTAAAGAATGCGTTCCACTCGCTGTCTCTCACCCACACACACACACACACACGCACGCACGCATGCAGCATGTTTGCAATTTAGAATTTATGTTTGTATGCTCGCGCGCGCGTGTGTGTGTGTGTGTGTGTGTATGTGTGCTCTTAGCTTCCACACCGCCCTGCGCTTTTGTTTTGCTTTGCATTCCTGCTGCATTTGCTGCCGAGGCTTCTGTTGCCGCCTCTATTGCTGCGTCTGCTCCGCATCTGCATGAGTGCACGTGCAGCCGCTTTGGTTACCCATTCAGCATACCCCCTCCCCCCCTTTCCCGACCGAAAGCAGCCTCTGCTTGTACATTCATTTGTACATCTGTTTGCTCCGCATGGCTCCATTGCAGCATGGCGCTGCTTCTACTGCTGCTTCTGCTACTGGTAAATATGCGACTTTCAAGCAGATTTTTTCGCTTCTTTGTGTTTATTTTGCTGCCCGTCGAGTGTCGACGTTGACGTCGCCGTCGACGTCGCTGCACAAAATATGACAAATACTACGTAAAAAGGGAGCCTGGCCTTGCACTTTAAAAGCGGAAGAAGAAGCGTGCGCTTCTCATCGTCCAATGGGGGCGGCTGCGCTGGCGGTGGGTGTGGTCATAATGCGTTTCTGTTGTAACACGCTAGTGGGGGAGGGAGCAAAAAAAAAGTTGGCAAAAGAATGCTAAAACACAGAGAACTGCACAATTTCTTCCGCTTGCCTCCGCTCCATTCCCACACTGCGCTGATGATTATTCACCACAAGAGCAGAGCAGAGCAGAGGCACGCGTTCTTGCGCATTGATTATACGGATTAATAACAGTCCCGAATGTTTGTATTTATGTGTTTATGTTTACCCATCTGCATTTCAGTGTGTACTCAAGTGTGTGTGTGTGTGTTTCAGACAGTTACAGATACAGGCACAGATACAGATACAAATAATAAGTGGGGAAGGCTGCAGTGTTGCTATCCCAACTGCTAGATACTATTCATTGACTTTAGGCATTTCAAAAATATTTCAAATATTTATATTTATTTATTTGTTTATATATTTATATTCAAATCATAATTTCTGTGTTAATTATCTGATTTGGTAGTGTAGTCTGCCTGTCACATATACTACGAGGGTCGTTCAATGAGTCCTTAGAAAATGCGAGTGAAGAAATCCGAAATCCTATTTTTTGGACGGGATAAAAATGTTGGAAAAACGATTGGCAAAGTGTGTAGAGCTAAAAGGGGACTATGTTGAAAAATAAAAAAAAATTTCTGCAAAAAACAGTGTTTTTATATTTATTATTATTATTTATTTTTTTCTGAAGACATATTGAACGACCCACGTATGATATATGTATTTACACAAAGCTTATATACCATTTTCAGTGGGAAAAGGTATATTAACACTGCTACCGCTGGCCACACAAATAAATATGTTCTGTTGGGAAGTAAAAAATGTTATAAATCATAATCAATCATGAAGTATAACTACAAATATCAAGTGGAGAAAGCTGCAGTCTAGCGCACTCGACTCTTAGATACCATTCATTGACTTTAGGCATTTTAAAAACATGCCAAATATTATAATTTTTGTTTTATTTAAGAGATTTGATTGTGGGTTGTATATATCCTACTGTATAGTCTGCCTGTCTCATATTTTGTATTTACACAAAGCTAATACACCATTTTCAATGGGAAAAGGTATATAAATACTGTTCTGTTACAAATCAGAATCAATCATGAAGTACAACTTGAAAGTACAATTTTATTTCCAATATATTTTTATATTCTTAGCAATTTGGAATATTTCGGTGTAGGTGTTCACTCTCAACCTTTCACATTCATATTGAATGGTAAATTAGTCAACCAAACGAAGCATCGCACTGAAATTGCTACGGTTTAGTGTGGGGCGAATATTTGTTCGCATCTGTGTGTGTGTGCCTGTGTGTGTGTGTGTGTGTAGGAACATATGCGTGTCTGTATTGCTGCACTTCAGCTGCTGTTCTGTTTTTTATATTCTTTTTGTTGTATTTTTGTATGCGTCATGCGCCAAAGCCAACTGCGCATGAATCCAGAGTTGGTCGTCTTTGCTGTCCCAGGTCCCCCTACCCCAGTCCCCCGTCCCCTGTCAACTGTGCCCTGTGCCTTTTTCCCTTGCCAATCTTGGCACATTTATTTATTTGCACATGCGGAATTTGTTGTACTCATGCTGGAATTTATGGTGCCACACACATCACCATAGCAGGCGTGCTCCCTCGCGCGCTCTCTTTCTCTCTCTCTGTCTGTCTGTCTCACTTTGTCTCTCTCTTTCTCTGCCATACAAATGCGTATCATATGCAAAAGTTCTTTGGCTCTTTGTGGAGCGTTGCATTGTGTTTTGTATTTATTTGAACTTTAAATGCTGCAAAAATAGAGATGGTATTTTTGTCTAGATTTATTGGGTGGAAAAACAGAGTCTTATGGAGTATTTGAATGACACTCTGGCAAGTATTTTCGAAAATTGTGAATTATTGTTGCGCAAACAGCAGCTTTCCACATTTTATTTATGCTTTTCCTTGCTCTATAAATTGTTGGTATGTTTGTTAAATACGATGAAAGATGAGATAAAGATTTATATACATGTCAGTCGGTTTTATTATCGCCTCTCCATTAGCTTTGACATTAGCTGAACTTTGCAATAATTGCACGCCATACGAGAATTTCATTTCATTAATCAAAACCCGTCATCAGGCAAGGGGGGGGGGGGGCTTCTTCTTTTGACTTATTGGCAATATCAATTTACAGTCGCAGCAACGACAAAATAAACTGACAAAAGTTCAAATGTTTCAATTTACTTGGGGCCAGCCGAAAAAACACAAGAACAAATAGTACAGTCAAGCTGCGCGAATAACGAACTGCATGCAGGAAATTTTAGTATTCTACTTTATTTAGCTTAAAATATTATAATATAATATAATATTTTTATTATTATATTATGCTATGAATATATCATTATATATTGCTTATTCCTTTTTTTAATTTATTTAAAAGAATAAGAATAGCATAAATTAATTTCATTTTGTCATGTATAAATAGTTTTTTTTTTTTTTGCTTTTAATTGTTATAAATGTTACATCTGTGCAACTATCGAGCCTCCACTGTGCCTATAAATTGTCATTAGGCGGACAAAGGGCCAGAATTAGTGGGAAAGCAGCAGAAGCTTCTTCAGGAAGAGCAGGAAACAAACAAACAGTGCACTAGAAATGGCAAATAAATTGCACAACAAGTCAGAGTTGTGGGCGGAGCCAAAAGGGGGGAGGAGTTCAGGGCAGACAAGGAGCCAGGCAGCAGCAGGAGTAGGCGCAACTAAGCGAGAAGCTTTTCATTATCGGGCGAGAGCGCCAAACAAAGTCTACTTAAAGGCGCGAATAAGAGCGAAAGGAAACTCAAGTAGAAGAAATAGAGAAGTAGCAGAACAAGAAGAAGAAGAAGTGCCAGTTACAGTTACAGTTATGCAATGAAATATTGCGCACACACATACACACACACCTAAACACACACAGCCGCACACTTGTACATTTGTATGATGATTGCCTTAGCCAGGCACTTGACTTCTCTATACATTGTTGCCATTGTTGTTGCTCGTTGTTTGTTGTTCTTGTTGCCGTTGCTGTTGTTGTTGTTGCTTCTGCTGCTATTCAGCTACACATTTTTACAATCAACGTAGTCATTGTTGAGTTTGTTTTTGTTTTTGTTGCGCACGCAACACGCATGAAAACATGAAAAAATTGGCGCAAACCACTCGACTAGAGGGCGGTGAGTGGGCTGAGTAGTGCCTGGATGAGTGGGTGGTGCTGTTGCTGGTGTTGGGTTGAGCAGAGGTGAGCTCCCTGGCTATGGAGAAATGAGAAAATGAGAATAGAAAAGAAGCAAGTGTAGTAAATTGAAGCAGTGCATTGAAGTGTCAGAGAAAACCAGCAGAAAGGCTGGGCAGAAGGAGGCACTGCACACACGGTGGGCGTGTCAGTGCGTGTGTGTGTGTGTTGGTAGGTATGCCAGCACGCACATGCATTTGTTTGCCTGAATGCATTTATTTCTGCATAAATTACACAAGAAATGAAAACTGTTTAAAAATTGCGCAAGTTTCGACTGAAATGCAATTGAAAGTACGCACAATGCTGCAAGCAATGAGAAACTAATGATATCAAATCAAAACAAAAGGCAGAGTAAGCCATCAACTAGACAATTTTGCCAGTTTTGCCAGTATTGGCAATTCTCTTCCTCTGTTTGAGCGCTTCCAAACACAAACAAATCAGCGGCAATCATTCGCACTATGTAAACGCTACAACTTTGTCAAGCTGCAGCCGGGGGCATGGGCCAGAGAGCGGGCAAATGGCCAAAAAAGCTTCGCCTTGAACTGCGTTACGTCTCAACGAGCACGAGCCGAGCAGGAGAGAGAGAGAGAGAGAGAGAGAGGGAGTGGGGGTGGGAGAGCGACAACAATAGAAGTGAAATTGAATGGACAACGAATGGGACCAAAGCAAACAGAGAATGTCAAAGGGTTTACTCTCAGATTTTTCGCGGCAGACTCCCATGCCCGCACGGCCCTACGACCCCACGACCCTAGCGCTCACCTCCCCTTCAGTCTTTCGGCCAGTCGAGCACAAAACAAAACAATGTAAACACATGAACACAAAACGTTTTCGCAGATCCCTGGCTGAAGGAATATGCTGCGTTTTGGCGGCCATATGCAAATTGGCAGAGCACTGGCATGGGGGGGGGGGAGGAGGGACAGGGAGCACAGTTCAGAGTCGTCGCACCTGGTGACACGCATTTTCAACGGCGCAAGATTTAAATATTTCATGCAGAATGCTAGGAAAAGCGACGCAGGCAATGGGCAACCCTTGATTTGCTCAGAATAACAACAACAATAGCAGGCAGGAAAAGCTGCAGAGCGAGAGAAAGAGAGGGAGTGGGAGTGGGGTAGGGCAACCCATTGACCTAATTTCGCGTTGTAATAACGGGTTGACGTGGTTATGTGTGCCCGGTTTGTTTAGGTTATGTTTGGTTGGGATAGAGGCGGCTGCTCTGGTTCTGGTCCTCTTCCTGATGCTAGGTTTGCGATTGTGATTGTGGCTGTGCTGCTACTACTGCTGCATGGGGGCGTGCACGTGGGCGTGTTGTGGACACTCGCTGGCGTGCCCGGACAACAACAACTCAACTAAGGCAACAAACCGTGGCTGCAACTGACTTTTAGTTTGTTTCCCAAAAACTTGTCAAAGCGACGGAACTAGCTCCAGGGGAATTGAAACGTTTAGTGCCCGAAATTGCTGGAAACACCAACCAAACCCAACCCAAGCCGTCAGCCTTCCCTTTGGATCTCAACTCCAGTTGACCCTAACTAATCCAGTTGCCAAATCAACTTAAAATGAACGAAATTTAAGTAAAATACCCGACGTTCGTTGCTTTTATCCCTCTGCCCGCAAATCCCAGTTGTGCAAATATTGGGGGCCATTCTCCAGCTCCATCTTCTGCTTCCGACTCCACCCTAGCGGCTTTAAAGCATTTTCAGTATTTTAGCACTGTGTGTGAATGTGTGTTGCCACGCCCCTTTGCTGCCCGGAACCGGCATCAGCAGCCATCCCAAAAGCGAAATAAAAAAGGTAATCCAAGCCCTTTTTTATATTTTTTGTTGCTGCTTGTTGTACTTAGGAAGAGGTAAAGTCACATCCTTTTTATGCCATTTGTCTGTCGCCCACGACGGGTGACTGGCAATGGGCGTGCCGCCTGCCAGCTTTTATGCCACTTTGATATCATTTTAGGTGGCAGGATCTGTCCTAGCCTCCTCTCTCTCTCGTTGTGTCTGCTCAACTATTCCCTTTACGCTTGCAGATCTTTCATTTTGTATCTTTTAATTCGTATCTCGGGTCTGTCGCATTTATCATTGGGGATGCAGTGAAGCGGAAAGTATGCGATACTATTGAAACGTTGCGATAGTCCAAATGTAATTTATACAAAGGATTTTTAGAGTGGTGTATGCAAGTATATATCATTGTTATATGTTCAAAAAAAAAAAAAAAAAAAAAAACGCTCATTTCATACCGGTACACCTGGTAGCTTCAATTGTAATTTAAGCTATATATATATATATATATATATATATCTGTCAGATCTATCGACTGACAGTTGCCTTATTAGTTTTTATCAGCTCTAAGTATCCGATTTCGGCTGCTGTCGCTGCTTCCGCCTATGCTTTTCTGTTTGGCATCTATGCTCTTGCCAATTTTGGACATTTCTTTGAATATCGAACAGAGACACAACTACTTGAGTTGCAGCCCCCTCCCACATGGCATCCTTTTAGCAAGTCGAAGGTTACAGAGTCGGCACTTAAATTGGATATATGCCAGAGCCGCAAAGCTATACTCAGAGCCTGTCTGGCATGTCCTTGATTCGCTTCTCGCATCGCATCCCAAAAAGGAAGTATTTATAGTTGTTGTGCTCTTCAGCTTGTTATTTGGCCAATTTTACCATCATTTGGCTGTCGTCTGGACGGCATCTCAAACAGTCTGTGCCTGTATGCGTATCAGTGTGTGTGTGTGTGTGTGTGCGTGTGTTAGCTAACATGACGTTGCCAAAACTTTGCCCTTTGCCGCGGGGCTTAGCTCCATCCCATTCCTATCGCCGTCAAGTCAAGCCTTTTAGCTGCCGCGCCACGACTGAAGCTGCAAAAGTTTGCTACGGCTTACAGTGGAGTTTGAGGCCCAAGAATTTGCCATATTAAAATCGTCAATGGCAGAAACTTTATTTGGAAATATTATTAACTTGCCTCGAGTCGAAAATATTCCTTCTGAGGAGTATGGGAAAAGTTATGCACTCATGGGAGCAGCGACAACGTTGCGCATGCGCAAAGAAAACCAGAGAGAAGAGTGTGAGGTAGAGTGAGAAGAAAGGGAAAAACAAGCTTGTGAACTGCAAAAGCAAAAAGTGTAGAGTAGAGTGTAGAGCAGAGAGTGCAGTAGTGAGAATGCCTTGCAGAATAGGGATTAGACTAGAGCAGAGCTTAGAGAGTAAAAGCTGAGCAGATTAAAAATCAGGGATTAGAAAGCAGAAGAAAGTAAGGTATACTAAGGAAGAGTAATTTATAGATGATTGCGCTGGGGAAAAGTATGAATATTTGCTACTCTCTCTTACGCTTTTCTCTCATTCTCTGCCATTAACAGTGCAACAAACTTGGTGGAACTGTCATTATATCTACACACAAAATCTGCCATGTTGCAAGTTTCGTTTGACTTTTTCTATCAAATTTTATAATACCGCTGAGCGGGTGCAGCCAGTTAGTTCCAGTGCACAGCGGAGGGCGAGAATTAGGCGGGGTGGAGATGCGGGATGCGACAACCGCTGCACAGAAGTCAACTTGACCGCGAGTTGTCGCTGGCGATGTCGTTGTCGTTGTCGTTGTCGTTGCCTCGGGGAAGTTGATTAAAAACTTGTAAAATTATGCAAGTAAAATGAGCTATTTACAACGGCTGCTGTGTGTCGCTAGAGCCCCTACTTCCCCTGCTGCCTTGCTGGCGTGGCTTGCAAGAGGGCAGCGCGGGTGCGAGAGGTTTCATAATCGGGAGCAAAAAGTTTGGCGTTTGTTGCTTTCCATAATTTCATTAGTCGTCGGGGGCTGTTGAGCCAAAAACTTTGCCAGCTGCAAACAAATTCGCATTAAAATATGTAATTCCAATGCGCTCCCTTGCACTTGGCCGTCTCTTCTGCCGCCCTCACACTACCTCCACATGGTGTCTGCCAAAGGGATGGGCAATGAGAATTAAGTGGAAGACCGGAAAAAGTTTGGACTAGTAGTAAATTCATTTCCAACAGCTGGAGATGCAAAATCGATTTAGAGCCGCAACCAACAGCTGCGCCTAATTATGAAATTGAAAAGCAACTCAAGTAAAAACAACAAAAAAAAAACTGAAAAAGTAGCTACAACAACAACAACAACAATTATCTGCGCAATTTATAGCACATCAGGCGCATTAGTCAAACTATTCACGTTGTCAGCTCTAACATCATCAGCGGACTATAAACTTAAGTGTAGAGGAGAAAGGCAGGGTAGCTGTTTGAGCTGTGATTAAATGTAGACAGTAGTCACAGGTAGTAGCAATGGAAATGGTTGAGGTTTATAAGTACAATATGCAGATGTATGCTTACCATAGTTATTTGATTTTATATATATTCTGAGTCTGTAGATATTTATAGCTGAGGTTTTCATTGAACAAACAAAAATATATTCTATAAATTTGTATTACTGCATACGAATGTGTCAGTTTACTTCCGTCTATACATATCTCTCACTGGATAATCCCTACTTTATTGGTCTCTCTCTCTCTCTCAGATGACGCCATAAGTTTCCCGCAGCCTGACCATTAGCTAGTCTCAACGGGGCTTAGGAAATACTTGTGAAAATAGTGATTAACCCTAAAAGCGATTTGCATAAGCAGCGCACGCATAATTAATCAGCATTTGTCCGGGCCATTATGAGCGGGCGGGTGCCGCCACTGGGCAGGACTATTGCTCTCGGGTAGGCAAATAAAAACAAGAAAAAAACGCAAACAGTAAACCGCAAAACACTAAACTGACTTTAATTGAAAGAGACATGACGAAATTATTAAAATTATTAAGCCCGACAGTTCGCGCTGGGCGCGCGTTGAGATGAGCGATGGAGGAGCGTGATGAAAATGTTTGAGAAGCTGCTGTCAAAGCGCCCGAGAGGAATTTCCAAAACAGAGAAACGGGAGGGAAAAGCAGACACAAAAATACAATTAAGTAAAATAATTGCGTTTGAAGTAAACTTTGTGACATGCCAGGCCCCCCAGAGAGGCAGAAAGAAAGCAGAGAAAAAGAGAGACAGATGGCGGGAGAGAGAGAAAGAGAGAGATACGAAATGAAATTAAGAGAAGCGGAAGATATGAAGCCAGCGGAGAGGCTGCGGCATCAACTTTGCCTAAGAATTGAACTTGTTTGCAGCGGCAATTAGCTAATGGAGTTTTCATACACATGAAAATACATTTTCAATATGAAAGATGCCATTTAGAGTTACAGTGGATGCTAGCTAAGAAGACTGCTATCTAACTGCTTTATATTTGCTATAGATAACTACAATTTTCTTTTTTTACAAAAGAAGATTGATTAAATATAAAAGATACAAATAGATTTTTGTTATAAAATAAATTCAATAACTAGAATAAACACTAGAGAAAATTGAAAGCCATCAAAAATTGAATTTAGCGAGTGTTCCCTGTACTCATATTTATAGCAAAATTGGCCATAAAAGCACCAGAGAATCAATAAAAACAGAAACATTCACGCATAGTTTAGTGTAGAGCGAGATAGTGGGAAAGATTAACACAAACTGACACCAGAAATAAAGTTGGGAGTACACCCGGGAGCGAAGAGAACAGAGAGAGACGACAAAGGCGACACAAAGAAGGAACAAAAAGCAATAAAAAATAAGTAATACCAGAAGTTAAATAGAGAAAATGAAAGCCGAAACAAGAAAATGGTACAAAAGAAAAGTTACAACACGGACAGTTGGTGGACTGGTGAGAGAAAGAATGTAAATGTGAAAAATATGATAAAAATGAAGTATAAACAAGAAGAAGTTGAGGCCGAAGCAAGAAGCACCAGCAAAACAAGAATAAATGAAATAAATGAAGAGACGCGCCTCGAGACAAAGTCAAATAAAAAGTCTTTAGCGACGCTTTTGCCCCGTTTGGGCCCCAGCTAATAATTTATATGCCATTGTCTGGCTGTCTTTCCGCTTCCACATATGTGTGTGTGTGTGTGTGTGCATATCTATGTTTACGTACACTGAGCGAAAAGACTGATAATCAAAAAATGTTATGTGATTTTGAAGCTTTCAGATAAGCTTGCAATTGCTTGATGCTTCGAGATACTGATAAAAATGCAGAGATGGATACAAACAGATATAGATACAGATACATATAAAGAAAATAATACAAACAAAAATAAAACTACGGAAGTAGATCTAGCTACGGATGAAGATACTAATAAAGTTAGATGCAGATACAGATATAGATAAATATATAAATAAATATTAGAGATATAGAAGCTGATGATACAGATACAGTTGCAGATATTAACACAGCTAAATAACTGTAGTTCAGCTAACATTCATATACAGAAATGAATACAGATTCTGTATCTCTATACAGACACAAAACTATCTATAAGAGTTGCATTTAGGTAGGTGCCCCGTCTTTTCTCGCAGTGTACTTGCTCACATGCCAGCCTGTCGTCCTCCTGTCTCGACACAATGAACGGAGCGTGGTCCAAGTTCAATGTTTGCAGGGAAATGCGCTTCATTAGACCAGCGCCGGGTGGCATGGGATGGGCCTGACTTGGCCTGTGTGTGCGGTTGGGGTCGGTGAGGTTGTGTTGTTCGGCTGTGTTTATGGTTGAGGAGCAGGTCAACTACACTCCTAACTTTTTCTGCTTTTCGCCAGCACGCTAATGTTGACAGCTGACGATGATGAGAATTTGCTTTGCTCGCATTTCTCGCTCCGCTTTTCACATTCGCTTTTTGTTTGCTGCTTTCTGCTGCTGCTGCTGCTACTTCTGCACGTCAACAACGACGGAGAGAGGGAGACGACACGGGGGCCTTGACCTTGAGCCGCCAAGACAAATGTGTGAACAGCAAACCACGGAATGACTGATGAGCGTGGCAGAAGCATCAGAAGCAGCACAAGCTGATGATGAAGTCAAGCGCAGCTCATTGCGAGCCCGTTGAAAAGTTGAGCACGTAACTCACAGGGGCATCCGACCCCCCTGTTGTTGTTATTGTTATTGTTGTTGTTGTTGTTCCTGGAGTGTCTCTGATTTATGTGGGCCCATCGCGATTGCAGCAAAAAGTTAATCAAGTTTTCCCGGCCAGCCTGAGAGAGTTTGAACGCGAAAAGGGGGAGCAAAGTTGCTCGGGCATTACTTACGTAAATTGGCGACGCGCACTATAGGAGCTGCTGCCGTTGCTGCAACTGTGTCAATATTTTACGTGCAACGCCCACAACTATGCTACAATGCAAGTGCAAGTCCTTGTCCAGTTGGCAGTCGCCCCCGAAACCGCTGACCAATATTTCAGCAAACAATGCCAAAAGGCGGAAGCTCTGCTCCGGCTACGGGTCCAGCTCCGGCTCTCTGGCAGCGGCAGAATTTTCCTGAAAACTACTGCCGCCGGTTGTGGCATGCAACCGCTGTGCTAACTGACTGAGTTGTAGGTGCAGCCTGGCACAGTCTGGAGGGCAACGTACGTCCGACCTCTGCTCTCTCTCTCTCTCTCTCTCTCGCTCCCCCGGCGCGCAGATCCTTCAATTATGCAATTTTCTATTTTCGTAGAAATTGCAGCTGAAGTGGGCGTGTCGTCGGGCCGCCTGCCCGTCCGCCCACCTGTCTAGGCTCGACCTATATATACATTATTTGTATGTGTATAAAGCGCACATTTCCACATTTTTGATTAAGTTTTTGTTATCACAATCAGACTGCAACTCCGGCCAGCAGGCTGCTGCTCCGACTCCGACTACGACTAGGACTATGACTATGACTGTGACTGCTGCTCTGCTGCGAGTGCTGCGGCTCCTGCCACGGCTTCAGTGGCAACTTGTGCCTGTAATTGGAGTGCACACAATGGCAGGCAGAACAGGATTTGATATTCCTGCTTCGGCTATTGTGTACCCGTTTTGTTGCTGTCATTCCTGTTGGCCGTTGCATAACGTGAATGGAAACTTGTGCATGAAAAACTAAATTGAAAGCGAGCAGATATAAAAGAAAAATCACAAAAATTAGATATACCCACTGGAAAATAGCTCAAATTTTCGTTGTTATTCGTGCTCAACTGGGAAACGGCTTAAGAATATTTATTTTTACACTTATTTCGACTTGCTTTATGGATTTACTGTAGTTTTAAATTTATTTTAAGAGTTTTTTACTGAACAGTAAAAATTCTTCTATTCATTTTGATGCCAAGCAGTAAAATCATGAAAGCAAGTCCCCAAAACAAGCAGAACGCAACTGTTAGATACCCGGCATAGAAAAATATATTTCATAGTGTTTGCTATGTTTTTGCAACTGCTTAAAGCTAGCTACAATTACAGCTTTGTCGCTTTTATTTATAATAAAAAATAATCGCTCGCGAGCTCAACTTAGAAGTAAGCGCAGGCTTGGCGAAATCATATTCCCTTATAGCCTGTTATCGCCTTGACTTCAAGAGTTGCTCCGGCTGAGACGAATGCCAAATTGCCAGCAGCTGCCGCTTCGCTTGCTGCTGCTGCTGCTGCTGCTGCTGCTGCTGGGAAACCATGGAAAAAACAACAAAAATATGAAATAATTGGCACTGCTTCAAGTGTTTTTCGCCTTCGTCCGCCCACAAGCACTTGCTTATGGATCGATATATGAAAATTTACATAGAAGTATCCATTGGCAACAATTCTAGGCTCTTGTCGCAGCAATCTGCTAGGCAAGAGAAGTGTGTGGTGCCAGGGGGAGCGGTGCGTAGCTGAAATAATGGCTGCCTGGGCGCCCAATTGATGGCTGGTTATGACTTTCCCCATATTATTAATTTCAAGTGCCGCAAAATGCGCCAGTAAATTTGGTGCTTGTTGTTGTTGTTGTTGTTGTTGTTGCTTCACTTGAATTGTGGCTAAGAGATTGTGAATGCTGTGCAAATTGTGCTAAGTAGTTGCCACTTTATTTGTACTTATAACTGAGTATATAACATCATTTCGTATGTACTGCTCCCTGGGAAGTTGTGTAATCCTAGGAGCGTTTTACGATATTCTCATTTTTCAATCTTCAAATGAGTTTGAAGCAAGTTTTAGTATTTGTGTAATCTTTATAGCGTTTCCGATGTCATAAAGTAGATAGCAAGAAAGAAAATATATAAATCCTTAATCTGTACAAGGAGCTGAGTGCTTTTTTGGACTAGCTTTACTTATGCAAATTAAGCGCTTCGTTTTAGAACTTTTTGAAGGAGTGTGGAGAGAAATGTGGCCTAGAGTTGGGTATAGCAGTAAGAAAAGACTCTGATACAGCTTATAGTAGTAGTAGGGGTATATATGTGTAAGGCGATAGAAATGATCGATGGCAGTAGGAAACTGTAAATAAATCAAATTTACAAACTTTCCCAATTAAAAATGTTTGCTTTTCTTTTTGGTTTTCGATTGTTATCTCTGGCAGAGATCTGCAAGGGTATTATATATTCGGCACGGGTCGTCTTAATAACTGTTTCTGCTCGTTTATTTCTTACGTTTTGGAACAGAGTTGACTGTCATTGCGGGCACGTTGCGCAAATGGTCACGTTTCGATTTGGGAAGCCGCCGGCAGGTGGAGAACACGCGTCTCCCTCCTCCCTGTTTCCACTTTGAATGTGATAAATTTGAAGGTGTTGTTGTTGTTGTTGTTGCTGGGTGTGGGAGGGAAGCGAAGAGAGTAGAGGAGAGAAGAGGCGAGCAAGTGCCGGTGAGAGTTAGACAGCACATTTGAAACAATGAACAGGCAAAGTGCACACTCAGCGCCAAATGAATAAAGAAAAGCCAAGAAAAAGTATAGCAAAAGTATATGGTAATTGAAACTGTATGCTTTTAATTTTAGAGAGAGAGAGACAGAGAGAGAAAGAGACTTAAAAAATTAATAATCAAAGTGCGCTTTTTTGTTGATAACACTTTTCCAATGCGGACATGCTGATAATGAATCACCGTATCAAAAATTCAAATCTACAATTGAAAATAAGTGATAAAAGTTTTATTTAGAATGATAAAGGTTTTCGAAGCCAGTATTTTCGATCAAAGTGCACACACATGGCGATAGGCAGCATGGGTTGCCACACGCTAAAAGAGAGCAGAACTCTTATCTAAGTACACGTCGTGTTAGCTTAGGAATGCAACGCAGTCCGATAAAGCTCGATACGGCGAATTAGCCAACGTCAACGTTTGTTATCGCCAGCTCGTTCGCTCGGCTATTTGCAAAGCAGTACCCTCCCTTTCCCCCTCCCCCCTCGCTCTTCATGCGCTTTTCCGTCTCGCTTTAACTATAAAGCGAGCACTCATTCATGTACTCACTCATTGGGCTCATTCATTGAGTGTCAGACATCAACGGCTGCCGCGGAAATTAGCATACAGCGACGGCAATGACGACGATGACGATGACGATGACGATGAGAAGTCGTTGACAGAACAACGTTTGCCATTTACGTGAGATAGGATAGACAGTGTGTGTGTGTGTGTGTGTGTGTGTGTGTGTGTGTGAGAGAGAGGGAGAGGAGGTAGGTGGGCTGGATAAGCATGCCACGCCCTTGGCAGACATGGCTCGCTTCAGTTGAGGTGTCTTTGCCTAGCGCACACACACTCACACACACAGGAATGCAAACATGCTCGATGCGGGCCTTAAACATTTATTGCATTTCAGATTTAGCTGGCGCATTAATGAGCTCTTGTTGTTGTTGCTGTTGTTGTTGTTATTGTTGGTGGTAATGCTTGTTTGTCAATAGTCGTTGTTTTAGTTGTTGTTGTTGTGGTTATTGCTTACAGTGTAAGCTCGATAATGAGCAGGCGTTTTAAAGCTTGTAGCAGTTAGAATATTAGGAGAAAATAAATTAAATTATAAATAATAATAAATAATAATTTATACTAAAGAAAATTTTAAGAAATAAATTAATTACAATTTTATTCACACTTAAAAAGAAAACTTTTTGTAGTAAATTAATATATATATCGTTCAGATAAAAATATATGTATTATAAATATTAATCCATAAAAGAAAATTTAAATAAATTTTAAAATAATAATTTAATCGACTTGTAAACAGAATAAGTTACTTACTATGTAGCATCAAAAAAAAAAATATATATATTTAGAAAATTTTAAGAAAACAGTTTCTGGTTCGCCTTAGCAGTTGAACACTGTATCGTTTTGCATTTGAAACTGCAACTTTGTCTGCCAATTAAATTGCCTTCGGCGTGCCTGGTTACAGTTGCATTGCGTTTGGCACACGTTTTCGTTTCAATTAGCTCAAAGTTTGAAACTGAAGACATGCTTAAACCTTAAACTGCTTGGACTTATTGATGGCTTCACCTGATCCCTGACATTCTGCTCGGACAAGCGGGTAGGCTGTTGGACGCACAGACAGACAGACAAATTTGAACAGCTTAAAGTACATTCAATGCAGCTTTGTCACGTGCCACGCCCACTGCCCACTGGATAGCGTACTGTAGCTTGTAGCTTGTCATTTCAGCTGAAAATTGTCGGGAGCTCCACCTACTCATTCGAACTGCTGTTGTCCATCATTGACAGAGTTGTGTCAGTTGCAGTAGTTGGCCTGCTTATTTGTTGTTGTTTATCGGGGTCGTGCTGGCTCTGGTCGGGTCGGGGTCATGCGCAACTAAAGGCAAACAAATGAAAAACAACATTCATTGCTCGACTGCAGCAAGTGCACAGTGGGGAGCTCAACGCATACCTGTGCAAAAGCTTTTAGCTGAAAGCTGTTGGAAAACCAAGAAAAGACACAAGAAATTAAAAGCAAAATCATCGCTCCGTCTCTCACTCTCTTTCTCTCTCTCTCTCTCTCTCTCTCTCTCTCTCTCTCTCTCTCTCTCGCTCGGCGCTAGCTGAGTTTATTCAGCGTGACAAATTTTGGTTTGTATCCTTTTTGCTCTCTAAAAGGCATTTTAAATTTTCTGTCATGCTCTCGAGAACCTTTCACCTTTTGCGTACCACATTTGCCACAGGCCACTTGACGCCCACATGTACCCCATCTCTCTCTGTGTGTGTGTGTGGGTGTGTAGTTGTGTGTGTGGCAGGTTGGTTAACTTTATTATACTCTGGATGTGTTGGCTTTGTCGGGCCGGGGAGGATGTGCTATGGTATAAGGCGCGCCTCGCAGCCGGCAGTCGGCAGATATCATAAATAAGAACTCGAAACGACGCCGACTGAAGATGATAAATATTAATAAATGCGATGTGCTGTCTGCTAAAATATTCCAAATTTGTTATCTTTTAAATAAAAACGTTATAAATAACATTTCTTTATTGCGCTATGGAAAAATAACATATTGCATTGACGTGAAAGTCGTAGCAAATAACTAACATTAACGAGAAGGGCAAAAGTTTGGTTTCTAAATAAAAATAGGTAATTAGATGGATTTAAATGCTATATAACTATATATAAAAATATAACAAGCTATAGAATTTTCCGAAATATAATCTGTATAAAATCTGAAAATCTCAGCTATAAGAAATGGCAGGAAAGTTTTTTTTTGTATACCAAAGTATTTTAGACAGAAAACTTTATAAAGACTTTGTTTAATGAAAGGATGGGACAAATATTTGGAAATTTTTGTATAATTCCCTATTGATCTTGAGAATGTAGATGATTTCAAATTTCAAATTTTTAAATAATATTTCCTACTTTTTTTTGTATTATAAAATATAATTGTACAATATAATTTGTATATAAAAATTAATAATATATTCAGATAAAAGCTATACGGAATATTTGATTGCGTATACGGACGGGCCTTTTCTTTGACCTGCACCACAGTTAACGCCACGACTGTTCGCTGTTTCCTTCTCTTCTGCCCATTTTCCCCTGCTCTTCTGCATAAATATTTGGTCACAGTCAACTTGTTAATATTTCCAGGACGTCGCTGTCTGCATCGAGGCCGTTGACATCGTCAACGAAAAATGTTCGTCCTTTACAGTTAAACTTTTTAATTTCACCTCGGGCGTTTAAATGCCAGACAGCGAGCGGGGACAAGTGGGGGAGCAGCGACTGGCCGGAATGTGAGACAAACAGAGGAGACTCCCAAAGGCTTGCTGGCTAAAAGTAATTAAAGTATTTGCCACGACGGGGAACGGGGCCAGCTCAGGCTGCGCGCTTGAGGTCTCAGTTCATTTGCAAGTCTACGGTAGAGCGATGGTCAAGGGAGCGAGGGAGGTAGATAGAGGTAGGTCCAGGCAGCGGGCAGCTGTTGCAGCTGATATTCAATTTGTGGCAAATGTTTCGAGGCGCAACACGAGCAAAAAACAAAATCGAACTAATCGAAACAAATTCTGTGTCCAAGCGATAGTTGTTGCCGATGCCGGCACCGCCCCCGCTTGACCGTAGGGGCGTGACATATTGAGCCTTTGGGGGGCTCGAACTCGAACTTTGCGCAACTTTCGAAAGTTCTCGCCCCCCCCTCCCCCACCCACTTGCACTGCCATTTCCGCTGCCAGTTCCATTTCCATTTGCAGTTCGAATGAATGCAATTTGGTTAAGTGTGTGCGGGCAAAAGTTGATACTTCTTTAAGTCCCCGTAGAGAGGGCGGCTAAATATGAGTATAGCCAGGGCTTCACAAAAAAAAGGGGGAGATTAGTTTCTGCTAATTGAATGGCGCAGTGGGAGCGCGAAAAAACAAGCAAGTTCTGGGAACTATGAAGGCAGCAAAAAAGCCAAGCAATAAGAGCTTAAGAACAGCACAAGTTTTTTTGCTCAGTGTAAAACGGATGTTTAGCAGAAGTAAATGGGGAACATATGTCTGGATTAGAGGGAAGCTCTAAGGCAGCAGCGGAGGGGAAGCAGTAGAGTAGGATGAGCCGCCTGTGTGGAGAGGCAGAGCGGGCATGGCAAAAGGCAGTTGCTGGTAGTATGTGTGTGTGTGTGTGTTGTGTTTGCATTTGAGCCTTACATTTTGCATGAATGTGGACAATGCGAACTGACAGCCCGTAGCAGTTTGTGTATATGTGTGTGCTTATGTGTGTGAGTGTGTCCTTTAACATAATCGCTTATTTACGAGCTGTATGCGTGTGTGTGTGTATGTTCACCGGAAATTCGTGCTGGTTTCGGGCTGGTTTGGTTTGGTTTGGTCTGGTCTGGTCTGGTTCTTTGAGCCGTAATTAATAAAACATGAATTCAATTAGTTTAAAAGGCTCACGATGATCGAAATGTTTAAGCTTGTTTCCTCCAGCGAAGCAGCGAGGCAGCGGCGGAGTGGTTGAGTGAGCCTTTGCCATTTTTCATATGGCATTTGCACGTCCAACCAGCTGAGAGCCCAGCCGACCGCCCGCCCATCTCTTCCGCCCACCTGCCTTCCCAGTTGCTGCCTGACGGCAGGCTGAATTCCGTTGGTCGCCCATTTGTGATGGCATTCCGGAAATTGCTACGACGAGAAACGTTGACAAATTGCTCGAGTTTTGAGTTGAGCGAGCGAGTGAGAAGTGCACTCATTAGGCAAGTCTACTCCCACCTGTCCCACAGTCTCTGCTTCCCCTCTTCTCTCTCTCTTTCTCTCTCTCTTCCTCAGTCTCGTCTGCTGCCTTGTAATTTGCTGCCCTGCCCAATTGTTGCAATTAGTTGTGGCAATTAGCGACGAGTTTGCCACCGAGCTGCGCTTGCTGCAACACTCGAGGCTTTGCCTTTGTCGCTGCCAATTTTCAATATGTTTCTTATAGAAAGTAAGTTATAAAGTTAGACATTTCTTGTGAATTGAAAACAATTTTAAGATGACTTAATTTATTGTTGGTTGTTTCCATTTTAGCTTATATTTTATTCTCTTTCCCTACTAATCCAAATTATAGCTCAGAGCTGTGCATATTTTTCTATATATGCCAGTTTATAGCTTACCGATTTTCAATATATTTTTTATATAAAAGATAACGTTGAAGTTAAGCTCATATCTTATGCTTTTCCTCCTGCTATTTCCTTCTTGTATATATTATATGTGCTGCTTCCATATAATTTATCAAATCTCGCGACTAGCTTGCTATAAAAAATATTTTAATTATGTAAAATATAATAAAATTTCTCTTAACTAGAAAAAGCAATGCAATATTTAACGCAAGACCATTAAAACCCTCCTTCAACTAAGTTCACTCCTAACTCGTATTATGCCTAACAACGTAATGCTGCTTCTATATAATTGCCTGAGCTCGCGTTGCGAACTTTCCAAATTCCTAAATTAACTTGTCGGGGCGCTCAATGAAGTCGAGCAGAAGTCGGATTGTAAAAAAGTGTAGCATATATTAAAGCGCACTTGATTGCATTTTCGAAATTTGATGGAAAAGTTGCTCCGCACAGTTGAGCCAGTGGCATGGTAGGCGAGCAGAGGCAGCGGATCGCAGCCCACGCCCCAAAAGTTTGCATTGAATTTCAAATTAAGTTTAATTAAATTTGGATTTAGCTTTGGCCGGGGCCGTGGCCGGGCGCCTTTTAATTGGCAGCCTAATCGGTCGATGAGGTCTGAATTAGAAATCAGCGCGGCGAAAAAGTTTCAACCTTCAAGTAATTTGATTGATAACGGACCAAGGGCCAGGCAGGCATTCTATATAGAAGGTATATATGTATGTATATACCTTAATTGAGAGGAGTAGGGAATGCGCTGGGCGTTTTCTGGACCATGTCCAGTTGAGAGTGTCGTAAATCAGTGAGATGGCCGACAAAACAAACGGCAAACGGCATAAGCAGATTTGTGGCGCCCTATCATGACACTGCATTATTTATGGACCCAGCGGGATGAGGTGGCGAGGGGGAGACAGGCCACAGCAAGGTGAATGCACTCGCATGTAGAAGAAAAGCCATGGCAGCAGGCGTGGGAGAACGAAAGCAAGACAGAACGACGGGCAAATCTAAAATCAATAAAACTAAAACTCTTGTGGCCGCTTTCTATGCCGTTCCAGCCCCTACTACCCTGCTCCTATGCCCCTCTCCGCTCACCGGAACAAAATTAATAAAGGCAACCGCTGCTAAGACAAGAAAATAGAACAGGAAACTGCTCCAACGGCGTTTGGCCAGGAAAGCAATTTTGCACGCAAGCCCAGCAGTAAATGCCAATAACAATGGCGTAATGTGTGTGTGTGTGTGTGTGTGTGCGAGTTTTGTGTGTTTTCTCTGTGTGTGTGTGTGTGTTTTGCAGCACAACAGGATGAGATTGTGGCAGCTCTCGCTGAGCTCTGGCAACTTGTTTCACTCGTTTCTCTAATGGCAGCGATTGCGTCCAGAAGCTCTTGGGTCAGTTAAGTAAATGGTCGGATCTACCCGTTCCCCTCAACTTCCTCTACTTCCCCTCTTCTCTCTCTGTCTGTACGTTCGTCTGCAATTGTTTGTGGGTGCAGGCTGCGGCAAGTGTTTGTAGCTGATTGCCCCGGCCGACACGAGTGCAGCAAATGTAACAAAGGTACGTCGCCAAATGAGACCAAGACCAGACCCATTTTCTTGGAAAACTACTGCCCTCTACACACAAACACACACACACACACACACACCCTGTCTCAAGTTCTGCGAATCATTATGGGCCGGAACTGTGTGACTGCACAAAGTGTTTTGCCAAAAGGTATAGTCCTAAAGAGCATTGACAGTCGGACAGACAGGCAAATGGCTGCAAGTGAAAAACTGCAGCGTTAAATCTGTAAAATCCACAAAGAAAACTGTAGGAAATTCTACGAAAATCTATGAAGCTGGCAAAGCAGCAGGGAAATATACTTTAATAATTTAATCGTTAAAATTTTAACTATATAAAAAATTTAAATGTTTATAACGTATAAAGAAACTTTTTAAATATTTGTAAAATCCAATTAAAATTTGTATTAGCATTCAAACAAAAAGGAAACTTTAGTTTTCCCCAAAATCACTTGTTCAATTATCGAGTAATTACTGTACTCTGCTTTGCTCTGCTGGGAACTTCGTTTAGTTTGGTTCGCTCCTATTTTTTCGCTTTTGAGCGCACTTCAGCGCTTAAAACATGTCATGAGTGCTTGTTGGGCGTTAAACCACGCCCACAATTCGCACTAATTTAACCACAAACAAACTTTGTTCACATGTGTGTGTCAGTCTCCACTTTTGCGTGTGTATGTGTGTGTGTGTGTGAGTGTGCGACTCTTTGTGGCTGACATTCTGCTAGGCCCCACCGCCTCTTTGCCTGTCGCTTGCATTGTCAAAATTTAGTTGCCAGTCACAATTGAGCAAAAACCTCACATACCATATTTGGAATACCCTGCCGCGGGGTATGTGCGTTTTGTGGAAAAATAAAAAACAGAATGTAGTAATTTATTTATATAAAGTTGAATATGTAATGTGGAGTATGAAGAGTTTTGCATAAAATTTCACATAATAATGAAGCTTAAATAAAAGAGCACTAAAAGGCGTTTAGTATATAAATTAAAGTCAAAGTTATGACAAAACCTCGATTTGTATACCCTGCTTTAGAGTATATGAGCTATTTTAAATGCTATTTGTCATAGTATTACAAATATCTAAGCACATATTTTGAATACTCTGCTCTGAGATATATTAGTAGTGGGAGAGCTTAAATTTAGTATGATGGAATGCATGTTTTAAGCCATACTCATAATATGCTTTTGTCTGCGAACATATGAATATATGCTTTAGTACATACATTAGTATATGTATACTAAAGAGTATTAAACTTCAGTTTGAAACACTTGTAGTTATCTTCTCTCTCTATCATTATAATTCTCCATCTCTCTCTCTCTCTCTTAGTACTATGTCAAATGTAAATGGTATTTTTGCGTAGTTTTCCGCTCGGCAAACCGAATTCGATGTACGTCGTTGGTTTTTCATTTGTGCGCCATTTGCACTAATTTCCCCATTGTTTACAACTATGCACATCACACACAGCATGACATAGAAGCGAAGAGGGAGGTGGGAGACGGAGAGAGAGGCTAGAGGCCAGAGTGCGAGTGGGAGAGTGGAAGAGTGGGGCGCTTGCCACAGACTGGCAAGCGTTGTCGCCGCCACCGCCGCTTTGTGTTGCATATTCCACAAGAGGTGGAACAAAGTGAGGCAGGGAAGGCGGGACATTTTTGTTTTCTGCGGTTTTTCACCCGCCCCATCTGCATATATTGAAATTGTGGCCAGCTGTTGTAGCTCTCTGCGTTGTTGTTGTTAGTGTTGCTGGTGTGGCTGTCATCATGTCGATAAGACAATTTAAAGTTTTTAAGTGGTTTAAGTGGCGATTGGGCCGGAGACCCCGAATAGCCGCGCGGGTCTCGTTTACCACGATTAGGATAATGCGCGGTGTGAGTTGCAGGGAGAGGCGCCGGCAAAAGTTAGTCTTCATTAGAGATGAATACAGCTGAGTATTATGATGAATCCACTGGGAACCACCGCAGAAACCAACTGCTGGTATTTCGTGCGCTCTGAGTGTGTGTGTGTGTGTGAGTGTGTGTGGAGCAGCATGCCAATCGATTGGAGTCAACATATGCTGAAAAATGTCAGAAATTCGTTTGGAACATACAAAGAATTCCGACGGCGACTCCTCAACATGCGTCGAGATTCTGCCCTCTCCGTTCTCTCTCTCTCTCCCTCTCTTGACACTCTTCTGCTCCCTCTTCGATTCGCAGCGTGCCAAAAATAAAATGCGCGCAGCGTAAACAAACAGTTGGTTACCATTTGAAAGCGCCAAATGGAATCTGTTTATGGTGAGGAAGCAGTCGGAGAGGAGAAGGAAGAGGAAGAGTATGAGTAGTGTACCAGGCAAGGCTGAAGGTCTCGCTCGTTTGGGAATATGAACCAAGTGAACCCACAACACAACTAAGCGGCAGCGGCGGTGGCGGTAGGCCGCAGCAAAAAAAAAAAAAATAGGGATCTTCTACCCCTCGCTTATGGGGCAATATTCGGTCGGATTATTTGAATGGATGCAGTTTTCTTTTGTGGCACGCGTTTTTGGGCTGAATTCAGTTAGCACACGGAGCCATCGGGCAGCTGTCAGCGAAATGTGGCGCAAACGAATTCTGAAATCTTTCTCTGAGCAGGCTTAACAGACAGTTGAGAAGCGTTTCTGTAAATTTATTTCTTGTAAGAATTTGAACCAAGAAATTTACATAAAAAATTCTTTAATTTATTAATATTAATATTATTAATAATAAAATCAAACACATTTAAATAATTTAACTGATATTTGTTTAATGTGGCAAACGCTCTGCTTTTCCTAATCAGGCTATGGATGTTTAAGTATCTTTCTAGGCCAAACTTAAGCTAAAATATTATCACAACATTTTCTTAATGAATCATGAAATATTTCCTGCGAAAATCGCACCAAATTTAAACGATGTTTACGCTTAAAGTGTGCTAAAGATACAGCAGCTCTGCCAGCTCCCTCTTGTGCCTTCCCGCTTCCCCTGATCAACCTGTTAAAAGCCTGGCAAAAACAACTTTTAATTATGCACCCTCAAAGGGCGTTTGAGAAAAAACTAAAAGCCCAATCAAAAAAGCGAAGGGAGCGTTGCATGGCATTTGCACTGTGTAAAATTAACTGAAATTGAGTCCTAAACAATTTGAATCCCCGTCTATCGATGGACGGCGAGCAGGTCAGAGGCCGTGGGCGGCAGCCGGGGGCGTGTCGAGGTCGGTCGAGCAGCTTAATTAAATTGCAATTGCAATTTTCCCGGCGGCAAAGTCAGTGAGGAAATAGCAGCAGCAGCAGCAACAACAACAACAACAACACGACAACAACAACAAACAAGAACAGCAGGAGGAGCAGCAGGAAAAGGCAATGACAATGTCGGCGCCGCTGCCGGCGGAGTTTTTCGGCAAAGTTGGCAGAAAATGTGCAAAGCGAAAGAGATGGGGGGAGGCAGGGGCACGGGAATGTCCAGGCGGCAGACCGGGGACAAGTTCATGACGCCGAGAGGCAGCTGCAACAAAAGCAACAATGCGACAGCGTGCGAAAATGGCAAAAAACTACAAATGCTCGGCAGCAGTAGCAGCAGCAGCAGCAGCAACAACAATAACAGAAGGCAGCGTGAAAATTCATTATTTTCCCGGTAGACGCGACGCGGCGGCCAAAATTCGCACAAAAAATGTTGCGAAAATCTCTTGCTGTTCTGTTGCAAATAAAAAGCGCGTGTCGTGTGGCAGGCGCAAAAAGGAGCCCGAAGAATGACTAAGGGAAAATGGAGGCGAGACTGTGCACTGGAAAGAGAAGTAAAGACAAAGTGAAAAAAATATAGGGAGAGAGAGAAACAGAGGCAGAGGCAGAGGCAGCGTGAGGACGCTCCTCTTCAACCACAACTGGGCCGCTTCTTGGTGTAGTCCGCACTCAATCAACTCTTGTCGGCGACTAATTTCTCTGCGTCCGCTTTGCACACTCGATTCCCACTCTGGGGGAATCTCGGCTCAAGCAGACACTTCGCTTTGCTTCGCACGCGCTTTATCGCTTTATTCTGTGCCCCGAATCTGTGTGAAGCAGCTGCAAAAATAATTAGAATATTGGCCCAATTGCTGGCCCGATAATCAGCATGCAAATCCAATGAGTCTGAGGTTCAAGATGATGAAGATATGCAGCTGCTTTTGAGGTTAGACCAGCGCACAGCGCAGCACAGCCTTGAACCATGACCCCACAGCGGCACACCCACACAGCACGCAACACAAAAGAGGCGAACGTAGTCTTGCCATAAATCAGAAAAGCCCGAGCCGGAGCCCCAGATAAGCGCTCATTCTAAACAAACAAATTCAGGCGAGTTTGGCATTTTTCACGCATTTATCGGGCACATAAATACGCGAGAATTTATACAAACAGACAGACATATATATATATAAATACATATACATATTTTCGAATATATACTGCTTTCGCAAGTTAATCGAAAATGAAATCAATTTTGGTTTATTTCATTCCGACAAAGAGATTTACCATCAACTGTGAAAACTCGGAAAATAATTCAAAGTTTCTGCGTAGAAAACTACATAGTATCCGCTCTTGGATTCCTCACTGGAAACTTTAAAATGGGAAAGTAGCAAAAGTTCATTGTGAATAAAGTTCGAGTGTAAATATTGCCCTGTCGCTGGGTGTTGTGGTTAATTGCTTTGTCATTTGCCCACAACTCAACTCTTATCAACTCTTTGTGTGTGCGCTGCGCTTGCTTCTTTACGGTGTGAAAAGCCATAAAAACTGGCAGTTGGGAGAGTTGAGAGAGAGAGAGAGAGAGAGAGAGAAAGCGAAAGAGGGAAACCAACACAAACTCACATAAATTTCAGTTTCTGGAGACAAGAGTCGGGCTGCTTTAAATATTATAGCATGCTCTTGGGCGTTCGTGCGCAAATCCTTGTGAAAAGTGCGCAAAAAGGCAGAGGGAGAAATGGCAAATGTCAGACGACAGAGTGCGGGGAGAGGAGGGTCGGGGGAATGGCTTGTAGCTACTTCAATATTTACGTAATAAAAAATTCAATTTTGCGAAAGTTTAAACGCGCGCGCAGCGCTCCCTCTCACTCTCTCTCGCTCTCTTCTTTCCATGCCAAAAACATCGATGCGAATGTCGATTGAGGTTCTGACACCCAAGAAAGTCCGACTTGAGCTGGAGTAGCAGAAAAACCAGCAGGAGCAAGCAGAGAAGAGCTGACGGGGAATGCCACTGCTGCTGCTCCTGCTGCTGCTGCGAGCACATCAATTTCATCTTGGCCCAATAAATTCGATTTGCAAGTGCAACGCAAATAGCAAAAATACCCCAAAGGATACCCTCATTTCGCTGACTTCCAATCGTGCTTTCCTTCTCATCTCAACATTCTCTCCCTGCGCTGTACTCGTCGCCCTTCGCCATCGATAATCGTTAGTTAAGTTTTGCCTTCTCTGGGATCGCCCACATCCTGCTGTGCTTGTTCAATTTTCAGCTTGAAATGTTGAAAGTAAACTACGCAAAATTTGAAACTGATTGCGCTTGAGGCACTCACACACACACACACACACACACAGACACAGAAACTCACTCACAAATACATACAAACTGAGAAACTCAAGTGTGCATGTGCTTGGAGATTTCTGCGCTTTTGGCTGCTATCGCTTGCGCAACACTGCGTATGCGTAATAATAATCACATAGATAAGCTTATTATATAATTATCTGATTATGACAACGCCTGTCAGAGCAGCCAGTCCAGTTCAGTCCAGCGTGCTGCGGCGATTGCTGATTGCAACACGTACAAATTGGCCAAAGTCAATTTATTGCGAGTCAATAGTAGAACCGCCAGTCCAATAAACTAGATGACGATGATGCTATCGTCGGGTTGGGGTCGGTCTCGGCGCTGTAGGCTCGCTCGACTGCTGCTTAAGCTGTACATAAATTAAATTTCCGTCACGCCGCGTCAACAGAGCGTACCGGACATATCGATGGATGCTCTGCGATGCTCTTGGAGATGTCGGATCAGGTGCTGACGCCGAGTGCGCAGAGCAGGCGAAAAATTGCTACGTAGGGCACGACACGGGGCCATGAATATTTCATAAAACCAGGGGTATGGTCAGAGAGAGCGGGGAGGGGCGGTAAGGCAGAGAGCTGGCAGCCCCTGCTCGATTGAAGCTCATTTTCTGCACCTTGTGAGGCTATCGCAACTGCACTTTGCTTTATTAGCTGTAAATTTATAGCGTAGTTTGTATTTCCCGTGCGGCTAGCCGGGAGCCCGCAGCCCCTACTCCGCGCCCTTTACTCCTCTCCTATGTTGCAGCTGCTGTTGATGTTGCTGCTGCTGCTGCTGCTGGTGTTGCTGTTGCTGTTGCAAATTGCTTATCAATTTATGCAAGCGTGGGCTGTTGCTGGCGATAAATTTGCGCCCAGCTGCTAAACAAGGCGACAATTTTCAATAGCCGCAACGCGTTGCATGCCCCATGCCGCACGTTGCTCGCTGCATCGGATGACCCAATTCTCGCCTCGCCCAGGATAGTTTTTGCGGCTATTTTCGTAGCGTTGACCACGTTGCATACATTGAGAGATGCATATAGATATAGATACAAAGATACATAGATACAAATATACATAGATTTAAATACAGATACAAAGATACATAGATGCGCTATTTAGCCCGCCTCTGGTTGATATTTTAGTTGTGTTCTGCCATTCCCCAGCTATTTTCGGTCTTCCCTCTCTTCTTCCCCGTTTCCCTCTCTCTCTCTCGGGCTCTTTTGTTGCCCCGCAGAATTCCTGGGCATCATCGGAGCACTTCTAATTGGGCTAAAGTCGCTCAATCAGTGCGATTTTCTATGGGAAATTAATGCGCTTCCTTCGATTACTAATACAAGGAGGAGAAGGAGAAAAGAGAAAAGAGAGTGCAAGAGGGAAGAGAAAAATAATCGAAAACAAACGAAAATGCCAAAGGAGAATTATTTTAATTTCATCATCAAAATAAAAATGGGAATATGAAAGGATGCTGAGCGCTGAGGATAAGAGGATAAGCATAAGAGCAGGAGCCCTTGGCTGGCAGATGCTTATCACAAGGGAGATGGGCGCGTGACACGACCGTGGCGATAGGGGCTAAGCTGATACATCGTTTGTGGCGTAGGCTCAACGAGGTCTTGATATTTCAAAGTATTATATCTATATGTATACTACTATATATGTATTTAGCTGTGCTTTATCAGCTTTGATTTATGCTCGTCAGGCTGGCCTTCAATTTATCACATTGCCCAGATGCTCAACAGGTTTTTCGTGCTTATTGAATATGTCAATTTAAGTTATAAATTGAGCCTGCTTTTCCGTTGCGTTTTATTGTCTCAGGTCACGCACTAAATCCGTTGGCTCTCGCACACGTCTGGGGAACTCGAGACGTAGCGAACCCAACCAGCACTGGAATTCGTACCGCTCCCATCGCTAGCGTAAAGGCTCTTGGGTAAACAAGAACCCAAGCACATGACAAGTATTTTCATTAGTGTCGCCTCATCTTAGTCCCTTCTCTCCTTCTCTGTCGGCATTTGTTGGTTTGACCTTGCAGCTTCCCGAGCACCGAAATTTTGACACTCACCTGCTCGAACGAAGCGCTCTTGTTGTTCTGACTTGTTGTACAAGCGTAGGAGGAGCGAAGAGGCAGGGCACGAGGGTGCAGGGTGAGCAGCCTCATGCGATTGGTAGTTTTATATGCATGGAAAGAGCATAATTTAATTTACATGTTTATCCTACGGGAATTGCCAGATCGTGGCCTTCGTCCTTTGTCTGTCGTTGTCTGAGCTGGCTCCGCTCACATGTCGAGCGGACGGGCACGGTAATCCTCGGCCAGTTCTGGGTGGGCATCCCAGCGAGCTTTGGCCATCTCCTGGGTAACTGAATCGTCGCTCAAGTAGCCAATTTTATTGTTTGCCCGTAAGCTCTGAGCCGTTTTCTAATTGGGACCTTGAGTCGCTCTCTCCCGCTTGTTAAATGGCCCAGAAAGGCTGAACGGAATAGCACAAGCGTTCGTTCGATGTGGTTTAGCCTAGGCGCTAGGCCAGAAAGAACGAAAAATAAAATAAGTTAAGTAAGCAACAAAGGGGAATTCGAATTGGGGAATTTGCTGCGCATTACGTTGCGAGCTTTATTAAAATTGAGATAAATTTCGACGGCCGCAAATCCACCTTTTCCTCTTGCGCCTTTTAGCCTTTCCATTAGAATTTAATTTAGCTGTTAATTTTCTCAGCCGTATTCTTTATTTATTTCTGCTAATTCGGGAGGAAAAAATTGTGTGTTTTATTGTTTGTTTAATTCGCTGTGTGTATTTTCCACTCAACTGTGTGTTTTTTCGCCTTTTCTGTTAATAATACCCTGTACAGAATAAACAGATTGTTAGGGCTAAAATCTAGAAAATAAGAAAATGTATAAATAATAAAAGGTAAAATAAACAAAATCAGGTTTAAAAATAAAATAATTTAAATGCCATTTTTGGCTAAATAAATATATTAATAAAACTATATAAATTGTAATAAAAAAGAATAATTATAGATTATAAATGGTAAAATAAGTAATAAATAAATTTGAAAAAAATATTAAAGGGTATAGCCACTTCTATTTCCATTGCAGTTATTCCCCTTGTATTTCTGGAATTGTTTTGTTCTTGCCTTATGGCAAATAAACAATTAAAACAGTTTTTATATTTCACCTTCCTTCGATTTGCTTAGATTTGTTTAGTTTTGTTTTGTGTTTCCACGATTTTCAGCATTTTCGCATTTCCCAGGCGACAGCTTTCTCGTTTCGAGAAATCAACTTGCATGTACTCTGAAAATTGAAATTTTAAATTTGGAGAGAAGGGAATGATAAATAAATAAAATGAACGCAAATTAAATTCGAATAAAAAGAAGAATCGCTCCCATATACTTTTTAGATCTCTACAAAATCAGAGGAAAACATTTACTTCTGCTTTACTATGACAAATTACGGCTGCGCGTTTTTTTATGTCGCTCGTAAAACGAAATAGTGATGCAAGAATCACGCTAAAGATCAAGTTCTGTATTTCCGTCCCACCTCGAAATCCGAATTTGAGTGAGTATTCAAAAATAAATCATACGCCGCGCATTCACTTAGCGCGTAGTGCACACTTGAAGCTGCTGCTCGTTAAACCTGAGCGGAGGGACGAGAGAAAGACCAAAAAGAAAGTAGTGGGAGAGAGAGTGGTGAGCGGGGAAAGTCTGGGGTGACAGTTTTCAACTACAATAAAAAGCATTTTTATGAGTTCGCGCGAGCTCATTTCGCAAGCGCGACACGAAATCGCCATAGCGCGAAGCCGGAAGGATGAAGGATGACGACGACGACGACGACCTCCAAGGATGGAGAGTTGGTAGTAGAGGCGTGGAGGGGAGCCGGCAAGATTGCTAGGGGAGATGGCGCCCACACAGGTTGACAAACTTTAATTCATGCACATTAATTCGCCGCGACGCCAGCGCTGCGAACTAAGCAACTCGAGCGCTTCTACTCTTCCCTCACATTCTCTTTCTCTCTCTCTCTGTGTTTCAACTATTGCACTTGGCGCACGCTTCGGGGCGACACCTTGCAGTTGTTTCGTACCCCTGGTGTTGCTCCTCGCGTTGTTGTTGTTGTTGTTGTTGTTGTAGCACTTGCTAAACGTTTGTCTCAACTTTGCCATGTCGCAGACGCACTCGACCAAACCAAATTAGTTTAGCAGCATGCAAAATGTGCGAGAACTTTATGTGACTGACTTAATGAGGGTGAGCCGTCCTCAAGGGGGCATCCCTTTTGTGCCGCTCTGTAGGCTGCCATACGCACCCCACACCTCACATCCCCCGTCTTCCCCTAACTCATGCATTTATGCAGCGAGTTGAAAGGTGAAACTGTACAGTGTACAGCAGTGTATACCACCTACACCTGCCTGCAACACTCGAGCGGTTGACACACTTTGTTAACATGACACTCTTACGTGCTGCACCCCCAGCCTCCATTCATGCCACCCCATGCCACATATTAGCTTGCCACAATGAAGTTACCTCTTGCCACATTTTTATTGGTGGCCAAACGCAATGAGTGCCTCGCTGCGCTTTACGCATTTTCGTGTGTCTGTCCAAAACTATTTGCACGTTCTGGCTCAGAGATTCTGTCTCATCCAAGGTTGTGCGTTATATGGGTGAAGGTTGAGCCTGGAGCTGGCGCTGGCGCTGGCCCTGGAGCAGCAGCTGCCAGCCAGGCATCAGGCAGGCAGGCAGAGGCTGCCACCTTGTTGTCAATGCATAATGCTGTAAAGTAGCTCATGCATAAACCAGTTCGTTAAAAATTTAGATACTCCACGGTGGAAAGAAGCAGGAGCAGTCAGTGCACAGAGGGGGGTGGGGGGGGATGGAACGAGGCAACGACAGAAGCTGAAACTGAAGTTGCGGCTGTGTTGGCTAGTTACGCACGTTGAGCTAACGCACAGTGGAAGAAATATGAGAAAATGCAAGCAACTTTTCTTTTGAAACGAACTTTACTTCAAATTTTAGATATATCTTCATTAAAATAGTTAATATGTATATTAAAATACGACGACTAAACAACAACAAGATCAAATATTATTAAAATAGTTAGTATGTATATAAAAATACGACGACTAAACAACAACAAGATCAAACATTGTGTATTACTACTCTCACGATTGAAAGAAGAAGAACAACATATGTTTCTGCTCTCACGATTGAGCGAACAATTCGTGTAACTGCTCTCGCGATTGAAAGAAAAAGGACAGCTTCAACTCTACGCTTGCACATTTTCGGCAGATGCGCTCATGATTGAAAGAGGAAGAACACGACTGTAGCCGTAACAACAGCTCGTGCTTTTGCTCTCATATTTGATACACGAATATCGGTTCGTCTGACTGCTCTCGCGATTGAAAGAAGTTGGAAAAGTCTGTTTAACTGCTCTTGCGATTGAAAGAAGAAGAACAGCTCGGTAGATGTGCTCACGACTGAAGGAGAAAAAGCCTCTCGAGATACTCGGGTAATGCACTCTCACAGATTGAAAGGTTTTAATTAGAGCCGTCAGTCAAGCAATTTCTTCAGTTGACTTCAGCAGACGTGTTTCAAAGAACTCCTTCACAACTTCCAGATCAGATAGGATACCCACTCAGGGCTATGTTTGAAATGATGTTGAAAGTGCATAATTTCAGAAAATGCGCTCACGATTGAAAACGAATGAAAACGACTGAAGCCGGAAGAACAGCGCGTGCTGAAGAAGAAAAGCCTGATGTGGTATGCGTTGTAAATCATACAGTACAGTACTTTTCTTTTTTAGTTATAGCGCATTTGGAATTCATTATTATTTCTGTACAAGTTTCATACTGTTCCACTGTGCCAGCGGTTGTGCGGGTGATAAAGTTTTATACTGATAACTAACGGCAGGTGCAAGTGGGCGTAAAAAGGAAACTCTTTTCATACACACACACACACATACACACACGCCATACGTATATCAATCCCTATCCATTTCCACACTAGCAACCATCTAGAAGTACGTGATTGGCGTTCGTTATGATCCCGAGCAACAGCGCGGCAACAGGAACGATATACAGATAGATACCGGAGCTGGAAAGCTTCAGATGAGGTCTCTTCTGTAGACATCCATGTGCGAGTGTGTTTGTGTGCGGTATGAAAAATGCTTTTCCGCTTTTTCCACATCAAAGTTTTTCCTATGCGTTTGACAGCATTTGCATATGGCCCTATGCCCGTTGGCTTTAATAGGCTGTTGTCGGGGCCTATGCCCCTTCTTCTGTTCACAAAACAGGTGGAGGCCCGTGTTCGCCAAACTAATTTAAATGTAAATCATTTTGTATTTTCAATTAGCATTTTCGTCTGTCAGGGCACAAACCAGCACGGGCAGAAAGAGATAGAGATGGAGCAATAGGAAGGCAGAGAGAGAGTGAGAGAGACGCACACATTTACAGTAGTAAACGTGTTATATAATCATGTTAAACAGTCTCGGACTTGCTTGACCTTTCGAATCGCCCACACAGCTCTGCTAACTGCTGCCTGCCTCTCCCTCTGCCTTTCACTCTGCATCTGCCTCTTCCCCCTTTGCCCAGCAGTTTTCTCGAAAGTAGCAGCTTTTAGTTTATGGCAATTGATGAGCAAAGCGCGCGAAATAAAATTAAAGCGTTAATTTAGAACCTAATGACCGTTGAGTGGAGCAGAGTAAGGGAAATAGAGTAGAGAGGGCAGAGCTGACTCGAGATAATAAGGGCGGGGAAGGGCGGCCTGCTTGTGCGACATCTTTGAATGAATGGAATTCAAAAGCAAATAAGAGCCCAGTCGCAGCATGGGCAGCGGCAGCAAAAACGCTTGCGGTAATCAGCTCACTTGCCTCCCAACGGGGTCAGGGGGTCACTGTGGGCAGTAGTGAATGCCATAAAGTAGTTTGTTTGATTTGGCACACATGCAGCTCAGGGCCAGAGCGTCCGAATTTGCCGCAACAATTTGAGGTACATGTATAAATATTAAAGAAGGCAGCGAACAAAAACCGAAAGGGATTAAACCCTTTACTCATGAGAAACTACAAGATTTATAGGATATGCATTTAAAACATTATCAAAAATAAACTCTAATACTGCAGAAAGTTAACAGAGAAAATGCTTTAAAGACTTTCGAGTATATGTGAGATATGCATTTATAACATTATCTAATATAATCCCTAATACTGCAAAGTTTGCGCAGCAACATACGCATTATACACACCTTGAGGCTGCTAAGCGCACTTAGCCCGTTGCTGGCCAAAACTTTGCTAATTTCGTAGCAAAGTTTTTAAACCAAAAGGAGCAGCAACATTTCCAAGCGCAGATTACGTTGCGATATAGTACACTAAACCCTACATAGTTCCTCGATTAGTTTGACCCATTTTATATTATCCAATAAAACGCAACAATTTTGAAGCATGTTGGTCATGTCCTCGCCATAAAACGCGATGCTCATTAAACTAAACGCAGACGGACAGACGGACGGGCGGACAAGTGCGCATTCGTGACGACGCCACCTTCTGCAGCAGTGCTCATAGACAGCCATGGTGGGGAAGGGGGCTAGGGAGTAGATAGGAGGGAGCAGCGCACTCATCAAACATACATGAGTGCTGGCGGAGGGCGGGGGCGGGGTCCACTTGCATGGCAAATGTTGAATATTGAGTGCATTGACAGGCGGATTTGCACGTCCTGCGAAAAGTCATTCCAAAAGGAGGCAAATAAACGTTGCGCTGTTGCTGCGCAGCTGCTGCGCTGCATTTGCAAATCATAAACCCAAATGGCAACTCAATAAAGGCCACTCGAAGCGCAGCCCCGACGCCCCGACGTTAACGCGTGCTGCAGAGTGCGAGAGCAGGAGAGTGGAGCGGGGAGCTGGAAGGGTCGGGTCGTAGCGCAAATGGTGGATAGCATCTGTTTCAGTCAGCAGATTAACTAGCACGCGATACGCTGATAATGATAATGACCCCGCTGCACATAAAGGGTTCAAAGCACTCACTCACGAGCTCACACTCGAATACTCGCATACAGCATACAGCATACAGTATGAGCATATCCGTGTCCAGCGAACGGAAAATAAAGCTGCATGCGGGATTTAGTAGGATGTGCACAGAGAGAAAATAATGATTGATTGAATGAAAGTTGAGAGGGGTTGAGCCCGTTTAAATTGAGAATATGCCAGCAATTTATTTAGTATTTGATCAGAAATTATAATAATTTTAAAATTTATAAATTACAATTCACAACCTGTCAATATAATTAATACAATTATTTATTAGTTTTCAATACGGAATACATTTCTTCAAAATTTGCTTTTTATATGATTGTTTTTTTTTAATAAATATAATATTAATTTTTAAACATTCGATTGGTTTCAATCAGGAATTATAATTTATGAAATTAAATATCTATAGTAAATCTTTTTTGTTATATTATTTTATTGTATCTTCGTATATTATTTTATTTTATCTTTTCATTATATTATTTTATTGTATCTTTTTATTATATTATATTAAAAAGCTTATATTATATTATTTAATTATATTATATTATATTATTATATTATATTATTTAATTATATTATATTATTTTATTATATTATATTGGCTATATTCGTTTGTACTAACTGAAATATAGGAAATCAAGCATTTTTCTTGCATATAACAAAAAAATGTTTTACTGTAAGTGCTACAACAATTTGCGCAGTGTAATACGCTGTTCATCCACAATTCACATAAGCTTCGGGGCAGATGAGCTGTCGTCTCTGAACTGGCGAACATTGCGCTCTGTTTTCGCTCGATCTTTCTTTGTTGTCTGCACGGCACGGCTCAACCGCCAGTGCTAAGCTGCGCGTCTCTCCCTACTTCTCTGCTCTCTGCCGCTCTTCTTCTAGCCGAGCTTTTAGCTGACTTCCTTCCGCTGCGCCATATTTAACTTGTTTTATCTGGCGCCGCGTCCAAGTGTGCGCTCATTATGAATATTATCTGAAGGCAGCGTGGACAGAAGCAGAGTGAGGGAAGTGTTGCAGAGTATAGGGTATAGGACAGTGTCTGTGCTCTGCTGTGCTGTGCTGTGCTGTGTGTTGTCTCGCTCCCGTATGCTTGTCTCTTTATGTGCAGCACTCTGCACTTTACTTTATGTCTGTCTATTGAGTGTCAGGCGATAAAAATTCCATTTTAATTGCCGGCCAGCATGGCATAAGTGAATACACTAACACACACACATACACACACACAACAATGGCCGATTGTCTGTGTGCAGTTAACGGTAACATAGACATAATTATTATCCTGTTTTTTTTTTTTTTGGTAAATGTGCAGAAAAAGCGCGTAGAAAATAATTGAATTTCCTACTTTTTCGATTTGTCAAATACAATGCACACGTTGTGGCTGTGGCCATTGTGCATGGTGGTAAAACCGGTATATAGCATTAACAAGATCAAATTGTTGCTCATTATCGCAGGTAAAGCAACGCCCGCCCGCCCGCCTGCCACTCCCGTACTCACTCTGCTCTCGCCGCTTCTCCTGCCATTTACGACACTTTTATACACGAATAAACAATTTGAAAAGCTGACATAATGCGCGCATTAAACGACAAAACCGACAGCGAAAAAATTGCAAATATTTGCGGTAGAACGAATGAGCGAATGAATGGGAATGAAACGAATGGAAAGTATGTAAATACGAAACGGGTACGAAAAACAAGGCAGCTAACAAAAAAAAAAAAAAAAAAATGAAAAGCAAAGCAAAATGTGAAAAATTACGAAAATAAAACAATCGAAAGGAACGAGAGAAATGTACAACATTTCCCCGGAGAGACAGAGGCAGACCAAGCGAAAAAGTGACAGGGTGAGCGAGAGAGATAGATAGAGGGGGGATGGAGTGGGATGAAGGGAGCTGGAGTTTTTGGGGGCGCGCACGCTTTAAAAATGACAACGGAAATTTTGTCAATTGCTTAAAAGATTAATTTCACGCTGGCTGCAAAAATGTCGGCAGAGCCGCCATCAGATTTTTCAAGTAATATAAAAAAGCTGTATAGCATGGCAGAGGGGAAGCATAAGTATACAGCGGGAGAGAGAGAGAGAGAGTGTGTGATTGCTGGATAGTTTTTCTTTTCTTCCTTTTTTCTGGTCGGCGCGCAAATTGAGCTCATCGATTGGGCCGTTGCCGGTGCCGCTGTCCATTTTGATTGATTGTCCATTTTTGTGCTATTCTCTCAGCATTGTTGTTGTTGTTGTTGCTGCAAGTGACAAATTTGATAAATTTTCAATCCTCTTTCCAATCTTGCTTAGCTGGTGTGACAACAAGAAAAACAATAACAACAAGTCGAAATAAAAATAAAAGAAGCTATGCCCGCCTGACGACGGCATTTTTCGCCTTTGTCTTCGCGCTCTTGGCTTGGCATTGACCCAGAGACCTCCCCCCAATTACTCGCACTTGACTGGCACTTGAACGTAGCGGCCTCTCTTTCTCTAAGTCACTCTCCCTATCTCTGACTCTCGCTGTCTCGCACTGAAATCGCATGTGGTACAACGGAAGCCGCGTCAATTTAATAAAAACAAAATTTTTTATCGGATTTCTCGAGTGTTTTTTGGTTCGGTTTTTCTTTTTTTTTGGTCTGCTCTTGAGGATGCTTGAAATATGTGCGCTCATCGAATAGTTCCAGTGCCCGTTTAATTGTGTTGTCTAGTGTCAAGTGCTCCGGGCTAGTAAGAGAGGAAGAAGGCTGCTGTGAGCGGGGGAGAAGCAATGACTAGCCTAACGGTTGCTGTGATGGCTAAGTGCTTGAATTGGCCTTGGCCTATTGTGACTCTCTCGCGATCTTTCTAACTCTCTCTTTTGTTATATATATAATAGCTTGCTCCAGATCTTTCTTTCTTCTATCTACCTTCTATTTTTTACTTCGCAATAGTTCCAATTTAGTTAAATTTTTCTTCAGTTGCTTTTGAACTCCTTCCAGTTTCATTAAGAGGCACTCTGTAGCTCTCTTTCCTTTGATTTCATATAACTATTTCCATCAAAATGCTTCTCTATGGCTCGCAATTATTTCTCGCTCACATTCCTTTCATTTAATGCAATTTCCCTCTCTCTCTCTAGTGTTTTATCTTTAGTTCTCGAGTGAGAACATCAGTCTATTTCGCTATTCAGCTGACAATCGTAATCCCGCGTATTGAACAAAAACCAATAAATTTTCGCAAAGACTCGGGGGCCTTGTTTTATCGCCGTTATCGGCTTTATAATGCATATAGTTTGTCAATCCCTGTCAGTTGCCATAAACAATTTCATAAATCGTGCGTCGGGTATATATACAGAGATAATGCACACTGTGGGCAGTGTCCTCACATTCAATTTACGCCACATGCTGCTGCCGGCAAAGGAATTAAGCTGGCCTGCGACGTGCCCATAGCGGGTACAGTGAGCGCTATAAATAAGTGAACTCGATGTGCAGGTCGCTGCGTGGCACAATTGTTCCCATAATGCAATTAGCCAACAATGACAGGCGGTAGCAGCAGCGAGAGCAATTAAACAATGTGCTTAATGCGCAAAAATCCATTACGAAATTACAAAGAAATCGCACCCGACTGTTAGATACCTTTCACTACTCACTTTGGCATTTCATTCGAAAAAAAAACCTCTGCCGCTACTCCTTTTAAGGGCTAATTCCTTATAGCTATGTTATAAATTCAGTGTTTATTTTCTGATCGGTTTTAATTTTATAGGAAATGCCTGATATTCATAAACTATATATCCTTTCAAAAACTTTGTTTAATATTTGAGTTGAAAATGAAAAATATTGGAGGTGCTTATCTACTTTGTATGGTCTGCCACACCTCCTTCTGCCTGTTACAGACATTTCCACAAAGCTAATATACCCTTTATGCTCATTGCTAATTGGTGAATGGTATAAAAATATTGAAAGCGAGCATCAGCGTCGAGGGGATTGAAGCGTCGTCGAACCCTTTCGATATAAGCATGGTTATAGGTATTTATGTATATATCTGTGTACGAGTGTGTGGTCTATGTGTGTGTGCGTGTGTTGCGTGTGCTGCTGCTGTTGTTGCTTATTCATGCATATGTAGATGTCGGAAATTGTAACGATTATACGCCGGACACACACAGGAAACGACGGCGCAGTCCTGGGCAACCGCTGCAGCTCGGGAATTTCGTCTTCGCCTGGCCCTATGTCCTCGCACCACACCCCCAACTTTTTCCGAGTGGCTCCTTTGAGCTGATTATGATTATTAGGAGAATCGCATCACGTGTGGCGAGCCGAGGAAATTGATGTGGTTTGCGATTTAATGAGATTTCGCCAAGAACTATGAGATTATATTTATATATATACACAGAAGTATTCACGTATGTATGTGTGTGTGTGTGTGTATGGTGTGAGTACTTATCGCATTCATATTGATATTAATGCGAGTGTATTCATATAATTACGCGCAGCAATCGGGCAAATGGCTTTTGAATTTATTGCCTTGTGTCGAGTGTGTGTGCTATTATTCTTGTTATATTATGTTCTGATTGCTGTTTTAATGCATTTTTAATTAAAACGTTGCATATGTTGCATGTTTTCCATGCCCCTTCAACTTGACGCCCCTTTTCCTGACATGAATCAGTCAGCAGCGCGCTGCTCTCTCGAAATTGAACCCGAAATAAGTCATTAAAAGTTTTGCCGTGACTTTTTCAGTTGCAAATAGAAAACTTCTAAGACCGGGAAAGAGAGAAAGCAGTATAGAGATGAGAATAGTAGAGTGTAGAGAGGGGTAGAGGGGAGCAGCGAACTGTGCGCTGCGTTTATTTGCATCCTTTGGCTTGTGCGAACGATGGCGCAACTCATTATAAATTTGTTGATGCTGCATATCTTGGGCTTTGGCTGCTTGGCAGGATGCGCTGCGCTCGTTTCCTGCTCCCGCAGCTGCTGCTACTGCTACTGCTGCTGCTGCTTTTGCTTTTGCTGTTATCCTGCCCTGGCCGTATCAGCAGCTTTTTATGCTTACAGCAGCAGCAGCAGCAGCAGTCAAGTCTTGCCCGCCTTTTACGAGCCCAGAAAACTTGTCTAAAAATCACGCATAATTTATTTACCATAAACAAGATGAAGAACAAGAAAAGCCGACAACGGGCGGTATGTCCTTGGACAGAGAAAGAGAAACAAAGAGAGTGAGCGGAAGAGAGAGAGCGAGATAGACAAGGCAGTCAGGCTGGCAGGCAGTCAACAGCAAAGTTGTTGCCTGTCAGCGCGCGACTTTGCACATGTGATGCGAAATATTACGTATACGCAGCGATTGCCTGCATTGCCGTCGGGCTGCTACCGCTGCTGCTGCTCGTTGTTTCGATTGTTGCTGCTGCTGCTGCATCGTTCCAATAAAAATATGAAAAATGCATGCAACGTGAAAAATTGAAAAACAACAGAACGAAAGCTGTAGCAGGAGCTGCAGCTGTAGACGAAGCATTCGAGCTAAACCGAAGCACGAGCAGAGTAATAAAAATCGCTTTATCTTCATTAAGGCAAGCAAGATATCATTGCAAGCTCCCGTTGTCTCTTTCTCTCCCAGTCTCTCTCTCTCGCACACTCACCGGCTGGGCGAGCACGCTGTACGCTGTTGAATAATAAATGCAATGAAAATAAAACTCGGCACAGCGCAAAACCCGCTTCAGCCAGCGGCAAAAGTCCGTTCAGAGCAGTAGCATAGAGGAGGGAGGGCGGACCAGGCCGGGGACTTGGCTTGGACAGGGATGCAAGGATAAATGGTAGAATCATGTACACGTGCACACAACAACCTCAAGGATAAACAGTGGAGCCAGCAAGTGGATACATGCATTGTTGGAAGGTGCGCAACGGGGGGCGATGCTGGTGGAGCAGGGAGCAGAAGGAGAAGGAGATGGGCAAACAAGTTGTGTGTACCTGCCGCAAGTTGCAGCAACTGTTTGACTAACGAAAATGCTGTAGGAAACTGCGGTTGGCCCTCAATAAAACTGACAGATAGGCGGACAGCCGGACAGGTTGGTCAGCTGACATAGCAGGGCAGAGAGTAGGCGAGAGAGACAGATAGAGAGGGAGAGAGCGAGAGCGAGTGAGAAGATGAGAACGCTTCATTATAGTTGCAAATGAATACGACCATGAGGTGGCAATATGTAGATGCAGCTACAGGCACAACTACAACTGTATTTGCAGACGCGGCCACAGATACAGATACACGTTGTCCTCAGTCATAGCGAAAAGTCATTGAGCGGGGGCAAAGGTTAAACCTATTTAGGCGACAATTGAGCGCAATTAGCGCCCCGGGAAAAAGCGAAACTGTTCGCATTGCTGATAAGCCAGAAATAGGTTAGCCTAGGCAATTGCATTAACTAAACTTGACTTTAATCAGATTTTGTAGAATTTTCCATTTGAAATTGTTATCAAAAGTTTGATGGGCTTAAAACTTAATTACTTTATAATGTTTTTGCATATATCCAATCTAATTTGATATCAAAATATATTTATAATAATTTCAGAATTATGAATACAAATATTGATAACTTTAATTTTAATAAAAGAAACATTAGTAAACATTAAAATTATCATAAAATTAATTAAATTTAAATGAAAACTAATAAAAAATAAAACTGAATTATTTTGTAAAAACATAAAAACCTACTAGAATTAATTAATTAGTATTTTTGAAAATGAATAATATATTTATCTACAATTTAAATTTGAGTAAATTTACTGCCAGCACACACTGTACCAGCAGGTACACAATTCAGGGCCTATAGTTGAATCTGAATCTGCCCGCGAACCAATTTAATTACAATAAATATTCACAACGAGTCGAGAATTTTAATATGCTCGCTACGCGCTGCTCGCACTGCATTCTAGACCCGCCTCGGCTATATCCAGCATGCCTTATACAGTGCGCATATTGTTCTAGATCGGGAGAGGGGGCTGTGGGGGCTCGTATTGCGTTTTCATAGACGAGCGCGCATAACGAAAAAAAAAAAATAAAACGAGAAGGGAAAATTTATTGAAAACGAAAAATATTTGCATGAATGAAGCCGAACAACGGCGAAAAGCCGCAATCCGCGAAGGTTGCAGGTGCGCAAATATGCAGGTGCAGGCAGTTGCAGGCAGCTGAAGGCAGCTTGGAGGCAGTAGCAGGCAGCTCACAGGTTACCCTTATGAGCACAGCGATTGATTGGCACGAAATGGAGTCTGTTTCTTATAAGCATTGTATTATACGAATTGAATGCACAAATGCTTAATGTTCTTTTTCTCCTGTCTCTCTCTCTCTCTCTCTCCCTCTTTTTCTCTGTTCAGGCGAATCGCATACAGAGCAACGAGCTGGCGGCCATCAAAGTCATCAAATTGGAACCCTCCGATGATATAGTCATCATACAGCAGGAGATTGTCATGATGCGCGACTGCAGGCATCCGAATATAATCGCCTACTATGGATCGTATCTGCGCCGTGATAAGCTCTGGATCTGCATGGAATACTGTGGCGGTGGCAGTCTACAGGATATCTATCAGGTGACGGGACCGCTGACCGAAGTTCAGATCGCCTACATGTGCCGCGAAACGCTCAAGGGCCTGGAGTATCTGCACTCGATGGGCAAAATGCATCGCGACATCAAGGGCGCCAACATACTGCTGACCGAATACGGAGACGTTAAGCTGGCCGATTTTGGCGTCTCGGCGCAAATAACGGCCACCATAAATAAGCGCAAAAGTTTCATAGGTGAGTCGAAGTTTAACCTTCTGTATATAACTTTAACTTAAGTTGGTAAAAAAAAAAAGTGAAGACCAAATGCTTAAACGCTTCTAGGAACTACAGTAATTTGCTGAATAAGCTCAGCTCAGCTCTGCTTGTTAAACAAGAAGATATATATATATATACATATATATATATATTTATGTGCATACATATTTCTGTACATGTCTAAAGTCTTTTTAATACCCTTGATATTTCATGGACTAAATTCTTCAACGCTTCTCCAAGAACTACAGTAATTTGCTGCAGAAGCTTAGCACAGCTTTTGTTTACTTTACTTCTGCTCTCTCCTTTGCTGCCATTCGCCTTTTCATGGTAATCTTTGTCGACTTTTGCACAGGCATTTGTCAGCTAATTACGTATGTATCCATTGCCATTGGGAGAAGATGCCAAGACATTTGACCGAAAGCAAACTAAATAATCCACTGCGTTCTGTTTGCATGCGGCGCCAACGCTGCGTATGCGCAACGTAACTTATTTGTATTTGCTCTATATGTGTGCGTGAGCGTGTGTGTGTGTGTGTGTTTGTGTTTGTGCAGCGAGTTGATTTAGCATTTTATTTATTTATAAATTTTAATTGAATTTATGCAGTTTGTGCAAATGCTCCCAGGACACTTGACTGCGGGTCTTGCTGCTGCTGCTGCTATTTCGTTTGCATCTCGTTTCGTTCGGTTTCGTTTGTCTGGCAAATTTGCACATATTGGCTTGAAACAAATGCGCAAACATTTGCCACACCCCCTGCCCTGGCAGCTTCGCGCTGCCCTTGCAGCAGCAGCTGCGCTGTGCGCTGCGGTGTTTGCCATTGGCTTTATGCAAATTTAATAGAGCCATTTTTATGACTAGACGAAGGACTGAGAACGAGATGGCGAAGTGCGGTAGGGAGGGGTGGGGCAAAAAATGTATTTGCTGAAATGTGAAATGTATGTTGTACTACTATTTTGGGCAAGAAACGAGGGAGAAGGTAAGGAAGAAGACGCAGCAGCAGCAGGAAAAGTCGTAAGGCAGCAGCAAAGAGAGGAAGAAATCGCCACGGGCGAACGAAATGACAGACGCTTTGCATCAAGTTGGCATAAGGCATAAGTGTTTATCATTGTGTGTCTCTCACACTCACACACACACACACACACTGGCCTCGGGAAACGGTTTTGTGTCTATTGACAGGAGTCTGACAGTAACCACAATTGCTTTTCACGCTTTTAAACACACGCAACACAGCAGCTGTCAAAAGTAACGGGCGGAGCAAAAAAGCAGAGCGAAGCAAAGTAGACACATAAATAGAATATAAGAAAAATATAATAATAATAATAATAATACGTTTTATGACAAATAATAAAATGCCATTAAGCAACAAGGAGCCAAAGCAGCACGACAGAGAAGTGTGGAAATTTTAAGCAATTCAATTTGAAAGAAAATATCAAATGCAGACATGTTTCAGCGTGTCGCCCCGCAACTCGCCCCTGGGGCTTTACAGGGAGCAGCTACGACACACACACCTGGCACACCTGGCAGACTTGGACGGAACAGTCGGACGCGGACGGACGAACAGCTGGACGGGCATTGTTCGTGCGCTCTCCTGCTGTGCTCAGTCTCCGCTTGCCGTCGCCGTCGCCCCCGCAGAGTTGTTTCCTTTGCACTGCACAAAAGAAAATAATTTCATCTTTTCTCTCTCTCTTTTTTTTTTGGGTTGTTTGTTCCTTTTTTTCAGTGCTGAGCTTGTGTTTGTGCAATTTCTTTTGTCGCGCACTCCTAATAGATTTCTGCTGCGATGCGCTAAGCGGCTTTCGCCTCACTGGACAAGGGAATTTCTCTTTTAAACTCGCTGCTGCTGCTGCTGCTGATACTGTTGCTGCATGCTGCACGGCAACGTGTCGTATACGCAATTTAAATGTAAATATCAACTTATCAGTCAAACAGCGAGAGGGAGAGGCACAGCGAGGAAAAGAAAGTGAGAGAGAGAGGGGAAGGGAGGGAGAGAGAGAGAGAGAGAGAGAGAGAGAGAGACTTGAGGCAACGCGCTTTACCTCGTCAGGCATTTGCAATTTGCATGACAACATGCAATCTTCAGACACGCAGCTCTCAACGACATCCGAGTGTGTGTGCGTGTGTGTGGAAGTGCGTGTGCGACATTTGCATGAATTTTAATACCCTGTACGCGGCAAATGGCGCCAGCCTAAGTTATAATAAACCCATAAAAAGACTTATATGGCGGCTCTAATGGCCCGTTAAGTAAAATATGCGTAGAGAATCAGAAATACTCGCTTGGCATTGCGTCGCTGTGAAATTAAAGTAATGCCGGCAGAGCCCGGAAACTTTCTCTTTAAAGCAGCTCCATATATATTTTATACGTATTCGTATGACTAATGTACGTTAGATAAAGGGTATTGCACTGTCGAGTACACTCGAGTGTAGTTTTTCTCACTTACATACGTATCTGCCCTCAAGGTATCCAAGGCTTCTATCATCCGGCTCGTCTTGATTAATCTGCACTCCTTTTCATTCGCACCCAGAGCGCTATTTGACACGCCCACCTCGATAAGAAGGCGTTTTAAATCTCGCCCATAAATCAGTAGGCAACTCACAGCCCGCAGCACGGCGACAATTAATTGAGTCCTGGAATTGCGCGGCGAGTGCGCTTAATGAAAACTTGCGAGGCGCCTTAATTTAATTATGACATCTGTTTGTTCTCTACGGGTGTGCCACGCCCACCAGTCCACTCACTCCCTCACAGGCACTTTTGAACTCTGATTGACACAAAACAACAGCAACAGCAGCAGCAACAACAACAACGAAAGCTCAAAGCGAATGATTTGGCTTTTACGACTAGCTGGCGGGATTTACGTTGCGGGCCTTGACCTGAACGCCGAGGATAATGCCGAATCGCTGTAGTAGTTATTTCTCTCTGCCACTCGGAGTAAACTCATAATGTTCTTGTTGTTGTTCCTGTTGTTGTTGTGGCATTAAAATCTCGGCGAGCTTTCGCATAAATTTGCAAGCTTTTTACGGCGTTCCGCTCGTTACGCGCTACTCGCTACTCGCTTGCCAGTCAAGAGGATAATTCAATTTGTCGCTAATTGTGTGCGCAATTTGATTTATGCAACCCGTAAAATGCCGGCCATCGAGTTACCCCTTAACCGCTACGTTACGTTACGTCATTAATAATCTTTAAGCTTGATGCAGGCGACGGCGCTTCACATTCACAAAACTGCTGCGCACTGCACTTTGTTGTGTGGCATAACGACATGCACTGTGAGAAATTTTCGGGGAAAAAAACACTAGAAAAAAACACTAGTGATAGCTTGAGATTGTTGCTGTGTTAATCACACTAGTAAAATTGATTAAATTTTTTTTTTTTTTTTTGTTCTATTTATTTGTAAGGCATACGAGGTTAGCCGTATACCTCTTCATTATATAATTTCATATTAAAGGTAGTTTTATGTGCAATAGTTATGTATATATATTATTATAGCCTCGTACTACAGATGCTCTGCTTTAATAGGGAACCAGATTATAGCATTTATTAGGCAGTTATATGGTATCTTCTGCATATTATATATCTTCTCTTGTGCGAAGTTGTATATGGCATTGCAGCTATTTGTTTGCCAGGGGCTGATGCCAGAAATAATCCACCAAATTTACATTTAGTTAGTAAAAATATTTGCCTAGTATCTTTAGCACTGGAAATTTGTTTACCTGTGATAATAAATTTATATTTCTATCGTATCTGCTTCTTTACTTTAAAACGAACCAAACTTGTTTTTATGTGTACTCTTAATCAGTCTCCAATAAACCTAAGACTAGAAAGACTTCATTAATTTTCGCATTTTCTCTTCATCCTTATTTCTTAATTTTCTTTTTACTTCTGCTATATATCTTTACTTATTTCTTTTCTTGCTTTCTCTAGCCTTCTCTTTATTTTATTTATTTTTTATTTTATTTTATCACTCTCTATAGCATATATTATTTTTTATTAGTTATATTTATTTATTATATATTATTTTTTTTTGATTTGCCACTTGCCCTTGCCCTTTTTTCGCGTAGTGCATTTCTGCTAAGGGCCAAAGTTCATTGTGCTGGTCTGTCCGACTGCCTGTCTGCCTGCCTGCCTGCATGTTGCCACACACACTATGTTGCACTTTATGGCATTTTGTCGAGCTCAACTTTCTTAAGCCCCGACAACAATTAGCAAGTTTTTTATCTCTTTTCTCATGTTGCTCTCGGCCAAAATCTCACATGACAATTGTCTGTTGCAGGCAGACGACCTTTGAGGTGTTTGTCTGTCTGTTTGTCACTCTTAGTGTGTGTGTGAGTGTGCAGGTGTGTGCTTGTGGTGGTTTAGTGGCATTTCTGTCTGCAGTTGTCAAACAATGTGACGTCGCTTAGTGTGTTATCAGTTCGAGTGCTGCTTCAGCTCTGACATTGTTGTAGTTGTTCTCGCTGCTGTTGTTGTTGTAGTTGTGGTTGCTGCTGCTGTGACAAATGTGGTGATAAGCACACAACTGCTGTCTGTCTGTCTGTTCGCCCCTCTCACCCGCAGCCACTGTCTGTCTGCCCTTCCGTCTATCTGTCTATCGCTGTGTCTGCATATGAAACCGCAAACAAGACAAATAAAACACAGCACTCACACACACACAACACCACACACACACACACAGAGAGACTGTCAATACCAGGGCAGCACAGCGAGGGCTGGCGACAGCTGCCAGCGTTTCGTTATTAAATAAAAAAGAAGGTAAAGGAGAGGAAGACTTGGAAGAAATAAAGGGTGTTTATGTTTGTGTTTAGTATCATTAAAAAGTCAGCGGCAACAAGCGGAGCTCCACTTCGTGGAGCAGACAGAGAGTGGGAGCAAAGAGAGAGAGAGAGAGCAGCATGGAGTATTGGAAGCAGGCACGAGTGCATGACTTGGCAACAAAGCTCAATGCAGCGTCGTAAGGTATCCTGAGTGTGGTGTGAGACTGTGTGAGTGGGTGTTAGTGCCTGTGCCTGTGTCTGTGTCTGCGTGTGTGTCTTTGTGTTTGTCTTGCCACAAATGCGCATTGACACCCGGCTAAAAAGTTACCCGTTGCGAAACACACAAAAATCTTCGACAAAGAATGGCAACAACTTGCGTACTTTAAAGCCGTTTCGGTTGGTAATTACTCAGTCTAGTTAAAGTTAGGACTCTGCGAGTGGTAAAGAATATAATAGGAATAAAAAAGCAAAAAACTTGCATGAAATTTACTAAAATAAAAAGCCATAAACAATTAGGCAGTAAAATTAAATAAAGCTATGGTGAAAAGAATGAAGCGGAATGCAGTGGAATTTTAAGGATTGAAATATAAATAAAATGTAATATAAAATAAAATGTAAAATATAAAAATGAAATGCTGTAGATTGGAAGAATGGAATAAATATAAAAGAAAAGAACTATTAATAGAATAGAACTATTAATATACTGAAGTAAAATAAGTAAAGTCAAAGGCATAGAAAAAGAGTTAAATGAGATAAAAATAAAATAGAACGTAATAAAGTTGAATGAAATTATAAGAAATAAATAAAATAAATTAACAAGCTTTAGTTGATAATAATTATTATTTGCCACATGCCTACAGGGTATCAAGCTAGTCGTGTTATTGCACACTCTGGCTGTCAGCTGCCAGCGCTGACACATTGCAATTAATAAAATGATACTTGAGTCATGTCGTGCTGCCATTTGATGTGCTCATTTCTCACTTATTAATTAAATTGTGGCAGCTGCAAGTCGAGTGTGGAGTGTGAAATGTGTGTGTGTGTGTGGGTGAAATGAGCAAAGTGGCAGATGGCAGATGGATGTAAGAGTTCTCTTTGTGTGTGTGTGGGTGTAAAACTTCAGCACGCTCGACCAGTTTTCCATTTTGAATTAAACCTTCAAACCATTTTCTCTCGGGCGAACGTGGCGTATGCGCAATTTGGCAAATTTAGCACACAAATTGCGCAAACTGCGAACTCGCACATAATTCACTTTATGCCGACAGTTAATTGAATCAAAACAAAGAGGAAACAATCAAAAATCGCAATCACAAATCGAATACTATAATTAACATATATAGCATACATTTGGGCGCTGCGATAAATGCAATTTCAATTTCAATGCGAATCTCCCCACTCAACTCTTCCACTCGTTGCAGGCACGCCCTACTGGATGGCGCCCGAGGTGGCCGCTGTGGAGCGCAAGGGGGGCTACAATCAACTTTGTGATATTTGGGCCTGCGGCATAACTGCAATTGGTGAGTGTGTTAAATCGAGCGAGAGCGAAAGAGAGAGGGCGATAACTCATTCGATTGATTTGGATTTTTGCAATTGCAGAGCTCGCTGAACTGCAGCCGCCCATGTTCGATTTGCATCCGATGCGCGCCCTGTTCCTGATGTCCAAGAGCGGCTTTAAGCCGCCCACACTGAGCAACAAGGACAAATGGAGCCCGACGTTCCACAACTTTCTCAAGACGGCCCTCACCAAGAACCCAAAGAAGCGCCCGACCGCCGAGCGTCTGCTGCAGCATCCCTTTGTCCAGAACGAGATGCCGCAGCGCGTGGCCAAGGAGCTGCTGCAGAAGTACCAGAGTCCCAATCAGCATTATTATTGTTTCGACGGTGACGAGGAGGTGAGTGTGGGGGGGCAGGGACCAGCAGAGGCCAGTCAGTGGGAGGAAAGGGGAGCGAGGGGAGAGCGAGAGCGACCCAAGGCGACTTTGTTGCAAAGCCACTTGCCACCTCTTGCTGTAATTTATTTGCGCTTTTAGTGTTGCCTCGTTGGCGCACCTCGATTCGCCTCGGGTTCGGTCGGGGAAGCGGCGAGAGCTCTTCGCTCTGCTGCGTCCTGGTCGGGCCAGTTACTTATTCTCATACCTTGGCGCATTTACTCAGTTTAAGTTTGCTTTGTGCGCGCAAAAATTGAAGATTTAGTGGGCCATTAGACAGCTCGGAGCCTAATTTAATGGCGCTCTGGCGCTCAGGTTAATGAGATGCCGCCTGCTTGTGCAGACTGTGCAGCAAATATAACTGGATATGGTCTACATATACTACGGCTATATAGGCGTAGGCCAGATTAAGTGAGCAGAGAGAGAAGCGAGAACTGCGAGAGAAGACAAATTAGTTGCGATATTGTATGTGCCGTAGGGGTATATGATATATGGTAGGTGTAGTACTATATATATTCAACTATATCTACACCAGGCAACACCACATATTTATCTACCATATTTATTCAACAACTAAATCAAGCTTTATTTGTCACTACATTTTTGGTCTTATGCCTTGCATAAATATTTAATCTTACATTTCAATATAAAATGATATAATCTATGGCATTTGTAGTTATATCTACACTAGCTATAGTTATTGCTCATAATATTTAATAATTGCTACGCTGTTTATAACCCACACATTACCTAAATATACATGCACAATTACTGCCCAAAAAATTTGTCATTGCAAATTCGGGCAAATTCCAGGCATAAATATTAAATTTATAATTGGAAAATTTAAATTTGAAGTGCTTCTGTCAACTAATAGACGTTCGTCAATATGACAATAGAGTCGTGCAGACTGAGACGGTTGCGGCGAGAGGGGGGGGGGGGGGGGACTGGGTACTTACCCGGCTAATGCAAGTGTCTAGACGTGGCATTCCCGAGCCCACAAAAGCGCTCTGTGCCTGGAAAGGTCTAACAAATGCAAATTTAATGGACGGCACACACATTTTCTTGCCGCTCTCTCTTTCTGCCCCTCTCTCTCTCTCTCTCTCTCTCTCTCTCTCTCGCTCGCTTGATTCATATTGTATGGGATATGCTGCTGTGTGGCATGTCAACTCATAAATCTTCAATTTGTTTGGATGTTTTGCGAAACTTTTGCGCTGCCTGTCACTGTCCGAGGTGCAGAGGCGGCAACCTGGAGACAGGCAGTGCGGCAGATAGGGGTAGGAGTAGGTATACTGCCAAGGACTTACTTTTTCTGCCATTTAAATTTAACTTAGCGCCAAGTTTTGCCTAAAAATTGGCCAAGAAAGCCGAATATGATTTTGATTTATGAGATTTTATCGCAGCAAACTGAAAACTGCAGACTTGAAACTTTGTCACGCTCGCGCCAACTTCCAGCTCCACGTGACTGTGACTGTGACTCCTCTAACCTCAAGCTCAGCTACTCATCTCTGTTCTTTTTCTCTTTCCCTCCCTCTCTTTTCGCAGACGGTGGCCGGAGTACCGCAGCGCATTCCCAGCAAGATGACGTCGCGCACCAACGGGGTTCCGGCCCAGAATCACACGCTCAAAACAGGCAAGAAAAACTTATATACATATATATATAGTTTATATAAGCAGCTGACGAAGAGCAAAATCGAATGCTAAAACACTCTTTAATTTTTCTTCTTTGCTTTCATTTATTATTCTCTTCAATCAATCAATCAACTCATTTTTTCAATCATAATCCTTGTCAATTTTTGCCACTTTGCTAATTCATTATTTTCGTTTCCTTTGCAATTCTACAACTCTTCATACACTCTGTATACCTTTCCAATTCCCTATTCCACTCTCTCTCTCTCTCTCTCTCTCTATCATTTCTGCCGCTTTTCTTCTACTCTTCTTTTACAGGCATGACGCCGAACTCAACGTGGTACGAGCGTTCTTCTAGTCCCGAGACGTTGCCCAGCGACATGTAAGTGGCCCGAATCTGCATAGATTCCTTAGCTTATATCCTATGCATATATCTATATGTGTGTATATACTATCTATATATATATATATATATTCTAAATTACATCAGTCGCGTTGCCTGAAACTTTGCTACAGTTTTCGTTGTTGCATTTGTTGCCGCTTTGCTAATTCCGCTCAACTTTCGTTAACTGTTTCAGTTCGCATTACGTTTATATAATTCAGTTAAGGAACTCACACACACACATACGCAGACAAAATACGCACAGACACGTAACTCTCACACACACACACAAACGCGCGCAGTCTCCCGCTTACACTTGTAAATTGAAAGCAGCTTCTTCATACCTCTTTCATCTCTTGTTCTGTCTCTCTCTCACACACTGTTGTTTGTCTTCTTTTCTCACACCTGTCTCTCTCACTCTCTCTCTCTCTCTGTCTTTACTTTTAGTAGTCCCAGCGTAGAGCGACAAAGGCGCAGCGGCACTTTGATTATGAACATGTCCTTAAGGTTAGAGCTCTTTCAGCCACTTCCGCTGCAGCTTCCTCTTCCTTGTGCTGCTGCTTCTGCTCGCTGTTCTTCTTGTTGCTCTTCTTCTTGTTCCTGCTCTTGTTCTCTTGTCTGGCTGCAGTTCTTAATGTCATTTAGCATGGCCTTGGCTTGCCGCGCTTGCCGCCACGCCACATTTTGGTGGCACATTTGACACAGTTGCACGCCAGGCACGCGCCCCGTGTAATTTGCTAGCTCTACACACACACAGATACACACGCACACGAACACACACAGACAGCGAGAAGCTGCACGTCTGTGCGTACTATGCTCGCTGAGTTGAGTTGAAGCTGCGCTACGTGCCACGCGCTGCAACTTCGGTCTGCTCCCTGGTTGGCCGTGATAAATAATTACCACCTGGTTGCGGTGGCCCTGGCTGATGGATGCGAGTTATAAGTTCCCTTCCTCTCTTTCTCGTTTGCTTCCCCCGCCCTCGCGCTGCTTGCCTGCAAGCCTGCAATTCGCTGTTACAAACTGCTGGCGGCTATTTAATTGGCCCGCAGAAGTATGCTATGAAATAATAATAATAAGCAGTGGGGCAAACAGGCCAACAGACACGCGAGCCAGTCGAGCGGTAACTACGCTGCAAACTCTGCTTTTGGCCTAAGGGATATGCTTTAAATTCATTGTAAATTATAATCAAACTTCTTAGTTAGGCTACCCATTTCCAAGCCAATGCTTCAGGCCAGAGTTTCTGCTGCATAATGTTGAAGAGAATATCAGAAAAATCAATAGAAAATTTGGTAGAAAAAAACAAATGTTGCGAAATATATTAAAATTTATATTACAATTCATACATGTATATAAACGTATTCAGAGTAAATAGAAGCATATAAAAACTGACATAAAAATATTCAATGAAATGCGGGAAAAGCTGTTAGTTCTTGGAAAGTGCTTTTTCTTTTGTGTTCCGCAATTTATGCTGCTTCCCGATGGAGCACACGTGCAGCCTCTCCACAGCAGCATGCCTACTTTCCCTAGGTTTTCTCAGAAAATCAATTAGTGTGTATTTTCACATTACACATACGCCCCGTTGGACGCCCAAAAAAAGGCTCTTGTCTCGCACAGCTGGCATAAAGTAGCCTATTTGTCATGTTAAATGATTATAGCTCGAAAATTGTGATGTCCCTGAAGTTGAGTAAAATGGCAATGGCTGCCACGTCGTCTATGCATATGAGTTTGTCACACACACACACACACACACACAGTGATACACAACTGCAGAGACAGAGCGCCTTAACGTCAACCCTTCGCCTGCGTCTTTGCCTTGACTTTTGTGCTGACTTTTATTGGCGCTATAAAATTGCGGCTGTCAATTTTTTATGTGCCATAAAACTGCCTACACACACAGGCGACACAAGGAGTGTGTCAAGCGTATGTGCCACGCCCCCAAAAGACATCAGAAGCGCATTTGGAGCGCCCACGGAGCAACCCCAAAAAATCGTTAATTGGCTCAAAAAATGAACCATTTTTCTCGCCTTTTCCACTCTAGAGTTCTCTCAGTCCTTCTTTATTTCTATATAATTTGTTCATTATTTGGGCTGAAAAAATGTGATATTAAAACAAATTATGGCCATTGAAAATTGGCTAATGCGTTTAACTGCCCGTGACGGGCTTTCCTGCCATTTTCCATTTTCTTTGTGCCCGCCTTTTTCTTTCCTTTTACTTAACTTAACTTGCGCATGTTTTCGATCCCGTTGCCAGTTGATTTTTTTGCCTCTGCCTCTGCCTCTGCTTCTTCCACTTCTTGTTCTCTCGCTCTGCAAACAGTTACAAATTCTACAGCAATAATAAGTAACAATAAACAACAATACAAAAATAAAAGTGGAAATTGTTTTATTTAGTAGCTGTAGCTCTAGTTTGTTGCGATTGCGTTTTCCTGTATTCTTGTTTCGATTTGCGCGGGGTCTACTTGAACGAATCGTTTTTAATTTAATTCGTTACAATAACAATTACTATTTTACACGAATTGTTTTTCATTTTGTTTTCTTTTCTTTCTTTTTTCGTATATATTTTTCTTCTTCTGTGTTTGATTTTTGTAGGAGCCTCTTACAGTATATTGATGAGGAGCTAAAGCTAAGGTAACTACTACACAAAATAATATGCAATCTCAAGCAAACCTAAACTTAGACTTAGACTTAGACATAGACTGGGCAAAAGTATCCGCAAGACAACACAATAAACCCCTGCTACCGCCCCCAAAACCCACAACTATAACCCATACACACACACACACGCACACACACACACATTGTTCACATGCAGCTCGAACACGCATAGCGCAAACACATGTAAAATTTAGCTAACAAATGGTTGAACGCTCACGGTAACGGTAATTTACACTCATTACACACACACACACACACACACACACACACTAGCATAAACTACCTCCACTTGACTTTGATTTAGTGTTAAGTTCGATTCTGCGAGCTGCAGCCGAGGGAACAACTGATGCGTTCCTTACGAGCAACGCTGGGAGTTTCCACATATACTACAAATCGAAATTAATAAAGCTTTGTGGTTCAACTTCAATTAAATATTACATATATATATATTTTCAAATATCATTGTTTGATGAGCATCTTCATTTCATGAGGAACAATATGCAGCAATATCATATTTTCTTTAATTATTTTTTCTTCATTTTATCATTATTTATAAATCCCAAAAATCATGGCTGTTGAAGCAACTTTTTACTTAATAAGCGAATATTTGCATAAATCTCTCTCACTACTTATTTAGATATATAGATTTCATCTCTGCTCTCTTCATTAATTCTAAATTTGCACTCTCTTTCTCTCTCTCGCATATCAAATTTTCACCATTTTCGCTCGACTGCCAGAGCTTATTGTATTGAGTTTCCACTCTGGCACACCTTGGCCGCATTATCATTATGAGCATTTTGGCCACAATCAGTTTATTACAAGTTATTTGGCTCAGCTTCCACCTCAGCAAAGTTCTTTTGGTTTTTGGTTTTTCTCTCTCTCTATGTTTCTCTCTCTCTCTCTCTCACACACTTCATTCAAGTAATATTAAGTTAGTGTTTTTCTTTACAATTATGTTGTCTTCCTTCTCGCCCTTCTACGTCTCTTTCTCGCTATTTCCTTGCTGCCTTTGTTACTTCTTTATGATGTGCGCCCTTTTGTTTTTTTAGCTCCATTGTCTCATTTTGGCTTCAACCGAAACTTTTGCTATACTTTTACGTATACGTAATATGCCTTTGTTTCGTGTCTAGCGCATATTACGTATACGCAGCGCGTTCCTCTACTTCCCTATCTTTGATGACTAAATTATGCACAGCATACACACTCGCACACACGCGCACTGCCAAAATCTCAACTAATTTATATGTACAACAAATTTGGAGAAAAGTGAAAAACGAAAGCGAAACGGAAAGGAATTCGCTCGATTTGTCAAACAGGACGCCGATCGCCGGACCCTTTTTTTATGCCTGCCCCGTCCAGAGTTTTTAGTGTTTATTTATTTGATGTGCACGTGTGGGTGAGTGTGCAAATGGTTGTCCGCACATTGCTTTTATAGTTATTATTATTATTGGCACGACTAACTAGTGGCAATAATCCCACAAGGGCAGCGGGCGGACCTTCTCGTCGCGTCGTGTGTTTGCGCTTGTCTCGTTTATTTGTTTTTCTTCTTGTTTTGCAATGTTTGTTTTGTCGTTGATGTGCCTGCCAATGGCTGTAATGATTTCGTTACGCTTTCCGTAACAAGCAAGAAAATTGCCAAAAAAAGAAGGGAGAAAGAATAGTTGTAGTACTATTTTTATAGAAATAAATTGAAAGATTACGCAAAAAATAATATACAAACTAAAAAAAGTAAAAGGAAGTAATAGAAAATTATGAATGCTTTCATTTTCGAAGAAAAAATAAGAATGGAGAAAGAAAAATATATGAGTAGAATTAAGCTAACAAAATCAATATTATTTGAGTTATATTTTCAGAGAAGGAATCGGAAGCTAAAATATAAATAAAAACAAATATAAATTCAAGAACCAAACGAAAATATATTTAATTTTGAGTTATAAATATTTTTGACTTTCAAAAAGCCCATAACAAAAATCAAAAACTCAGTTCTCTGGCCGAAAAAGCAAAGGCGTTTTATTGCAAATATTTAATACACAATTTAATTATGTAAAAACTATGAAATTTCGTAAATTTTCACAATTTAATACGAAGATAATTATCTCTGTCAATATATCTGATTATCCAACATAATCCGTGGCAATATTTATTGTGCGGTCTGATGCAAATCGTTGAGTTCCATTCAAATACAACAGGGAAAAAGAAAACCAGAACATTATCATTACATTAAAATATTTACTTAAATAGCCATAAAATGTGTCCCCCTCTTTTTCGCACTCGCTATGGCTATCTCGCTCTGCTGTTTGCGCTTGCCTGCAGCGACATTCTAATAAACAGAATTCGCGAAGCTTGTTAAAATATGCGCACAAGCGAAGCTTTTGTTGTTTTTTCTTTGCCCCAAGAAGGGAATTTCAAGTTAATACAAGAACAACAACAAGCATTCACACTCACCCACACACACAAACACTCGCACACTCACACTTACTCGCTCAACTGTTAATTGAAGAATTGATGAGTTGAGTGGAGGCATTGCCCGCCTGCGGGAGGAACAAATTGCAATTATGTTTGCCACACTGCAAGACAATTCACAAAACTAATTTACAACGTGCACAGACAACATACATACCCTATGTTCAGACAGACCACACCCGCACCGCCTCGCCTCTCTTTCAGTTCATTTCTTATACATCCTTCAGGCAGCTTCAGCAGCTGCTGCTGCTAAGATTTTTCAGTAAATTTATTCTCTGTTTGTTCTGGTTTATTCTTTTATTTTGTGCGATACCCTGTACTCGGGAGTGTGCCAAAGACGGGTATGCTCAACTAAGCACGTTATTGTGCTCTTTGCATATGATTCCTTCGGTTTTACTAGTCTACAGCAAGTACGGAGTATCTAAGAGTCCATCATTCTGTTGCAGAAATTCTTGCTCTCTCCTGACTACTTGCATTTTGTGCTGTTCCTCTGTTTGTTTCATTTCAATTCTATTTGGGAAATTTCATGCATTTCATTTTTCAGGAATTAATTTCACAAGCATTTTCTGTTTTGGATATTTGTCTGTCTCTCTTTCTCTCTCTCTCTATCTCTCTATCTGTCCCCTCTTTGTTGACTGTTTCTATGTGCACTCAAGTGCGAGGCGATTTGCTATCTGTGTGTATTTGCATGCCTAGCTGTATCTATGTATCTACGTGTGTGTCTGTGTCTGTATCTGTATATGTATCTGTACCTGTATCTGTGTCGTGTTCGTGTTCATGTTTCGTGTCTCGTATTCGTCTATTTGTTTTTGCCACCTCATGCATAATTTATGACATTCACATTAGTTTATTTATTTATATATTGTGTTTACGCACTAAAATCAAACCACAAGCTGTGTGGGCGGGCCGTGTGCCAGCCCGCCCCTAATTAAATTAAAATCATCAATTATTAAGCGAAGAGAGGAAACTCGTAAAGTGTTCCCTCTGCCCTTTTTGTTTTGTTGTTGTACTGCATGCACACAGCAACACACAACAAAGACAGGCACAACAAGTAGAATGCCAACAGCAGCAACTCTATGCTGACACGCAAGTGCTGCGAAACTATCGAATACTATCGCATAGAATATAATAATATAGCTTAACGGTATATCAGCTAGAAATTAGCCTGAGAGAAATACTTGCGATAGTTCCATCACTAACTGAGCATTATTCTAACATCGATAGTTTCATCAGCTTCGCAAATTTTACGTTTTGCGTGCTATATCTATATATAGTATATATAAATACAAATACCATACTATCGCATCGTGCCTTCGATAGTTATAAAATATTCAATACTATCATTATGGCCAAGTACTGTCAATAGTTTAGCTGTATTTGCTTTAAGAAGAATATCGATAGATTGTTAGAACAAATACAGTTAATCGATTGACAGTACTAGCTCGGTTAAGTTAAAAAAATTCTAAAATGCAATACTATTGTTGTATGTAAGCGATAGTTTGCATGCACTATCGTCGATAGTTTCTCAGCATTGTCAGAAGCAATTTGGTATCACTACAAAGACGATACTATTGTTGTGTGTATTCGATAGTTTCGCTTGCAAAGCAGGCACACACTACTCACACGCACACACACACACACACACACATACGCACACTGACCCGTCAGTGTGAGAAGGGCATGCAAGACTCTAATTCCCGAGCTGTGTACACACACATCAGCATACACAGAGACACGCACACACACACACACACATGCACTCAACGCCCCTACCCGCCCACAAAGTGTATAAGTGTATGTAGTGCGTGTTTCAACGAAGAAGCTCAAACACCCTTTGGCTTTCTCTCTTCTCTTCTCTTCCTCTCCCCGCGTTCTCTTCCTGCTCTTAGAGCGACTTTACCATTGAACGAGACCAAAGATTCGGCACTCGGTGCCGAGTGCAGCTGTGCCCACAATGGAGGAGGCGGAGGCGTGGCGGCCGGTGCCGCAACAAATGGCGGAGGCGTTGCTGGTGGCAACGGCGGCGGCGGCGGCAGCAGCGGCAGCGGTGGAGGCGGCGGTAGCAGTAGCAGCAGCAGCATCATAACTGGCGGTGGCAGCGGCAACGGTGGCGGTGGCGGAGGGCATCATCATCATTATCACCATCATCATCATCATCACCATCATCAGGCGGGCAGCCAGCACAACCAGAGTCTGAATCTACTGCAGCCATCACTGAACCACCAGCAGCAGCAGCTACAGCAGCAACCACACCAGCAGCATCAACAACATCAGCAGCAGCAGCAGCAGCAGCAACCACCACAATTGAACCACCAATCGTCCAGCATCACCAGCAACGCCTTGGTCAACTCCAATTCGAGTTCGAATCTCAACTCGAATCTGAATCTGAACCTGAACCTTAATCCCATGAGCATGTCCGCCCCACTGACCGCCTATCTGGCGCTGTCCAATCTGCGCACCACCAGCATTGGCGATGGTGGCGACGCCGACAACGTTGACAGCCTGCAGCTGGATGCCATGAATAATGCAACTCCGCTTGCTCCGACTGCTGCTGCCGCTGCCGCCGCCGCCGCCGCCAGCTCCAGTGGTTGCTCTGCCTCGGCGGCGCATTATCTGCGCCACAGCAGCAACTATCGCTCGGCGGCGGCTGCCGTCTCCTCTGCCGCCGATGGCCATGGTCTGGGCTTGCTCTCGTCCCTGGCAGCCAACAGCAACAGCAACTGCTATAGCCAAAGCGGCACCAACTCCAACAGCAGCAGCAGCACCACCACCACTACCACCACCACCACCAACTCCACCATCACCAGCACCACCAACAGCACCATCATCGCATCAGCATCTGTCACAGCAGCAACGTCGTCAGGCTCGTTTTATAATCGCCTCCTACTACTCGATAATTGCAGCGGCGATGGCAGCAATGGCCTGGACAAGCCTGCACACGAGTCACTGCAGGCCCTCTCCACGCCCACAACAACAACGGCAGCAGCGGCGCAAGGGGCGGCCGCAGCAGCAGCGGCAGCGGCCAGCTTACGTTCGGCCGGCGATGGCTTTATGCATTCCAATTGCGCCTCAACAAGTGCAGCGGCAGCGGCGGCAGCTGAAGTCAATCCCTACCAGAATCTGCTACGCAGCAGCAGCGCGGCAGTAGGCTCAGCAGCAGCAGCAGCGACGGCGGCAGCGGAGGCAGAGAACAGCAACAGCAACTGTGATTATCGCAACGAGAGCAACCAGGTAAGTGACAAAGACAGAGAGAGAAAGAGGGAGAGAGAGTGACAGAGACAGCAACTGCAGTCAGCTCTCATTACTGCTAGGGAATCATTTAATATTTTTCGATTCGGTTCGGTTTTTCCTATAGTTTTTTTGTTTCTACAACTTCATAGAATATTTTATTTAATTAGTTAATTATTCCTTAATTGGAGGAGGCGCGCGAAGAGCAGAGGCGCCTGGAGAGAGACGCTGAGGTCGCCCAAAACCCGAAATGGGTTGTAGTGGCACCTAATAATAATAATAATAAATTATTTCTTACCTTACTTCCGTAAAAACGGTTGGTTTCAGATAGTCAAAATAAATGCTGTATAAATAAAATAAATCTTTCTATTATTATAAAGCTAATTTGCGGGCTTTTACAATAATAATTACATCAATTTGATATTAGCAAAACATACAAAAACAATTAAAATGTCTCATATTTTTGTCTTTATCTAAAAAAAAAATTTAATAGGGCAATACTTTTAAAAAAATTTAAATTTCACTTACTTTAAATATTTAAAAATTTAAAAAAAAAATACGATTTTTTTTACTAATAAAGGCAATAATTAGAACAGTTCTAAAATATTTTGATACTTCTATTTATCCGCAAAAACTCTTCAAAAATGTGTTAAAAAAATTAAAGAATAGAATGCAGAATAGCTATATTTAAAATCTGCATAAGAACTCCTTAAAATTCCTAAATATTTTCATGTTTTAACAAAAAAAAACGCTTTGGAAACTAGAAAAATCTACAAAAAAAAAACACATAATAAACACGGGTATAGCTTAAAAAATTTTGCTATATCTCTTTGCTGGCCAATTTTCCATATACTAGAAATGATTAAACATGGTATATTAGCTCTGTGTAAATGTTTGTAACAAGCAAACTATACTTTATATATGTATATGGTAAATAGGCTTTAAAAGCCGAGTTGATCCGAACACCCAGATCTCGACAATTGTGAGAGCTAGAGAGATGAAATTTGACAAGGAAGTTACTGTATAGCATAGGCATATGCAAATTATATCGATTTTTATGAGCACTACTAAGTAAAGCGTCTAAGTTAAAACATAGCCACGTTATTGACCTTAAAATGCTGAAACTATAGCATAATAATACTAATATTGAACTGCACATCGTAGAGCAAACTAATTATATGGGTTTAGTAGGTGAATGGTATTTGAGAGTCGAATACGTTCGACTGTAGCCCTCTTTACTTGTTAATTGTCAAAGAGAGTGGAAAATAGAATTAATTTCGATCCTTTCGACTTCATAGAATGGCGTCGAGGACTCGCCGCGTCGGCACAGCTCGATGGATCAGCTGATCGGTTTGCTCAACGACATGGGCAAGACGTCGCGCACGCGCAGTCTCAGCGACGGCGGCACACAGGACGACGATGAGGGTAAGTGCCGTCAGGTTGAACTACTCAAAATGCGATTTAAATTCTAATATTGCTGCTATTACAGTCGAGAAGGAGGCACAGCCGGATCTGCTGAACAATACGCCGCCTGTGCCGCCCAAGCGTTCGCATCGGCGTCGCCATACGCCGCCGCGGCCCATCTCGAACGGTCTGCCGCCGACGCCCAAGGTGCACATGGGCGCGTGCTTCTCGAAGATCTTCAACGGGTGCCCGCTGCGCGTGCACTGCACCGCGTCGTGGATACATCCGGAGACGCGGGACCAGCATCTGCTGATTGGCGCCGAGGAGGGCATCTACAATCTGAACATGAACGAGCTGCACGACGCGGCCATCGATCAGCTGTTTCCGCGTCGCACCACCTGGCTGTATGTGATCAAGGACGTGCTGATGAGCCTCTCGGGCAAGTCGTGCCAGCTGTACCGGCACGACCTGGTCGCCCTGCACTCGAAGCAGACGGTGCGCTTCTCGCTGCACATGAACAAGATACCGGAGCGTCTGGTGCCGCGCAAGTTCGCGCTGACCACCAAGGTGCCGGACACGAAGGGCTGCACGCAGTGCTGCGTCACCCGCAATCCCTACAACGGCTACAAGTATCTGTGCGGGGCGACGCCCAGCGGCATCTTCCTGATGCAGTGGTACGATCCGCTGAACAAGTTCATGCTGCTCAAGCAGTGCGAGTGGCCGGCGATCAGCATACTGGGCGGCGGGCATGGCTGTGTGCAGAACGGGCATACGCCGGTCTTCGAGATGATCATCACGCCGGAGCTGGAGTATCCCATTGTGTGCACGGGCGTGCGCAAGGCGCTCAACGGCTGCCTCAAGCTGGAGCTCATCAACATGAACAGTGAGTGCGGGCAGCGGGGAGTCTCCTTCCCCCGCAAGTGTAGATAGATGAAAGTAATCTCAAATTCCTATTTCGATACAGGCGCCAGTTGGTTCCACTCGGAGGATCTGGAGGAGTATGACGCCATGGCGACAATGGTGCCGCGACGCGCTCTGCTGAAGGTGGTGCGCGTGCATCAGGTGGACAAGGATGCCATACTCGTCTGCTACAACAATGTGATGCAGGTGGTCACGCTGCAGGGCAATCCCAAGCAGCACAAGAAGATGGTCGCGCAGCTCATCTTCGACTTCAATGTGGACAGTATTGGTGAGTCGAAGCTATAGACTGGTCAAGGCTTAATGCTAATCTCTCTCCCTCTCTCTCTCTCTCTCTCTCTGCCTGCTGCAGTTTGTCTGCCGGACAGTGTTTTAGCATTCCACAAGCACGGCATGCAGGGCAAATCGCTGCGCAACGGCGAGATCACGCAGGAGATCAAGGACATGAGTCGCACCTACAGGCTGCTGGGCAGCGATAAGTGAGTGCTCAACTAGATAGCAAGCCTGTATATCCTGTAGATACTGGCATTAGCTCCCATACTCACTATATTTAAATATAGTTACTCAGTTATAACGTAGCTTACAGGCTTATATTTAAAGGCTCCGTTGCAACAGACGGACAGACAGACAGACAACGGAATAGGCAAACGGACAGACCGATAGGCATGCCTAGACAGACAGAAAAACTGACAGACAAACGGAAATGCCTAGACAGATAGCACGACAAACAGACAGCAGTACAGATAGACGAACAGACAAACGGACAGACAGATGGACAGACAGACGGAAAAGCCCAGAGTGGCAGCAGGACAGACAGTAATGCCTAGACAGACAGAACGAGAAAGAAAATAAATGGACATATCTGACAGAAAACTAGACAAGCAAATGGAAAGGCAGATGGACATACCTGGACAGAAAGATGGACAGAGAAACGAACTGACAGATAGACAGGCATCCTGACAGACAAACGGATAGACACACGGAAATGCCCATACAGGCAGCAGGACAGCCGGACGAACAGATAAAATTACATACAGATAGACGACCGAAGGAAATGCCTTGACAGACAGATTTAAATGTGTAGACAGACAACAAGACAGGCAAATGGACAGGCAGCTGGACAGACAGCAAAAGAGACAGCAGGACAGACACAAACGGACTGATAGATGGACAGACACACGGATATGCACAGACAGGCAGCAGGACAGGCAATGGACAGCCAGTCAGACAGAAATGCCTAGACAGAGAGCACGACAGACAGATGGACATATCTAGACAGACAACTAGATGGGCAAACGGACAAACGAACATGCCTAGACAGGCAGCTGGACAGACAGCTGGACAGACAGCAGCAGAGACAGCAGGATAGACAGCAGGACAGACAACTGGACAGGCAGATGGACAGATAAACAAACTGGCAGATGTCAAGACAGACAGACGAACAGACAAGCGGACAGATAGACGGACATGCCTAGATACACTTGGCTGTTGGAGATGAGCAATAATATATAATATATATTGGCCAAGTTTATTATAGGGTTATAGCCAGCTTTATATAGTATACATATATATATAGAGTACTAATGTATATTCTTCTCTCTCTCTCTCTCTCTCTCCCGCACAGGGTCGTCGCCTTGGAGAGTCAATTGCTGCGCACGGGATCGCTGGGCAGCGAGGAGGGACACGATCTGTACATTTTAGCCGGTCACGAGGCCAGTTACTAGTTCCACTAGGCGCTACGCGATAGTAATACCATATAGTGTTATATTCCAAATATAAGCGAACACACACACACCACACACACACACACACACACAGACACAGACACAAACAGTGAATAAACAAGAGCAGATCGAACACAATGGCAAGCGCGCGCGTCAACTACTAACTGTAATTTAATTACTCGTCGTAGGCCGTAAGAGCTCTTAAGCAAAACGTCTAAATTAAACGCAGGCATAAGCAATTAGCGAGAGCTACTTAGCGCATTTTATTCTAGAGGCAACCGAACTAAACTAAACAGAACTACAACTAAAACTACACCATAAATAATCAAGCGAAGAACGTGAGCTAAAGAGATTCTTAGTAACTCCCTGCTCCCCCCCCCCTCCCCTCCCTAACCCCTGCCCACAGTCTGATTGTTTGCATACTTTGCCAAAAGCCAACTAGTTCTAATACAAGCGTGTATTTAGCTAAGTCACACCGAACCCCTCCCCCTCCTCCCCCCCTTCGCCACAAGATTCCGTTGTAATTATATTTTTGTAATACATAAAGATGCGAATGCTTTAAACGTATTAACTAAACACAGCTAAATGATTAGTTTAGCACAGAGAGAGAGAGAGAGGCACCAGAGTCAGCGCAGCAAAATTAATAATTCTATAGAAATTAAAATAATATTAATATTAATAATAATAATATATACATAAATATACGCATAAATTTAATAGTTTTTAGCAATTGTAAATCGCAAATGTTTTGTAGTTGTTTAGCGGGAGTATCCAATAATGTGTGAGAATTAATAGAGCGAGAGAGAGAGAGCGAAAGAGAGAGACAGAGTTTGAAACGGTTTGTTGGGAAACAAAATAGACGTAAGATTTTTCTAAAAACTACAACAAAACTGCAAATAACTTTCAACACATTTTGGACACACAATTACCGAAAACAAATGATATATATTAATATATATGGTATATATATATATATATATATATATGGTATATAGCCCGCCCCGTGTCTGTACGTTGAAATTGAAACTGATTGTCAATAGTTACGATTTTTAGCCTAAGAGAGATCGACTTTCCGTACACGCAGCACATGAATTCGTCTTCAGTTGTCAGTTAAAAAAAAAAAAAAAGCAAGCGTATTTTTTAAGTTAAGTTGTACGTGAGAAAAAGCAAGAAACCGAAAATTATAAATTAATATACAAAGCAAAACAAAACTTGTTGAACTTTAGTTTAGTGCAAAATAAAAGTATTTCAAAGCAAAGCACTTGATTTTTTGAATTGCGCGCCAGCAGCTGACAATTGAGTCGAGTTGGCAGCGCCGTAAATAGCGCTAAACAGCTGACGTTTTGGTATTTTCTAGGCGTTTTACGAGCTGTCAGTAAGCATATTTTTGAAGTTAACTTGTACGTAATGAAATGCAAGCAACCGCAAATTATGAATTATTAAACAAAATAAAACTTGTTGAACTTTAGTTTAGTGCAAAAGCAAAGCAGTTGATTTTTTGAATTGCGCGCCAGCAGCTGACAATTGAGACGAGTTGGCAGCGCCGTAAACAGCTGACGTTTTGGTATTTTTCTATGCGTTTTTCGAGTCTGGTCACACTGCGCACTGCAAAGCCGACTTCACGTGTTTCTCGAATTTGTTTTGATTTGTGCACTTAAATAATTGCAATTAAAATACAATACAATGGCCTTCGTGGTGCCGCCATGGGAGGAACTTGGCCATGTGGTCAAATTCAAGCCCGGCCCGCCAACCTTGGGCACACCGATTGAGCCCAGGCCGCGGCAGCCCAGGAAAGCGAAGCCGCAGCCAAAGCCGAAGCGCAAGAAGGAGCCAAAGGTGAAGAAGGACTTCTCCACGTACAGACAGGGCATGGGACCGCTGGCGCCGCAGCCGGACTCGGACGCGTCGGATGAGGAGGCGGACGACGAGCTGCGTGCCATGCACAAGGTGCGCAGCGGGCGCGTCGAGAAGCTCAAGGAGCAGCCGAAGAAGAAGAAGCAGCAGCAACAGCTCAACCTGAAGCCGGAGCTGGTCAAGGCGGCCGTTGAGGCCATGGAGGCGACACCCACACCCGAACCCGCAGCGGCCACGCTGGCCAGCAAGCTGCAGTCGGAGCTGCTGAGCGGACGCTTCCGCTACATCAACGAGCAGCTCTACACGATGAGCAGCCAGAAGGCGGAGAAGCTCTTCGGCACGGATGCGACAGCCTTTGAGGCGTATCACGCCGGCTACCGCCAGCAGGTGGAGAAGTGGCCGTCCAATCCGCTGACGCGCATCATCAAGACGATCAAGCGACTGCCCAAGACCAGCATCATCGGCGACTTTGGCTGCGGCGAGGGCAAGCTGGCCGAGTCGGTGGTCAACAAGGTGTACTCCATGGATCTGGTCGCAGCGCACGACAAGATCATTGCGTGCAACATCACGAAGACGCCGCTGGCGGCGCAGTCCCTGGACGTGGCCGTCTACTGCCTGTCGCTGATGGGCACCAACCTGGGCGACTACCTGCTGGAGGCGAACCGCGTGCTGCGGCTGCACGGCGACGTCTACATAGCCGAGATTCAGTCGCGCTTCGAGGACGTGCGCGAGTTCGTGCGCTTCATGGCGGCCTGCGGTTTCGACCTGGTCAAAAAGGACGTCGCGGTCAACTACTTTTACTTCTTTCAGTTTCGCAAGATGCGCCATGTGCAGGCCAAGGATGCCAAGGACGGCAAGCTGAAGCCTTTCTCACTCAAGCCGTGCCTCTACCGCAAGCGTTGACCCCCCCCACACACTTTGACCTCATAAATAATAAATGTAGTTAAAACAGAGATGAAACTGTATTTCGTTCAGAGCATCGCAACTGTTGCGCGCAGCGTTGCCACCTGGCTGTAGCAGCAGCAGCAAAGCACTCAATTGTGACGTCATCCGTGCGCTCTCTTGAGTCATTCTTTGGCGGGGCAGTGGTTGTTTTGGCATCAAGCGCCGTCGACGGCGAACGCAACGCTCAGTACCAGTTTGCTCTTCGTGCGCAGCATTTCGAATATTTCTGACCACGGTACGTACGTGCGGTAACTGAAACGCAGTCAACAGGCCAAATAAAAAGCCAAATGCCTGAAAAATATCTAAAACTAAGAAAAACCGCGCGCGTTTTACAGTGTTTATAAATAAAATCGCATTAGCATTTATATTTATCTATATATAGCGAGAGCTGCAATTTTCAATTCGCCCACGCCTAGTTCCCAGCTACCTTACCCCAACCTACCCCCCCTCCACTCACACTTGCTACTACTACTACTGCTACTGTTACTGCTCCGCCGACGCCTCGCTCTCTCCCTCTCTCTCTCTCGCTTACGCTCTCTCATGCGCTCTTTTACTCACTCAACGTCAATTTTCAACAGGTATTCAGCCACAACGACAACAACAACAGCAGCAGCAACAACAACAAATTGTCTTTTTTCGTGCTTAAATAGAAAAAAGTGTCCAAGCATTTGTTTATGTGTATGTGTGTGCCAGTGTTTGTGTGCTGCATTAGCGAAATCAACTAGAATCAAGAGTGCGAAAAGTGAAAACACAGCAACGCGCCGCAAAGTATTCAACGTTTCCACTCTGGATTAACATTCAACCGAACGCCAAAGCGCAGCTTAAGCGTAAGTAACGGCAACTTCAATTTCAACTTCAGCTTTGCTCCGCATTTCTTTTCCATTCAATTTTGGGCTGTGGTCAGCGTTGTTGCTGTTTCTGCCTGCCTGCCTGCTCCCTCGTCACATTCTATGCTGCTGGCACATACATGCATACACACACACACACGCACACTAACGAGCATAGTATGACTTCATAGCTGGCGCACGCACACACGTACGCATATAAAAGCTACTCTCCGTAAGTTCTTTACTCTCTGAGAGCGCGTGCACAAATAGCAGCAGCGAGAGCGAAAGAGTCACGACACACACACACGCACGCACAGAGTAGGCAAGAGAGCGCGCGCGTGTGAGTGTGTGAGTGAGTTGACGGTTGACGTTGTCGCCTTTGGGCCATAGCTTCGTCAAGCTTTTCGTGTATCTTCTGTACGCTATTTTATTCCGATTTTCTCGTTGTTGTTGTTGTTGTTGTTGTTGCTGCTGTTCGTTTGTCGCTTTTGTGTTATTCTCAGTTGCTTCGCATTTTGTTTTGACTTTGCACGGCAAACAGGGGAGCGAATCGTTCTTATTGGCAAGCAAATGGCGCGTAGTCAAGGCGACGGCACAACACACAAATACAAGCAGGCCATAGGAGTATGAGTGTATGTGTGTGCGTGTGCAACTCCTTTGCTGTTGATTCACAGTTAATTGTGCTTATGAAATGCAGCGCACTGTGGATAAATCATAGACATTTTAATAGTACGAGGTCGACGTCACTGGGCCAAAAATAAACCAGCAGCTGCCATGGAAATTGATCGTTGAGCAGGTTATTTTCTTATCACGCCTCAGCCATTCATGTGTGTGTGTGTGTGTGTGAGTGTTTTTGCGTTTCCATTGCCTTGGCATTTTTGATATCAAGACGCTTACACATAGAAATGCATGTGTGTGTGTGTGTGTAAGATGTGGAAAACATAACACATTAGCAGTGCTGTCTGGCTAGCTTTTTTACCGCCAGCATTAGCTTTTTTTCGTGTATGCTGTCTGGCTAGCTCTTTTACCGCCAGCATTAGCTTTTTTTCGTGTATGCCCTCTGGCTAGCTTTTTTGCCGCCAGCATTAGCTTTTTTTCGTGTATGCTGTCTGGCTAGCTTTTTTGCCGCCAGTATTAGCTGTTTTCGTAGCGCAGCCAACTTAACGCTGCGTTGCTATGATATGCCCTAAGCCCATGGAATACACAAAGTGCATGGCATAAACGTAGTCAATATACGATCGCATTGATAACACAGCGGCGAATTACTCACATAGCTATGTGCTCTGATAAGAGGCCAAAACAAACATCGATGCGAATGCGAATGTATTGCCCGTGTGCATGAGTTGTGAATGGCAGGTGACTCCGGGCCAGGAAACTCAATGCGTCATGGCGGTGAAAAGCCGCGTAGAAAGCCAGCGCTGCTGCGCCCTGGCAATTGGGGGGACAGCAACTTTGACCCAAATAGTAATACAAGCCAAGCGTGGAAAGGCGAGAAAATACTTGGACTGGACAATGCAAGGCAGCAGCAAGAGCAGGCGAAAGAGCGACAGAGCGAGCAAGCGAGAGAGCGAGAGAGAGGCGAAGCCAGAGCCAGCAGTAGTTGCATTAGAAACCGGTTGCACGGCTGGCCAAGAAATTGGCTACAGAGCAGACAAACAAATAAAGGAAACGAGCAAAGCAAATGCTAATAACTGTACAGCACGAAATTATAATAAAAGGCAAGAGAGCGAGAGAGAGAGAGAGAGAGATGAACGTGAAAAACGCTGTGGAAACCTGAATTCAAGCAGAGTCTACAGCCAGCTCCAAGGCGTGTCTGTGCATTAGAAGCGACTGCCAGAGCGAGAGAGAGAGAGAGAGATGTCTCTCTTGGCGCTCAAGCCAAGCTTTGTCGCTTGTTAACTGAAAATTTGGGCCATTTGCAGCGCGCTCAAGTGGCATTCTGTATGTTTTTTTTTTTTTTTTTTTTTTTTAACGCGACGATCCCCAAACTAACTACATTATTTATGCGCCTACTTCTCTGTCTCTGTCTGTCTCTCTATCTTTACGCACACCCCTTAAAGTGTCTATTTCGGAGCGCATACTCCCACTGTGCGAGCGTTCAAGCTGTCAGCGTTTTCAATCAGTTTCAGTTGGCTCCAAGCGCAACGCTTTCCCCACATACACAATTTTCGCATTGAATTTTCTATTTTTATTTGTTTGTCGCATCGATTTTTATTGTTGTTGCTGCGAGGAGCGAGTGCGAGTGCGAGTGGGGAGCGCGCGCTATGATTTATGTGGCCAAAGTGCCAGCTGGGTGTTTCGGTTTGTTTGGGGTATACACACGCAGGCAGAGGACTTCCTATCCCCCGCTCCCATTCTCTTTCTCTCTCGGTCTTTGTCTCCTCTGCCTCTGCCTCTCCAGCCAATTTTGGCTGGCGTCTATTTGTGTGGCGCTACTTAGCCCTACTGCACAGTGGTACAAGCTGTCTGCTTTGACTACATACATACATATAGTACATTAGTTAGTAGCTATGTAAAGCAGACTAGCCTAAACTAAGCCAATTGTAAGCTTAGGCGAATGACTAGATATACCCACTCTGTGCATGCTTTCCTCCAGCTCAACTTGGCTTTGATCGAAAAGCTATTTTTAGCTGCCGCTGCCGCTGCCGCTGCTGCTCGCTGTTGCGGTTTATGTTCCCGATCAAAAGCGACGTGCGGCAATTAGTCAGGCACCATTGAGCTCAGACCCGAATCGGGCACAGCAGCAGCAGCAACAACAACAACAACAAGCAGTGGCATAAGTACGCGTTTGTGCCACTTGCAATACAAGCGCGATTCTAGTCGCTTCTCGTCGTCGTCAAGTGTTTGGTCCACTTTCTGCCGTGGTCAACAGTTTTTTTTTTTGTTGCGCTCAGTGCTTAGTTATTAGTCGTCGATTGCCGCTAACTGGAGCGGATGGATCTGCCGCTGCCTTGCCCTTCCTCTCTCTCTCTCCCTCTCTTTGGCTTATCGTGGCGACTGTCGCAAGCATGTAAAATTCGCTTGCAGCGATAACCGCAAAATCAGTTTCCGATGCAAACCCACACACACACACACACAGACACACACACACACGCCCTGAGTTAGTCACACTGCAATTGCACAAGTCCACGCAACTATAAACAACACTCCTCTCTCTCAACAATATCGATTGACCCATTTACTCAGGTATTTCGTGTGTGTGTGTGTGTGTGTGTGTGTGTCTGGAGCAGGCCCACAACTTCTTTTGCACGCACGCCCAAAATACACACAACACCCCGATCTCAGATTCCTGTGTATAGTCAATAAATTAAGATTTTCTGCCTGATTTGAATGGGTCGCAAGGGAATGGTTGAAGAAGGGTCAAAGCTTGTGTAAGGAAGTGAGAAGTGGGCATACTTTGGAATATATATTAATGTAGCTTTTTTATAAACTTTATAATTATAATACTAATTATGATTATGATTGTATTATACAGCAATAACATTGGGAACTCAATTCCCTGTCACTGTTTATTTGATTTTCAAGCTTAAAGTTAGTTGAGAAAATTTAGAAAAATATAAAATATATATATTTAGATAAATTTTTATAAATTTTCTTATTCTTAAATATATATTTTTATATTTTTCTAAATTTCCTAAATATTTAAAACATATCTTTATCTTTATTTTCTTATTATTTTTCGATATGTTTTCATATTTTTCTAAATTTCCCCATTATTTTTATATAAATTTTCATATTTTTCAAAATTTCCTCAACTAACTATAAGCTTGAAAATGAAATAAAATATAGCTTATTACAAAAGATTTATATCTCATGAGCCAATATAGCATACAACTGGCACAGTAGTTAGTTGAGCACAAGCACAATATGAAGTTATAATAGTTATAGCTATAGAAACTCTACCAAAAGACTCCACATATATTATATAATATATAATTATAATATGATTAAATAAATCTAGAGAACTCCATCCAAAACCACTCGACTATAGACCACATTAAAACATTAATAAATAGAAAAAATAAAATAAAAACCTAGAAAAATCCATTAAAAACCTAGCAAAGAGTTTTCATCGCCTTTTTTCTAGATTTCGTCTAACTATAAATATATGATATGATATATACAGTAATTTTTCGTTTCTGTTTATGCTGCAGGTTTTAATAGAGTTTTTTTTTAGATTTATTTTCCACTATATTATAATTATATTATTATTAAAGATACAGTAAATTTTATACAGTATTTATGCTGCAGGTCAGGCGGTAGTCGAGCATACCCACGCCACATGCGTGTCTATTTTCGTGTCTATTTGGAAAGAATGCAAAATACATTTCTCGCGGAAGTAGTCCGTGCCGGAGTACGCCCCGCTGTCCGACAACTGTCGGTCGTTCTGTCGGTTATTAACGGATGTATGTTCCGCCCGCCCGCCCGTCCTCCCGTGCGCCCTCAACTCGATGGCTCTGTGCTCCAAACAATACAATAAATTCGGAATACAATTTATGGGCAACGCTTCGTTGGGTTCCCAAAGAGTGCGGACAGGCGGACGGACAGCAACAAAGTTTTCTGCATTGTGCATTATTTGTACAATTTTTACACACATTTTCCGAAAGAGAAACGCGCTTTAATGTCATGTTAATGCGCTGGGAAGTAGTTGCTAGCGGGTGGCCTGGGCCTGGGCGGGGGTAGGCGGTAAGGGGAAGCAGAACGCTCAAGACTTGCAAATATCCACACCTTGTGACGTCACTGCGTGGAGCTGAGCTGAGATGACATAATGCCATGACGGAATGCAGCAGCAAGCGAGAGAGAGGGAGAGAGAGAGAGAGAGAGAGGGGGGGGGGGGTGAAGAGGTCGAGCCGAGGTTCAGGTTCATATTCATCGAGCCAACGTTTGTTGGTTAATCGAGTCAATTGAATGTGATTTAAGTTGTATTAAATTAAACTTAATTAGAGCAGCAGAGAGAGAGAGCGAGAGAGAGAGAGGGAGTGAGAGAGGGAGAGAGAGGCACTCGCATTCAATTGGATTGACCGCCGACGTCGCTCGAGCGAATCTCTTGAGGTCACATTAAAATGCCCAAGTCTGAGTAACGCGAGTCTTCGTCTTGGGGCACACTTCACATTGCAACATGGCGAGTGCTTTAATGAGTGCTGCTTACTTGCTTTCAGGGAGTATCAGTGTGTGTGTGTGTGTGTGTGAGTGTGCGAGTGTGCGGTCACGTCTTTATTTTCGTTTGCCTCTGTCTCTCTAGAGCTAGAGATTCTTTGCACGCACACCCAGTGCCCGGCTCGTTGTTGGATCATATGAATAATACACACACAGGCTCGCACACCCATGCTGGCAGCATGTGCGTGTGTTTGTTTTTCAGCTACTTGATGAATTTCACCTCGACCTCCTTCAATTGAAGCGTTCGTTCTTCTGTTTTTGGGTGTCGGCAACGGCAGCGGCATCGGCATCTTGCAAAATATCTTCTGTATAGCCTCATAAATAGTATAGTACAACAGTAGTGTGTGTGTGTGTGTGTGTGTGTGTGTGTGTGTGTGTGGCTGTAATACTTGTTGAATAATTTCAATAATTTATGGAATTGTTTGTCGGAAACAGTCTCCAGTCGCAGTATTCACAGCTGATGACGATGATGATGTCATTATTAATGCGCTCTGAAAACAAATCATAGCCTTATTTTCAGCTCAGCTTCTAAGCAGGCGTGCCTGCAGTCTACAGTGATCATTCTTTAAGTAAAATATTCGACGCTAGTTGAAGTTTAGTTGTGTATTCAATTAGTATAACCAAATATTGGTTTATTTACTTTCCTATTTGGGTATTTCACATGAATTATTGTAGCATATTTAAAGTTAAATAGTATCGCTCTAAATTAATATTTTGATTGCACCTCTTGACTAGGCACAGTTCGGCATATTTAGCATGTGCCTACTTAATTTGAGTTGGATAGTAACACTCCTATTCGCTCTATATCGCGAGTACCCACTGTGCCGTCCCTTTAATCGCTAATCGCATTTAACACGATTCGCCTGGTACGAGTGCTGTCGTTTTCGCTTGTGATCGTGTTGTGATTACTCGTGAGACATTCAGACATTCAAAGATAATCACTTGTGATTCATGCCTCGCTCACTCAATCGGTCAATCGCTCAATCATCGAAGTGTGTCCCCCGACACGAACTACTCGCAAGTCAAACGACTTCGTCAGGTGCAATCGCTCGCAGCGGGTTAATTAGTTCAATCCAATGCGATCCATTCCGATCTCCATGATGATGTCAACAATGGCAGCGAATGCTGGCAAAAGAGTATTATTAATAATACCGCTAATAACAAAGTGGACACAACAGACAACAGACGGCGAAATGCTCGAAAATAAACACAGCCAGACGCCAGATTATATACTATATACAGTACTATAGTATGTGATCGTATCGTAGCGAAATGAAATTAGATGTTTTCGGCGTTTTTTCGGCTATTTCTCAGCATGTTTCTTGGCTGCGTTTGGACGACTCGATGACGCCACCAGCTTCAGAATTGTGACGCGATCTTTTGTTTAATGTTTCGTTGTTTTTGTTGTTTTTTCTAGATATTTTCTCGCTTGATTCGCAGCAACTTTACATAGTGTGCTAGCTAGATGTATGGCTGGATCTGTTTCAGTTTCAGTTTTGGTTTCTAGTTATTTTTGTGCGTTCGCCTTGATCAAAACTGGTTCAGCCTGTCCGGCGATCGGTGATCGCGCTAGAAGATGCTGCCTGCCTGCCAGCCTGCCTGAGATGTAACTCACATGTGGAATGGAATTGAAATTGATAGATTGTAGAATTGGAAAAGGGAAAGGGCAGCAGATCAGTAGTAGTAGCAGAAGCGAGCGAATGCAGCGAATGTCTTCAAATCAATTAAGCCTCAAATTGATCACTTGCAATTACTCAAAGAACCCCACAAGGGTTACTCGCTGCTCTGGGTGTGGTGCTTAGAGAGAGAGAGAAAAAGAGCGAGCGAGAAGGGCCTGGGAGAGGTTTGGAGGGGTACTAGCATTATAAATTGTATTACTTGCGCGTTCTTTGTAGTTCTGCAAATAGAAATAGATGAGTTTGCGCTGTGTGCATTCGCCAAGCTCTCTTGCAATATATGTGTATATATAAATATATATATATATATGTATAGCGGGCTATAATATGCTATGTTTACCAGCGCCCGCTTGCGGTTCCAGATGTAGGGAACATGACGCTGACTCGCATTGCCGGCTTATATAACACACAATCCCGCACAATCGGCACGAAGCGAGTGTGTGTGTGAATATTATGTCATTACAGTGGTTTGAAAACCTATTTTAATTATTCAAACCTATAACATTTTTCATATGTTTCACATAATGTAATTTAATTTAATTTAATATCATTTTTTAATAACAAAAAAAAAAAAGGAATGATCTTGAGAGTTATAACGCACGTGTGACCACTGTGCCGAGCCTAAGAGCTTAAAGTTTTGGTATGATAAAGCCGAGGGTATTTGACTTATCGACAGCAGTCTTGGGTTGCCTCTTGCCCCGCTCTCTTGATAATTAGAAATAAAAGCGCAACATCTGCAAGCGTTCTCAGAGCAACCGCGGGCAGAAGAGCGCAACGCGACAGTGGGAACTAAGCGGGTAGCTAGAGGCAGCTAATGGGCGTGGCATGTGTTGACTGACTGCTGGGGCTAATTAAAAATCCGACTATCTTGCGCGTGAACATAACTTACGACCCGAATGAAGCGTCATACGGTCACTTTTTATGGCACTTAATAAGCGTCCAGGTTTATGGTCGCTCGCTCTACCAATTTCAACGTCTGTCTGTGACTTTCGCTAGTTAAATTGAAACGCAAAACTTGGCTCATTTTATATTTTTTTTTAAGTTTGTAATTTTCATTGCAGTAGAAGCAGCAGAAGTCGCTGCAGAAATCACTTTGAGTATAGAGAGTAGGGCGGGGTCTCTGGCATGGGTTCATAAGTGCGAATGGTGGCATGAGTGTGTACTGCTGGCGTGTACTTGTCTGGATACGGGCGCCAGTACATGTCACCGCATGACATCATGGGTCCAGTTCTTTGGGGTGGCTTTTTGTTTTTTTTTTTTTGCAAACGGGGCCCAAAGGGAGTTGACTGCAATTTCATAGCCATGTCCCAGTTTGTCCGGTTTACGAGCCGCTGAATCGTGGCTGGCGCCAGGCAAAGCACTCGCATAAAAGCTGAAACAATTCCCTAATGAATAGTGCACACTCAAACGCACACACACGCACGCACTCACTTGCACACTCATTCGCTCACTCACTTACAATTCGCACATCCGGCGGGACTCGAGGGCTTCCTGCGTATTGCCTGAACTATTGCTCATTTATTCTTTTCTTTGCTCTCGATTGCAGCGTACGCAGACTTCTCCAACTCCAAGTGCATCCAGCAAACTGTCCGCGTAGCTGAGCGAACGATACGATGCCGGCGGAAACTAAACCCTCCGCGCCCGCTGAGCCGGAAACTCCGAGCAAGAGCAAAGCGAAGAGCAATTCATCGACATTGGGCAAGGCTGCCGTGGCGCATGTCACGCTGCTCGATGGCTCCGTCATGGATGTGACCATTGACGTGAGTACTAGAGTATAATCGGATGTTATAGTGCCACTAACTGTTTTCCTACTTGCTGCAGCGCAAGGCCAAGGGTCGATATCTGGTCAACTCGATCTGTGCCGGCCTGAACATCCTCGAGAAGGACTACTTCGGGCTGACGTACGAGACGCCGACGGATCCGCGTGCCTGGCTCGATCTGGAGAAGCCCGTTTCGAAGTTCTTTCGCACAGACACGTGGCCATTGGCATTCGCCGTTAAGTTCTATCCGCCGGAGCCGACGCAGCTGCAGGAGGACATCACGCGCTACCATCTCTGCCTGCAGGTGCGCAATGACATACTGGAGGGACGTCTGCCCTGCACGTTCGTCACGCACGCCCTGCTCGGCTCCTACCTGGTGCAGTCCGAGATGGGCGACTACGATCCCAAGGAGATGCCGACACGTCTATATCTGAAGGACTTCAAAATCGCACCGAATCAGACACAGGAGCTCGAGGAGAAGGTCATGGACCTGCACAAGACGCACAAGTGAGTGGAGCATACCGTCAAATTCAGTATATAGATACAGAGTTGTAATTCCTGTAATTGCATTGCAGAGGTCAATCGCCCGCCGAGGCCGAGATGCACTATTTGGAGAACGCCAAGAAGTTGGCCATGTACGGCGTGGATCTGCATCCGGCCAAGGACTCCGAGGGCGTCGACATTATGCTGGGCGTCTGTGCCTCCGGTCTGCTGGTTTATCGCGACAAGTGAGTGGAGCAGTGATAGTTTAATCATTTGTTTCCATTACTAATTGAGTGTCCATTCGCTTAGATTGCGCATCAACCGTTTCGCTTGGCCGAAGATCTTGAAGATCTCGTACAAGCGTCATCATTTCTACATCAAGATACGACCGGGAGAATTCGAGCAATACGAATCCACCATTGGTTTCAAGCTTGCCAACCATCGGGCCGCCAAGAAGCTGTGGAAATCCTGCGTGGAGCATCACACCTTCTTCCGCCTGATGACACCGGAGCCGACGACGCGCTCCATTTTCCCGCTGCTGAAGCCAAGTTTCAGCTACAGGGGCCGCACCCACTACGAGAGCAAGACGACGCCCGTGGACCGCACGGCGCCCAACTTTACGCGCTCGCTGTCCGGTGCACGTCTCTCCTCGCGCAGCATGAATGGTATTACTATATACACTATATAAACATATATATCTATAGTCGATACTCACTGTTGTTCCGCTTTCGCAGCGCTGGCCATGGCCGACAAGGAGAAGGTCGCACGCAAGAGTCACACGCTCGATAATCGTGGCGATCGCAGTAGCGAGGGCGCCGACCTCCATGGCCGTAGCCCCATCAAGAAGGACAAGAAGGAGAAGGTAAATATCGGGTTATCACTAGCCAATGGATCGCTCGACACTGGAGGACAATTTGTCCTAGTAATGACTATTTTGGGAGAGTTAACCACAGATCATTTTGTTTACTTTTTCTCGGTTTGTTTGTTACTAACTCTCACTCAAAAAACAAAAAAAAAAAAAAAACAAAATCAAATCGATAATTCACGCACACACACAACCATTTGCAACTACTACAACAACAACAACAACAACCGCAAACAACAACAACAAACTTGAATGAATCGCTGTGCTCGTCCAACCTGCGTGCTGCGAATGATGATATATAACCCTGCCTTGTCCTTCCATTTTCCCAACCGCCCACTCCTACTAAACAAATTCCTCCAAACGCCCACATCCCAGTTGATACGCGAGTCGAGCACGGGCACAGCTTCAGCCTCCTCGCAGAGCTCGCTCGAGGGAGACTATGAGACGTCGATCGCTGTCGATCTCGCTTCGGCTCCTGCCCAGGTTACTACTAATTGAACACTATTCTTCCTATGCCCTCGATTACACTCGTTTGCCCAGTTTATCAATTTTATTTCTTTGGCTTGATCTTTATCTCTCTCTGTTTATCTCTCTCTCTCTCTCTGTCTCTACGCTTCTTGAACGTTTGTTGTGAGCTTCTAGATCAATTGTGTATATCTGATTCGCTTGGGGGAGGAGGCTTATGAGCAGGCAAGGCATATATATTGCTGCTCATAAGCGCTCCAATTTGATTTAACCAACATTTCTTTATTAATTTTTGCCAATTTTAATTTGATTGCATAATCGACCTTAACCCCAACTCTGGTAGCCTCTGTACACGGACTCCGATTACACGGTAAATGTTTGTATATAAAACCAGACAACTGCAACATACCATATGAAGCTATCTGCTCTATATATATACCTACTAGATACTATATATACCAACTATGTACTAAGTAAAAACTTGTAAACGTTTCGTCTAAATCACATTTGCTTACAACTCTTCTCTATGCTAGAACCAGTACGAAAGTTTAAATGTATCTGTTTCGATTTAAGTTTGCCGATCTCTTGTCGATAGCGCCTTGTACATACTCGTCACTGTCCCCCATAAGTACAGTCTACACAAAACACGCATTGGGCTTAAGGGAAATTAAACTGTAACAAACACTGCATTACATACGAGTATCATTTCAGTTCGTAGAGCTAATCAATTTAGTAGTTCTTAACTTATACTAAACTTAACTAATACTTAACCTGGCTTAACTTTAATCCGTTATTTTTGTTGCATGTATTTGTGAGCTTCTTTGGTTCAAACTTGCCTTTGTCTTTGACTAAAACTAGCTTTTACTTTTCGCATAGGATGAGGAGAAGGAGGCCAAGTTACGCGAGAAGAAACTGAAGGAGAAGGAGGAGAAGGAGCGCAAGGAGCAGGAGAAGCGTGAGCAGAAGGAGCGTGAGAAGGCCGAGAAGGCGGCCAAGGCAGCCGCTGTGGCTGCTGCCGCCGCTGCAGGCGCTGCTGGCGTCAATGGTGAGAAATGTAGGGTATTCTATAGTCGGCATTCGCAAGAGCAACGCTTGACTGTGTTATATTTAGCATTGTTTCGATATGCTGGTGCTAATCTATGTATATTTTCAGGCAATGACGACCTCAACGACTCGAATAAATCTGATAAATCAGGCAGACGTGTAAGTATAGCTGAGAGTCATCACATTATGTAGTATATAGTGGGTATTTATGGGGAAATCTATATTCTGTATGATTTCCTATACTTACCTATAGCCAGTAAGCTCTAAGGTAACCTATATGCCCTGCAAGTCTATATATATATATATATATATATATCAACAACCCAAGGCGCTCGTGTACATACAAACCCGATTTGGTTTAAGTTCCCTTATCCACCCCCGCCCCCTCCCTTGAGTAATGTTAGTTTGTAGTTTTATACCTCCAAGTATATATCTTATAAGTTCATAAGTTGACATTATCATTGTTTTTAATTTCGTATTTCCCCCGTTCCGATTCTTTTTCGTTTTATGCATCCCTCCTTCCCCATTTTGATTTGGTCCACAACGTGCCACAGGGCATTGGTATCTTCTCGTCGGGTCGCAAGAGCAAGAGCGGTTCACCGTCCAAGGAGGGCAAGGATAAGGACAAGTCCAGCAAGGACAAGGATGGCAAGGATAAGGAAATCGGTCGTCTTGGTCTGGTCGTTACGTCGGGTCTGGGTGAACAGGATCAAGGACAGGGCCAGGGTCAAGGACAAAACGATGGCAACCGCGGCCGTGGCTCAGCCACTCCGGGTGTGACGCGTCCTTATGAGTACGCCGTGGATGCCGATGGCAATGCCAGCAGTCCCACACGCAAATCGTACACGCCCGGCGGCTTCCGCTATGACCAGGATCCGAATAGCGGCAAACTGGTGGGAGCCGATGGCCAGGAGCAGCTGTCGCCCACGTCGCAGCAGAAGAAGATCGGTTTGGCCTTTAACTATGCGCCTGGCAATGACAACGCCGTCAAGGAGACGGCCGAGAAGATCAAGTCCGGCCAGCTGTCGCCACGCACGCAGGACAAGCTCAACCGCGGCCAGCTGTCGCCCACGACGCGCGCCAAGCTGCTGCAGGACGCCAGCCTGTCGCCCACCACGCGCGCCAAGCTCAAGGGCAGCGCAGTTGATGCGGCCGCAGTGCCGCTTAGCGACGCACAGAAGCGCTCCTACTCGCCCACCAAGGGCACGGGTCAGGGCCAGGGCTATGCCTCGGGTGCTCCGGGCAGCTACAAGACGCTGACAGATCCCACCGCTGCTTTCCTCGAGTCGCAGCGCTACAACAAGGAGCCGGGCTATGTGGGAGGCGATGCAGCTGGCGCCAAGACAGCAGCAGGCCCAGCACTGACTGCAGGTGCTGCAGGAGCTGCCGGCGCTGCTGCTGACAAGGCCGGTGGTACCGGTGCTGCTGGAGCACCTGGCAGCAAAGCCGGTGCTGCTGGAGCACCTGGCAGCAAGGCCGCTGGCGTTGGAGCTGCTGGCCTTGCAGGCGCCGCAGCCGCTGCCAAGCCAAAGAAGAAGCGTGTCAAGATTATGGTCATCACCTCGAAGTTCGATCCCGCCACGAAGCGCATCGATGCCGAGAATGGAAGCATTGAGCACTCCACGGGCATACTGGACCCGGCCACAGGTCGCATTGATACCAAGTACGGTGTGATTGATCCCAAGAATGGCACGCTGGAAGCTCTGAATACCAAGACGGGCAAGACGGAGCTGTTCCAAGGCGAACTGGATCCCAAGACGGGCAATCTGCATTTGGTCAATGGCGTCGCGGATCCGAAGACCGGTCGTATCGATGACTCGCTGGGACAGATTGTGTGCATAACGCCGCAGGATAATCCGGTCGTGGAGCTGACCGTCATCACGAGTCGCATTGATCCAGCCACCGGCAAGGTGGACACCGTCAACGGTGAGGTGGAACGCTCGCTGGGCGTACTCAATCTGGACACAGGACTGCTGGATACGAAATACGGTGAGATTAATACTCGCACCGGCGAGCTGAAGGCCATCGACCCCAAATCCGGTAAGATTATTGTGAGCAAGAATGTGAAGGTCGATCCGGGCACCGGCCAGATTACCATTCTGGGCGTCGTCGATCCCAAGACGAACAAGGGTCGCATTATCGAGGTGGGCCAACAGATCGATCCCATTGTGGAGGTTACCTCGCTGGCCGGCAAATTCGATTCGAAGAAGAACATCATTGACCCGAAGACCGCCCAGGTGGAGACATCGGGCGGCCAGTTCGACCCGAAGGCAGGCAAGATCGACACGAAGTACGGCCAGATCGATTTGGTGAAACACACGATCACGTTCACCGATCCCAAGTCGGGCAAGACTGTAACGCGTGACATTAAGATCGAGCCGGCGACCGGACAGATCGTGCTGAAGAACCAGATCAATCCGAAGAACAACAAGCCCGACAAGGACTACGCGCGCATCATCTCGCTGCGCATTGTGCAGCAACGCGTCGATCCCACGACAAAGGCACCCATTGCACAGGTCAGCGCGGCCAAGGACAAGGACATCATTGTGGATCCCAAGTCGAACCAGATCTGGATGCCGACGGGCGCCAGCGATCCCAGCACCAAGGAGGTGCAGTACATTTCTAGCAGTGTTGACCCCAAGACCGGCTACGTCATCACCATCTACGGCTACCTGGACCCCAAGACCAACGAGATCAAGAAACAGACCAAGCTCGACCCGAACACCATCAGGATCGAGCCGACATCCGGCAAGATCTACACGGCCACCGGCGATGTGGACAAGGCGACAGGTGAACCGCTCTATGCTGCCACCCAGGTGGATCCCGAGTCCGGCGAGGTGTACACCAAGCTCGCTCGCGTCGATCCCAAGACGGGCAAGATCGTGATTGTGCGCATTCTGCTCATCTCGAAGACGGACGAGCGCGGCCGTCCCGAGGAGATCGATCCGGAGACCTGCGAGATCGATCCGGTGTCGGGCCGTGTGCTCAAGTTCTACAACAAGACGGTCTATGTTTACAATATGGTTGATCCGATAACTGGTGAAATTATACAGGTCGATCCGAATGATCCTCGCTTCGCCGGCGCACGCAGGACCGTCACGCACACGATGACACTGACGGGAGAGATTGATCCGGTGACGGGACGCATCAAGAGCGAGTACGGCGAAATCGATCCCACTACGGGAGACATTGACCCGGCCACGGCGGTAACAGATCCTGTGACGGGCAAGCTGATACTCAACTACGCCCAGATCGATCCCTCGCACTTTGGCAAGCAGGCGCAGGTGCACACCACCACGGAGACGGTGCCCATTACGCGGCAGCAGTTCTTCGATGGGGTCAAGCACATCGGTCGCAGTGCTCTGCGTCGCGACTCCGAGGCCAGTTCCGATGATGACATGACCCAGCAGTATGCCAGCGACATCGTAACCGGTCCGGCTGGCCAGGGCGGCGTAAAGGGCCCCACTGTGGTGAAGACGACAACGAAGCAGGTGCTGACCAAGAACGATGGCGGCGTTACGCACAACGTGGAGGAGGAGGTGCGCAACTTGGGCACCGGCGAGGTGACCTATTCGACGCAGGAACACAAGGTTAGCATCGGGGGGACCGCTCTACTTCCCTCCCCCCTCTCTCTCTCTCTCTGTCTTTCTCGCTTTAGCTTTACAGCCTAAAACTCGGCCTAAATGTGATTTTTGTTTTGGATTTTAATTTTTTTTTTATTTTTTATTTATTTAAATTTTTTTATTTTAATATTATTATTATTTTTGTGCCAATTTCTCATCATTGTTCTTGTTCTTGTTGTTTTATTCTTGTCGTCGTCTTTTTATTGTCGTTGTTGTTGTTACCGTAATCTGCTGTTAACTGCGCACTAACCACGCCCACATTCACCAACTGCCCACTGTCACGTGTCACCTGTAGGCTGATGCAACACCCACCGACCTGAGTGGCGCCTATGTCACGGCCACCGCAGTTACCACCCGCACAGCCACCACGCACGAGGATCTGGGCAAGAACGCCAAGACGGAGCAGCTGGAGGAGAAGACAGTGGCCACCACACGCACCCTGGACCCGAGCAACCAGCAGCAGCGCGTTGTCACGCAGGAGGTTAAGACGACGGCGACTGTCACCAGCGGCGACAAGGTGAGGCCTTCTTCTGCGCTGCGCTTGGCTTCGGCACAAGATTTTCGTACTGATTTTCTGCATGAATTTTCAATGAATTTTTGATTTTCTTTTTGCTTGCTATTCGTTGTTTCCGTTGTGTACTTGTTGCTGTTGTTGCTTGCCTTGTAGTATCAGAGACGCGACAGCGTGTCCTCGACCAGCTCCGGCGACTCCGGCACACCCATCGACGGGCCATACGATGGCTCCAGCGTGGTGCGCACCGATAATCAGGTTTGTGTTTGACGAATGCGCCTTTAGCCCTTACTCGCTCTCAATTGGAATAACCGCAAAACGAACTGGAGCAGCGTGTTCTAACTGCTTTCATTTTGCATTCACAGAAATCTCCGCTGTATACTAGCACCGCCACCACATCCACCGCCGGCCCGCACGTTGAGAGCACTCGTGTGGTGCTCGGCGAGGACACGCCCGGCTTTTCGGGACACGGCGAGATCATCTCCACACAAACCGTCAGCAGTAAGACCCGCACCGTGGAAACGATTACCGTAAGTAGTCGAAGTAGTAGCGTTGCTTGCTTCCTTGGGCTCTGACCTATTGCATGCCGGAGTAAGTACGCGGAGGTAGGAGAATTCAATTCGAAAAGAGACAAACTAAATTTACAACGGAACAAGGGCCTCTTCCTGTGCTCGTCCGCGCTCACACTGTAAATCTCATGCATCTGGTCTGTTGTTGCGATAGGAAAATGTGCTGTACAAAAGCTAGATGTATCTACTATATAAACTGAAACTGCTAACTAATCTTCTTCTCTTTGTGCACGCACAGTACAAAACCGAACGCGATGGCATAGTTGAAACCCGTGTGGAACAGAAGATAACGATTCAATCCGATGGCGATCCAATCGATCATGACAAAGCTCTGGCTGAGGCAATACAGGTGAGTGCACTCGAACGATATTCACATGTGAGGCAAGCACTAATCCTTTTATTTTTTCATCTGCAATCCTGCAGGAGGCGACGGCCATGAATCCGGACATGACAGTCGAGAAGATTGAAATTCAACAGCAAACGCAGTAGATTTTATAATTATGTTTAAACATACGAAATGAGAAACCCGCACAGCTTCACACACGAACACACACACACCACTCACACATACTCAGCACCTTTTGTACTACCCTAAAAATAATTCCAACACACACACACACACTCACACACACACATTCAACTTAGAGAGAGCTATCCATAACGTCTTGCAGCAATTGCATCCACATTTGTATGTTTATTATTTTTTATACTTATTACAAAGTGTTGTTTAAACGAGAGCAAACCTACCTTTAATTATTATGTCTACTAAAGTATATTAAATGTGCAAAAGCAAGTTGAAAATTGAAAGAAAACAAAAGCAAACAAATTTATATATACTATACAAATATATATATACATATATATATATTTACTATTATTAATTGTAAACCACAATTGCATTCAAATAAAGAGAGAACCTAAATGTACACAACAAAAAGAGCAGCAGCGACTGGTTTATCGCGCGTTTCTATATATTCGATGAATGTGGCCGCAATCGGCCGATCTGCAGGCGGCCAACACATCATTGCAATTAAGTGAAATTACCAGCAAAAAAAAAAATAGAAAGGAAACCAAACAAATGAAAAACCATTCCGCTGCAGTCGGAGGGGTCGGCCAAGCGGGGGGGAGGGGCACGTCAAACAGGACATGTGCGCGGCGATAAGGACTTTGCATTAACATGAAATCCAATTCGCAACTCGCAACCAGCAACAAGGCAAATTATTGTAATGCAATATTTATAGCGCTGGCAGGGGCAGTGGGCCTGGTACTCGCTAATAGCATTACGTTCCATGGCAGGAATTTCGCTCGACTCGCTCGCTCCGACTTTTTACCGACTCGTTTTCCATTTGAGCTCGATGCAATTTTTAAATTGTGGCCACAACATGCAAAAAAAAAAATGTCAGCAGCAGGAGTAGCAGAAGACCAGAGCAGAGCCAGGGGACAGCATAAAAAGTAGTAATTAAAGTGGAGCGTACAAGGTGACTGACTAATGCATTGATTCATACTTTAGATATAACTGCAAAGAGATCTTGGCTGCCACGAAGCTTGTATGCCCTTACCTTTGTTACTATTACTAGTATTTGAGTCTTAAAGCAGCTGAAAGCCTTGTAGATACTAGCATACGATTTATCCAATGGTTTCTTCTGATATTCTTCGTCTCTGCACACATATATAAAAATACCATATTGCATGGGATTAATTCAAATATATAATATATAAATACACAAAGATAAAAAATATATATTATTATAAAAAATAAAAATAATATTATTATTTTCGCTACGTCGCGACAATCAGCCGAAAATCATTATAGCCTTCGAGCGAGGCGTTGAAATGCAGCACCCTGTGGTCGCCCGTTCGCTGGCTCCACAACAGTTCGACCTTTCATTCAGCCTGCCATCCATCCAATCGTCCAACAGTTCGTCCATTCGTCAGTCTGGCAGACCCTTTAAAGAATTGCAAAAGCTCACTGAACCCCAACCCAAGCTCGCCCAGCCAATGGCCACCTGCGAGTCCGGACACGGACGATAACCGCAGGGCGGCGAGCGGTCGCGCCTCATGCATTTTTAAATGCGCGTGGAAATATCCCTTTGCGAATATTTCGTTCTTACACGTACCACACACACACACAGGCACACACATATCGTACTATATATACTTGCATTATTTTTGTTATTGTTTTCCAAACTGCTGCATATTGCATGTTGTTGTTGAGGTCAGCTCGAAAACAGTAGCAACTTGTGGCCAACTATTGCACTATTGCATCAAGTTTTCGCTGCACGCTTGTTATTAGCTTGAGTCCGACCGCGAAACTCCTACAGGAGGGCGTGGAGTCGAACGAAGCGGGGAAGTTCCCGAGAAAATCGAACCATTTATTGCACTTTAATCGAATTTAATAATGAAATTGCTAGTCGTTTTCAGATAACAACGGTATATAGTAAATAATTGCAGTTTGTTCTGGTAGACCGTCAAATTAAAGCATATTAATATCAAAATATCAAAAATTTTAAGTTCTAGTTTCAAATGCCTTTAAAGTATGAAATACATTTGTGCAGACTGTTATATCTTTGAGAAGAAATGCATATGTTAGTAGTATCAATATTTCAAAACTTTGATTTTAGTCGGAATTCCTTACCACTAAAAATTATTATATTTAGTTTCAAAAACTTTTGAAGTATGGCAAAAATATTTGCAGTTTCTTTTAGACATAAAAATTAAAGTATTTTAATATAAAAATATAAAAAACTATAAGTTTTAGTTAAGTTTAAGTTTTAAGTTAGTTTAATTTCAGCTTTTGAAGTCTGGAATAAATTTTTGCAGACTGTTCTATATTTGAGAAGGAAAGCATAATAGTATCAATATTTCAAAACTAGAAATTATTATATTATATTATAATTAAGCTTTGAGTTTAGTTGAAACTCTTAGCCGCTAAGTATTATTATATTTAGTTTCAAAAACTTTTAAAGTACGAAGTATATAAAGAAGTAATAGAGATAGTTCTATACTTGAAGAAGAAAGCATGTCAAATCTCGTCATACAAGTGAGTTCTGTGGGAATTTCTGGAATTTTGGAATAACTTAATCAATTTGGCGTATTGTAAGCTATAGACTTACATAAAGTAAGCAAGAAATATAGAGTTTTCTACTGAAGTTACCGCATGTATTAACAAAAAAACCATTAAATTAATGAGCTATTAAGACCTTATAGAAGTCGTAACTGTCTCTACTCATAGTACTGTCAATCAATTGAGCTGTGTGTCATGCCATCACCATAAAGCGATAATCTAGCTGCAGTTACCCCCGGCCCCAGACTACTATATACTCGCTGATTCCATTGCGCTGCTTGCCGTGAGTCCCGTGTGTCCCCCGTCGCAGTGGAATCAGTGCAAAAAATCAAAAGCGCAGACCTGCAATTTGCGGCGACTTGCTGCAACGTTGCCAATTAGATTTGATGGCCATTTGCGCTAAAACGTTATAAAATAAAAGTAGCCACCAGGGCAGGCGGGGGTGTGGCAGGGCCAAAGCGAAAAAGAATGTTAAGCGAGCGAATGCAGAATGTCATGAGGGCAAAGAACATGCTAGGAAAAAAGTGTTGGCTGCGGGAGCAGCTGGAGGGAATTGCGCTGAACATTTGCTTGTGAAACGACAATTTGCATGTCTCTCTGTCTGTCCGTCCGTCCCGTCTGTGTCTGTGACACTGACTGTGGCAGCAACAAGTTGGAGGAGGCAATTATTAGAAATATTTGCATGCGTTGCAAGCGCAGCAGCAGCAGCTCCAAGCAGCTCTCTCGCTCTTTCACTCTCTCTGTATGCCTTGCTCTCACTCACTCACCCTCTCTCTCTCTCTCTCTCACTCACTCTCTCTCCGCTTGGCAATTGTTTGTAAACAAACGCTCCTGGAATTGCGCGCAGAGCGACGCAGGCGCAGAGAGCCAAACTGTTATACGCGCACAGACTTTCCCCAAGCAGCGCGTATAACAGCGCAGAGATACCGGAGCCCTGAGAGAGTCCTTGGAGCTGCTGCTGATCGCTTTGCCCTCTTTGGCTAATTACTCGACCATAATTTAATGGAATTTTCCGTAAATGGACAATCGCTTAAGGAATTACCATTAGCTTCGCATTGATTGACAGCACCTGGCACTAAGGAGCTCTAAGAAGTGCCCCCACCAGCGCTGCCTTCCTCCTGGCACATTAGACCCCCTCATATATGGAATATTTGATTTGATTTGAGGCCTGCACAAATATTGAGACAGCGTAATTAACGGCCTAAACAAGTCGAGATAATTATGCACTCGTATCATTAATCAGGCGAGCTGGTGGGGTGGGACTTGGAGCGGAACTAGAGTGGAACTAGAGCGGATTTGAGTGGAAATAGAGTGCGATTCGAGTAGGGCTAAAGCGGTACTAGAGCGATACTAAAGAGGAACTAGAGCGGGATTTGAGCAGGACTCGTACGGATATCGAGCGGGGTTTGATAGTGATTCGAGCGGAACTTAGATGGCATATGAGTGGGACTCTAGCGGGAGTCTAGCGGCACTCTGCTGGCACTCTAGATAGACTAATGCATAAATCTCGAGAAGATTTGACGGGAGTCCACTGGAACTGAAGCAGGACTCGGGGGATTCTCGGGGTATTCTAGAGGGACTCTTGCGGGACTTCAGCGGGACTCTTGCAGGACTCAATCTGTACTCTAACTGGGCTCAAAAGGGAGTCTTGCGATATTCCAGCAGGACTCTAGCGAGACCCTAGCCAAACTTTGGGGGAAACTAGCCTAGCTGGACTCCGGTGAAACTTCGGCAGGACTCTAGCGGGACTCTAGCGGGATACACGCGGAACTCTAGCGGGACTCCAGCGATACACTTGCGAGACTCCAGCGGGACTCTAGCAGGACTCTATCGGTACTCTTACTGGACTTGAAGGGGATTCTTGCGATATTCCATTAGGACTCTAGCGGGACCCTAGCCAAACTTTAGGGGGAACTCGAGCGGGACACTAGCTAGATTCTAAAAGGACTCCGGCAGACCTCTAGTGGGACTCTTGAGGGACTGCAGCAAGACTCTAGCTGGACTCTAGCGGAACTCTGGCGGAAATCAAACAGTAGTCTAGCGAGATGCTAACAGGACTCTAGCAAGACCCTAACAGAACTACAGGTGGATCCCTAGAGGGACTCTGGCGAACGCGAATGAGACAGGTCTAGAGAGAATCTATTAGAACTCTAGCAGAAGGCTAGCCGGACGCTAGTGGGACTCTTGCGCGACCTGATGCAGATTCAAGCTGGAGTCGAGAAAAGTTTTAGCATGATTTAAGCTGTACTCGAGCCGGACTCAAATAATCCTCAACTCGATGCACATTACGATTGCCAGCTCGATTCTCATGCATTCTCCGCACGCGTTTCGCATAAAAATGAAAATATTTTGCAATCAAATTTTTTTGGGAGCTCATAAAAGGCCTAAGGAGTTTGGCTAAAGCCAAAGCCCAAGCGGAAACCCGCACAATGTGGGCGATTTGGGTTTATTGGGTGCGCACAAATATTGAAAACAAATTTGCGCTAAACACTTCCAATTGCCAAAGATGATATTCGGACCATATAAAAATGGCAATAAATGCAAATGAAAAGCGATAAACGACACGCAAGGAGAGGGTTGTAGAGAAGAGAGAGAGAGCGAGAGACAAAAGCCGCACACGCACGGTTAAAAACTCAATTTTCAACGCTTGTGGGCGTGGGCAGGGGCGTGCTGGTCAACAATGGGTTAACCGAAAACGCATTTTCAATAAATACCAATTAGGTTGAGCCGTTCGACTGGCAGTTTTCGAACAATTTCGGATTTGGCCAAGCGAATTATTATGGGCAGGCTAAACGATGGACCGATTGAACGACTGAACGACTAAGCGACTGAGCATATGGTCAAGGGTCAAGGGTCGGTCGAGCGCTCGGTCAGGTGGTTGGTTTTCCGGCATGGCCCATTTATGGAATTATGCCAGCGCATAAAACTTTGATGAGTTTCCATTTTACAACTGCGCTCGCTCACACCGCGGCAAACTACGCCGAAAACTTAAGGTAGTTCTACTCGCATGCGAACCTCTCTATATACACACACACACACACACACACGATATTGTGGCTCGTATACAAATTATCAGTTGCATGCCACTGCTACATACGTGTGGCATGAAAAATTCATGGTCCCTGCCCCTACGCCTATCCCTACCCCTGGCACACGCATAATTAGGCTGGCCAAAAAAGCGGCCCGAGAAAGTGGAGCAAGTGCTCGGTCAGTCGCTGTGACGCAGGCAAAGCGATTAGCTGCGCACTGTTCAATACATCCATATATCTATGTATATACATATACACATATGTGTATGTGTGAGTACACATTGAACATGGCCATAAAACAGAGAGACAATTAGATCTCGATGCAAGATTGCGGCCCATTCCGAAATGCCAGAGCTTTGGAAATTTGCGCGCTTATCACCCTAATGTCGATTGCCTGGACACACACACACACACAGAGTCATTCAGTGGACACTTCCATTTCGCATAATAAAGGTCATTGTGTTATTATTGGCCCCACCGCCCCCCGTCCTCGGGCTGTGTCCATTCAGCTACGTAATAGCCGCACAATCTATATTATTAATGCTTCACATGTGCGCACACTTACGCCTGATACCACGTAGCAAGTGCGCCAAAGGGGTTGCTGCGTGTTCTAGCGGGGGTTACCGGGGGGGTAAGGCCTTCAATTTGTGCATAGGCATTTGAGTTTTGAAGCTTACTGGCAAGCGGGCAAAGTGAAGAAAGCCTAAAGCCCAAAGCTGCATGGAAAACCCTTAAGATCGCCAAGATCAAGCCAGATTCTTGAAAGAATTGTTGTATATATCTGTGACTGAACTTTGTGGAACTTCCAAGATTGAAAGAATTGTCTACACTTAAGGTTGATTTTCTAAGTTTCTCTAGGCCTTGAAAAGGCACATCAATTAGGTATATTTCGCTAGAATCTCTCAATAAAACTTTGCTATAAGACTAATGTACTATAGTATCGTATTAGTTTTACTATAAAGATGTATAGCTATACATACATAAGTAGTAATTTAAATAGCTGTAGTGATCTTTGTTGAACCTTTAAGCGAGAACGAGCAGAAAGCCCAAGGAAAAATTGGCTTCGCTTATCCCAGATGATCTTAAGGAATGACTGCAAGTAGGTATATATTTTCTTAGGTACGGAAATTCTCATTGATATATTACTTATTATATAGTGTCGTAATTTTAGTATGCATAGTCTTATTCAAAAAGCTATCGAAGAAGAACTAAAAGTAAATGCATTTATTATTTTATGATTCTGTCGTTGAGCGTTATTGGCGTTACTATTATTAACTTCGTTAGATGTGTTGTTATAGTAGATTTTTGTATCGTATAGTTCTTATTATATCAAAATACACAGCTGAATATATATCTTTGCTGGACTAAAAATCCAGCGAGCTGTGTTCTCCTATAGTCATTATCTGCCTTGAAGTTGTACTGTATGTGTATCTCAAAAAATGCCAGAAATATTATTCCCAATAGAACTCAACATAATTATAGCTATGCAGAGGGCATAATTATTGAGGCAAGAAGTTTATTTACATACTATCATCGGCTTATTTTTAAACTATCATCAACCCGGGCGATTAGGCCATGTCCGTTTGTTCGTCGTTGCTTCGTCATGTCTAAAATAGTCAATAAGTTTTAAAGTAATCCGTATGAAACTTGTTACTGTAAATAAGTTGGGAAGATCAAACCGATATATAGTTGAAATGTTTTAAGATATCTTAACCAAAATTACACAATCTCATTTGAATATTGCACTCGGTATTTCCTGCAAATTTCAGCAAAATCGACTCATTAGAACATATAAAATATAGCTGTCAAGCGATCAATCAACCGAAAAATGAGTTTTCGTATATTATTATATAATACGTGGGTCGTTCAATATAATATAATTATACAAGTATACTTGTTTCCCAGCTCTACATGTGTTCGGCAACCAATTTTTTCATTGGCATGATCCAAATACCCCAAAATTGTACAATTTTAAGATCTTATCTTATGTTTTGTATATTTTTTTATTATTTTGCTATTGCAACTACTTTCTGTGGAGTTTAAAAAAAAGAATTACCTAATGTTACTGTAGTAATATGCCTAGTTTGGGTAATGCGGCCTCCAGTTGTTCCTCCAAAATACAATTCCCATAGCTATGTGACTGGTGGAAAATACTTAGCATAGTTACATTTAGTATTCATGAGGCTTAAGTGAAATTACGACTATGGAAATCGAATGTAGTTTGTACAGAAACCACACTCGAGCGGAAGCAGAGATTTTCAGCTGCGAGCTTCCCCATTCCGACACTACTTGGAACTATTAAAAATACCAAACTAAAGCTAAATATAACACTAAGTGATAGTTATTTTTGAGGCCTCTTCGCGCGGGCAGCTCGTTAGAGCCTCGAGCAATCTTGGCGCGCTGTCAATTAGCCCGAAGGATAACGATGACGTACCAGTGGGCAGTGCGGGAGAGGGGCAGGAGGGGCAGGAGGCCAGCGTAGTGTTAAAAATAAAAGGCTCGTCACGCCAGAAGGGGCAAGCAGTCAGGGAAATTATGCGTTTTGGCGCAGCTCTCGGGCTCGGGGTGTACTTAACGAATTGCCCTGTGTGCGGCCAGTGTTGCATAATGAATGAAGTGCAAACAGTGCGCGAAGGACAACACTGACTCTGAAGGGGGGGCACTGTGTACACAGGCAAGTGGCAAGTTCTTGTTTTCGCCAGGCCAGAGGCGGGCAGCTACTTTGGGGTCTGGTGCCGGGCGCCAATGCAGATGGGAACTTCGATTTGAGCAAGGATCCACACACACACACACACACACACACACACAGACACACACATGCCAATAGGCCTATGCGTGATATTGCGCCTTTGCACTTGACTGAACGTACTGCCCACCCCCCCCCCCCCCCCCCTGAAAAGATAATTTAATAGTTCCCTTCCCTTCACACATATCGATCGTGTGAAGCACAAATGCTTTTCCGAATTGCGTGATGGACAATTTTCCGACGTGGCAAAGGAAACCGCAAATGAAAAACTGGGCGGCAATTCCAATTGTACGACTGCCAGGGGGTGGGGCAGTAGGCGGCTAGGGGTACGGGGCGTTGCCGTGGCATGTGTGTGCCGCGCACATGAATTATTAATTGACAATTGCCGAAAATGTCCATTATCAGTGGCAGCATGGGGCAGCAGGGGGCAGCAGGGGGTGGTGTAGCAGTCGCACAAGTAGCAGTAGCAGGCGGGACAGGCGGAGCAGGCGGCACAGCGGAGCAGCAGCAGGGGAATCAGGTCAGGTCAGTCTAGGAAAATTTCAATTTCGGTCTAATGAAAATTGTGGCAAATGCGCGCTTTCCCTGCCCCTGCCCCTCTCCCCCTACCACTGCTGTAATGGGGTTAGTTTTGGCCCGCTCGCAGGTGTGTTTCCCTTACGGCCGCTTTTCTATATTTCGGCCAATTGCAAATTACAACTTCCTGTACAATCCTGTCATTTACACACACACACATGGTCACACACACACGCGCGCGCGCTCTAATGACATTCGGCAATGACAAAGTGGAAACTACGCACCACAATTTGTGGCACGCTCGATTGGCCGCAGCGCAATCGGTTTGACATCAGGCGACTATATAGACTATAGACTGTAGACTATAGAGTATAGAGTATAGGCCATATATGCCATCATAATCGCTCGCGCTCGCATTAGCTGCATTACATAATGCCCGCTGAAAGCGGCAGCAGCCGGTTTTGGCCCAGCGCGCAGCGTGGCAGCGAGCGGGGCAAAGGGCCAAGAGCGAGCAGACTTGCCGACGGCTGCTACTGACGTGTTCAAATGTCGTTCAACTCGCGATCGAGAACGCAGCTCAAAGAGAGCCAGAGCCAGAGCCAGAGAGTCAGAGAGCGAGAGAGCGAGCGTACGAGCGTGAGAGCCACGTAGCAGCAGCAGCAGCAGCAGGTAGTGGGGGGAGCGGGCAGCCGCGTGGCTATAGCAACCCAAACAATGCTGTCGAGCTAAGCGAAAACTTGCTGCCGCGCACAGTTGTTGGCTTCGTGTCGGGAGAAGAACAAGCTGAGAGAAGAAACCAAACCCAAAACATGCTGAAGCTGCTGCTGACTCTGCTGCTGGCAGCGCTGCAGGCGCCGCTGGGCCGCGCCATTTCCTGCTCCGGCTGCGTGGACCTGGACGAGCTGAACTTCGATAAGACCGTGTCGCGTTTCCCCTACGCACTGGTCAAGCTGGACATTGCGTTTCCCTACGGCGAGAAGCACGAGGCGTTCGCCCACTTCGCCAAGGCGGCGCACAAGGTGACGGACGAGCTGCTGGTGGCCACCGTCGGCATCAAGGACTATGGCGAGCTGGAGAACAAGGCGCTGGGCGAACGCTTCCATGTCGACGAGAAGAACTTCCCACGCATCCTGCTGTTCAAGCAGGGCCAGCTGCAGGACTATGTGCCATTTCCGGCGCATCTCGACGTCACGCTGGACAACCTGAAGAGCTTCGTGAGCGGCAACACGGAGCTCTACATTGGACGCGACGGCTGCCTCAAGCAGTTCAACGACGCTGTACGGCAGTATGCCAATCAGCCGGATGCCAAGCAGCTGGAGCTACTCGAGCAGCTGCAGCAGCAGCAGCAGCAGCAGCAGCAGCTTGCCCAGCCCGAGGAGCAGCAGAGCGGTCAGGTGTACCTGGTGTACATGCGGAAAATCAATGAGCTCGGCTACGACTTCGTCGAGGAGGAGACCAAGCGACTGCTGCGGCTCAAGGCCGGCAAGGTGTCGGCCGCCAAGAAGACGGAGCTGCAGCGCAAGCTCAACATACTGGAGACCTTTCGGGTGTCCAAGCTGACCAAGACCAAGCAGGCCAAGCAGGCGGAGCAGGCCAAGGAGACCAAGGAGGAGCTCTAGGCGCGTCGAGTGCAACCAAAATCCCAAATGCATAAGCTTAATACTAAATTGTACATTAAATCTGACTGTTAACCGAAGTTGGCGCGTTTGTTTGGTCTGCGTCGGCTGTTGCCGTGGCAACAAGTGTGGGTCAGCAGGGCGTAGCACAGTGTAGCCAACAGCGCGCATATTTCTGCCTTTAAAAGCTTAAAGTCAAATGCGTATTTCTAGCATATTCATTTTTATTTTATTATTTCATTCTTATTTATTTTATTTTTTTCATGTTAGTATCACTTTATTTATTTGTTTTGTTAATTTACTTTGTTTTTTATTAACTCGCACAGCTGTTGGCTTTTCGCATAAGCCCTAAAAGTATGCAATGCATTTTATGAGTAATGCCGCTTGAAAGTATGCAACAATTGCGGCTGGGAAATTTGCTTATAATTTCCCTTGTGCGCAAACTGAGGGAATTTTGCATGCTGCAAAATTAATTAAAACTAGTCATAATATATTTAAGTTGTAGATTTAAAAAGTTAACTAGCTTCATCAGCTTTTTTATTTACATATTTAAGTAAGTATATAAATTACTTACAAAATAATTAATAATAATTATAATAAGTGTACAGTGCTGGCAATAATTTTAATGTGCTGGCAATAATTTTACAGTGCAGGCAATAAAAACATGCCAACAGCAATGATAACAATGTGTTACTATTAATTAAGAAACAAAGTGTTACTATCCAATAAATTAGTATTTATAATAATCATAATCAATAATCAATGAATTACAGCTTTTAATGCTGCCAAGATACCAATTAAATTGAACTTTTATATTATATATACATATACATATGTACATATATACATACACAGTAGCAGCGCGACGGCCAGCAGAGCCATGCAATCTGTTGCTCCACTGCAGCACAAGCGCGCGTGTGTATGTATGTGTGCGTTGTCTGCATGTGCTCCAACGCGCCGCTCTCTTTGCACTCTCGCAACGTGCGATCGTGACAATGGCGAAGTCAGCGACAGCAGCAGAGGCGCACGCAGCGGCCGCGGCAGAGGCAGCGACAGCAGCAGCGACAGCGACTGCGGCAGCGGCATAGCCATTTCAGTCGCATACGCTTGCAGTTTTCCCCCAACTGGTCGAGCGTGTGGATGGACGCAGGGGGGGAGCAAGGGCAGGCTTGTTTTGATGGCGCTGCTGCTGCATGTGTATGTGTATGTGTGTGCTTGCATATGTATGTATGTGCATGCGTGCGTGCTTGTGTGTTTGTGTGGTTATCGCTCATTTTCACTTTAATATGAGTTTCTGTTGCTGTTCAATCCTATAGAGTACACATGGATTGAACACTGCAGTTGAGATGAAGTTTAGAATGCTAAGATTAGTTTCTTGCCGTTGTCAACTCATAAACAATGCACTAGAAATAAGTTTTTGACACCAGCAACGTTTAGAAGGCAATGAACTTTCTGAATCGAATAAATACTTTGTCAAGCAGATGAGTTCAAAAGGTTAAATATAAATCAGTCCAACACTTGAGATAGGCCTGACCAAAGCAGCGTGTAGGAGTCCGCAGCATATGCATATGACAGCAGCTGGACCCACGCAATGCAACATTACACATTGTGACCCTAAATATAAATACACACTTATCGCTTAGGGCGCTCATGTGACCCCCCTTAGCTTAATATAGAGATAAGTTAGAATAAGATTTTGATATAAATAAAGGAGCCGTGAAAGCGGCTCATCAGTCTGTTTTGGAACTCGTGTCGCGTACTTCATTTCTGCCGTATTCATTTTGGTGACCCCGACGTGATCAGTGAACATTGTGAAGTAAAATTTAAATTTTATAAACAATTTCGGTACGCGTGTGTTTAAAAAAAAAAAACCCCGTGTGTTTGTTTTTTTTTAAATATATATAAATAAAATATATTTAAAAAAAAAAAAAAATTTTTCGTGCGTGTTGTGGAAAAATGGAGACAACTATGGAGTTAATAGAAACCCAGAAGGCTCTAGGAGGAGCCCTGGAAATCCTCTACAACACCGCGGCGGCAGAAGCGAGTCGGACAGACTCGGTACAGCTAGGGCTGTACAAGGAGGAGTTAACTGCCATCACTGAGCAGTTCGAGCTCAACGACAAGAGGTTGCTCGAACTCTCAGCAGAGGCAAAAAAGACGCCGTACTTCAAGGAGAAGTACGGCGAGCAGGTACGTGGTTTAATTTATAAAACACATGTACTATTAAGTTCCATTAACCCCTTAGGGAAGGCCGTGAAGCCTGACTCTAAGGGTGATAAACGCACGAAAAATGTGTGTAAAAAATTCTCATATTTGCTGGGTGAATATCGGTCAGCCTTAAATAGAGTTAAGGCTGGACATGAACCCATGAGCGAAGTGAGACAAGCAAAGAAAAACTGTCAGGAAATTTTCATCACGTACATGGATGAGTACGATGATGATGATCTGACAGAAACTTTTTTCTCGCTTAACGAGGCCTATGAGGAACTTGCCTCTAGGTCAAGAAGCGAGAGTCTTCCATTCACTCTGCCTAGAGTCGATATTCCGTCGTTCTCTGGCAAATATGAGGAATGGAAGACTTTCAAAGAGTTGTTCCAACAACTGATAGGATCAACTATGATTCCGGACGCACAAAAAATGTGCGTCCTAAAAACAAAGGTACACGGTGACGCAGCTGCCACCATAGCAAGTTTGGCGCCGACTGACGCAAATTACAAACTTGCATGGTCCTTGTTGGATGCTAAATTCAACAACAAAAGAGCAGTGCTGAGTGTGCACTTGAAAAATTTGGTCGATGCACCCCATGTCGGGGATTCAGCATCGACCATTAAGGCTCTTTTGGACACGATCCAAGAAAATGTCCAGGCTATAAAAGCCATGGGCTTGAAGAATGAAGATATTCTTCAGAGCCTATTTAATTTCCTCTTTCTACGGAAATTAAGTGACCCATTGAGGTCAAAATATGAGAGCGGTCTCAGCAACTCTAGGGAAATTCAGTCGCTAGAGCCGCTGCTCAAATTCCTGGAGCACGAATTTTTCGCTCTAGAAGCGAGTCAAATAAGGCCCAGTAGCAATAATAAACTCCGAAAGGACGGAGCATGCATACTGAAATGCAAAGGTGCTCATCCTTTGGAGAATTGCTATAAATTCAAGGCTTTAAATAGCCAAGACAGATGGGAAACGGTGGTTAAGCATAAGGTATGCGGCCGCTGTTTAGGCAGAGACCACCAATACAAAAATTGTAAAAAGGTGTGTTCTGATTGTAAAATGTCCCATCATGTCTTACTGCATAAGCCTTCTAACAAAAATGCGAAAAATGCCACAGTCAGTAAGTCCAGTAATTTAGATAAAAAAAAGTATATTTTACTGGCCACAGCCATAGTTCAAGTAAAAGATAAGGACGGAAATTGGCATGACTGTCGAGCTCTGCTTGATAGCGGCTCGCAGGTGAATTTTCTTACTGCAGCTATGCAGAAGAAACTGGGCATTAAAGGAAGTAAAATTCAAACTTCCATTGAAGGAATTTCTGGAGGAACAGCACATATAAAAGAGTGCTTAGAAGTTCACATAAGATCCAAAAATTCCAGTTTCAATACACAAATTGAAACGTTAGTAATGAAAAATATTGTCTCTGAGCTACCGGCTCGCCGGTTTGAAATAGGAGAAGTGGCTTCAGACTTAGGCTTAGCTGATCCATCATTTAATATTCCAAAAGGAATAGATATGCTGTTGGGAGTTGAGCAATTCTATGAGACCTTGTTAGAAGGTACAACAACTCTGAATAATGGTCAAATAAGACTAAATAAAACAGAGTTTGGATGGGTAGCCACTGGTCCGTTGGTGATAAAGGAATCACCAGCAGTTTGTGGCACAGTAACCGAAAGGTTAGACAGCTTAGACGAGCAACTTCAGAGATTTTGGCAAGTTGAAGAAGTCAATATAAAGGCTCCGAAATTTACTAAGGAAGAAATCCTATGCGAGGATATCTTTGCGAATAATGTAAGCAAAGGCTCGGATGGGAAGTTCTTAGTTAAATTGCCCTTTAAGTCTAATATGATGCAATTAGGTAGCTCTGAGTCACAAGCCAAACGGAGGTTTTTGACCTTAGAGCGAAAGCTAGAGAAAAATTCGAAGCTGAAAGAACAATATGTTCTATTCTTAAAAGAATATATCGATTTAGGACACATGGTTGAGGTTCAGAGCCCAGAAAAAATAAACAGTAAATATTATCTCCCTCATCACTGTGTTTTAAAGCCAGATAGTACGACTACGAAATTAAGGGTAGTTTTTGATGCATCTTGTAAGACATCGAATAACTTAGCCCTTAATGACGTGCTCCTTACTGGACCTAAACTGCAAGAGGATCTTTTCAATATACTGCTGAGATTTCGCAAATATAAATTTGCTATCTCTGCGGATATTGAAAAGATGTATAGACAGATTTGGGTACAGAAGGAGCACCAAAAGTTTCAGTTGATTTTCTGGCGATGGGACCGAAATGACCCTCTAAAAACATATGCACTAAAAACAGTGACATATGGCACAGCTGCTGCACCATATTTAGCAGTAAAATGCTTACAACAGGCAGCAGAAGAGATAGAGGATGAAGCTCCTAAAATGGCTAGCATTGTCAAAAACGATTTTTATATGGATGATCTAATGACAGGTGCGAATAGTGTCTCACAAGCACAGGAAATCCAAAAATATTTTTCCAGTGAGCTAAGAAAAAGAGGATTCCATTTGCGAAAATGGTGTTCCAACAGCGCACAAGTCTTAGAAAATATTCCAAAAGTCGACAGAGGCATGCGCCTAGAGTTTGATAAGGAGCAGGCAGATAGCATTAAAGCTCTGGGAGTAGCTTGGATGCCAGATATTGACAAGTTTGCAATAAAATGCAATTGGGAATGCAAGCTAAAGCCAACTAAGCGAAATATATTGTCCGATATCTCAAGACTTTTTGATCCATTAGGATTAGTCAACCCAGTTACAGTAACTGCCAAGATTTTAATCCAAGAGCTATGGAAGGAAAAAAAGGATTGGGATGAAGAGATTTCCGGAGATATACTAGAAACAGGGGGTAGGTTACGATCTGATCTACCCACACTTAATAAGATAATGGTACCAAGAAGACTGATTGGGGATAATGTGGACCGTATTGAGCTGCACGGTTTTTGTGACGCATCCACCAAAGCGTATGGAGCCGTCATATACGTAAGATCGTGTAGTGCAGACGGAGGAACTTTTATTAATATAGCGACCTCAAAATCGAGAGTCGCCCCCACAAAAGTCTTGTCTTTGCCTCGCTTAGAACTATGTGCGGCAACATTATTGACTGAATTAATAATAAAGGTGAAGGAAAGCTTAAAAATGGAGTTCGACACCATACAATATTACTCTGACTCCAAGATTGTCCTATGCTGGTTAAAACTTGAACCAGCAACACTTAAAACATTTGTTTGCCATAGGGTAAATTATATTCAAGTCAATTTCGAAGTGTCAAACTGGAATTATGTGGATACAAAACATAATCCAGCTGACATAATATCAAGAGGCGCTTTCCCAAAAGAGCTAGTAGGGAATAAGTTTTGGTTTGAAGGGCCAGACTTTTTACGGCTTAACCTCCCAAGGGCAGCATTAAAGTTTGATGAAACATTTGATGTACCCGAAAGAAAGGGAAATTTAAAGGCATTGGTAAGCAACTCAGCTTCAATGTTCCGGAAAATTGACCACAAAAATAGTTTTGAGTTTCTACAAAATGTTTTAGCCAATGTGCTAAAATTTATAGCTAAATGTAGAAAAATTGACACAACCAATTGGGTGGAATTAAAAAAAAGAGCATTAGTTATTATTGTGAAAATTATTCAAAAAGAACATTTTCACAGTGAATACAAACTCTTGAAAAAAGGAGAATGTTTGCCCGGATCAATAAACATAAAATCATTAGCTCCCATTTTAGATCATAACAATATTATTCGTGTGGGAGGGAGAATTCAGAATGCTCATCTGAGTTTTGACGCGAAACACCCTATTTTATTACCATATAGCGATGAATGGGTATACCTTCTCACTGTGCATTTGCACGGGAAACATTTACATATAGGACCTCAAGGGTTGTTAGCAATAATGCGACAACAATTTTGGCCACTGCGAGGTAAGCAGCTAACGACTCAAGTTGTGAAACGTTGCTACCGAGGTTTTAAGGCACAGCCCAGGTCGATTCATCAGATGATGGGTAATCTACCGGAAGATAGGGTAATACAGACCAGACCATTTCTAAATGTAGGAATTGATTTTCTTGGCCCCATAATGGTTCATCATAAAATAAAGGGCAAAAGAATAGATAAAGCTTATGTATGCGTGTTTGTTTGTTTTGCAACTAAAGCTGCACATTTAGAAGTGGTCTCGGATCTGTCAGCAGCCGCGTTCATAGGCGCACTAAAGCGTTTTATAGGTAGACGAAGTTGCCCGAGGAAAATATATAGCGACAATGGCACAAATTTTATTGGGGCAGCAAACTCACTGAAGGAGATTTATGAATGTTTCAAGCAGCAGCAGGGAGACATAGAACAATTTTGTACACAACAACAGATCGAATGGGTGAACATACCAGTTCGATCTCCACATGTAGGAGGATTATGGGAAGCATGTGTTAAATCAGTAAAAAAGCATTTTGATAAGGTGTCAAACGGTGTAATGACGTTCGAAGAACTCACTACGTTAATGACACAAATTGAAGCTATTTTGAATTCTAGACCTTTAACACCGTTGTCCGACAATCCGAATGATTTGCAAGTGTTAACACCTGCCCATTTTATCTTAGGAGAAGCTATGTCAACGATAGTTGACGCAGATAATAATAAAAGTTATAAGGGGTTCCGAGACCACTGGAAGGCAGTCCAAGCAAATTCGGAAGAATTTTGGAAGCGATGGTCCGTGGAATACTTGTCCGAGTTACAAAAAAGGTACAAATGGGCAAATCCAAAAATGAACATCGAACCTGGCAGCCTAGTTCTCTTAAAAGATGATAATTTGGTTCAAACCAATTGGAGGAGGGGCAGGGTGACAAAGTCCATCATAGGAAAGGATGGACTTTGTCGAATGGTAGAAGTAAGGACAAGCAATGGAGTGGTTATGAGATCCACACACAATGTTTGTCCTTTTCCTACGGAAGAAAATGAGAAAAACATTTCAAATAAAAACAATAATCGAAACGAGATACCACATAAGGTATCCGCAAGTAGACAAACAAATCCAAGAAAGGTTAAGAATAAAAATTTAATACTTTGTATCTTAGCATTTCTAAGTATTTTTAAGAACACAAATTGTCAAAATGTAACACAAATCAGAGATAAGGCAGGGATATTTTACGAAGATCAGGGAATTGTCGGCCTGTCAAGAACATCGTGGGACATAATTATACATGCGGACATGGAGGACTATGACGCGTTCAAATACCGAGTGGACGAAGCGTTGGCAGCGACACAGGACATTGGCGAAACACTGAAAAACGATGCACAAGTGAATTCAATGATATCGACATTGGACAGCAAAGCAAAGAGGCTGTTACAACATGACGATATCATTAAACACATAAGGACACCGGGCAAGCAGCGTCTACCAAGGGCGCCGTTGCAGATACTTGGGTCCATCTATAGTGCGGTCTTCGGTCTAATGGATGAAGAGCAGGCCGAAGAGTTAATGCGGAGGGTGGACCAAGGCAGGGAAAATGAAGGATACCTTCTGGACCTACTGCGCAACCGGTCCTCCGTACTAGACGCTACTCTGGAGGTGCTCGACAAGCAGAACAAGGCAATCTGGGGAAATTTCCAGAGGATAGACGACAACATATTGAAAATCAAAGACGCCACGGACAGAGTAGGCGATGAGCAATTGTTTCTACAAGCTTTCGAAACGCTGAATCAGGCTATGGATGCCTTCGAACATCTCCAGCAGGGCATCATCAACCTGATGTGGAACAAGAAGGGAAATTTCCTGGACAGCCTATTACCCGTTACCCAGTTCCAGAAGCACATTCAGGAGATTACGCTCAGCATGCCATCTGGACTACAGCTACCTACTTTGGATCCATTAGAGCTTGGAAGGACTGCTAAAGTGAAGGCCCGGACAACAAAGTCAGCCATTCTGTTCCACGTAAAGATTCCGCTGATCAGCCAAAACATTTTGCGAGCATATCAAGTATATCAGCTGCCTGTGGTACACAGTGGGCGCTTCGTCAGCATAAATCCCGTGTATAAATATATACTAGTGGATGAAGCGAGGACTGTTTATTATGGCATGTCTGAAGACAATTGGGAGCACTGCCAGAAGATGGAGGAACTAACCATTTGCGAGCAGCGTCACCCTCTCTTCAATTGTAACAAGGCGACCAAGTGTGAAGTTCTTCTACTTGCGAAAAGGTCACCCATTATCGAAGAATGCTATGTAAACGTAATGATGCCTGAGACAACCTGGCACCAACTACATCAACCGAACTCTTGGTTATTCTCCGCCTCAACCAAAATAATTGCGGATGTGTTCTGTGCAGACAAAACAAGCACATTGGAACTCACTGGCGTAGGAATACTGCAGCTTCAGGCCGGATGTTACCTGCATTCTGAGCATGTCAGTCTATGGGCTTTCGAGGACCGGACGTCAGATGTATCATTTTGGATACCAAGGATAAACCTAACGGACCAGCTTCCAGCGATGAACCATAACGAGGTAAAAGGAGGTATCCAGGCATTCAAGATTCCAGAGCTTCCCCGCCAAGGTCGGATTATGGGTTTTCCGGTCGAACTGGAGTGGCACCATGCAGCTCACTATTCTCTTAGCATCACAGCAATGATCTTGATCGCTGGGGTCGTCGTGGGACTTATCATCCTCATCCAGCGAGTATGCCGCATGCCGTCACAATTCTTGCCAGCCACAATTGCCCTGCCCCGCATAGCTTAGAATAATGATATACAATTTAAGATATTTAGAAGAAATGTCATTTTATAAGTAACGGTCGTTTAGCAGGGCCAGATATATTAAGACATAAGAAATATATGACTTATGTAAACAACGGCCATCTAGCAGGGCCAGAAAACAAGACATAAAGAATGTATTTTTTTGAAAGGTACACCTTTCAACAGGGCCAGGATGTTCAATCCTATAGAGTACACATGGATTGAACACTGCAGTTGAGATGAAGTTTAGAATGCTAAGATTAGTTTCTTGCCGTTGTCAACTCATAAACAATGCACTAGAAATAAGTTTTTGACACCAGCAACGTTTAGAAGGCAATGAACTTTCTGAATCGAATAAATACTTTGTCAAGCAGATGAGTTCAAAAGGTTAAATATAAATCAGTCCAACACTTGAGATAGGCCTGACCAAAGCAGCGTGTAGGAGTCCGCAGCATATGCATATGACAGCAGCTGGACCCACGCAATGCAACATTACACATTGTGACCCTAAATATAAATACACACTTATCGCTTAGGGCGCTCATGTGACCCCCCTTAGCTTAATATAGAGATAAGTTAGAATAAGATTTTGATATAAATAAAGGAGCCGTGAAAGCGGCTCATCAGTCTGTTTTGGAACTCGTGTCGCGTACTTCATTTCTGCCGTATTCAGTTGCTTTTGCTGTTGCTGTTGCTGTTGCTGTTGCTTTCTTTGGAGTTTGCTCTTTTGTGCGCGCTGCCTCGCTGCTGCTGCTGCTGCGCTGCCGCTGGGCAGCCATATTTATTTATTTTTTTCGTAATTTTTTTGGACCCCGCAGCAGCAGCAGCAGCAGCAAACGCACCAAAATTTGTGTGTGTTTTCTTCGGCCGAATGCGAAAAGTCAATGAACTTTTTCGGTGTTGTCTATGCATTTCTGATAGATTGTTGCTGTCGTTGTTGTAGTTGTTGTTGTAGTAGTTGTTGCTGCTGCTGCTGTTGTTGTTTTGCGATAAGTTTTCATGCTTGCGTTGCTGAACGGATGCGGAAAATGTGTATGACAGTAGAAAGAACTGTTATACTCGCTCAGTTTGCTTGAATTAATTGGGGATTTTTTTATATAATTAATTATATATTGGCAGCACAGTGGAGCAGGAACAGGTGAATAACTGAAGAAAACTTCAATGGGCTATTTTGGCGAAGAGGAGGGGAAAGGCTAATGAGGCCGCGTTATGTACTATTTTTTAGATGAAGTAATGCCAAGAGAGTAGAAGAGAAGAGTACTACTGTGGGCAAAAAGTAAGGTGAATATTTTGAATATTCTTTATTTATTCTCCTAAATCAATTTCATCCCCTTCAAAATAATCCCCTCCCGATAAAATACACTTATGCCAACGTTTTTTCAAACCCTCGAAACAGGCCAAATATGATATGACGTATTCACCAGTTCTATATCAAACATGATCTACGTCAATTTGGCTGCCCAACTGTACATATATTACCTAGGATCATCTCACACCATGGGGACTATATACTAATGCTTCTTATAATCTTTTATTATTAGTATTATTTATGTAGTAATAATTTTTATTCTCTTACAATTTACAATCGTAAAATCTATATGCCTATAAATGTATATGCCATAAACCGAATATACCCTTTCTTTTGCCCAAAACTACACATTTCAATAATTCCAATAATCTTTTATTATTATTTTTATTTATATAAGAATAATTCTAATAATCTTACAATCTATGAACTTATAATCTGTATGCCTATAACTGTCCATGCCACAAAACGAATATACCCTTTTTTACCCAAAACTGCTCATTTCAATAATTCCTATAATCTTATATTATTATTATTTTTATTAATTATTATTATTATTATTTATATAGTAATAATTCGTACAATGTTACAATCTACCTTCTTATAATTTGTATGCCTATAAATGTGCATGCCACAAAGCAAATATACCCTTTCTTTTGCCCAAAACTGCACTTATTAAAAGGGTTTCATGCCAGCGGTCTTGGCTCTAATTGGACATCAGACTGTGCTGGCTCGTAACTCTTCAACAAGCTTCGCTTGACACTCACATATCAACAGTTTTGCACGCTTATCAAACAATTTATCGTAAATAAATTGGGGAAAAGTCGTAAACAATGCGAAAAAAATACAGAGGAATATGAAAAAAAAAGAAAAACGCAGTTCGCCCGCTTGCCAATTGCTTGCTTGGTTTTTATCAGCGCGCAAAACCTTTGACCCGCAGCTCATTCAATTTAGCGGACAAAAAAAAGCAGGAAAACTCAATTGGGAAAGACGGGAAAATTGCGGCGAGGCGTGCGTACGAATATTCTGCTGGTGCGCAATGAAATGCGATTTTCACACGACTCGCAGCGATGCGATGCACACTGTGAGATGCGCCTTCGCAATGGAGAATCATGCAAATGCATGGAGAAAACAAACAAGAGATAGGCTTACGGACAGACAGGCGGACTGACAGTCAATCAGTCAGCGAAGCGATCTGTTTGTCTACCGCTCGAATCCTTTTCACAGATGATCGAGGGGGCGCGCTGAAAGCCGATCGCCCACGCAGCGCAGCGAGGCGTACGAGATCGCAGTAGATCGAACCCTTCGGGCACAGACCCAGGCCCAATTGCGCAGCAGGAGCAGCAGCACAATCCGCACTCAAATTACATTGAGTGCAGAATTTGGGAAATTGGAAAAGTGGAAGATTGAGTAGTCGATTGTCGTGATCACCGTGATGCAATTGCCGATTGTCGTGTCGCCGGCAACGCCTTCTTCTGGTCTCCAGCCAAAGTCGCCGCAGTCATAACGTTGCGTTGCGTGTCGCCATCTTCGGGCAATATCTACAGGTAAGTCCGCGCGGACTACCTGCTGCGAGATTTACGTTTATGCATTTCATTTCCATTGTTCACCTTTGCCCCGTTCGCTTTTTGGCCATAAAAAACTGGTTTGGGCCCTACTCAATTTATCTCGCGCTGCAGATCGCCGACGCCGCCAAAAAAGGGCAAAGGGGAAATGGGGAAGGGGTACGGGAAACATAGAACTCTTCTATGCCAACCGCCTACGAGTTGACAATCCGAGACAGTGGAGTGTGAATAGGTAAAACGTTAGCAAGGAAAAATTTTGATATACGAGTATTATTATATATATATATTATTATAATTATGTTATTATAAATATTATATTATATATATATATATTATATATATTATTATGTTATTATATATATTATTGAGTATTATTATTCAATCATAATTGTATTTCATTTATTTCCTTTTTTGTATTTTCCGTATTTTAAATCTGTTTTATATATTATAATATTTTGGTTTTGTTTAACTTTATTTTGTTTCAATTTAATTTTTCTATTCTATTCTATTCTGCTATTTTATATTTAATTTTATAGTTAATATATTTATTGTTTCGTTTGTAAGTTATTTTAATTTATTTTTATACTTTATAGTACTATAGTTTATTATCTATTATTTTAATTTATTAATTTTATTTGTACACTATTTTATTAATATATTGCAAGATGCATTTAAAACTCTTCAACTGTGCAGAAATCTGTTACATTTTCAACTTTCTTTCATGCCACTGTTTAATCCATTACCTTAACCACATTGTGCCTCTATCCCACTGTGCCTCTGTCCCACTGTACTATTCGTATCAATTCCCCTTTTGGCGCAGTGCACTAATCGAAGGGTTCGGCCGCCTGCGCCTCCGTCTCCGTCTCCGTCCCCGACGAGGTCAGGTCAAGCCAAATGCATTTAGTGTGTAATCCCAGATACGAAATCTGTGCGAGACGTCGACGTCGACGTTGACTTTTGGAAAAACATTTTCACGACTCGCTCGACGCGCTGATGATTGTTTTCGTTTCTTGTTGTTGTTTTCTCTAGTTTTTTCTCTTTGAATCTTACCATTTTTTGCCTCTTTTGGCTTGGGGCCTCGAGGCAAGAGATCTTGATGCTGGGACAGGTAGCCGCAGCAGCGTTGCGCCGAGCGCTTTGCGCATTAAACTCGATCTGTGGTTCGTTTAAATGCGTTTTTCTTTCTGCTGCTGCTGCTGCTGCTTCTTCTGCTTGGTTTTTTTTTTTTTTTTGAAAAATGTTTCATTTTGAGGTTTTTGCTTTCCTCGAACCTTCTTTGATTGCAGCACGGCCAAGCCTCGTTCTCTCATGGCTTAATTGCCTGACCGAGCCGGGCCTGGCCGGGCTTGCGTGGCGCAAAACTTGCTCTAAAAACTGCGGGAGAGGGGGTAAGTGGGGAAGAGGGTGGGCAGCAGCACGTCTTGGTCGATTGGCGTTTTGGGCCGGCCATAGCGAAGGTGATGGCGATGGCGGCGGCGTCAACGTCATCGTCACCGGCCATTGCACCGCATCAGGGCGGCGTCAAGATGCAGATACCTTTTCGACTTGGAGTCGGAGTCAATGACTTGTGAGGCATTTCTCGTGGGTTTTTAGCGCTTGACAGATTTATACATAAATGCATATGAGGCTGGCCGCGAGGCATTTGAAATGAGTTTGGGAAAAAAGGCTGGAAAACTCTCACATTGAATATGCAGAACTTCCCAGGCGATGCGATAGCACCAGCATCTTTCTTCCTTTGTTGTTGTGTGCTCACAGGACTTGGCCCAAGGTAAACAATGAAGAGAACCCTTTCCTTATAAAGACACGAAGGCGAAAGCTGCAGGGGCGATCGGCGCTACGATCTTGCGATCTCTCCCTCTCTTCTCTCTCTCCCGCTTGACCCTCATTGCGGGTTCGGGTTCATAATTAATGTCAAATAATTGGCAGAAATTTGTTTGCTATTTAATTGTGGCGCTCTCACAATGACCGAATCGGCCCGTGGCCTCGCACCCGGCACTCCGCACCCCGCAACCTACTGCCGTCCATGCCGAATTTTCATTTTCAGAATTCCTCAATAAATTTCTTTTATTGATGCACATGCGGGCGCCCATCGCCCAATGCTTTGTGCCGGAGATCTACTCTATGGTTTTCTTTTCTCTCTGAATTGCAATTGCAACATTTTCGGCGGCGCATGCTTATCACACTCCTCTAGCCCCTCCTCTCCCCCGGAGGGCGCTGAATTCGACTATGCCTCTGGGTCATTGACTCGGGTGCGCGACTTGCGCGATGGGCTTGTTTACGCATCTACAGTGGGCTGTCGATAAGTTGAATGTGGGTCATTCAGAGATTATCAGCTCTCAGAAATAAATTGTTATAAATCATTAGAAGAATCTATTTGATGAAATGAATTAGCTTAAATTATATCTTTGTGAAATATATATTTATATATTGTTATATATATTATATATTTTTTAATTTTAGAATAGAAAAATATTTTCTTGTTAGGTACGCAATTTTATATTTTTTTATATAATTATATATATTTATTCTATTTTATTTTATTTTAATTTAATTTAATTTTGAATATAAAACTAATAAATTCAAATACATAAAATACCAGTAATCAATAGCAAATTATTCCGAATTTGAATCAAAAATCTTATATATATATTTCTTTTATTGAGGTAAACGGGGTTAATCTTAAAATTTTCTTAAATTTGCTAAATTAATTTGTATATTATTTATAAACATAGTGCTTTACTTAGAGTCTTCTGTAAAAATCTGACTTTAAATAATATTATAATATATATACAATTACCTTAATTTAACTGAACTTAAACTTTTCATTTGCATTTGCAGTTTATTCCCACTGTACACTGCAGCTCGTTCGTGACCACGCGCCCATTGCTCATCACTTACTGCGTACCCTGCCCCACACACTACACACCCGCCTCGCCCCACAGTGCTCAGCCGCCGCGCACTCCGCGGCGCGAATAAACAAACGTTCGCGCGCAGCTTTTTCGCCGCCATTCCGGAAGCGCAGCCATAAAACTGCGCGTGTGCGTGTCTGTGTTATCGTGTGTGTGTGTGTGTGTGTGTGTGTGTGTGTGTGTGTGCATGTTGTGGGAGTATTGCTGTTGCATACACTCCCCAGCCTCGATCAATTAACCGTGCGCTGGCGTAGCTGCTGCTGGCCTCTGGAGAGTATCCCACAGAGCGCTGCCCCCGGCCCCTGCTGTGGAACCTGCATCATTTTGTTGCAGTTGCACGCTGATCGCAATCAAAATGCAGCGCGGTGTAGCGCAGGATTCGCGTTCCCACAGTCGCAGTTGGCAGTTGCAGTTGCAGTTGGCAGTTGGCATTGTCTGGCTTTGTCTCGAACTCAGATATTTATATTTTATATCAAAATCAAGGATCGCTGAGCCGAATTTAAAAACCCAAAAGTCACGGGCTCAAACAAAGAGATAGAGTGAGTGAGAGTAGGGGAGAGCGAAGAGAGGAATCGGCCAGAAATCGCTTAAGGTTAACACATCGCCAAACAATACGCGGCCAAGTGACAGCAGCAGAAGAGAGAGAGAGAGAGGGGGGGCAACGCAGCGAGCCGAGGGTAGTTATAAAACGGGTTTGCCCGCGGGCAGCCTGTACCTGTCCAACTGTCCAATTGTCGAAACTATCGACCTGTCGGGCCAATTCGAGCCCTGCTTAATTTGGGGGTCGGGGCAAACACATTGCTCTATGCATCTCTTCCTCACTCACTCTCTGTCTCTATAGGGATGCTGAGGATACTGCTGTCAGAATATTGGGAGTAAAAATAGCTAGAAAAATGATACTAAATTTGCTTTAAATTATGCTGAACAGCTATAAAATCCATTGAAGTTCACTATCTTAATACACTATGAAGCGTTTTGCTTTCTTTTTATTTACCTAAATTTTTCTAAAATATATAATGACATAATTTAAAGTACATAAACATATATATAATTTTTTGTAATGATTGTTAATGATTGGAAAACATTGCTCAAATTTACGAAAATCTTATTAGGTACCTAACAATTATTGATAATGATATGTATATAAATACAATGTTTTTATAATTTTAAAATAATAAATATTCGCTAACCTAACTATGACTTGTTAATGATTTGAAAAAAAAAAAATATAAAATCTTATTAGGTAAAATTTTGTATAAATTTCTATATATATATATATATATATATAATTTATAATTATAAAATAATATATATTCCCTTACCTAATGATTTGATAACATTTCTAAAATTTCACACAAAAACTTGCAAAAACATACTTTTCCAACTTGCTAAATCTAGCATATAATTTGCTGACATGGCTGCACTGATGCTGAGTCAGCGGACCGCAGATCGCAAGATCGCGCAACGGACGCGCCAGCGCCGTTGCAGGTGCCGAAGCAGACGCAAAGAAAAACACAAAAGTCACATTTTCCTTCTCAACGCAACAAAACGAAAGTCAAAGAAGCAACAGAACAGAAAGAAAAACACTAGCACATACACACACACACACACACATGCTCACTCAGGGAAAAGGGACGCAAGGAAAATAGAGGAGAACAAAAGGACGAGGGAACAACACAAAGACGCTGCACATGCGACTGCGCGCACATTTTCCAAACATTTTCTCAACATTTTCCCATTTTCGACTATAAAATTTATTCGCATTAATCGCCGTCAAGAAGATAAAAATTAACGAGAGAGCAGCAAAAAGACGTGCAGACGGGCAAACGGCAACAGGGTCAGGGTCGGGTCGAGGACGAGCTGGCCAGGGGTCGGCATGATAAGGCAACATTGACACCTTCAACTGGGGCCGGCCTGCTTCTACCTGTCCGTCTGTCCGTCCGTCCGGGGCGACACGTTGTTGGCATTTCTGATTGCGTCTGCTACGACTTAAGTGCAAGCCTCATCCGGCAAATGTGTGCGAGCGAGTGTGTCGCTCTATGTGTATGTGAGTGTGCATGTGTGTGTGTGAGCGTGCACTAAAGAGCAACAAATTTGCAGGCTGCGCTGACACGACTGTACATTGTTCTTGGCGCACTGCACTTGTCGTCGGCGCAGCTGGATGATGATGCCATGTCTTAGGGCATCGCAGCAGAGCAAGATATTGGGAAGTCGGCAGTACAGTAGAGATGATAGTATGGTATAGTATAGTAAAGTATAGTACAGTTTAGTAAAGCTTATTATAGTTTGGTATATTTTACTATAGTCTAGTCTATAGTTTATTATGGTTTATAGTTTGTTTGGTATAGTTTAGTTTAGATTGGTATAGTTTACTGTAGTTTAGAATTGTTTAGTGTGAGTTAGTAGTACTGTTTAATATAGTTCAGTATATTCCTTACAACTTTTTAGGCAGTTATAGAAGAATTACCTTCGCCTCGACACGAAATAATACCAGGCGCATAGAAATAAACATGAGACAAATGGCAAAAAGTGCAAGACGGACAAACGGACAGAAAACAGACAGTCTGACGGACAAACGGACAGAAGACTGAGAGTAAGACGGACAAGCGGACAGAAAACATACAGTCAGGTGGGCAAACGGACAGAAGACGGACAGTCTGGCGGACAAATGGACAGAAGACAGACACTCAGACGGACAAACGGACAAAAGACAACTAGTCACATGGACAAACGGACAGAAGACAGACAGTCTGGCGCACAAATGGACAGAAGACAGATAGTCCAAGTCAGACGGACAAATGGACAGAAGACAGACAAACGGACAAAAAAATATACAGTCAGACGGATAAACGGAGAGACAGATTTGATTAAATCTTATTAGCTATTGGCGCTGATCGATATAAATATGAATATATACATCTTTCCCTCTGCCCGTTACTTGCATTGGCGCAAAGCCAATATACCATTTTTAGCCATTTTCAATGGAAGAAGGGTATAAGCAGAAGTGTAGTAAGTGAACACACCTTCAAGCTTGACGCTAAGCAGTACCAGTAGATCTATAATTCAGGCCTTCTTTTAAGCAGAGCAAAATACTGCAGGCTGTCTTTTACAGGTCGAGGCGTGGCAGCGGCAAGGGGCGGGTGCAGACAACCACTAGCAAAGTGGAATGAAGCGTATGCGTGTGTAATTAAGTGTCGCAAAAAGACGCAACAAGGCAAATGTACAGCGCGTAGATGGGATAGAGATGGAGGTGGAGATGGAGTGGGCGGGGCAGCGTTACACTCGCCCGTGTTGGGGGTCTAAGTGTGCGAGTGCGTGTGCGTGTGTGTGTGTGTGTCCTGTGTATAGGTAAATAGGAAAAGCATGTTGTTGTACTCCTGGTCGACCTAACAGGCTACGCATGTGGATGCCCACGGAGAGCAGTGCGGGTCGGGGTGTCGGGGGGATGAAGCATGATAAAAATGTTCATGTAAATTGCAAAAAACAGTTTTTATGTCCCATTGCCGCATTTCCAGTGCGTTACGAGGGGAGGGGCTGGTGCTTGGCTGGGGTAGGACAAGGAGGACAAGCTGAAGGCGGCTGTGTGTGAAGTGGTGCAAAATATATTTACTTGTATTAGACAAGGGCGGCTGGAGCCGTATCGGACAGGGGCACACACCAGGCCGAGCTGGGCCAGTGGGTGGGTGCGGGTGGCTCTGGGTGATTCCAGCGATTCGAGTGATTCGGCTTTGAAGTGCGCTAGTTGGGATCTATTTATAGCGACCCGCCTCTCCTGGCGCTTTGGCAGCTCGTGGCGCCTTCCAACACTGGCCGTATGCTGCTGGCTGGCACAGGAGCACACAGCAGCTCTGGCCAGAGCTGTCAAAAATGCGACGAGGAACTGTGTGTGGAGCTAAGCGAACGAGCAGTCAAATGGGTTAAAATTAAATTGGGAAATTTTTTTTTATTTTTTTGAAAAAAAAAAAAAATATTCGTCAAGCTCTCGACGAACTGTTTGTGGGAAAGTTTTCTACAATCGGTTGGGCATGGTGAGTTGTGTGTGGGAATCTCAGGAAATATAATGCATTCGATTAGTCCTCTCGCCTGGACATTCTTATCATCCTATCTCACTGCACCCTCCCCTCCCTCTCCCAATGGCTATCTCCCACGCAAGGCGCTGTTGATCAAACTGAGGCTACCGAATCGCGTGCAGCCCGAGGTGATGCCGCCACCCGACCAGGTGGGCCACTACACCAACAAGATGCACTTCCTCAAACGACACCTGCTCGACGAGCTGTCGCGCAAAAGATTCGCCCTGGACTTCATGCAGCCGGTGGACGCGGAGGCGCTGCAGGTGCCCACGTACTACACCATCATCCGACGGCCCATGGACGTGGGCACCATCATTAAGCGCGTACAGAATCTCTACTATTACAATGTGAACGAGGTGATCATGGACTTCCGGCTGGTCATTAGCAACTGTTACACCTTCAATCGGCCCGAGGATCTCGTCTATCGCAACGGTCAGAAGCTAGAGCAGTTCTTCGACAAGATACTGGAGCAGATGCCGAAGGGCGACGAGCTGATCACCACGAAGGATCCCAAGGCGGAGCGCAGTCCGCGACTCAACGAGAAGGCATCGGCGCGCACGGAGCGCCTGTGCCGCGAGGAGCTGAAGAAGCTGAAGACCTGCTGTCCCGAGCAACTGGATGTGGAGGTGAGGGAATGCTTCAAGGACAAGTGGATGATGCTGTCCAAGAAGCTGGGCAAGCACAACTTCAAGACGGTGGAGAGCTTTCGCGTCGCAGTCGACGACATTTTCGCTCAGTACCGGACGCAGGCGCAGCGCATCTACGAGAACTCCTACCACGGCACCGTCGACCAGGTGGCCGAGCATCTGCGGAACAAGGAGCTGAACGATCTGCTCTATGCCGTTGGCCAGCCCGAGCAGCAGACTCTCGAGAGCTGGCAGGACAGTCTGATCGATGGCCTGGACTCGACGATATATCGGCTGCAGCAGGAGCTGCAGAACAGCAGGCTAATCAACATGGAGCAGCAGGCTGAACAGCGGCGGGAGAAGCTGCTGCGCCAGCAGGAGTTCCCGCGCCAGAACAAGAACCCGCAGATTAACTACGTCAGCGATGTGGAGCGTCGCGCCATACAGCAGCAGTTCGTGATGCTGCCGCTCAACTCGAAGATCGAGATCATGCACATCATCGCCCAGACGGAGGACATCTCGACGGACAGCAGCGATCTGCAGTGGTTCGACATCAAGAATTTCGGAGCGGCCACACTCAATCTGATGAAGAAGGCCATGCATCCGCACACCAAGCTCAATCTGCGCAAGATGAAGCCCTCCGAGAAGGAGGATCTGCAGCGCAGCCTCGAGCTGCGGCTGCAGAGCATCAACCAGGTGCTCAAGGGCAACCGTAGGAAGCTCACGCATCGCATGCGCATACGCTCCGCGGTGCCGGCCAAGAAGCGGGCGCGCTACTCCACGCCGGCTAACAGGTCAGCGGCACGTAGCAGCAGCTCCAGTGGTCCCAGCCTGCAGCAGCGCCAGATTCATGCAGCCGCACGGGAAGGGGCGGCGGGCGGAGCGGTGAGCTCCTCCAAGGGCAGCAGCAGTGACAGCGATTCCAGCGAATCGTCGAGCAGCAACAGCGACGACTCGAGCAGCGACTCCTCCAGCGAGTCCTCCTAGGCGATGCTCTAGCGACTCCTCCAGCGAGTCCTCCTAGGCGATGCTCGAGCTCCTCTCATTTCTTTACTTCAGGGAGTTCTCCTCGCTGTCGCTTCCTTCTCTTTCTGTTTTTCAATTTGTTTTCAATTGCGTTTTTGTACGTTTTTATTTTTATTTTTCATTTTTCATTTGAATTTGAATTTGTAATTTTCTGAATAAAGTTCAACGTGCCCGAGTGTCATTGACACTTTCAACATGAAAAGGGAAAATCTTGCCGCAGATCTTCGCTCTCGCCTGCGATCGCATCTTCTGCTGCTTTTGCTGCTTTTGCTGCTGCTGCTGCTGTCACGTAGCTCGGCGAATTTTCACGAAAATTATGCAAATGCCCGAGAGTTTCTCACGCTGCAGCGCTTGTACCTGCCACGCTCGGTCGGGGCCAGGCCTGGGCCAGGAAATCAGAGCGAAGATCACGCAGATCTGCTCAGCTCTGCGCGTCGAGGAAAATTTGCATAAAATTTTCCACATTGGCAACAAAGGGTTGAGAGATTCTCATTTGCATAAGGTGCTCGCGAAAAGTGCGAAAGCGAAAGTGAAGAGCAACAGAATACGAGGAGCATAGGAAAATAGGAAAATCGTCGTATGCAAAAGGAAATGCGGATTGGGAAGACAATCGCACGACAGGGGTTAATTATGCGCACAGTGGACACAGTCGGCGCCAGCAGCAGCAGCAGCAGCAGGAGCAGGCAGGCAGGCAACTCGCTCTCTCTCTCTCTCTCTCGCTCGCACACCGGAGCTGCCGCCAGGGGGTTAAAGCGGGACAACACGAGTTGCTAATTTGCATAACCTTCGAAGGAAATTTATTTCCTTGTATGAGATTTCGCCCAGACAAAATTATGTAAATTACGCGTGCAAAATAACATCTCTGGCTGGAACTTTCTCACGCTCGACTCCTCGGCAGAGCCAGCGAGGTGCCCTCTCTCCGTCTATGCAGATATTGCTCACTTTTTTCCGGGCTAGCCGGATGCGGGGCCTGCTCTGTTTGGGTTACCTCGCACCGGGCAGCAAATCAATTTTGATCGATATTCATTTAGCTCGCGATTGATTTACCATACTCGATTTGCATATTCTTCGATCCTTTGTCGATCTTAAGTCGGGCCCAACGAGAAATTATGCAAATTTAAAGGGTATTTGCTTTGTTTGGCATTTCGCGGCAGCGAAAGTAACGTACGTTTTGGAAAAGTGCTGCAAAGAATAGTTTGAGCTATTGCGAAAGTGAAGAAGGTACTGCCTGGAGAAAATATTCATTGTGGTTTGGGCTGCTTGAAAGTTACAGGTGCAAAAGAAAAAACTATACGTTTTTTTGCGTCATTTTTTTTTTTTTTAATATCTTTACATCTTTTAGCTACTCAATAATATAGCTCTTTCGATAGTTAAAATATATAACAAATTTTCTAAAAAAAAATAGTATTTAAATTTCGGTTTTTTTCAAACCATTTTGGAACTCTTTTAGTCCGTTTCTACAATTCGCACAGAAACTATACGTTGTTTCTACTAAGGTAATATTCCCATTAATAGTTTTTACGATAGTTCTTACGATAGTTTCATTGATTTCTCTTAAGAAGACCCAAATTTTCGCTTATTTTCTAGCCTCTTTCAGCCCATTTCCTTAGTCTCTGCAACAATTCGCCATTTTGCCTGGCCAAGTTTTCGCAATTGTTGTCGCTCCTCCCATCCAAGCGAGTGCCACCATTGCGTCGAGGGTCTTGCAACCCCCGGAGCCTGCGGGCCGCACACAAAACTTGCGAAATCGCCAATGCGATTTGCCAAAAAGCCAGCGCCGAGTTGCAATAAAAATTGCACGAGCAGCCAATGCAGAGGCTTGGAAAACCGGAATCAAGAAGAGCAGGAGTTGGAAATGGGAAGTGGCAACTGGGTGGAGGTAGCGAAAGAGAGAGAGAGCAACCCCTGTTCAGCTTGCAACGTGCAACGTGCGCTCGGACCACCACCCCAGCGAATTGGAAATATTATGAACTTTGATGTTGCCTGCGTTCCGGGCAAAACCATAAAAAAATCCGCAAAACGAGGGTTGTGTCTCGTAAAGTACTTATCGAAACACCACCCCGAACTGGCACTAACACAGCACCACACCACACCCCACCCCCCTCTCTCGCTGTGCGAAGACATTACTAAGCGTAAGTGTGGAGTGCGTCACGTGTGGCGCGTTGTGCCAGAGTTTCCCTGTCTCTGGTGAATTTTCGCAGCGGCAGCATGCAAATTTTTTTGTTGTTTGCGCTGTCGACCTGTCCATGGGGGTTGAATCGTTAACTAGAGCTGCACCAGAAAGCCTAGCGGTAACAACAACAACATAAAGAAGCAGAGCGACAACCTCGTCCACCCCGAGGGCTATAATCAGCGTCTTCTGCTCGCATGGCGAGCGTCGAGTGTTTGTTTGCATGCAAAAACAGAAAACAGAAAAAGGCGTTTGGAAAAATATCCGAAAGTTTTTCACAATCTCAGCTTGGGCTTTCGCTAACAATAAGCGCAAGGGAGATTCACAGCATTTGCTAGGGCAGGCTTTTCTCACTGTCAATGTAGCACGAGCAGAACTTGCTTGACTTGATTAAATTTAGGAAGTTCCTGGTCTTGTTTTGAGAGATTTATTTAAAGTACATTTGTGGTATATTTTTGGCATTATTTTAGTGTATTTTTAGAGTAGTTATTATATTGATTTTTGTTTATTGCTCATATATATTATATCTGGAATTATTTTAGTTTACCTCTAAGGTCCTAGTCTTGTTTTGAGAGATATATTTAAAGTACATTGGTATATGGTATATTTTTGGCATTCTTTTAGCATATTTCTAGCGTATTTAAATGTATTGTTTGTTGTGTGTTTCTACGATTTTAGTTTAGTTTATTATATACTAGCAAACCCGGCGAACTCCGTTTCGCCACCAGATGGCTATATTTCTCCCAGTCGTTCTCGCAGTCCCTCTTCTAATCCCTTTCCCAGTCCCTCCCCCAGTCGCTCTTACAGTCGCTCTCCCCAGTTCCTCTTCCCAGTCCCTCTCCCAATTCTTTTCCCAGTCGCTCTCCCAGTCCTTCTCCCAGTCCCTCTCCCAATCCTCCCAGTCGCTCTCCCAGTCGCTCTCCCAGTCGCTTTGCCAGTTGCTCTCCCAGTCCCTCTCCCAATCCTTCTCCCTCTCCCAGTAACTCTCCGAATTCTTTTCCCAGTCCCTCTCCGAATTCTTTTCCCAGTCGCACTCCCAGTCCCTCTCCCAGTCGCTCTCAAAGTTCTTCTCCCAGTCCCTCTCCCAGTCCTCCCAGTCGCTCTCCCAATCCCTTTGCCAATCCCTCTCCCAATCCCTCTCCCAATCCCTCTCCCAATCCCTCTCCCGTAAATAACATTTTTGAAAAGAATTTTTTGATAATTTTTTTAAGAGATTTTATAATCAAATTTATTGCTTATAATATTTTATTTATTTATTTTTATTTTCAAGGTACCTTTGACGAACACGTCAAAGTATAACACACCTAAACACATTATTTGTAATACATAAACAGTCTACTTTTGTTCACCAAGCAGCAAGGTACTTTTATTTATTTTAAAATAAATTAAAGTTCCTTGTTGCTCGGTGAACAAAATTAGACTAACTATTTATTATGTAAACTGTGTATAGGTGTGTTTTACTTTGACGTGTTCGTCAAAGGTTCCTTGAAGTGGCCGGGAAAATTTGTATGGGAAAAAGAGAATGGCTATTTTTAGGGTTTATCCAGAAATAATTATAATTTAAAACCATAAAAAAACCATCCATGACAAAAGCAAACTCAGTTGATTTGGTGGCAGGCATTTTTTTTTATAAACGCGCAGGTTAGTGGCCGAGGGATTTTAAATTTTTAAAATAAATAAAACTACCTTGCTGCTAGGTGAGCAAAAGTAGACTGTTTATGTATTACAAATAATGTGTTTAGGTGTGTTTTACTTTGACGTGTTCGTGAAAGGCTACTTGAAGTGGCCCGGAAAATTTGTATGGGAAAAAGAAAATGGCCATTTTAACGGTTTTCCCAGCAATAATTCTAATTTTTCTCGCCGAAACCACAAACCATGAACTTCAACGAACAATTTAAAAAAAAATTTGGCCAAATTGGTTCAGGCGTTGTTGAGTTATGCGCTTACCAACACATTTTGCGATTCATTTTTATATAATAGATTATCTAGTTTTATTTTTTTATTTTATTTTTATTTATTTAGTTTATCATATATATTTAGAATTATTTTAGTTTTCTTCCATAGTATTTTTGAATTATTTATAGTGAAACTTTTCGTTAAATTCATTAATATTTAAAGACTATTTCAAGTAAATATCTGGTATATATTTTAATATTTTCTAGTTTATGTTTTGTTAAGCCTCAATAATACTTATAAAATAGTATTTATATTTCATATCTTTCTGCAATATTTTAGTTTACTTCTATAGTATTATTAATTTATTTATAGCATAACTCTTAGTTGATTTCAATAATACTGACAGAATATTTGAAGTACATTGATGTTATAATTCTAATATTTGTAAGCATATTTCTAATATATTTATGGATTTATTCTACTATTTTCCTGGAACATTTCTAATTATTTGTTTATTATTTATTTTTGTATGCATATTTAAAATATATTTCTGCTATTTTATTCGTATTCCTAGCTTACCAGTATTTTTCGAGACAATTAATTATTATTTTGAGTATGCTACAAGTATTTTTTTCGTATATTATAAATGCATTTTCAACTGTAGTATCAAATATACATTTAGTTGTCGTTGTCGTGTGCTCTTAAAATATGGCTAGCATCAATAAAAATGTTTCTACATGCTCTTCATATTCTTTCTAATATATTTCTTCTTATGCCTCAGTCAAAAAAACTCAAACACACTTAGCGAGTTATCAAATGGAATCATATTCCCAGCAGCCTTTGGGTGCAGCCTTGCTGCGAGCCTGGGCACGATCCTGCCGCAGGCCGCAGTCTTGTATTTGGCATAAATTAGACGCCAGAGTTGGCGACCCGTACCAGACATCAGATCCCTCGAATGAGGGCACTGACAATGCCGAGGACAAGGGGCGAGAGGGATAGGTTTCGTTTTCGTGGGTTTTTCGATATTTTTGTTGTCTGTTTTTTACGCGACAGCGACACCAGCATAAACAACAATGAGGCCAGCGGCGGAAAACGCGCACTCGTCGCGCTTCACACGCGCAGAGGCAGAGGGAGAGGGAGAGATCTGACAGCAAAGGATCCTATTACAAAAGGATAAACTGGCAGAGTTCTTCGTTCTTTTATATACACATTTTTTTTTTTTTTCTTTTTGACTCGAAATTGTTGTGCGTTGGAAATTGTCGCATTTTCTCAGTGCCATTCTCTGCTCTTCTGCTGCGCCTTCTGCTTCTCCTCCATCTCCCTGTGCTGCTGCGTGTGTCAGTCGCTCGCTGCGAGATCCTAGACGCGAGTCTCGGACGCTGTCCTCGCTCTATTGATAAGCGTTTCACTTTCGCTTGGCCTCGTTCTTTTGTTTGCAGGATCGCTCTGGACGTGTGTCAGACTGCGGACAGCTCTCGGTCTCCCTCTTTCTGTCTCTCTCTCTCTCTCTGTGTGTCTTTGTCTCCTTCTGACATGTGCATTGTTGTGACTTGTTGACCTTTGTGGGCAAATTAGACACGGGCAATAGCAGGCATTATGCTAGGTACAGTGATCGCTGGCAAATTAGCATGCTGCCATTTTAAAGCTAATTGAAGTACTCTCCGGGCTCTTGTTTCGCCTTGAGTGATTCTTTTATACTTCAGTTTGAGGCCCTTTAAGTTATATAACTACTTTTTAATTGCACTAGTATTTTTTCTTTTGCACACGTGCAATGTGTTCTAATTAAGCTGAGCCTCATTAAAACTAACCACTGAAGCACGCGAATTAAGGGTGTTTCTAATTAACAAGCCACCACTGTACGCTAAATTTATTTTTAATTAAACTAGGAATTGACATTTGTCAAGGGTTTTTCAAAAATGTTTTAAGTTTCATTATGCAGTAGCGCTAAAATTTTTGCAGTCAGTCTAGTTATTAGTTATTTATTTTATAAGGCTATATAATAATTTCGCAGCATAGAAATAATTATATATTATAATAAAATATAAATAAATGTGAAACAATAAAATAATAAAATATAATATATAAAATTATATAAATATATAAATATAATAATAATAATAATAAAATGCTCATATTTTGCTCAGTATTTGCCTTTAATTTTAAGCATTTCATTTGTTATTTATTTAAATTGTAAGCATTTTGCAGCATGCCCAACGCGCCAGCCACCACTGTAACTCTGCATTCGCTGACAATTATGCAATTGCAGTGTAATTTGAATGCCCCTCACAGCCTGGCGACGTGCCACATGCACCACAGCGCCGCATTACAAATATGTACAAACTGCGCTTTATGTTGGCGTAGGGCCGCCATCGCGCCACATGCGGCATGGAGCAGCAGAGGCAACAGCAAACAACACGCGAGCTGCACTACACTCGCACTCTGTGTGTGTGTATGTATTTATGTGTCTTTTTACCGATTGCCTTTTCGTATGCACAGCTCCAAGATGGCGTCGCTGATCAGCAGCAGCAGCAGAAGCAGAGGCAGAGGCAGAGGCAGAAGCAGCGAACGGCGACTGCGCCCACGTTCCACGCTGTAGCTGGAGCTGTGCATGGAGCTGACTTCGCTCTCTCTCTCTCTATCTCGCACTGTTGGCATTTTCTTTTACTTACTTTTACACAATTTGTTTTCGTTCTTCGTTTTGTTGACATTTCCAAAAATGTATTATCTCTGTTGCCTTTGCTGTTTCTCTTGCTGTTGTTGTTGTTGTTTGTTTGCTTGATTGGCGGCCGCGACTGTTTTCGACGTCTGCGCCGCTGCGAGAGTGCGTGCTTATGTATGTGTGTGTGCGTGCGTGTGTGCGTGCGCTCATTTGTGCGCTTGTGTGCGCGTGCACATTGCACTCGCATCGCCGTTTTCGCTGCTGCTGCTGCCGCGGTCGCAGTCGCAGTCGCAGTCGCTGCCTCTGTCTGCGCTACGCTGCGCTGCTGCACTCAATTGCGTGGTTAATGCTAATTATTTGTTATTCTACAGTCGCAGCAATGTTATTCTCGTTGCGTTGTTGTTGTTGTTTTTGGTGTTGCCGCATTTCCAAAAAGTCAAAAAAAAAAAAAAATTGAGAAAAAAACATTTTGGAAGACACGCACAGGCACAGAATGGAAAACGTGCAATTGCTGGCGATTTCCGGCTATGCCAACGGCAGCGCGGCAGCGGGGCAATGCTGCAGTGCGGTGTGGACTGTACCGCGAGCGCATGCAGTAGATAATGGCTATGGGCGCTAAAAGAAAGTCAACAGCGACAGCAAAACGCAGCAACAGCTGCAAAGTTTCAACGCTCTTATTTGCACTCTATCGCTCTCTTTAGAAGTGCGTGAGAGCAGCTTAGCAGCGGCGCTGTATAGAGGGGGGGAGGTGCTCACCTAACTAATAAGAGTATGGGAGGTGAGTTTAAGCAGATCTACTGAGTTTGGGAGGTGAGCTTAGGCGGCGCTGCTGAGAGTGCGGGAGGTGAGCTTAGGCGGCGCTGCTGAGAGTGCGGGAGGTGAGCTTAGGCGGCGCTGCTGAGAGTGCGGAAGGTGAGCTTAGGCGGCGCTGTTGAGAGTGAAAGAGCTGAGCTTAGGCGGCGCTGCTGAGAGTGTGGGTGGTGAGTTCGTAGGTGAGTGCCAATTAGAATTTCACCTCGTATCGAATGCCAATTGTAGCGCATTTAAGAGCTCGCAATTGCTTCTGCTTGTGAATTTCTCTTAAGAGCATGCAAATGCGCTGCGCTTTATAATGAGTTTCAATTGCTGAGAAATTCTCTTCATTTGACATTGATCGAATGTCAAAGGTGATTATTAATGTGTAATTGTGTTGTGTTTGTGTGCCTGCATGCGTGTGTGTGGCACTCGCATTGTAATTAATGGGCTGCAATATTTACTCATTGCCAGCGACACTCTGTCTCTCTCGAGCCTGGGACACTGGGACACTTAATAGCCGCTGCCACTCAAGAGAGCCGCAGTGCGCTCTGCTGTTGCTGCTGTTATTGTTGCTGCTGTTGTTGTTTCTACTGCTGCTGCTGCTGCTTCTTCTCTTTGGACTGTGCATACAGACGCTGCGAACAATGCCAGACAATTTTTCGGCCACTTGTCAAAATAATTTGCGCCTGTTTCTCGGCCCAAAAGAATCTCCACGTTTTCTTGACCAAACAAAAACTCCGAGATGCCCGTGAGATGCTGCTGCTGTTGCTGCTGCTGCTGCTGCTGCTGATGTTGTTGCAATACCTGCCGTGCAATTGTTGACTTAGTTGTTGGCAGCGGCACATGAAAAATGTGTGAAAATGTCTTAAACAAACCGAAATTGGTAAGGGAGCCACAAAAACAGGTAGAACCTAGCGGAGGAGAGAGAAAAAGATCTCTAAGACTACGTGGATACCACAAGAAGAGCAGTAAGGGAAGAATGTTTATTTATATCTTTATTTAACTATGTCCATCTATATGTATCTACATCTATCTATGTCCATCTATATCTATTTTTGTCTATCTATATTTATCTACATCTATATATATTTGTATCTAGCTACATTTTATCTATATTTATACAAATCAATATATATCTATCTACATTTATCTTTATCTATATATATATAAATATATCAAGTACTTCTTTATTTGTCTATCTACATTTATCTATATCCAAATATCTATCTATGTCTATCTATATTTATCTTTATCTATTTATATATATCTATATTAATTTGCATCTATATTTGTATACCTATATGTGTCTACATCTATCTACATCTATCTATATCTATCCTGTCTATATCTATCTTTATCTATATCAATCTACATCTTTCTACATCTATATATGTTTATCAATACTTATCTACACCTATGTCTATCTAAATCGACCGATATCTATATATGTTTATCTTCAATTACCTAAATATATCTACACATACATGTACGTTTATCAATATATATTTTTAACTATATATATCTATTTATATTTATCTATATTTATTTATATCTATATGTTACCTACGTCTATCTATCGCTATCTTTATCTTTCTGTATCTATCTTTAAATACTTGTTTATATATTTTTATCTATCTATATCAATCAACATCTATCTATATGCATCTATCTACCATATATAATTATTACTATCCCTCCAATTCTAGTCAATCACACAATCAATGTATTTTCTCCACGCATACCCTGGAACTAAGCCTGTGAAAGGTGTCGCTTGATGCGATTACAAAGAAATACAATCGCATACAGGTAAGACCAGCTCTAAACCTCAATATCTCTAAACACCTAGGGGTCAGGCCTGGCGAAATAACAACTTAGCTAGAGTCTAATGCGATTAATTCACCGACCAGCGATCTCCGAGCAGCGATCACTTGTCGCAGCGAAATCTCCACTGGGTTCACCTGTCCCCCAGCGACAGTTCAATAACCCAGGAGCGTTGGGAAACGTTGTCAGCGGGAATGCGACTGGCACAATGGCCCGAACAATGGCAAACCAGAAGAATGACGAGAAATTATGGCACACACAAAAAGGATAAACGGGGAGCGGAGAGCACGGAGTGCGTGCACAGAGAGTGAGAGAGAGAGAGATAGAGGGAGAAGCGAAGAGCAGGGAAAACCAAAGCGAATGCACAAATTGATTGTTGCTTCTGTTGCAGGGGCGACAGCGGAGGAGTCGGAGGAGGATCGGCTGGTGTGTGAGTAGGGGTAGGGGATCTGCCGAGGGTATGCGTGCAGGACGCATGCAACAGGATACACACACACACACACACATGCGGGCAAAAACCCTGGGAAAAGTTAACTTTTTGATTTGAAGTAAAAAAGTCACACGATGCGTTGGCAACGGAGGAAACTGTTGCCAGTTGTTTTCCCTCAATTCGGGAACATGTTGCAAGTCAGACAAGGCAGCAGTGGCAGCTGAACTGCAGCAGGTTGCACCGATTGCACCGATTGCATTGATTGCACTGGGGCAGGGGCATGATCGGCCCGATCGAGTCGTAGGTAATCGCGAGCGCATCTTTTGTTCTGCGATTGTGCTCGCTGCGTATAAGAGATCTGCGAGCGAGGACAAGAACCGCGAAAGCTACGCACAAGTTCCAGAAAGCTGCTGGGGTTATCTGCGAAAGTTCGCGCAGTAAATGCGAAATGTTTAAAAATAACTGACAACTTAGTTTGCACAGGCGAATAAAGCTATTTTTAAGATATATTTATATTTATAAAAAGTGGAAAAAAAAGCAATAATTAGATTTATTTCGGTTTTCAAAAAGCAATAAATAATTGACACATAATTTAAAATTAAAATTAAATTAAGGCATTTTGAGTTTGGAAATTATTTAGCTACAGCATAAAAAGATTGCGCCTAATTAGAATAAAAAATAAATTAAAATATAGTAATATATAATATAATTATATATAGTAAAATATATAAAAAATGTAGTAATATATTTATTTCAAATATTAAAAATGATATAAGCTATAAACCCGTTGTCTTGCTTCATTTATTAAATTTCTACAGCCAAAGCTTGCGGTAATATATAGTATATAGTATAATATATATATATAAAAAATATAGTAATATATTTATTTCAACTGTTAATAATACTATAAACCTTTTGTTTTGCTTAATTTATTAAATTTCTACAGCCAAAGCTTGCATTTTATTACAGCCAGCCGTAAATCAAAAGCTTGCCTCGTTTTCAGCGAATTTAGATATTCTGCTGATAACTAATTCTTCTTACATTTAGCCCGCCAATTCTGAGCTGAGATTAGCTCGGCACGCTCTCTCCAGAAAGCTCGCTTTACGTGTCGCCGCCACTCAACCACGTGTCTTGTCTCCGTCTGCCAATTTACTTAATCAACACACACACACACACATACGTATGAAAAGAGTCTAGTAAATAGCGTAGAAAGAACGCCAGAACGCCAGAGAATCCGCGTGTTCTGCGCTATGTACTACTACTACTACTACTACTAATACGCGCTAGTCTCGCTCTCCCACTCGCTGCGTCGCTCAGTTTTTTGCGCAAAAATGGCGACTTATCTGTGCCAAAAATAAGCAAAGCTGGCAACAGCTTTCGGCTTGGCGCGTCGCTTTGATTGGTCGGCTGGCAAATTCGCGACTGCTGAGCCGAATCGCAATTTTGCGAACGAAAAGCTTCGGGAGTTGTCGGGAGCCGTCGGGAGCGCTCGGCTCTGTGTTCGGCGCCAGACGAGCCGACACATAGAGAGCTTGCCGTACGAAGTGCCCTACATGCGTAGCCAGAGTAAAGGGTTAACAGACTGCACAGTCAGTTGGTAACGTTTTGTCTTAACGTAAATAATTTAATTGGTTTAAAATTGGCAAAGCAGTTGGCAGCAGGCGCACGCCTTGGTCTAAATATACTAAAACTATAAAACAAGTAGTTGTTATTATAGTTTGGCTTTTTTGAGTGCACTTTGCTTGCTATAGGGTACCGGTTAGTCTATCAGCGCTCTCTCTCTGGCGCGCTTGTTATTGTTTTCGACTTGTTTTTTGCGTCATTTTTTGCCGGCATTTTGCTCTTTAATTTTGTTTTCGCAGTGTTTCAAGTTCAAGTTTAGGGACGGCGCCGCGACTCGCTCGCAGCGCTCGCATTGTTGTTGTTCTTTTCGTTGTTTACAGCTTTTTTCTAACGTGCTTTCTGCGCGTTCTCGCACATAACACGCCCCAGGTTCGCGCGTTGACGTAACTTGTTGCTGTTCTTCTTGTAGCCGGAGAAATGCTGAGGGAAATTTCAGACAGACTTTTGCAGACTTTTTGAATGCCAAAAAAAAAAATACCAAAGCCTTGATCCACTTTACGAATAAAGATACAGCTACAGATACAGATACAGATACAGCTACAGATACAGCTACAGCTACAGACATGCTGCGATATGTATTCACATGTTGCATCGTGTTTTCTAGCATTGAGAAACCCCTTCCGTATTTACATACATACAGTTAATGCCATCACACTCACACTCGCACACACACACACACATACACACACTGGTCGCAGTATTTACAATCGCTGCGGCGGCCCTGGCGACGCAGCGCGATCAAAACAACAAAATTAATGAAATTTGTTTTCGTTGTAAGCAACAACCGCAAGCTGTCACACACACACCGCACACACACACACACACACACACACACACTCGCACAACACTAGTTTGTATTTTTTTGTTGTTGCCTTTTTTGCCAGCAAGCAGCGTTTTCCAGTTCTTCCTCTTCTTCGTTGTTATATTTTTCGCTGTAAACAAAAATTGTGTAATAACGAAGTGACCCTGAAAAGTTCTACAGATAAACAAGCGACCAAATGGCGGTTCTTCTGTCTCACACACACACACACCAGCATTCTCTCTCTCGCTCTTTTTTTTTGTTTTTTGTTATTTGCAAAATAGTTTTTTGGATTCGTAGAATCGGAGAGCGAGACTCGCTTGTCGCTCTCTCTCTCGAAGGGCCGCCTGATAATTTTATGCTGTGCGAGAGCTTTTGCTCAGCACCCCCCTCCCGCCCCCTGCCTAGTACCTCAGCATTCCCCCTACAGTGTTGTAATGTAAAAATTTTGGTTCTTTTCGAGCAGTACGAAAAAATGTTACCCGTTTTATTCGTTTGTTGTTTTGCTCGCGATGCCATGAGTCAGTTGCCAGTGTATGCGTGTGAGTCTAGTACATAGCAGCAGCAGTATATAGCACATACATAGCTGTATATACACACACACACATATACATATATGCTTGCCTGTGGACGGAAAGAGCTTTTGCCGCCTCTGCGACGCTCTGCTCAGAATTCAATTCTGAATTTGGAATCCAGAAAACAGAAACTGATTCGGTCGGCCGGCAGCAGGCAGGCGGACAAAAACACACAGACAGACAACAGACAGACAGACAAGCCCCGACCTCGGACCTCAGAGGCCCAGACCCAGAGCCATTACAACGAGGCGGCTGTCTCCAAGGTCAGTGCACGTCGTCGACCAAGCGAAATTCGACTAAACTCAACTCGCAACGTTGCCCTCGCCCTCGGGAGCGTTACAAGTAGAACTAGAGAGCCCCCGGGAAGCTTTGTGTAGCAACTCGGGAAGCTTCTTGTAAGCGTACAGAATTTGCGAATGATCTGGTGGCTCTGTCTCTCCCTTGCCACATTGCTAGCAGCGCAGTTGCACGTCGCGAGTGTGTGATCAGTTTGTGAAAAGCCGAAGAAAAGCGAGAATAGTGAGTGCGAAAAACAATGCAAAACATGCAAAGCGACACGTGGCAAAATAATTTGCAAAAATGTGAAAAACAAAAAGTCGGCTAAGAGTTCGATTATAACCTCGAAGACGACGCCAGCCAGAAAAGAAGCAAGCGATCGCGGATCTCAGAGCAACGGGGAAGGCGAAAAGGTAAGCCGTTTTTACGCCTAGTAAACTACAGTGAGTCAAAGCTCTGTTCGTTCGGTAAATGAGAAAGAAATTAAATGCATTAGACGCTGTCTGCCGTTCTTCTTCAATAAATTGTAAATACTCTACAGTGAGTCAAAGCTTTCTACGTACGGAAGAGGAAAAAATATTAAAGCATTGAAAAAAGTGATATGAAAATGCAAAAGTATGACAAATGTAGACATTCTTTTTAAGCAGTTCTTATGGAAAGTGAAAAAAATAAAGCCTGGAGAAAAATGTCAATGAAAAAAGCAAACATTTTGGGGAAAATTAAGTTTTTTCGGGTTTTCGAACTGTTTTACAGTGGTCAAAGCTTTCATTGCACGGAAAAAATAAAGAAGTGAATTATTTGATATGAAAAATGCGAAAGTGTGACAAAACCAGACGTTTTATCAAACAGCTCGCCTAAAACGTGAAACAAATTCAATTTTAGAGAAAAATGCCATGTGAAAAATGCACGAATTTGTGTAAAACTTAAATTTTATTGCCTCTCAATCGTTTCTAACTGTGCTAGACTAAGTCAGAGCTGACAAAATAAATATAAAGTAAAGAAAAATGCAAAAAAAAACAAGACTACTGGAAAAGTTCTCTAGTTTTTCTCTAGTTCCAAGTTAAAAACGAAAACAGATGATTTTTTTCGGTGTTTTTTTTTCACAAATTATGCGACAGAAGTTCCAGAAACAAGGGAAGAAACAACTATCTCATGAACGGGAAATTGACATTCGTTTTCGTATACGTTTTTGTCGGCGTGCACACACCCGCCCCCGTTCCCCCTCCGTGAGCAGGCCCTATAAATTCACATTGCGCTCGAGTTCAGAAAATTCAAATTGCTAAAAATAAACGCCGGGAAATGTGCGTGTTGTGCCAGTGTGTGGTGTGTGTGTGTGTGTGTGTGTGTTGTCGATGTTTTGGTGAAAACACGAAAAACGCACCCCATGCGCCGCTCCGCTGCCGCTCGGGCTGTACTTCACAATTTTCCACAATTTCCACATGTGCAGCAAACTGCAACTGCAACTGCAGCAGCGGCAGAGGCAACTGCAACACTCGAGTGGCGTTGGCGGCACAAATGGCATAGCCCAGGCGCAGGGGCGGGGAGCTGTGAACAGGCAATGGCAATGGCAGTCGCCGGCGTGAACGCTATTTTTAGAAAGCGCATGTGTGCGTGTCTGCATGTGTGTGAATGCAGGCGAAATTAATGCGCTCTCTTCAAAATGGCCGCCAATGCAAAGTCAAAGCTGCCAGCGCAGTCGCAGTCGCAATGCAACAGTGCCTGCTGTTCCCCTTCCCCTTGCGCTGCCCCAAGCGCGCGCATGCACATGCAGCTTGCTCGCTCACTCTCGCTCTCTCCACACTCAGCACTGTTTGCTTTCGCCTAATTTTTCGTACGTTTATTTTTTTTTTTATATAAAATTCTCGTTGTTGTTGCCTTTTGCTATCTCGCTTCATATCTGTCTACACGCACACCAATATACATACATAGTATCTGAGTGTCTGTGTGTGTGTGAGTGCGCGCTGGTGTTGAGTGTGCACGCTGCTGCTGCTGCCGCGTTGCAAAAGTGCAATGACCCATGCGTAGCGCGAATGAGTGTTCCCTCTCTCTCCCCCCAGTCAGTCAGCCCTGCCCTGCCCTGCCCTGGCCTGTCTCTGACGCCAACACGACGGCGGCTCGCTGGTTCTATGCCTACGTGCTGCTTTCCATACTCACACATACTCACACACACTCACACACACACTCACACACTGACACACTCGCGCAGTTGCAGCGAATGACTCGCGCGATAAATTTTTCTAGCGTTTTCCTCTCCACACGAATTTTCGTATTTCTCGTCTTGTTGCATTTTTATTAATTTCTGTGCGTTCGCTGCACTTTTGTTTGTTTTTTGGCTGCTACACACACACACACACACACGCACACACATGTGTTGATATATGTATAAATAAATATTTGGTAGATATTTCGTATTTTTGCCCTTCCGTCAGTCGAATTTTGTGTAAATATTTGTCGGATGTTCAAGCAGGCAGCGCGGGAGCGGGGGTTGGGGCATCTAGTATGATACGACAACTCCGATAAATAAAGTTAGCGAGTAGCACGTACATACATACGCACATAATTAGTCGGCATCGATTGAATTATTGATACGCTTCCCGCTGATGTTTCCCTGCATGCACATCTCTCTTGCTCCGGCAACAAGTTCGAGTCTCTCGCATGCATTCATTATTCATGGTCAGATCTGTGCAGATGGCGTGCTTAGGAAAGTTGTCAGTGTTGTCGGTTCAAGGTTCGAACTTGAGTTCAGAAATGCAGTTAACCGAACGGCCAGAGCTATGGTAGCAGGCAGGTGAATCGACACGATATTTAGCTAAATTTTAACTACAAATTATGCTAAGTTGTGTGAAATTTACAAAAAGTCGATGAAATAAAACGACTTTTAAGTAGTTTCCCATTATTCTCACTATTTTCATTAAATTAAATAGAAATTTCATTTGATAACCGTTTTTTAAGCCATTTTTTAATAATAATAAATAAATACACATTTACTCTCTGTATGCAAAAAATTTTATAAAAATCGAAAAATGATGTATTTTTTGCAACTTCCTATTGTTTAGTACTTTTCTTCTAGCTTTTGTCATTTAAATTTATAAAAATGAACCGAAAATAATTGTATTTGTCTAATATATGCAGTTTCTTCAATGATTTTGCCTATATCTTCAAACAAATTTTGGAGTTCTTATGCCTAATGATATTTCATTTATTCAAAACTGATAGTCGAAACTGATAATGTACCTATGCAGTATTAACATTCATTTCTTCTTCTCAATTTATAATTTATATAATATAGTAAATAAATAAAATATGTAACAATATAATAATATCGAATGTTATATAATTTTTGCAATTTCCTATTCTTAAAAGCATTTCTTTCCGCTGTATATTTTCCAATTAATCTAAATACTAATATTTGCCATTTCCCAAATGAATTTTCCATGCTTTTAGAGCTCGCAACACATTTTCTTATCCCTCCGCCAATCTCAATTTCTATATGCACCTAGCGCGCTGCTCTAATGCAATTTTTATCACTCCGCCGTTTGCATTGTCGGCTCCATTAGCACCACGTTGCGAAAGAGCTCGGCTCGAGTGCAGTTTATGGCCATGTCCTGTTGCCGGCCGGCCGCCCGCTCGGCCGGAACCTGTGCGCGCTGCAGGTCGCCCATTGTCGGGCGGCGTCGGTGTCGGCTTCTGTTTCTCTGTCCGTGCTCGGCCCGAGCCGGAGAGACTGAGAGATGTGAACTCGCATCCGATCCTCAGCAAACAATCGGCTTTCGCTCTGGTCCATTTGTCGGAACGGAGCGCTAATTGCCTTTGTGTTTAGGGAAATTTTCAGCAACTTCAAAGATTGCCGGACGGCACTCGAGCTGCGCTCGGACGCGAGTCCAGGTACTGGTCCGGTCGCTGGCAAGGGGTGGGGTGAAAGGGTTAATAATAGTCGAATAGCCCTAGGAAGATACCCTACGTTTGCATACAGGCATTCGCATTCGCATGTGACAAATGGCAAATATTTATTTCTAGCATCGTTTTTGCCTGCGAGCGACATTGATTGAGCTGCCGTCAGCCGCGGATGATCGCATGATCGCGATGATAATGAAGATGAGGGCAGTTCCTGGAAAGACTCACAGTTCGCGCAGCTCTGCGCCTTCTCAATGGTAATGAGGCGAACCAGCAGAAGGGTTACACGCTTGACCTGAGCTCATAAAGCATTTTTCCATTTTCCAGCGAACTATTTTTGCACTTTTTTGCAAAACCTATCAATAAAGACATAAACCGAGCGAACCCTTTACCCGGAGAGATCATAAACCACAGCTTCGGTTTCCCGGGAAGGCTTTTGCCATATGCTGAGCGACAACAAAGAAAACCCCCAAAAGAGAAACGCTGATAAAAACTTATCGCGAAAACGTTTTCCAAATATTTACGAAACGCGATAGAGCCGAGTGCATTTCCGGCTGTCCGCACAGCGATAATCGCAAAGGCCTGTGCGATTTTCTTTAAATATATATAGTATATGCGAGGAGCTCGCATTGGAGCAATATTAGTAGAAAAAACAAAGACCAAGACAAAGGAAATTAGCGATTAGCGATTCGAAATGCAATTCTCGCATGCGAAAACTACCTGCTGCCCGATGCCTCCGTCTCTGTGTCCGTCTCCATTTCCATCTGCGTTCCCGACTTACGACGACTTCATTGAGCGACGCTGCGGTTGGATTATGTGCGGATTTCGACGGGCTAATCTCACATAATGAGCGGTCCGGCGATAACTTCATTGTCCGATTTCGTCGGACAGCGGCGAGTCAAGAAGTCAGCAAAGTCAACACGCAGGATAATCCATTTAGGAAATTCTACAAGTTGATTCGCTCCGTCAATCGGCCACATGTGTACATGTGCACTTCCCCTGCCCCTCCCTCTCTCTCTCTCTCTCTCTATCTTCCGCTCTTATCAAGTTACCGAAAAACGAACGAAAGACATACACCGTAAAAACTGCAACGCAACTGCAAGAAAAACTCTGAAAAACTCGGAAACTTTCACTGCGATTGCTGACACCCAAGGAAAATGCTGATAAGATTAGGAACAGAGCCCCGGCCCCGGCCTCCGGCGAGCTCGACACTCATAAACATTATGCCGCAGATTATATATGGGGCAAGTTGTCAGACGAGCCGCGACTTTGCTGCAACTTTTTACTTGCTTGCACGCGTACTAAATTCGTGTACTCTATGCGAGATACTATGGAATTGTCGTGCAGTTTGACAGACTATTAGGTTAGTTCGTTCTTTTTTTTTAAGTATATTGTTAGATATATATTGTTAGGTCTATAACCATACTTGTTAGAAAATTTTAGGTTTTTTATAATTGCTTGAAAATAAGCATTATAATATTAGAGATAAAAATACAATTTTGTACTATAAATTTAATAGCTTTAAAAGGATTTTCAGTTGAAATTTAATGGTTTAACTTGATTTATATTTTGTATAGTATTATTTTAATGCTCGAATATAACAGAACACGAGCTATAACTTCAGTAAAGCAGAGCTGCACTTAGATTATTATATAAATATTACTAAGAATAAGATAAACCTGAAAACTTTACATATTATGTGATAAATACTTCTAATATGATATAATTTAATTTTTATTTTTGTCACTATAAATAGTTTTTAAGGCACTCTGCTTTTTAGCCTAAAACCTCCTACATTGCAGCGCATGCAGCATTCGTTATGCTCGCCGCCTACGTTTCCTCTCTTGCTTTATGCTTTTTATTATTTATTTGTTGCATTATCAGCGGGTGGCAGTTGGGGGAGGTGAACGCACTTGCGAACTAGTTTTCGTTAGTCCACAGATTTGGCTGCTCGTTATACAAGCTCAGGCACACACACTGACACACTCGAAAAAATAGCTACAAATGTGGCGCTGTTTTTGGAAACTGGAAACTGCCAAAAAAAAAAAAAAAAAAAAATGCAGCCGAAATTTCGACTCGTGAATGCGGTTGACCTTAATTTCCCGGCCATGATTAATGAATCGAGCAACAATGCACAACAAAACGAAAAAGAAGAAGCAGAAAAAGGAGGAGGAGGGCAAAAGGCAACCACAAGAAGCAGCGCCAGTTGGAGGCGGCCAGAGAGAAATTAATGATGCACAATTAAAGGCCTGAGGACGGCGAATCGACTGCAGGTACAGCAACTGCAGTAGATCAAAGATATATATATATACAGCTGTCTATATCTAGGGCCGATCTACATTAAACGACGATTAAAATGCCCCACTAAAATGTGCAACAATTATTGCCATATGCGGTGCATGTGTGTGCGAGCGAGACGACAGTAGCTGCACATGCAGCGCAACTGTGTGCCCATTGCGGATGCTGCATGTGCATGTGTGTGCGTGTGCCGAGAGAGCGCGTGTGTGACTGTATGCGTGCGCGGCGTAACGTTGATTCGCGGTTCGCTGCGACTGCTGTAATATGCTCACGCACACAAATGCACATGCATGTACATACATATGTAAAGCTGTCATACGCGCATACTTGCGCACGTTTATTAATTAAAAAGCAACTAAAATTGCCAGAGTTCGGCCTCGGCTTCGAATTCGAAGTCGAATTCCAATTTTAAATTGCAACCCCTTTTTTGTTGTTGTTGTTGCTGTTGTTGTTGACCGTTACAGAACTGTCAAGGCCAACTGATTTGCATAAGGCATAAGACAGCGGATCAAGCGAAATTACGCAAGCCGAGAAAAACTCAGCCAAAGTCGTATGCAAATAGCAAGCGACCCTCGAGGAGCTGCAGTGAGTAGGGCAGAAGAGTAGGCAGGGGAAGGGGTTAAGAAATGCATCGATGCGCCCATTGATTGCCGAAGGTCGCCGAAAATTTGCATAACTTAAGCGAAATGCCAATAAATTGTCCCATTTCCCATATCCCGTTCCGTATTTTCTTAGACCTCTCTCTTATCTCTGCTATTTCGCCTACCTACTAAACGTTTTATGCTCTTGGCCCTTTTATGGCTTTTATAATTAGCAACGAGAGCTGCATAAATTTCAAGCATGTTCAAAAAAAAAATAAATGAACGACAGAGCCAGAGCCAAAGGGTTTCTTGCGCGAGGGCTAACCAGTTTTTTATATGTATGTACATACGCAGCATGTACTACTCACACACACACACACACACACATGCACACAGGCGCGCGATTACAACCTGCAGCCAGTTGGGCAATTTGGGCAGTCGAAAAAATGCAGCCGCCACATTTTTGTTGTGTTAATGTGTGTATGTGTGTGTACTCCAATATACGCCAAAAACAACACAAGCGCATGCAAGCAAACGCGCACACACACACACACACACACGTTGCTCTCTTGGGTGCCAATAGCAGCGAGAGCCGCAGCAGCAGCAGCCGCTGTCGCCGCCATATGCAAGACTCACCCACACACAGACAGAGCGCAGCGCAAAAACGCACACATACACACACACACACACACGCACAGTGACTGCAATGTTGGCGCAGCGATAGCGATAGCGACGTCGACAGCGACTGCGACGCGGCAGCGCAGCGCTGAGAGAGAGATAGCACGAGGGATGGCTCTGAGCGTAGCACAGTTTTGTGGCTTTGCTTTTCCTTTGCGACGACGACGTTCCCCTGCGAGCGGCCAGCATGTGCGAGAGCCGAGTGTGCGTGTGTGTGCGTGAAAATGTGCGCGCTGTCTCGCTCGGGAAATTTTGTTTTCAATGACTTGCTGCACACGAATGCCGTGGCAGTTTTATTCAAGTTTGAGCGCTCGAATCTGCAACAACGTGCCACGCAAAACTCAAAACGCAAACCGTACGTGTCGCAGTTTTTTGGGCCCAACACCGAAAATAGAAAATAGAAAAAAATAAAAATACAACAAAAACATTTACAACACTTTACAAAAATACCACAACATTTTGGATAAACTGCAAGCAGCATTTTCAATCGGATTTCGTCTTGTCTTGTGTCTTGTGCGTGTGTGTGATGCGTTTAATTAGCCAATAATTATCGCAGCTCAGTTAAGTTAGAAACTCAGAACAGCAACAGCAACAACAACAACAAACTGCAAACAACAACGAAAATCCGCTAAAATTCGATGCTTATTGTGAGAGTTAAAGGAACTCCAATTTAATGAGTTGACAGCAAACAAAAAGCAACACAACAAAATTGCAAAAAAAAAAGTTTTCATATTTTTAAAAACTCAAAAACTCAACAATTGAACTAAGTTTCAATTGTGCGCAGCAACTGCGGCGTTTTCAATATTTTGTGGTAAGTTTCTAGCAAAAAAAAAAAAAAACAAAAAACCGAAAAAAATTTTGTATTTTACCAAAAAGAAAATCTGACAAAAAAAAAACGAAAACAATATTTATTTTTATTAAAAAGAAATGTTTGAATATTTTCAAACAACATTTTGTTACCGAAATGTATTTGTAAATATTTATTTATTGCGTTTTTTAATAAAGCAAATATTGTTTAAATATTTCTCCGATTTTTTGCTTGCAAAATAATTATAGTTTAATTAGTTTGTTGACATTCCGCCAAGCGTTTTCGATTAACATAAACTCAGGGCTCAAAGGGCTTTGGGTACGTGTAGAAAATAACAAACAAAATCCGAAAAAGCGACGACAGCAACGAAAAATCCAAATCCAAATCAAAAACAAAAACTGGAAAACCCCAAACCGGTTAGCAGCTCCAAGTGCATTCGCTTCAATGACGTTTCGCTTATCATACAGCAGCAGCAGCGCGCCAAACAAAATGGCGGCCACTGTTAACAGACTTAACAGAGGCGAAAAGCTCGCTAAGCTTTCGCGACGATCGGCAGAAATTGTCAGCGCTGCGAGCGTATAAGAGTTTCGCGACGCGGCGCAGATCGTTCCACTGTGCGAAGTGCGCTGCAATACAAAGATCATTCCACTGTGCAATGATCGCATTAACGATTTGTCGAGCTGTCGAGCTACCTGCACGGCGATCGCTTACGCAAAAGGCGACCGAGCGATTGTCTGCCTTCAGCTCCTTGCCATTGTCGCCGGCAGGTTGCACGCTCGCGCGCAGACAATGGGCCCAAACTCCCGGCGTATCTTTTGCGCATTTTCCGCACTTGAGTGCAACGCCGAACAATGCCTCCGGCGCGTTTGTTTTCCCATTGTTTTCCCTTGACATTTGCCTGTTGTTTTTCATCGGCTTCGGCTTCGGCATTATGCTGGCAATTCTCGCTGCTCCCTCGATTCGTATTAGGGGACGTAGTACCTGTTGGTACTACCAAGTTTCTGCGAAGAGTACGCAGCGGCGTCTCGCTTATTGGCAGCGCGCTGCAATGCCTGCAACACATGGCGTCGGCGTCTGCAACGCGGCTGCTGCTGCATGTCCAACATGTCCAACATATGCTGCACATGGTCAAACGCCTGCTCCGCCAGGGCGAGCATATGGCGACCACTTGAGGCGAGGCTCATGCCAAAAATTCTTAACGAGTTTTCAGCTGAAACTCGAGTAGTCACTACAACCACACACACACACACACACACACACACGCACACACACACACCCCTGTAGCTATGGCTGTGCCTGCTGCCCTCCTACAAGGAAAAACAGGAAAAACGAGCCCGGAATACGCATTAAAAAATGAATGAAAACTCGCCAAAGCGAATTATTGCAAGTTTTCACTGCGTGCGTCTATATGTATGCGTGTGCGTGTGCGTATGCGTGTGCGTGTGTGTGTGTGTTTGGCAGTTCTTCCATTCCATTTTCCAGTCCAAAGAGGAAAACCAACAAAAATATGTAAAGTAAAACGCGCGAAAAGCAGCCGGAAAAATACGCGCACACGTTTTCCGAGGGATGTTTGCATATTTTTCCCCCATTTTTTATCCGCGTCTTGCTGTCACCCTCCCACCGTTTCCCTTCCCCTTCCCCTTCCTCATCCTTACGTTGTCCCGCTCTCCGCATTGGCAGCAGGCGCTTTCACTTTTTATGGCGCATAAAACTTGGCGGGGGGCGGCGCTGGGCATAAATTTAAAACGGCCAAAAAATACGTAAAAAAACGCCGAAAAAAACTCGGGAAAAAACGAAAAATATAACCAAGATTTTCCGCCAAAAAAAAAAACTTTTGCAATGAAATGGCTCAGGAAATTAGGAGGAATCGGCAGGGCAGTGGTAGGACAGTGGTAGGGCAGGCTCGGGACACCATCCCCAAATACACAATATTTTTGCACACCTGCGGGGGCAGGGGCACAGGGGCAGTAGGTAGGGGAAGCGAATGCTAGAGAGTTGGGCGCAGGTAATAACTATGACAGAGCTACGACGCGCAGTTGGCGACAGTGGGTCACAGTGGGCACTCGCTAATGAGTACTGCAGCTGTTATATTAACTGGCATACATAATTATTAACTGCCTTTATTTAGTTTAATTAATTTTAAGATATAGCTTAAGCGCACTTTGGCTAAACTGTTATATTTGCTGTTATACAACTGTTATACAAGCACAAATTGTGCAATATAATTGAATTGCAACTTGATGACATAGCTAAATACAGTCATTACACTGCCTAACTGTTATATTTGCTGTTATACAACTGTTATAAAAGCATAAATTGCGCAATATAATTGAATTGCAGCTAGCAATGCGTTTTAGTCCCAATCACAGCACTGCTAAACTGTTATATTTGCTGTTATACAGCTGTAAATTGCACAAAACAAACGAATTGAAAGTTAGTTTAGCTGATAGTCTACTTCCCATGCTGAGTGTAGTATATTACAGCTACAGTCATGCCTCAGTATAACAGTCGCTGAACTGTTCGAGCGAACTGCCAAACGATTTGATACCCGGCGCGTCGCACCTAGCAAGCGTCCACTGTACGCCCAGTTTCTCCCTACCGAATTTTCTCTGTCGTACGCCCAGCCCTGCCCCGCCCCGCCCTGCTGCCGTGCCAATTCTACCAGATTATAGCAGTCCATGCTAAATTCGCTTTTGGCTTTGGCAGTTACCGAGACGAGAAAAACCCCAAACTGTGCAAATCTCTCGAATCGAACAGAGCAATAGCTCCAGTCCAATAGCTACAATCCGTTCCATTCCATTCCACTCCATTTCGTTCCGTTCCGTTTCATACCTTTGCTAACCGACGTTCTTTCTACTCACACACACACACACACAGACAACTGGAGCATCGTAAGCCTTAAGCTGGCGCTCAAGGTCAGGAAGCATCTCGCCTCATACTCGCCCACACTGCTGAGCGCCGCGTTCACCAGCTTGAACAACGCCTACAACAGCAGCAGCGACACCGCCCCCGACGAGGAGCCGGAGCCGCAGCCGCTCCAGCGCCAGCGTCAGCGTCACAACAGCCACAGCCACAGTCAGCTGCAGGAGCAGCAGCAGCACCACCAGCAGCAGCAGCAGCATCCACATCCCAGCCATCATCCGCATACGCATTCCAATCATCGAGAGAGTCGCCGTCGCAGCCGCAGTCGCAGCCAGAGCGAGATGGGCGGTCCGGCGGGGCCGGTGGGGCCCAGCGGCGAGGGGCAGACGTACTGCCTGCGCTGGAACAACCATCAGACGAACCTGGTGCAGATACTGCACGCCCTGCACGAGGTCGGCAGCTATGTGGACTGCACCCTGGTCGTCGACGACGAGCAGTTCAAGGCGCATCGCGTGGTGCTGGCCGCCAACTCGCCCTACTTCCAGGCCATACTGCAGGATGTGCCGCAGGACCAGTGCAGCATCATACTGCCCGGCGTCAAGGGATTCGAAATAGCCGCCCTGCTGCAGTACATGTACACGGGCGAGACGACGGTGACCAAGAGCCAGGAGCCGGAGATACTGCGCACCGCCAAGGAGCTGCAGGTCAAGGGCCTCTACGACAACCTCATGAAGTTCAATCACAAGGCCAATGCCGCCGCCGAGGAGCATGCACAGAGCCGCCAGTTTCCGGGCAGCACAGCGGGTCACCATCATCTGCAGCTGCACCACCAGCACCAGCACCAGCACCACTCGGCGCCCACGTCCAGCTCGGGCGGCAAGTCGCAGAACGGCTCCAGTGCAGCGGATGCCGGCTACCATCACCATCACCAGCAGCAGCACAATAACTCCAGCTCCGCCTCATCCGCCGTGATCTCAACATCGACGCACATCTCGCCCAGCGCCGCCATCTCGAGCAGCTGCTCGCCACCGCCAGCGTCACCCTACGGCGCAGCCTATCAGCCGCCCTACACGAGTTTCCCCGCACCACCCAGCAGTGGCGTCGCCAGCGCCTCCGCCGCGTCGTCGTCGGGCGTGCCGCTGCACATCAACGCACACATTCCCGCCGGCGAGGCACCGCTGACGCCCACACACTCGACGCCCCACCATGCCGCCGGAGAGGCGGGCCAGTGGCCGCTCTCGCCCTCCGCGGCGACAGCCGCCGCCATGCTGAACTCCGTGTACGACTCGGCGGCGGACATGAATCCGCTCAAGCGCAAGAAGCTCTCGGCCATCTCGAGCATGTTGTTCAACAACAGCAAACTGGACACGCCCATACTGCGCAACGTGCTGGCCCAGGCCAATCCGGCGGACTCCTCGCAGCCCAATCCGCTGCTGCTCTCCGGCAGCAAGAGCGCCGCCGAGAAGACGCCCACGCATCAGCTGAGCGGAGGAGGCGGCGGCGGTGGCAGTGGTGGCGGTAGCCACAGCTACAATGGCTCGGACTATGGCGGCGACAAGGAACCGCTGTCGCCGCACACGGATCGCTCCTTCGACGAGGAGACCGGCGGCTCCGGCGGCGGCGGCGGCGGTGGCAAGAAGCCCGAGTGGAAGCGCTACAAGCAGTACACGCGCGCGGACATGATGTGCGCCATTCAGTGCGTGCGCGAGGGCATGAGCGCGCTGCAGGCCAGCCGCAAGTTCGGCCTCCCCAGCCGCACGCTGTACGACAAGGTGCGCAAGCTGAACATCACCACGGGGCGTGGCACGCACCGCGGCACGCCCAAGCGTAGTCCGCCCGGCGGCGAGTCGTCCTCCGCCGCGTTCCCCTACTCCGCGGCAGCGTCCGCCGCCGCGGCGGCCCACAACTATGGCCAGGCGGAGCTGGAGCGGGAGCGTGAGCGTGAGCGCGAGCGCGAGAAGGAGCACAGCATGGGAGCGGGCGCAGCGGCTGCTGCGGCTGCCGCTGCAGCTGCTGCTGCCGCCGCCGCGGCGGGCCATCATCACGGCATGCCGCCGACCATACCGCACTCGGCCGCCGCGCTGCTGGATCATGCGTTCCTGCAGCATGCGCTCGAGAATCGCGGCGGCGACATTGCCGGCCGCGAGGCACTGCACGCCATGGCGCTGGCGGCGGCCGCGCATGCCGCTGCCAATCGCATGTCCAGCAGTCCGCCCGGCTCCAATGGCCATGCGGCGTCGCGCTCGCCCACGCACTATGCGACAGCAGCGGCGGCGGCGGCGGCGGAGGAGGCAGCGGCCAAGCACGGGCAGGCCATCATCAAGCGCGAGGCCATCGAGGAGGAGCGCGATGCCGACGACGAGGACGATCACGATCAGGTCGAGGATCTGTCGCTGAGTCGCAAGGAGCGGCCCGAGTCGCCCTACTCGCCGCCGCCGCCACGCGCCGCCTCGCCGCTGGAGAGCGCCAGCGTCATCATGCACTCCTCCTCGACCAATGGCAAGCAGGAGCTCGAGCATGAGCATGAGCATGAGCCTGAGCACGAGCACGACGACTACAGCGAGGATGGGCTGAAGCGCGAGCGGGAGGTGGAGGTGGAGCGCGAGCGGGAGCGGGAGCTGCTGGCCAGCGATGAGGCGCAGGCGCAGCGCAGCGACTGATTGATGCTAACGATGGCCTGGCAGTATGCGGCCGACAGCCGCGATTCCATATTCTAGGCCAGGCGCACAGACGCAGATGGAGATCTGTAGATCCCCCCCCCCCCCCTGTCGTATTCACCCTAACCTTAAGGCCACGTCTCGGCGCGTCCAACGTTCCCTTGTGTGTTCTCTCTCGTCGCCGTACGGCGATTAGCGGTAGTGAAGCTTTAATAGATCCCACTGGAAGATTCCCCGATTTAGATGCCTCGAATCGGATCGAGGATCAAGCAGAAATCAAAAGAAACGAATGAAAACAAAAGAGAAAAAAAAGAAAAAACTATGCAGATCATTTGAATAATTATTATAATTATAATCGTAATCGTAATCGATAATTGTTGTCAGCATCACTTTGTGCCTAAAAGAAAAATAGAATTATTCGCAAATATTTAACGAAACTTTGAGGTTAGGTTAGGCCACACTTCTAGGTTAGGTGCGTTTAGGTTTAGGTTATATACGATAACTATCGAAGCTTAGTAGACAACTGTACACTCACTCATAAGACTGAAGCATAGTGGGCGTGGCAGAGCAGTAGAGGCTCAAAGAGAAAGAGAGAGAGGGAGAGAAATCAGCAACAAGTTAGCAATACTTTTTTAATGCCAGTGATTTGTTTAAAAAATTATGATTTAGCTTATGATTTCCGCAACGAAATGTGTTTGAGCTGCGTATAACAGAACTACCGAACTACCTCAAGTATAGCTCAATAATCGCAAACTATTCTAACACTATATTAATGTAATTGTAATTGTAATTGTAATTGTAATTCTGTTGAATTTGCAACTAAAGTTATAGTAATTGTCCTGGGTTGAATTTTATAAGACTGACACCGACTCATCTGTACACTCACACACACACGCGCATTCGCACACAGGCATACACCGCACTCGTATGACAGTTGGACCCGACGTACAAAGCTCATCAAGTATGTATGTATGTATGTAGTTGTAGGCCTTAATTCGTATGTAATTAGACTCTAAGGGAACGTAGAATTACTTAACTGCAAGCAACATGCAAAAATCAAACAAAACATGCGCTGGGGGCAATGCAATAGGCTCTATATACATAAGCATAGGTATAACACATCCTATAAACGGGTATAACTATATATAGCACACACCCATACATATATTATACTATGATAGATAAGTGAGTTGAGTTCTCGCACGATTCGGTAAATGTTTATTTTTCGACAGAATCTTCGGGATCAGCTTTATCTGCGGAACAGATCGCGTACAGCTACCGATCGCTCTACGTTAATCCATTTGTTATACAATACTAGACTCTAAGCGAAACTTGAATGATGATGATGATAATGGAAGATCCTTGTGTACATAGAAATTATGCCTAAACTAAATCGATTGAATGCTAACTAAGTATTTTGCCGTTATTCAAGCTAGTGTTAATTTTAATTAACGAATTCGGAATAAATTCTTTTACCATACATGTATAACACAATCGTATCATTTGTATAACACATTTTCGGCAGCAACAAAACGAATGCTAAATAAATTGACTGAAAAGATCTATGAATATTAACTGAAATGTTCTAATTTGGGAAATGGGGAAGTCGCAGAAAAAGCTGAGGGGAAATTTCGGTAACATCTGAAACTCTTAGAAGAAATGGCAATGGGAAAGGATCCCCATTGTTGAAGCTAATCTGATCTTAATGGGATACTGAGAGGAAAGGAACGGAGAACTTTGGTAATAATTTAATAAGAAATAGGGGAGGTGAGTATTTTTTAATTTCTTTAATAGAGTGCATTTAATTTCAGAGACTCTTGAACTTTCTTTTAGAAAAAATATTTAGGAATAAGGTTTGAAGAATACAAAAAAAATATATCTATCAGGATGAAAAATTATTTGAATTTATTTTTATTTAGAATATATAAATAAAAATAAAATAAATTTATAAAAATATTTTAAAATAAGTAGAAAATAAAGACAGTAAAAACTCAGGATATATTATGGTAGTGCTTTTAGAGCAAAACTCAATAAAAATAAGAACAAAAAGAAAGCTTAGGGGAATATCTGTCAATTTATTTAGAAGATATCTAAGAGCTAAGAGCAATCTAAAGAGATCGCACTTACAAACTGAGTAGTAAAATTAACAAAAATGATCAAAACTCTAAATTAGAAAAAAATGCTAAGAGGAAACTGACGGACAACTTTGGCGATTATTTTTAAAAAATATTTAAATTAGAATTATAAAAGAGATCTTAATAAGAATCAGCAAGTAAATGGATCTCAAGTTAAATACTAAATTAGTATTAGAACCTAGGATAAAACTGCGCGAATATTTTCGTAATGCTGCTTGCAGAGTTCTCAATAAGATTTGCAAATTAAGTGGTAACTTTGGTAGGCCATTTAAAAGAGATCTTATCGCTATAACTGGTAAATACATAACACTGCTCATATTTATTTCACATTTCACATAGAAAAATATATATATATATATATATATCTCGTACATCAAGAATACAGACTTCAGACTATTCACAGACATTCAAGTGCCACACATACGACTAAAAAATGATAAAATATATATGTGTATATAATCGGCTACAAATCGAGCTATCTAAGTATATATATATGTATGTGTATAACTAAGGTTAAAATTGTCCAATTCTCCTGCTCCAACGGCTCGTCAGTGGCAGCCCACGCAGTTGGGCGGATTGCGATTGTCGAACTCGCAGATGCCGATGGCGAGGCGAAAAGGCTTGTGATGTGGCAGATGCATGGGGCGATTCGAGGGCCACGGCCTGTGCGGTATGTCTAGGAAGCGCGTCGAGTACCTGCGTTCCGGCTGCGGTTCCGTGGGCACAGGATTGCTAATGGAGAGCGCATGATCAATGCAGATCAGCGGCGGCTCATCGTTCGGGCTGTGCTGCTGGCTCTCGCAATGGGCCAGCAGCTTTGCCTCGCTGAGGAACTCCAGGCGACAGTAGTTGCAGTGGTAGTTGATGCCCCGACTGTGCAGCACCTGGTGGCGGTCCAGCTGATGCTGGAACTCGAACTCGTCGTTGCACTTGTGGCAGATGTACACGCCGCGGTTCTGCTGATGCAGATGGTAGTCCAGGAAGACCCTGCAAACGAACGGGAGTAATTAGTGCAGCTCTCTCTCTCTCTCTCTCTTTGCCATCAAATCCATTGAGCTGCTGCTTACTTGCTGGTGAAGACATCACCACACTTGTGGCAGTAGAACCAGCTCATCTTCCAGTGCTGCATGTAGTCGTGCTTCATCAGATCCACCAGCGTGTCCGTCTGGAAGCAGCAGTTGGGCACGAAGCAGAAGAACGTCTCCAGCTGCACCTGCGTCTTCAGCACATCCAGCAAATAGAGATCTGCGAGGGAAGAAGGAAACCCGTGAAAGACTCTGGTGTTCCATTTAAAAGGGGTATCAATGAGCATCAGGAACTATGAGGAAACTTGGGTGATCCTTTTAGATCACTAGCAGAGATCTCAATTGCAATTATAAACTAATGGAAAGCTGTGGCTACATGGAAGAAGAGATCTCAATAAGCTTGGAAATCTTAGAGGAAGAAAGAAATATTTATGGCTTTGTTTAGAATAGATCGCAATTAGAAGAAGCCAAAAGAAAGCTTAGACGAGGCTTTATGAGATCTTAATAATAACTAAAAACTAAGCGAAAGCTGTGCAGAATCAAAAACAATCCCATCTGAAGAAATCTCTAATAGGAATTTGAAACAAAAAGCAAACTGATCTCAGTTTGAAATATGAACTAAGGATAAATTGGGTAAGATCCTGTTAGAAAAGAACTAGAAACTTAAAGCTGGAAAGAAATTGTAGAAGGGAAAACAAAGCTATTATAAAGAGGAAACCGAGAGGAATTTTCCAAATTGTAGAGAATAATTCAGGATTATTAGGAAATTGCATTAGAGAAGATTTCAAATCGAACTCAAACCTAGGGGAAAACTGGCAGGCAACTCGCTTTAAAAGAGACTTCAATAACATTAGAAACCAAAAGAAAACTGAGAATAATATCTAAAGAAACTTTTAAAAAAAATTTCAAAAATAATAGGAAACTAAAAGAAAATTAAGAAAAATATCCGAAAATTATAACTAAATAAAACTGAAAAGAATATCCAAAGATACTTTTAAAAAAAGATTTTAAAAGGTAAAAGACATTTTTGGTGAATATACGAAAATTCGATTATAAAATATTTGAAATCTGATTATTAAAAATCCAAGAAAAAACTGAGAAGAATATTCAAAGATACTTTTAAAGAAGATTTCGAAAATATTAGGAAGCTAAAAGAAAATTCAGGAAATCCGAAAATTCTATTAAAAAATATTTAAAATCTTCAGACTATTAAAAAACTAAAAGAACTGTGGGGAACCTCTGGCGATACTAATGGAAAGGATCTAAATTTTTAAAACGAACTACGAATAAATTAGGAGAAAAACTTAAGTCTAACTGTAGCAAGAGATACTAATTAGAAATGGAATTAAAGAGCAAACTGAGAGGTCTTGTAGGAAACCGACGGGAATCTCTAGCAATGCTCAATAGAGAACAGCATTTAGTTGGGCGCGCCGTACCGTACTCCTTGTCCGTGGTTATCTGCGACTCCTCCAGCACGTAGTCGTCGTAGAGCATGGTCAGGTTGATGGCGCTGTTGCTGTTGCTGCGACTGTGATTGACTATCCAGTCGCCGGTGAAGTTCATGCGGCGCGTGTACATGGTATCCGCAACGGAGGCGGCATCGTCGTCGTCGTCGTCTTCGTCGTCATCCTCCTCCTCCTCGTCCTGCCGGTTTTGCTGCTCCTCATGCTCATCTTCCTCATCCTCTATGTCGTCCTGCTCATTGTACCAGACGGTGGAACAGGCGCGGGAACGTGAACGCGAACGCATGGTACGCTCGGCATCCTCCTCCTGCAACTTGAGCGCCTGCAGAGAAATAAGAGGAAAAGAGATTAGTATGATTCCCAGCGCTGGCTTTGCTGCTGTTGCTCTTGCTGTTGCACTTGCCTCCTGCTTCGCACTGCAGATGGTGTGGTGCAGCTCCCACTCGTATTTGGTGCCGAGCTGAGCCTCGCACAGGCTGCAGCGATGCTTCGACTGATGCGTGCTGCGCTGATGCTGGCGCAGGGCGACGATGCCGTCGAACTCCTTGTCGCAGTGCTTGCACTGGAAGGTGCGCGAGTGCCGCGGCGGATCTGCCGGCTCGGGCTCCACGACGATAGCTGCACGCACTCGCTCCGTCGTGCTCGGCTCGGCGTTGGCATGACGCTGCGTGCGCTGGCGCCAGCAGCGGCGCACATGCATGGAGTAGTGATCCTTGCGGAAGTAGACGCGCTCGCAGTACTGGCAGACGAGCCGCGTGCGCCACTTCCAGCCGTCCAGTGCGTTGTTGTTGTTGTTATTATTGTTGTTGTGCACGCCACCCGACTCCGTGGCCGTGGGAGATTCCGGCGGTTGCGAGGAATACGCCTGCAGCACGACGGAGCACGAGGAGCTCGAGTTGCGCGAGATGGCGCCGGGCGCAGACGTTGGCCCTGCCGCTGCCGCTGCCAGTTCCTCCTGCGGCAGCGCTGCACCTGTTGTGGAGACCTCCGCATCGGCTATGGGCGGGCTGCAGCGTGGCTGCGCCGCCAGCGCATTCACCTTGCCGGCGACCGTAAGCCGCTGCAGGCGCTGCATCAGCTTGCGCGTGACCTCCGAGTGCATGTTCAGCTTGCAGACGCACTCCACGCAGATGGCGCGCAGCGTTCTCGCGATGATCTCCTTCTGCAATGAGCGAAAACAATAGCGATAAGCGATTGCATATATATATATATATTATGTATGTATGTGTTTTTATACGGGCAGCTTCCAGTCGCGGCTGAGGCGACGTTGCATTATGCTGTTGCCGCTCAGATCCAGCACGGAGGACGCGGCCTTGGAGTTGCCGCAGACGGTGCAGGCCGCCAGCTTGCTGCAGTTGCTGCTGCTGCTCGGCTCCGGCTCCGATTCGCTGGCATCCTGCATGACGCAGACAGCGGAGCAGGCACTTTTGCAAATTGCAATCGCTGATAGCGCGTTTCCTACGCTTTTCTTTTTTTTTTTTCCTTCCTCAAAACATAAACTGTGTGTGCGTGCACTTGTGTTGGTATTGCGCTCAGCGCACAGAGCTGCCAACGCGGCCAAAGCGTTTGTTTATTTCGCAGCATGCGTGCTCGCTGCCGTTAAGTACTTACTTGGCGCTCTCCTACTTATTTTATACAGTCATAATGCACGACGGCACGTCCAATGCCAGACGCGATTTAGAGAATATAATGCGGATATTTGTGTGTACTAAACAAATGCTGGCATGGGCATCCCTGGCGTGGCCAACCCCTGGCATTAGCCAACACTGCACGGCGCGCATAACAACCCTGTCAGCGCAATTAAATTACTTTCAAATGGAAATAACAAGTGCGGCGAGTATTTATCTAAAACAATTGGGCGAGCAGCGTCCGCGCATCTCGCAGCTCAACTCTGACTTCTTTCCTGCGGGCGGACCAGAGCCCACGGCACTTGTGGAGCTCTCCGGCATGCCCAAGAGCGGCAAAACGCTGCTGCTCATGCAACTCGTGGCGCAGTGCCTCACGCGCTGCGACGTTGTGCTGCTCAATGCGAGCCACAAAATAGACGCGCCACTGCTGGGGCAACTGGTGAGCGCTGCTGTACGGAGCACTCATGAGCATGCCACGCCTGTCGAGCTGCAGCAGCTGTGCGAGAAGAGCCTGAACTCTCTGGAAGTATACAATTGCTACTGCTCGCAGGACATGGAACTGACGCTCAAAGCCTTGGAGCAGTTTCTGCTGCTCGAGAACGAGCGCATCAGCCTCATTGCCGTGGATGCGCTGTGCGAGTTCTACTGGCTCGATGAGCCGCAGCGCAAGTACACCTACTACATGAATTGGCTGGCGCGACTCAAGAAGATCTGCAACAGATTTTATGTCTGCTGCATTTACACCGTCGACAGCAGCTTCCATCGCAAGCAGTACACGTACTCGCGCTCGGTGCAGATTGATCATCGATTATGTTTGGATTACACGGGGCAGGGTCAACGCACCTTGAACAACAGACCAATCTCTGTAAATAATAACGTTGTACGATTCGAGGAGCAGCGAAATAAAATCGCTTTATAACTACAAAACTGCGCGCCTTTTTGCTCGAGTGATGCGTGTGCGGGCGATAACTTTGCGCGTTGCTCCACACTGTTGCTGCACAGGGCTGTAAAAATACCATAAGAAATCGATTCGATGGGGTATCGATATATCAATATCTATTTATTATATATTTTGCAATAAAAAAATGTTAGTGTGTCTCAAAATGTAATAAATTTGGACAATTTTATTTTACACGTGTTTTATTGGTTCATGTTAATCGAAAAAAACATAACAGCAACCGTTTTGCATAACACAGAAATATTGGCGCCAATGTGTACTCCAATTTTTAAAAGCGTTAAAAGTATTCCGCTTGTTTTTATTTGTAACGTTAACATTATATTATATGTTTAAGAATATATATATATATCAATAAACTATATTGCATAATTATTCAGAGCATCACGATAAAATCATTTATTTCTCCACAAATATATCGATATGTGTGTGATATGACAGATTTCTTGCATGCCAAAGTCACATCTCTGGATTTTCTGTTCGACGCGACGGAAAAACGTGCTAGCTTTTTTCAACAACCAGCGGGCTTAAAACAAAAAAGAAAACTTCGAAATGGGCGTACAAGTAGTTCCAATTTCCGCCGGTGATGGTAAGTAACGAATTGCAGCGGCTTGCTTAATTATATTATGTAGAAAGGTGTAGTAAACTTAACCTAATATTTGCGGCAAATCGCAAGAAGAAAAAGCGAAATATTTGTTTCGATATGCAAGTGTGTGTGTGTGTGTGCTCATGCTCGTGTGTGTATCCCACACTCACGCTGTCTCTGTCTCTCTCTCTCGCTCGCTCGCGTCTTACAGGTAGCACCTTCCCCAAGAATGGACAGAAAGTCTCCGTGCACTACACCGGAACTTTGGACGATGGCACTAAGGTGAGTGCGAGATAAGTAAATTAATTGCAATAAAATTAATAAATTTAATTTTTGGTTTTTTTTTTTGCACAGTTCGACTCATCGCGCGACCGCAACAAGCCTTTCAAGTTCACCATCGGCAAGGGCGAGGTCATCCGCGGCTGGGATGAGGGTGTCGCCCAGCTGAGCGTGGGCCAGCGCGCCAAGCTGATCTGCTCGCCGGACTACGCCTACGGCAGCCGTGGCCATCCCGGTGTCATTCCTCCCAACGCTACCTTGACTTTCGACGTCGAGCTGCTCAAGGTCGAGTAAATGTGTGTGTGAGCGAAAGAGAGCGCACTGCTGTGCAGTTGCAGCGCACGCACACACACACAGGCAGGCGCGCAGCTCATGCATACACACTCACACATACACGCGCGCAAGCAACAACTGGCGCCATTTGGAACAGAACCAAACGAGAACAATCCAACAGCATTTTAATTATATTCAAAAAGCAAGAAAGCGGATTATAAAATTAGATTAATTGCCAACAAACACACACACACACAGAGAGATAACACCGAGAAAGGAAAACGCATTATCTACGCATACAAATAAACCTCTATTCAAGTGAAGATCAAAGCTCCGTGTACAATTTTCTTATGCCTAGGATTACTATATGAAGCTGTGGCCTAGTGCTAGCTACTCCCGCTTGCAGACGGCGTCCATTATCTGGTCGATTATCTCGTAGCGCTCGCGCTCGTACTTCTGCGCATGCTTGAGCCAGTGGCCGCGCACCCGCTTCCAGTGGGCCACGTTGGCGGCCAGCAGCTGCTCCTTGCTGGCCTCGCGCAGGCTCTCGTCGTGGCTCTGTGGCAGGCAGGGCGGTATGATGGGCAGCTCAGTGGTGCGGGCGCGTGGCATCTGCTTGACCACCTTCAGTTCGCCGCTGGTCAGCTTGGCGAGTATCTCCTCGGCGTCGTCCTCGCGCTTCATCGTCGGCACGCTGCCGTCGGTGTTGTAGACGGCCACGTTGGGATTGCGCGGCTGGTTGGCCATCCACGCCCGGCAGATGGGATACAGCGGCGTCTTGTCCTTGTACTTGGACAGATCCAGGCTGCGCTCGAACAGCCGCATCACGTACGACTCGTTGTGCGACTTCTGCGAGGCGCCGCTGCCGCCGCCGCCGCCGCCCTTCTTGTACAGCGAGCGCTTGGCCTTCGAGCGGCTCGGGCCGGATGCAAGCGAGCCGCCGCTACCGCCGCCTGCCACCGCCGCGACTGCCTTCACCTCGGGCTGCAGCTTCAGGTTGTTGTACTGGGCGCGCTGCTGTTGCTTCTGCAGCAGCAGCTTCTTGGACGGGCGGCCGCGTATGGGCAGCTCGGACTCGATGTCGTCGTCCATTTGCAGCATCGGCAGCGGTCCCTCGCCGTCGTCCTTGGCTTCTTCTTTGCGTGTTTCGCGTGGACGTAGCGTGCTGTCGCCGCCGGCGCCGCGTTGCGATTTCTTTGGAGTCACTTTCATGGCAGCGCAATGTTTATTTATATTTTTCAATTGCTTCACAAGTTTTTGTTTCAAATGCAATCGTTGTGAATGGCAAAATGGCTGGTGATGGCAAACTGGCATGCCGATAACTATGCAGCTATCGATAGTTGCGCTGAAGTGTTGCCAGCTAGTCGATTGATAGCGCTAACATGACAATAATTAGGAATTTAAAAGAATTATCTATCAGTGTTATTAAAATTATATTATGTTATTGTCATATTTATGCTGTACAATTAAAGAGCCTACAATTAATGTCACTTCAAAAAGAAATTTTAAATTGAATTCAATTACAGTCGGTTGTGTACATTAACAGCGCTGTTAAGCTTAACATAGCGACTGAGCATAACATTGCACTGGCGGTGGAGTGGTGCGCACGGTGTGTGTATGTTTTCACTTTTTGTTGTTGTGCGAGCTTTATCTGCTGGGCACCCACGGCAGAGAGTTGTCTCGAAACCACGGTACGGAGAGGTTGTGTTGCACGCATGCAGCGCACTCTGCTCGCTCGAATTGGCAAAGAAACAGAAATCCGAATGCAAGTGCAGAACTGCATTTGCAGTTAACGCGTTTGAATAGTTAAAACTGCGCACAGGCTTACAGTGCAGAAGTGCGTGATTAGGAGGTGCGATACAGGCAAATAAAGTGAAGTTACATAAAAACCAAAAAGAACTGTAACTACAGATTTACAGTAAGTGTGCACTTATTGCATTCCTCTTCTCGTTTTATCAGTTCGCCTGTTTATTCGCCTGCGTCTGTGTGTGTGTGTGTGTGTGTGTGTGTGTGTGTGTGTGTGTGTGTGTGTGTGTGTGTGTGTGTACCTTGTTTCGTCTCGTCGCTGCATTTCGAGTCTTGTGCGCTCTGCTTTTGTTGATGTTATTTCGCTCGCTCGCTCTCTTTGTACCACGCACTCACCTATACAGACAGACTCGCTGCAAGTAAAAGTCTCGTCCGCTCTCACCAATACCAACACCCCCCGCCCGCCTAGCTTACACTCACTCTCTCGATAATTACTGCGTCGTTGAGTTTCTCGAGTTACTCTCGCACAGTTCGTTAGCCCCCCCCCCCCCCCCCACATGTTCCCAAAAATCTACTTTTGTTTGCTATTTTTAGTGACGATTTACTGCTACAAGCGAGCAGCGCTGCTGCAGCCTTTGCTTATTGTCTGAGAGAGCGAAGGCGCAGGAAGAGAGCGAGAGCGTAAGAGAGCGGGCGTTAGCGCAGCGATTAAGCATGCGTGTATGGGGTGAGGTAAGACAACAAAAAATTGTTGACAAGCGTCGACGCTATTTCGGAAAGTCTTAAGTATACTATATGCATGAGTGTGTGTGTATGTGCATGTTGTGCGTGTATGTGTCCATTTAATCGCTATCAGTACATTTGGTAGCCAGCTGTTCGTGGCTACAAGTTCGCTGAACCTAGACTTGTGATTTTCTTTATCGAAAGTAAACTATTTATCAAGTAAAATATATAAAAATATTAAATATATATATATATATATATAAATATTATATATATAAAATATATATTTATTTTTTTGTTTGTATATATATATTGGTATATGTGCGTATACGCATGCACACCACTGTGCACCGTTGTAGGCACTTAGCGCTAGATCATAGACTGTTGAGGGTGGCGCTGCCGTCTAAACGTTTTGTCTTTCCTTCACCTACGCGTGGTGGGATTTTTCTAACAGCGGTTCGATTCCCACAGCAGGCAATTTCCTTCACACCTCACACTCACTCTCTCTTTTCTCTTTCCCTCCTCGGCCCATGCTTGTTGGCTTTTTCGACGATCACCCACGTTACTGGGCCGTAACTACATGGGCAACAGTAAACTTTTTTTTTTTTTTTTTAATTTTTTTTTTATATTTAATTTAGTTTACAACATCTCTATTACTTAATGTTCCATTCAGTGGCTACAATGTCATCTGATATGGCAGCAGCATTCGAAATGGAATGTAAACAAGAGCAGCGCTCTCTCAGCAGCTGTCTGCGCACTTAAGCCTCTCTTTGGCGCGTGCGCGCTCTCTCTCATTCGCTCTCTCTCTCTCTCTCTGTGTTATGACGTAATTGTCAGTCGCTGCAGTCGAGTTTCTTGTTTTGGTCGCAGTCTTATAAGAAAAGTGAGTGTTCAAACGGGTTTCGTGCGCTGTTGCTGCTGCTGCTGCTGGGTCCAACTGCGCCGCACCAAAACAAACTCAATGCGTATATGCATTGTATATGTTTGTGTGTGTGTGTAAGGCAGCTCTTAGTGTTGTAAATAAGTGCGTAGCGCGCTGTAAACAAAGCAAAATCAAAGCGTGTTTATCGTTTATTGTTTGTGGGCAACAACAGTGCGCGGCCTTGACACGCTTACAACATTTTCGAGCAACAATTGATGCGCCTGAACATAAACAAAGCTCGCTGGTGTGTGTGTATGTGTGTATGTTTCGCACATATAGTGACGTAATGTCTGCAATTTGTGTCGGTTTTTTGCCGCAGTCGCAATCGCAATCGCAGTTCTATTTATAATGAAGTCTTCCTCCGTTTCGATGACATCATCTGTTGAGTCGACAGGTGGCGGCGTGCAGGGCAGGCATAGGGAGTAGCGAGAGAGAGTGCGAGTGGGAGTGAGAGAGCGCTACAGTTGTCGCCCACTCCCACTCCCACTCCCACGCCCACATCAAGAGTCAACTGAGAGCAGCTGCAGCTTTGACCCAATAAACTGGGCCACCTCAGGGGCAGCTGCTGCACCCCAGTGATGCCAGCAATTTTATGTTAGAAATTGCTATATAGCCTCAAAAAAGCCAAAAAAAAAGCTGGATTTATACGAAAGTCTTTGTCGTAAAGCAAATATTGCAATTATATTATGAATTTATGATTGAAAACATAAAAATGAAATAATTTCTATAATCTTTGCTTATATTTTAAACTTACAAGAAAAAAATATAGTTGTTTTTTTTTTAATATATCTTTAAAATTGCGTTGTATTATAATTTGATTGATAATATTAAAAAGAAATAATTTCTAAAATCTAAATTTGAAATTAAAAAGGCTATACGGCCAAAAAGGCTGAAATTTTAAGAAAATGATTGTGGTCAAGCAAATACTGCATTTATGATGACAGTGTTTGATTGAAAATATTACAAAAAAATAATTTGTAACAATATTTAATATTGTTAATAATATTTACTTATATATCAAACTTACAAAAAAAGAAAAATAGGATATTTATATGAAATAATATTTTAAAAATTGTATTGTGTGTATGACACTTTGATTAATAATATCAAAAAAATTATTTCTATAATTTAAATTTGAAATTCAAAGGTAAAGTAAATTTAACGCTTTATTAATTGAAAAAAAAACATTCCCTAAGGAATAAAGCTAGCTTGCCCACACTGCTATGCCCTGAGTAAACTACAACACCATCCACTCCCCCCTCCCCCAACAAACTGGGTCAACTTGCCACGCAACCTGTCAAACTGCCTTCCAAATTTATATCTTCCGCGTGTCTCCACCGTATAAACATTTCTACGGCTCCTGCCGCGAATCGATAAGAACCCAAGACTTTAATCGCGTTGTTGACCAAATCTATATGTATATATACAGATATAGTATGACCATGTCAGGTCTGTCTCGCTCAGTCGTACGATATTTGATTCGGTTTGTGTATTTTGTTAGTTTTAGGCACACGCCTGTGCACGACCATGGGCCAAATCGTGGGAGCCATGCCGATGAATGTGGCGGAAGTGTTTGGCCATCGACGCAAGCGTCGGCGCAGCACGGACTCCACGTCGTCGCAGGAGGAGCGGGAGCGTGCCCAGCTAGACAGTAAATCACCCAAAAAGTAAGTGGAAAGTGACAGGAAAATCTAGACCGGGACCGGAACCGGAACCTGAACTAATTATAATACATTCTTATCTTGGGTGCAGAAAGAAACTCTTGACGACCACGCAATACATTTACAAGGCCCTGTTCAAGGAGGAGAAGAACTCAGACGTCGCCGTCATGGCCCTGGACAAGGTGTGGCATTTGCACAAGGTCTACCTGAGCCAGAGCCCCTACTTCTACACCATGTTCAATGGTTCGTGGAAGGAGGCGCAACAGAACTTCGTGCACATCAAGATCCTGGACGATCGCATCAACGTGGAGAGCCTGGACGCGGTGTTCGGTTCGATGTACTCGGACGAGATCGAGATCGAGGCCAAGGACGTGATACCAGTGCTGGCAACGGCGACGCTCTTCCATCTGGACGGCATCATTGACAAGTGCGCCGAGGTGATGGTGGACACGATAAGCGCCGAGACGGCCATACAGTACTACGAGGCTGCCTGCCAGTACGGTGTGCTGGGCGTCAAGAAGGCCACGTTCCAATGGTTCCAGATCAACCTGCTCAGCATTTACAACAAGCATCCCAATCTCCTGCGGCACATCTCCATTGAGCTGATGAGTGCGCTCACTGCCAGCCACAATCTGTACGTGATGCAGACGGAGTTCTCGCTGTACACGCTGCTGCGCACATGGATGTTCCTGCAGCTGCATCCCGAATACGATCCCGAGGATCCGGTGCAGCGAGCCGAGGCGCTTAAGACCCAGGAGCGCTTGTCCAACGCGGGCGTCGAGACGCACACGCCCAGCGGCGATGTGGTGCAGTGGACGTACTTTGCCAGTCGCGTCGAGGAGCGCTCGTTTCTGGCCACGCCCGAGGGCCAGCCGTATGTGTGTGTCTTCCAGAAGCTGCGCACCCAGTACCTGACCAATCACTACATGGATCTGAAGATCATCTTCAACGACAACATCATACCCAAGGAGTGGCTCTACAAGCACATACACAGCCACTGGGATGCGCTGCTCAAGATCGATCATGGCCAGGACGACGGGTAAGTGCAGTGAGGCGTCTATTGGCTTCCCTTCTGATCTTTCCGTCTCTTCTCCTGCAGCAGTCCCAAGCAGCTGGACGATGAGCAGTTCTTCGAGAACTGCATGCGTTGTGGCCGCCTCCTCATGGAGCCCGGCTACCAGAAGTGGCGCTGGACGGGCTTCAACTACGGCATGGATCTCATACTCATCATGGACTCGCGTCGCCTCAACATACGTCGTCATCATCGGCACGAGCACGAGCGCGTGCTGAGCCTGCAAACGAGGCGGAAGTTCATGATCCGCACCACGGTCACCTCGATCAATGCGCAGCGGCAGGCGATCTTCACGCAGAAGTCGGAGATCACAACGCTCAGTCTGGAGAAGAACGAGGAGGTCTCGCTGATGGTGCTCGACCCGAAGCTGGTGCATCCGCTGCTCATCTCCATCAATATGCTGGTCGTGATGCCGCCCAACCAGAGCTTTAAGGAGGTGGTGCCCCAGTGCGAGGAGTCCACATTGTCGGCCGCCGCGATTCCCATCTCGGAGATCGGCGCCAGCTGCGAGCGGCCCCTGACGCCGGCGAGCGCCGACGATTCGGCTGTGTGCGTGAGCGGCGATGGCTCCGAGGCGTCAACGCCCTCATCGCCGTCTCTGGGTCTGCGAGCGGGGGGACGCTTTAGCTGGGTTCGCTCCAATCCGGTGACAAGCGATGGCGAGGCGTGTTGAGCACGTACACACATACATACACACTAACACAGACGTACACAACCTTACACAATTATAGATATTTAGATATACTCAATTCATGACCCGATCCCATCCACCACCAGATTCTGTTCGAGAACTCGTTCGTTTAACGCAGTTGTAAATTCGTTTACCCTGCTGTACATAAGCTATATACACTGCTATATAGACCACTACTAACTGTACTGTACCGTCAGATATTTGACTTGATATGTTTGTTATCACTTCGATACACACACACACGCAAACACAAACACTATGCAATATATTTTTGTATTTTCTACACTATATCGTAATATACATAGAACGTAAAGCTAAAACTACTTTAAAGCGGATCAACTTGAAATAATCGCGCACATATATCGTATATATCGTATATATATATATGTATCTTTTATTTATAAACGTTTACTCGGATCTAAGGACTAGAGTTAAGCAATCGAACCCATCGAGTTCGACGTCGTAACAAAAAATAATTAACACTCAAGCAGCATTTCAACTATTCGTACTAAATTATGATTAAATGTGTGAACTTTTTCAAAAAATGAACAAAGGTTTTTCAATATCAATAAATTGGAGTATTTTTTAAATTTTTTTCAGAAATTTGGGTATATTTTTAGGAAAAAGAAAGCTTTATTTGTGTAGTACTATATGTGTGTATAAGGGTTTTTTTTCCAAAAAAAAAAAGCTTCCAGAAATCATATTTTTACTACAACTCGCAGCATTTAAAATTTTTAGAAAAAAAAACACTTTTTGAGTGACTTATCTAAATATCTAAAAATAAATTGCTGTTTACAAAAAATGATTTAGTTTGTATTCAAGGTTTTCTAATTAGGTATATATTACAGTGAATATCATAAGCTTTAGCATGCTAATTTTAAAGGGCTGCAGAGTCTGATGTTTCTACCATTTACCACTGAAAGTGGTTAAGAAAAACTCGAAGTTTATAGCTATTGTAATGACCCCTTCTTAAGTGTGTTATATATTTAAACTAGCGGCATACAGTTTTAAAAGCACAACGCATATATTTGTTTAAAACAATTGAATGAGCGCACCTAATAACAACAAATGCACAAAATTGACCCCTGACCCCGTAACATAAACAAACAATTTCGCTAGAAGCTTAATACACCATACGCGGCTCCAATATCCAGGTAATAGTTAATACACAGTTCTATATAGATATATATATTTGTCTAGTAGTAGAACAACTCCGGGAATTTGGTCTCATAGACGGGCTTCTCGTTGTTGGTCTGGAGCTGCGCTGTCTTGTTGTCGCTCTGCGTTATCTGCCGTTCCACGGCCAGCGAGTTGAAGAGTTCGTTGAGCCGATTCTGGATGAGATCGTGCTACAAAATAGAAGACAAAATCTGGCATTAGCGAGCAGTCATAGCGGCACACTTCGAACTAATTGTTACCTTCGGCTCGGTGCGTCGCATCAGATCGTCGAACTCGTCCTCACGGAAGGTGCGCACAATTTGCATTTGCTTTTCGCGCTGCTCGCGCTTCGCCGCCTCCGTCGGCTCGGCCAGGGCACGCTTCATGGCATCGAAGTTGTACTCGGGCGAGAGAATCTTCTTGCAGATGCCCGGCGAGCTGTTCACGCTGTCCACATCGCCGTTGTACACGGTCAGATCGGCGGAGCTGTTGCGTTGCGTCATCTGGTTACTGACCGACTCGACCCAGGAATGACGATGGCCCGGATTGTCTGTCTGGTTCAACGTGTACGGCGCACCCGTGTTCAGGCGCTGCGCATCCATGCCCGCATTCTGCATGCACTCGCCCAGCGCCAGCTTATCGATGCACAGATGCGGCAGAGTCAGGTTCAGACTCTTCGTCGACGTCTTCTTGGGATCCAGCAGTGGCGGCAGATAGTACGTGGCCTCCTCCCGCCGTGCTTCGATGATCTTCTGTGCATATTCGAGCAGATTGTTGATGCCGCTCACACGCGAGATGAGCACCAGCAGCGCAATGGCGATGGCGTGCAGATTGCATCTGTGCACCGCGCCCAAGGTCTCCACGGTGCTGGCCACCTGTTGTATGCTGCAAAGATGTGGATTAGCCTATGCATATGTAATTATTGCGACCGTCCACTCACCCCAGTATGAACAACAGGAACTCCTGCACCGTCTCGCTGCAGGACATCTCGACGATCAGCAGCGCGGCCGTATTGAAGCTGGCAGTGAGTGCATCCACTCGATCCGACAGGGCCATGCTGTCGATCAGGGCCTGCATGATATTCGCGCCATACTTGTGCGTAAAGATGATGTCGGAGCGCGAGGGCGGCTCCTGGGAGAGCGCCGGATACGGCTTGATGCTCACACTGCTGAGCACCTGCTCGTTCTGATGACGATCGAGCAGCGCCTGGAAGATCTGCATGACAATCATGCGCGTGGGATCGTGCGGTGCGCGCGCCATGCGCAACAGCGGCTGCAGGAATGACGCGGGGAAGGCCTTCTCGAACGAGACCGTGCTGTACTGGTTGCCCACCTTGAGCAGCGACTTCAGCAGTATGTTCTGCAGCATCTGGTCGCCCTTGCTCTTCTTCGAGAGGTCCGGCACGGTGTTCATGATGAAGAGCATGATTTCGATCTTCTGGTAGTCCGGATGATGGTTGGCGAACTCGCCCAGCGCATTGATGAGCGCCTCCTGGTACTGCGACTCTTCGGGCGTTATCTCGGACGTTGTGCTGACGCTTGTGCGCAGGTGGGTCAACAGATTGTTAATGATATCCAGGGCCGAGGGGCCCACACTCTCGCCCGCGGCAATGGCAATGATCTTCGACAGCACCACGGCCAGAGAGGTGCGTGTCTTCGGCGAGGACTTGAAGTTGCTGTCCAGATGCTGCATGAGGGTCTCGACCACGGTGTACGAGTACTGCGGCTGGATCGAGATCATCACGATGCGGAACGTGTGAATCGCAAAGGTGTTCGGCACCCACAGCTCATGACGGTCCAGATGACTGTAGAGAGAGAGAGAGAGAGAGAGAGAGAGAGAGAGAGAGAGAGAGAGATAAAGCTATAGTTTATGCCTAAGACAATCGATTTGCACTCACGTCAAGAGCGGATTGAGCACGCTGCGAATGTGCCCGAACGAGGCACGTCCCACCAGCTCGCGCAGCACCTCCTCGGCCAGCACTGGCGGCGTCACATGCGTGGCATCCTCCACGGGCGTCAGATCGCCGGACTGCTTGGCAAGAGAGAGAGTATAGAGAGAGATTAGTACAAGCACGCACAGAGCAGAGCAGGGACTACGGCTAACAGCTAGATATACAGATTCATACAAGTTAGTTAGTAGGTTTGATTAATTTAAGTTCAATTACCGCCAGTAAATTTTTCTTCACAAACATAACGTTAACACAAAACTTTTGTGTCGATATCATGTGGATTATACGATGAGTTATTTGTGGTGTGTTGTTTGGTTGTGTGTTTCGAGAGTTCAGTTACGTTTCGTTTGCATTTTCAAAAGAACAACGAAAATATACCAAAAGCAAAAGCACAAAATTAGTTAAACGTTCTCCAGTCTCCTTTGGCCAATTGGAAATGAATGCGCCGAACGATTCGCTCGAGAGCAGCCCCAACTATCGCCAGTACTATCGAGCAGGCAGGCAGGCAGGCAGGGCTGTTGCGATGTCATAGACTGATAAGCCTCCATACACGATATTCGATAATGGAGTTCTATACATAAATCTAGCTTTAATCTAATCACACTTTCGGTTTCGCTGCCCTCGATAGTACGCTCGATAGTTGTGCCGCTCCAGCTGCATCGCTGCTCACCTGCATGTTGAACAGCAGCGAGGGCACAATCTTCTCCATGTGCTGCGCCTCCCAGATGTTCTCGACCAGGTCGTCGGACACGGTCTTGCGTATGACGCCCTGCAGACCCTTAATGCCAGCGAGGCGCAGACTGTCGCGCAGATCCTGACTGTCGCTGTGGCACATGGACGAGAACTTCGAGATGAAGAAGTCGTAACGTCGATGATACGAGGGCGTGTCCTCGTTGATGTTCGCAAATTTCACAAACTATGGAGGAATTATTGTACAAATTGACAGCTAATGCTATATGCTCTATATGCGTACCGAATTCGTGGCCATTATCTTTAAATTCGGATTCGAATCTTCGAGCAGCTTCTGCACCATGCGCAGAAACGATTCCACAAACAGATTGAGTGTCTGGGCGTGGCAGGCCTGCAGCAGCAGATCCATGGCCTCCATGGCAATCTCAGCGAGTCTGTGAAGAGCAGCATATAATCAATTTTTTGTGATTGATTGATTGACGCCATTGATTGACACTCACTTGTAGCGCTTGCGATTGATGTCCTTGGTGGCCTTCTGATAGAGATACTCGCCAATGCGATCCAGCTTGTCCGGCGAGCTGAGCGAGTAGAACGTCAGCTTCTCCATGTTGGACTTGACCAGGCCATCCTCGGGATTCACCGGGAAGATGTTGTCCACCAGCCGCTTGTAGCGCGGACGCAACGCCGAGCAGCAGCCACAGCAACCTAGAAGGGCAAAGGGGAAGGCACAGCTCTTAGAGGGATTCGGCAGGCAGGCGTGTATGCAGCGATAGGTAAACATGACGTTGACACGACGATGACGAACTCATCGCAGGATTTGATTGGCAGACTGAAGCCGACGGCTCAGCGGAGTCGACTGCAGGGCGATTACAGTTAACTCGCAGCGCAGTTGAGTAGGTGCGGCGGCCATTTTCTCGCGTTAAAGTCGTTCGCAGTTTTATCTTATCGCCATAATCGTTTCAATGTTGAATTCGCGTGATGTACGTGTGTGTGTATGTTTTTTGTTTTTCGTAGTTTTTTTTTTTGTTGCTTTTCTGCGCTCTCTCTTTCTCTCTCTCGCGGTTGTTTCATTCATCTCTGTCGATGGACTCCTTGCCTTGTCGTAGTCATCGCTTTGATCGATTTACGCTGGCGTCACTCAATTCGTTTACGAGGTCAGGGCCGCTGGCAATTGCTTGCCCAGCACTTACCGGACATTCTCGCTGTTGTTTGCTTCGCTTTGGCTTATCGCTGCGTTAGATAATAAACGCGCTGCGATAAAACTCCCTTGTAATTGCTAATTTATGTGTCCGAAACTTTTGTTTTCCTTTTGCTCTAGCTGCCACGCGGTGCTGCCAACCTGCTGTTACTCTGGCGATCTGGCAAGCTCAAACTTGAAGTTGGCTGCGGCAAACTGCTCCTCACTTAACAGTTCTGCTCGCCATGTAACATGTATGTTATGTTTAAAACTCAAGTCTCGGCTTGATGTTATTGTTAATAAAAAATAATTGTTTTTGTTTAGGCATACTTACAGCTGGGATCTGTGCACTTCTGCACAAAGCTGTCGAAGAACTCGGGCAGCTCGGGCGGCTCGAAGCAGCAGCGTATCAAAGCCATGCTCAATCACAAAAACTGTTATCTCCGCAGCGACCTGTAACCTGTAATTGGTGTTGACCGTGAACTTTTGAAGGAGCAGCTATTTTTAGCTATTGATAAAAATCAGCTGTTCCGACGTAACGGGAAGAAAGCACTGTGCTTGCTGCCTGACACTTGTGCGCCAAGCTTTTGTACATACACACATACATACGTATGTACGCTTATGCGTTGTGTGTTTGCCTGTGTGTGTATGCACGTGAGCTGTCGAATTTTTCATTTATGGTGTGTGTGTGTGTGGGGGGGGCCCGCATATAGGGAGAGCCTGTGATTGCGTGAGCACAGGCAGCAAGTGGGAGCGTAGCGCATAACATTAATGTAACATTATTCATTACTCTGTTATTCTCTCGATATCACATCACATTGCGAACAGGCGAACTTCCAATGAGCATTAATTTCTTTTCAATTGTGCGCGTCCTTGAGCGAGAATGTAGGGCACAGACGTTGCTGCTGCTCACAACAAGAAAAACAACTGAATGTTAAAAGTTTCGACGGCAAACATTGCCCACGAAAGCTGCGTTTGTGCACTTGGCAGGCTTCGTTCGCCACGCGCCGCCGAGAGCTTTCATTATGCACGATTAACAGAGGGAGGAAAGCTCCAGGGGATTGCGAAAGTTTGTCAATCTGGTGCCTAAGCTGCCAATGGCATGGCTGTGATATACCGTTACCATACCCTTCATTGCGCTCAATTAAGCACTCCAGCGCGAGGCGACATGCTCGGACGGGATGAGGCACGTCGAGTTGAGTTGGGAACGAGTACTCGGCATGGCAAATATGGCGAATGCTTCTCACGGCAGATTCGTGCGTTGACAACTTTATTAAAGTTAAATGGGCTCCTTGGCAGGCAGACAGAGACAAAGAAATGGAGGGAGGCAGGGAGTTGGGATTGGATTGGACGTGGGACGCAAACTTGGTGCTTGGTGCTTTATAGTTTCTTGACCGATGAAGACGATGACGATCGATGATTTATTTATTTATTTGTGATTTCTTTTGATTAATTACTGTCATATTCAAATTCAAGTGTGTGTGGAAATATTCGCGCGTGAATTATTTTATTTTGGGCCTTTGCTTTAGCTTCGGCTTCGGCTTAATCTTCAGCTACCTGCTGAATGGTGAATTGCCTACAAAACGAGTATGTGATATGCTTTGTTTATGACACTTGGCAGAACAGTTCCATTCCGGGATTAGCGCTCTTTCTTCTGCTGCTGTTTCTTTCATAACTCGTATCTCTCTCGCGTATCTACGAAGACGAATTAATTAGCGAGGCGACCAGCGGCACAGTAATCACTTCTGATGGGAGCCCAGGTCGGCGATTATAAACTAGCCAGCGTCGTGATTGATGAGCTCGGGTGTGGTGTAGTGTGGTGGCCGTCGCGTTGCCTTGTCTGCCACTTTCGGGCTACTCTTGTTTGTTTTTCCACTGCCCTATGGTATACAGCTGAAATACATCTACGTATATTTCCATAATTTTTCCAGTTGAAAATACCTTAGCGAAGATTTAAACAGTGCTGACAGATTGGCGAATTAGTTTCTAGAGCAATTTTTAATGGGTTTTTGCAATTATCTGTTTGAAATTTGAAATTTAAAATTTACAAAATATGCAGAGACTTTTAGCTGCTTGACAAAATAATAACATTCTATTTTATAAGGGAACTTACTGATTGGGCAATGAAATTTAGTAATAATGGCTTACAAAACATGCAGAATTCGCTCAAACGTTCAGCTATTTTTGCAAATTCGCTGCCAGTTCTAGCAATTTTTGCTGCCAAATTTCTGCCAGCACTGGATGCAACGCATACAATGACAGCGCCAGCGCAAGTATGTGAAGAATGTTTGGGCGAGCTGGTTTCACTTGTTTACATCGCCAGACCCAGACCCAGCCCAGCCTTAGCGCAGCCCCAGCGCAGCTTCCAGCAACAACATGCAAGGCGCAACAGATGCTACTATTCCTATTCCTAACAACTTGACTTGATTTGATTCAGAAACGAAAGACGCTGCCTGCGAACTTGCACTGTGCTCCGAGAGCGCCGAAGCTCACGTGTGCGTGTGTGTATGTGTGTGTGAGAGAGGGAGAGAGAACGAGAGCCAAAGAAATGCCGGCTACCTGTTGTTGCTTGTCTGTCTAACTGCTCTGCTCTGCTCTCATCATTAAGCTCGCGTTCGTGCTCACACTCTCCCGCTCTTCCGTTCTCGTTCTCGCTCTCGCTCTCGCTCTCGCTTTGTGTCTGTGTGTGTGTGTGTGTTCAGTCAGTGCACGACAGATCATGCTAGAGCTTCGGAGTTGATTCGCTTGCATCAGTCGGCTTTTGAACGTGACGGTGTTCACCTCGCTGAACCCAGATCCGCCGTGTTAACTTCCGCGCGTGTGCGTATGCCAGTGTGTGTGTGTGTGTGCGTTCGTTCGTGCAAATTGTCAACGATTAATATACTTAGTTACGAACTGGTCAGCTGCGACTAACCGCCCCCACCCATCCCGCAATTAGGAAACGACAACGGCGACGACTACGACAAGCGTAGAAAAAAATCACAACTGTTTTCCTCTCAGTCTACGCGTTCTCTCTCCCACTCTCTCTCTCTGTAACTGTTTCGGTCTCTTAGCAGCGTCGTCCCCTCGCCAACGACCATCGGCACGTCCATTCAACTGCACGCAGCCCACACAAAAAAAAAAAAAAAAAAACAAATCAAAAATAAAATAAGAAAACAAAATACAAAAAAAATAAAAAACAAACGACTTTGTGCGCAGTGCAAAAGGCTAAAGCCAAATCAGAAATACAGCACAAATCGTGATAAATTTTCGCTTAAATTGTGCAAACGATTTTTTGGTAATTTTTCGAGCTGCGTTTTACAGCAACAGCAGCAACAACAACGACTGCCCGCACAGCAAGACAGCGTGTGCGTGTGTGTATGTACCATATGCATCACTGTATGTATGTGTGTGTGTGTGTGACTAATTAAAATTTGATGTGCATTCGCAAATCGACGAACGATCGAACAACACTTGAACCGACAAGTGTAACAACAACAACAACAGCAATAGTAACAACAACAATCACGACAAGAACAAAAGCAGCAGCAAAAGCAAAAGCAAAAGCAATAGCAACAACATCAGCTACAAAAGGCGTAATTAGAACTGCGCAAATAGCTTTGAACTGCAAGCCTACGAGGTGAGTTCGTCAAGCTTAATTGTAACTACAGTCGAACCTGGCTAAGTGCGCTCGTACAGAAAAATTAAAATTTACTTATGAAATGAATGCAAATAAATGTCAAATCTTCGAATATTTTTATTAAATTGTATTTAAAATTTAATTAAAAAACTCAAAAAGTTTCTTAGAATTTAATACAAGGCTCTATAATAATACGTTTGAAATTTTTTAAGCATCAAATTCAATCTGCCTTAGCCAAGTTCGCCTGTAGCATTTTATTGTAAAATATCTAATGTTTACATAGTTGGCTTCTCGCGAACTGAATAGTAGAGTCTGCCCCTCCTAAACACGCCTTCTAACGCAGCGCAGCTTTCACTCTTATAACCAATGAAGTAAAACCTATTAAAACGCAAAACTAAAAAAAAAATAAAAAAAGTTACAAATGTACAGCTAAAATTCTATGAAAACCTATCACTAAAATTGGGCACTTTTCAGCTCTTTATGCTCTTCCGCTGTTTGAATAATTCAAATCTTTTCGATATTTGCCAATGCAGCAAATCTAATCTCTAATCTTGCTTTTATGACCCTAGAATAACATTAAGTCTGTTCCAGTTACACAGTTCCAAATGTGAGTCTCTCTATGTGTGTGTGTGTGTGTGAGTGTAGGTGGGCGTATTATCGAGGCAGCCAACGCACTGTTGCTGAAAGTAGACACAAGTCTGTGTGAGTCATACCTAATGCGAAACGTAGAATTCTAACAGAATAACCTGATTAATGGCCCAAACCATGATCTGCTACCCTTTGGGCCACTTTGCAGTTAATTGAAGTAATTTTCGGCGAGTTCAGCAGTTGCCCAATAAATAACTCTGACTACTTTCTTTACAACATTTCTTTGGTTTTCGTTATGATTTTTTTTTTTTTTTTTGCCAAAATTATAAATGAGTTGAATAGCTTGCGACCTCTTGGGGCCCGGGCCGGACCTCAGAGCTGAGAGTTTCCGTAAGCTCGCGCTTCGGCGAGTGCTTTGAATTTGGATGCAAATTAATAACCAATTATAATGCTAATAAAAGCTCCCTCAGCCATTATGTTGATCTCGTGCAGCTCTGCGAGATGCTCATGCTGATGATGATGATAATTCGCATCGAAATGGAGAGCTGAGAGCCCGACAGACAACACGATCGTATTAATGGGGGAATCTGTTGTTAGACTTGTTTTCTGATTTCTGTCGTTTTTTTTTTCGACCAGCTCAAACGGAAATAGAATTCTGAAGGTCTTACAATGCAATGTATTTGTTCGAAATCCCCGAATCGTTGGAGTGAAAGTTTTACAACAGGCTATTGGAAATCGTATAGTGTCTCGAGGCGTGATATCATTATCGACCATGCAAATGCATCACACAAAAAATAAGAAGAAATAGTAGAAAACTATAAATATCTTGTAAGTCTCTCAGTTCTGGAGATTTGCCCAATTTGCATTGCAAATGTGATTGACAAAAACTTAGAATTCGTACGATTAGCGTAAAGAACTCACATAAATTGCGTATTTATTTTCGATTAAGGGAATGTTAATTTATGTAAAATTAAAATTAAGGCAAAATTAATTGGCGAGCATCGACAAATTTCATAGAACTAAGCAGCTGCGCAGTTCTACGTGCTACATTCGACATTCTCCAGTCGAGAAGTCTGAAATCGATCTGGCATATGGTAATATATATATTTTGAAATTCTCAAAAATACAAAAAAAAAAAAAACGATAACTAACTAAATGGAAGTCGAGAGGAAGAACAAGAAAATGGGACGTATTCGCAAGTCTCTGATTTGGTTCTTCAATTTGCCCGCCGTGCGACGCACCCAAATCTCCTTGGTCATTCTGGGAGATTTGCTGTCGCTGGCGAGTCTATATCCCTCGCACTCCATGTATATATCACGTCCGTTTTTGATATGGAAGCGCTAAGAGGATGCGAAGGAGAGAACTCACACACACAAGCGCCGTTGCCTTTATATTTTATATTTTATTCATGCGATTTTAAACTTCGACTGCGACTGCCAATGCCAATGCCATTGCCAATGACGTCATAAGGCGTCCCTGAACTGCATGTAAGTCTCGTGTGTACGTGCGTGCGTGTGTGTGTAGGTGTTTTCATTCGGCTAAACACCTCGTTTTGCTCTACAGCAGGTCTTCTGGCAGCCCAAACTCGAACTGAAGCCTGTTGCTCGTTCCCGGTGTTCCCTGTTCCATTCCCCCGCACGCCTCTCAGATCTCGGTCTACTGCTTCAAACGCTGCGGCAAATTAACTGATGCTCATTAAAAACGAAACGAAAACCGAACGAGCGAAAAAAAAAGAACTTTCGAAGGTTGCGACGTCGTCTGGAAATAATCGACAAAATTTTTGTTCGGTTTTTGGAAGGAGCCCAAAAACACCCGAAAACACATTGAAAATTCTGTCGAGCAAGTTTTGCGTAGATGCCGTGGATGCTGCCAAAAATGGTGCACAGCCTTGCCTCGTGCACGACTGCGATGATGATGATGATAATGACGAAGATGATAAAGATGATGATGATGAAGATGCAGTTGGTCGATCGTCGATCCTACGGCAGGTCTCGTTGCTGCTGTTGTATTCTTTTTGCAGCTTGTTTCATTTTTCGCAGTTTTTCTTTTTGGGGCTTTTGTTTTTGTGAATTTTAACTTATTTGCTTGATTTTGGAGCTGCCGTTTTTGGTGTGCATGCGTCAAGGATGATTTGTTTTAAGCGCATAAATTAGTGTATGGTGTTTCACTGTTCCGTCTCCGAACCCGCAGGCCATTTAGCACCCATGATGTGCCGTACCCCGATTTATATGTGGTTATATGTGTTATATCTGCAATTACAGATTGTAAATACAAACAAATTGGCAAAGCTGAGCAGCATTTACTGCCTTTTGTGATGTGACCTTACCTAATCGAAACGGGAGGGGTCAGGGAAAGGGGGAAAGACAACAACATTCACTTTCGCAGCGTGCACCTTTAATTGCCTGCGGGGCACCAAAAAACCAAATCAAAAAATCAAATGAAAAACGGAAAAAACTGAAAAACAGACAAAACCAACAAAACCGACAAAACCTCTTCCAAATGGCGTAATCGCGATGTGTGTGACGGTGTGTGTTAAGTGTGTGTGTGTGTGTGTTAAGTGTGTGTGAACATTATTCAGTCGGCCTGAAAGACAGCGCCGACTTGCTGTTGACTTAAGCAGTGTGTGCGTATGTGTGTGCTGAGTTGTGACTGCGAGGTGAAGGTGCCCGGTTAACAAATTGGTTAAGTTGGTCGCGTTTTGATTTTGATTTGTAAGCCAAATAGGCCAAACAATCGCCAAGTATGCTGGCATTGACGGGACTTGACGCGCGGCCTGACAGCTCTTGGCGAGCGGAAGTTGATCGGTCAATTGAACGGTAAACAGCGTTTGACACTCCACAAAGCATGTGCGGAAGTGAACACTCGATACCAATAAGAGCTCAATTAGGCTAGCGAATCGTATTCATCATAATCATAATCATCATTCCAATTGACTTCTATCAGCTGACCTCACTGCGGGGCTTTGCTTAAGCCGAGCGACCGAGTATCAGGTGTCAAGTGTTGCCGTTAGGCTTTGACAGGTGCAGATTGTTTTGGGGGGGGCTCTGCAATACGACGCCCTGGGAACGCTTTGCCCAGATTTATTTTGGCCACAGGCGTACTGCGATTGAGTTTACCAGCGCTTGTAATACCCTGCAGCCTTGAGGAAACTTAAGCAAATATTTTTCTCAAGCTGCGTAAAGAATTTGATACTCTCTATTCGATTGAACTTGAACATAAACTGTTGGCATGCCTACTAAAAGTAACTCAACTGCAGGGTATTTGCCAATTCAATCTGTTCATTTTTATCCCTTTTTTTTTGCACATCGCAAATCTTGTACTGGCCAAAGCAGAATCAATCCGTTAAGAATATTTTGGGGCGTGGACGATGTTAACCGAAAATGCTTTCAATGAAGTCATTAAATTGATGTATTGGCGGATAGTTTTAGACCGTATCTCCTTAGCTGGGCTCATTCATTTCATCTCGCCAGCCAATTACGAATTTCCAAGAACTGCGTCTGCGTCTGGGTCTTAGACATAAATTTCTCCGTCTTCTGCTTGGTTCCAAAAATGTGGTTTATTGGGCCGCAGTTTTGAGAGTCGTGCGTGGGCCATCGCCGTCGTGATGTCATTAGGCAATATCGAGGGTATTTATAGCGACACATTGGAGCCGACTGCACTAACGATGATGGCATCTCCATTTGACGGAATGACCGAGCTCTTATCAACGACAATTTACGACGGGCTTTGCCAATTGCAATTGTCTCGATCTGTCGGTCGGTCAAAAGACAAATTTGTAACACTTTCATAACGAGCGCATTACTCAACGCGGTCAAGCATAAAGGTAATAAAATAATGTTGAAATTGAGTCAGTTGTGCCCTGCGATCGCACTGCTTTGTATGCCACCCGGCAGAGCGTGGAATTCAAATTCGAAGTTCGAGTTCGAACGGGCTTTAGCGGTCAACAGCATTTGTCGAAATTGTTTGAACTGCATATCAATGAAGCAACCGATCATGGTTTGACGCATTGACAGTGGAGCTTCGATAAGTAGAATCAAGCTTTTGCTTTACATACTGACCAAAAATGTATGCAGATAGGTTTAGAGATCAGTTTCGATAGAAAGAGCCAGATATCCATCAAGTTACAGATCAGTTTAATCTTATATTTGACATAGAATGAAAAGAGCTATAGGTATACAAATGATTGACAATATGGTCATATAACTTGATTAAGTAGAGCCAATTGCTGAGGTATATAGAATATATTTTGCACGTCAATCTATGCATGATCAACATCATAGTTTACTTCGAATTGGGATTATTTTATATCCAGTTTGTTGGTATTAATGGAATTACATTATATAAACTATAGAGGTAAATTCTTAAGAACACATCTTAAAATTTGATTTTTTATGGGGAAAAAATGCCATGATGTATGATGTATTATACTATGCTATCACAGCTTCTTCTCTTTACGAACTGCTACTGTGACAGCTCTGCCTGCATTAGTTGTACGTAATATGTCCGACTAATTTTGCCTTTCTATCAATCAAATCGAAAATCAGCAATCAAAAGTTAACGTCGCGTCGGATCGCATATCATTTCGGATTTCGGAAATTTCGTTGGGCAAAGACGAAAATTTGCATAAATTACGAGGGGATCGTAAGACGTAAGTGCGCTGCCAGCTACCGCTAGCCCCCATTGGCTTTAATTACCCGGCAGCGACAGATGTTCGATGTTTCTTTCTCGAATAAAAAGTGAAACTCTTCCCCTGTGGGCACTGTGAACCTGGAGAGGAGTGAGGAGCAGTAGGAGGAGAGAGGAGTTGCGGGCGGCTGCGGGGGCTTATGCAAGGCGGAAGATGCCCCATGCAACGTTGATTATGACTTGTAACAGAGACCCAAAGAAGGCATCGCATGCCGGGCGCCCTTTTCCCACTGTCAGTGGTTGTAGCTGTTAATGTTGCTCTTGCTGTTGCTGTTGCTATTGTTGTTGTGATGTTGCATGCTGCATGCTGCACGTTGCAAGTTGCACGCTGCACGTTGCGCGTTGCATGAGTGCCAAGTGCCGATTCGTTTTCGCTGCTGACCTTTGGCATCGCTTGCCGGAAACGTTGACAGCCCCCGACCAGACCCGGCAGATGCAACCGAAATGAAAACTCGGCGTCGACGGCGACGACGACGACGACTGCGTTGCCTGCAACTCTTATTGATTTTCGTGCTGCGCCAATGACTTAGGCAACGAACGTTTTTAGCTCATATTTGCGCTGTAATTGCGCACAATTTGCGATTCATTTAATTGATAAATAAAATGGCGAAAAAAGCAACGCCAAACCATTTTCGAAATTCCAAATTCGAAATTCAGCGAGCCAACAATCAAGGGCCAACTCAGCATTCGCTTTATGGCGATCATTTCGAGCTTCAGACGATGATCGATCGGTTTTCTTCTCGTTGTTGTTTTTGGAATTTTTTTGCTCCTCATCGACAAACCTAGATCCCACACGTGTGTACGGTGTGTGTGTGTGTGCGTGTGTGTATATTCATTCGATATGCTGCCTAATTGATTTCCGTGCAGGTTAAAAGTCGCACAGTCTGCAAACTGTGACACGGAAAAATGGCACAGCGGTAGACAAGCGTGCTTGGACCTCATATAGATACTCTCTGGGTTAATTATCGTATTATGGAGTCGAAAAGCTGAAAAGTGAAATTTGTATGGTGCGTGCTGCACACGCTGGGAGGCAGCTTGACCCGACGGGCACATTAATCATGCCATTTAGCCATTAAACACGAAAAAAATTGATTTACATTTCACATCAAAATACCTACATACACGCTGTTTACTCACATATCGAAGCAGAACAATTTGCAATTATCTCGTACAGTGCGAATCAATCAAATAGAAGCTGTTGCCGGCGTGTTTTTGTGTACTGGGGAATCCATTTTGGAATGTGCCTACTGCTGCGATGCGGAGTGTTGATTGGGATATTTCGTGTATAAAGTATAATATAATTTATTTCAAGAACTTGGCTTTATTCCCCAACAGAATGGGATATTTCCTACATATAATATAATTTATTTGAACAACTTGTCATTATTCCCTAATTATCTCCGCTGTATTGCATATTAATGTACAATTCTCGTCAGCACAATAAGATATTTGATGTGTTTTTTGTAAAACTGAGTTGAGTTTTTTAAAGGAATTTTTGTGTTTTTTTTTTACTGATTACTGTAAATATATAAGTAAAAATAATCTCATATTTTGTATGATTAATATAGCAGGAATTTCTCAGTTTCTGAAAGTATAAGAAAATTCTCTAATTATAAATGACTTAAATTTTTATAAATGATTTGAAATTTTTCTTTAACATAAGGAAATTCTAAATTTAAAACGGCATATTTTCCATTAAGAGAATATGTAGTATCATTCTTTATATCTATTTTTTCCTACTGAACTGATTTCAATTTTCTACTCTACTCTACTGGGAGTTCGCTGAATATTATCTATACCATTGTACTGTGTCAGCATTTACAATTCAATTACCAAGTTATATACATAAATAAGCAATATCCTCAACTATTCCTAGTCAACTGGCTGCGAGTGTACGCACGCTATACAAACACACACACACACACACACACACACAGAGAGACGAGCACAAGAAGCGAAGGTAAAGAAAGAAATTCGCCACAAAGGCGCTAAAGTTGCAACGTAATGCCGCAGAGATTAACCTTCTAACATACATAATAAACTAAATATGTAGTCATAAATAATAAAAAGCAAAAACTGCAACAACAACAATGGCAAAAACAACAAGGCGGGCTAAAAACGTGATGCTTCCTAGACGCCGGACTCTGAGATACAGTTTAGTTGGCTAACAAAGCGTGAAAATGACAGCGTGCTCAAGCACAATGCCTCCAAACGGGGCGTGGCGGGGCAAGGCAATGCGGGTGGCAGAAGCGAGCAGGCGGGCCGAAGGTGGCAGCACTGAAAAGCTGAAGATCTGAGGTTGGGGGCACTGCGACTGATGGACAAGATTGACGGCCGTCCATCAACGGGCCAGCGGCAAACAAAACGATGACAAACAACAATATGCGAGCGGATGCGAGAAGAAACCCGGCTGAGGCATGCCAAAGTGATTAACTAGCGAGTGCCCTGTAGAATTGCGAAATGTTGGAAATTGAAAAGGCAAGATCTATTGTCTGTGAGTCTGCATAGGAAATTTTATATGCGCAGTAATGGGAATTACAGAGATATAGGACAGATTTCTAGAAGATAAGTATGGGAATAAATATTATAATATTTTAGAATTTATAAGGTTATAGATTTGAAATTTAGAAAACATAGTAAATTTTATATGCGCAGTAATTGGGATTACAGAGATCTAGAGGTAGAAATCTAGAAGATAAATATGGAAATAAATATTTTAATATTTGAAAATTTATAAGATCATAGAACTTGATTGATTATGGAACTCAGTTCAAGTTAAACTTTTGAGTTGCCTAAACTCAACTTGGATCTTAGACAACTTCTCTGGCCTTTCTTCTAGCCCGTCTACACTTTATAGGATCTGAGCTGCCGCCTACTTAACTGCTGCATATATTTGCACAACTTTACTATACCCTTTTTTGGCCATTTCATGGCTACAGGGTATAATGAGCTGACATTGGCGATTGCATGCGTCGCTCTGTGTGTGTGTGTGCGTAGGCGCCGAAACGGATGTGCATAACATTAGAATAGACTACGAAGGGGCAAAGGCAGTGGGAGAGAACGAGTTAGATGGCATAAGAGAGGGAGAGAGAGAGCACGAGAGTGAGAGTGGGGGAGCAGCGTCATCATTGTCGCACGCGTCGCAATGCGCAATGTGCCTCTAAATGAGAGTTGCAATTACTAATTTCTCTAGTAAAGCTCATGAATCAGAGGAATTTAGTTGTAGAAATCGAAAACCGACTAGCGTCTATAGCTGCATCGGCCGCAAAGACTAGTTCGCATCGTCCGAGCTAGTCCGAGCTCGCGGCGGAGTCTGGATGGGGCCTGCCTGCGCGTCGCGCCCCGCCGGTGTGGCATGTCCCAAGTGCCGTGTCTATGTCTGCAGGTATTGAGGCCCAGTGCGGCATCCACTCACAGATGCCTGAGCATAGATATCGAAATGCAATTAAGTATTTGCCAAGTCGGCAAATGGACGCTGCAGCGGCCAAAAGCAGCGACGTCTGCGCTGGCAGCGAACGCAGAGCGCCACCAACAAAGCAAAAGGCGGCACGCATGGAGGAATGCGCTCCGATGCGCCGTCTCAGCCGAAGCGTACGTCGTACGTCGTACGTCGTACGTCGACAATGTTGCCAGTGTTGGCAGTGCCGGCCAAGTCTTGGCCTGGACTCTACAAGCTTTGCATAACTCGGACATCGACGGCGACGGCTATGGCGACGGCTGCTGTGCGCCTGGGGCTTGGTCAATACTTACAAATTGGACTACACCTTCATTTTCACTTCGCTTCGCGTCCAGCTCAGCGCCGACTCAATTTCTGTTGTTGAGCTCGAGCTGTTGTTTGTGTTGCTGTTGCTTGTTGTTGTTGTGGTTGCTCTTGCTGCTGAACCTGAACCCAGAGGTCAGCGCTGCCGGCGCTGAGAACACACGCAAAGTGGGCGAACGCGAGATGTTTGTTTGCCTTCGTTTCTTGTCCACTTCCCACTGTCGGCATCAGCCTCAGCTACAGCTACAGCCGCAGCCGCACTTTTAGTTTCACTTGACACGCGGAGTGGGTGATGGGAAGGGGGCAGTGGGAGCGCTGTACGTACTCAGCCTAGGCTGGGCCGAGCCGAGGGCAGTTGCCATCATTACGACGTTTTGTTGATTGTGTTCTGTTTCGCCTGGCTCATTCGCAATGTTAAAGTTCAAGTTCAGAGTCATTATTGTTCTTTGCGAGCCTTTTAAGAGCTCCACTTTGTAGTCGTTTCGGTGAGATGGAGACAGGGGAGGGGAAGGGATATGATGAAGGAAAGGAGAGACAGAGACGGAGACGGAGAGTACTTTACACACTAAAAGAAATATAATGAGTGGAATGAAATGTATTCTAATAAAAAATATCTATAAAAATACAAATAAAAAGATACAAATTTGTAAAATTAAATATTATAAATATATAGAAAATAATAAATAAAAAATATTAAATATTATAAAAACTAGTAAAATAATACAAACAAATAGGAACATTGAGAATTATGCTTGATATCTTTAAATAAATAGTAAATATGCATAAAATATGCTACTATATAATAAACTACAAAAATATGAATATTTTTAAGTAAAGAAAAACTGCGTAAGCTCAAATAAATAAATAATATAATATATTAAATTATAAATAAAATAATAAATACAATATAATGTAAAAAATATTCCAATAATATTCCTAACTCCCAATTTTTATAAAGAAAAGTAAAAGAGTGCATTAAAAATGTACTATTTGTACTATGAAACTATAAAAAAATAATTTAAAAAAATGTATAAAATATATATAAAATATTTTGTTAGTATTATAAAATATACAACAATTTTAAATTTTTAGAACAATACAAATGAATACGAAACAAATTCGCAGTGTAAGCACACAAGTAACACTTTTGAGTTATTTGTTTTAATAAGTGTCTTTAAATAATTTGTATAATTTGAAATAATTTGTTTAAAATTAGCCACACTCACTGGCACTCACACACACACGAACATACACGCTAGACGCAATTGCGTTTGCCATTGCGAATGCCACTGAAATTGGATTCAAATTGCATTTGACAGCGCTGCTTAATTGAATGTGCTGTGTGTGCTTGTGTGTGTGCGAGAGCCTATTTGCCAGTCGTGGTCTGTGCGTAGTTGTCCCCGCTGCGAGGGTCGCTGCGAAGCGCTACAAATTTTATGTTTATTACACCTTAATAATGCGTGTTTACAAACAAATCACGTTCATGGCGCAATCAACGCGCAGCAATCGGCATCGACTCGGCATCTCGACAGCGGGACTACGCGACTGTGCGACTGAGCGACTGCTCGACCTATGTAGTGCCTAGGCCAGGGTCTTGCCAGCCAGGCCAGGCCAGGCTGACTAGTCAGCTTCCCATCAACGTCGCACGCATGCACACTCAAATTATATGGTAAAGGATTTTTATTGGCAGCTCGCAGCGTTTTGCGTGCAGCGCCCCGCTGCCCGCTGCCCGCCTGCTCTGCTGGCCCCGATCAGACGCCATCGCCATTGATGTCTGGTCAGTGGCAGCGCCCAAGTCGCTGCCTCTGCTTGTTAGAGCTGCGCAAGGCTGCACTGTCTGTCTGTCTGTCTGTCTGTCTGTCCGCTGCGATCCTGTCCTGCCTTGCCTGTAAGTAAGCCAGTAAGTGAATGAAGAGGCAGCAGGCAGGGAAGCAGGCTGCCCCTTGTTGTCCAGGTGCCATAATGGGCATGCATTTTCTAGCCATTACTGGGCTTTGGGTGGGTGCGTGTCTGCCGCTAGAGTGGAGCACTCGCCGGCCAGGAGATACTCATTGGCTGCGCCTGCTTAGCGCGCACTCGAGAGTGTGCCTGTGTGTGTGAGAGAGAGAGTGTGTGTGTGTTTGTGTCCCTGAGGCTGAATTGTTGCATTGTTTGTGCTGCAAGTGCGCAGTATTCAAATATGAATTGAGTGCGGCTATGAGTAAGAGTATGAGTATGAGTATGAGTATGAATGTGAGTGTGCCAGAGCAAGCGTCTGAGTGTGAGTACAAATGACTAGCTATGAGTGTGCGTAAGAGTAAGAGTATTAGTGTGAGTAATAAATTGTAGTATGAGTACTCGCACTCGTACTCGCATTATCGCGTTTGCTTAATCGCAATCAACATTTTTCCCTGCAGGACACACCCAAATGTCGTTAGAGGGAGACGCGAGGCAGTGAGACAGAGACAGGTAGGGATAGAGTGAGAGAGGGGAAGATACTGGCTCCTATTCGATATGGAGTTAGTTCTCGACATCCGCTTTGCATTGGTATTCGCTCCACTCACTCACGAGCAGGCAATTCGAATTCGAATACGTTTCGAATTCGTTCGCATGTGACAAAAGGCGAAAAGCGAATTAAATCTCGTATGCAGACAGACACCCTCATGAAGTCTGTTGTCTCCCTACGACTCCCTCCTCGTCCCTCAATCTGTGCTGTTTTGTTGTTCTTTTGGGCAGGTTAACGAGCATAACGCAAAACAAACTTGATTCGCTCTGCCCACTTCGGGTCACACCTCGCGCCCTCCCGCGCTTACGCCAGTCTGATTTTGGCTTTGAGCTGAAACTCAGTTTCGGATTCCGATTCAGAGTCAGAGTCAGAGTCAGAGAGTCATTGGCTTTTTATTAATTGCCAATTATTCTTTTCACTGCCGCCCGCTTTTGTTGTTAACGCTTCTCTCATTTCTTATGGCTGATCGCGTCGAAAGAAAAAAAAAGAGATTCAGCCCAGAGATCTTTAGTCTGGATTTTGTACTCCCCCAATTTATCTTGTACTAAATTTTCAGCTCTTGATTTAATTTTAATAACACTTTCGCCACGGGTCGAGAGCACAAAACAAAAACCTGCGACTGCTCGACTATCAAAACTCTAGTTAACCCAATAATCCCAGCGATTCAACGAGGTCGCGTCTAATGCGGTGAAGAGTCTAACAAACGACATGAACATAACTCCTCGTCGAGCTCGAACATAAAGTAAAGCAGAGCAAAGCAAAAAATTAATAACAAATAATAAGTAATAAATAATAACACACTATGGAACACTGCATTGTGCACACGATTTGACGCTGTCTTTGTTGTCTTTGTTTCTTTTTTCTTTCTCTCTATTCTGACTTTACAGTTCGACCCCCCAAAACAAAGATATAGCAAAGCGTTCCCTCTAGGTTCCTGCAGCTAAAGATTAAGGACTGAAAATGCCCGGAACAAGAGCTTGACAATATTCTCCGAGCGCAGAGAACATTTTGCAATAGAAGTGATTCCAAAGAGTGGCAGCAACAACAACAACAACAACAACAACAGATATACACAAGATATTTAAGAATCGTATATAGCATATATATATTTAGAAGCAACTCAAAATGCCTCCGCAACCGCAACAACTGCCTGGAACAACAGCGACAAGTGCTACTAATGGCGGACCGCGTGTCAGCTTCAATCGGGATGTGCACGTGAAGCGCATAGGTCAGTGTGTTGTGCTAAGGAACTAAGAACATAACCTCAAATGCTAAGCACATAACCTCAAATAAAATACTGCCATCCATATACAGCGATAATCAACTAAACAAGCTAACCCTACAGTGCGCGTCAGACAAACAGTAGCAATTGTAGTTAGAAGCTAACAGAGTTGATATTATTATTGCAGCACATAACCTCAATCACAATACAGCGATAATCGATTAAACAAGCTAACACTACAGTGCTTGCCAAAGTAATAGAAGCACTTATATCATTGAAATGCATTAGGCTAACCGATACACTTTGATACCACTAAACATGCCAATACGAAACTTGTAATCACATATACATACACACATACACACACGCACACTCATACTCCAGCTGATAAGCACGCTCATTTTGGTCAATCAATGCCGCAGCTGACGCTGCCCACGCTGCACCCCGTTGACCGACGACTACACAACATAATTCAAGCAACTAATTAACTGGGCAGTCGCAGTCAGCTCCCAACTTGGCGGGTTCTGAAAGATGGTCAAGTCGGCGGAGGCAAGCGAATCACCTTCGTGTTGTTTCCAAAATGGTCGTGTTGTCCCCGCGGGCAGCTGCAAAGCAGCGGCAGCAACGACAACAATGACATTTGGGTACACTGCGAAAAAAAAAAACATTGAAGTGACAGATAAAGCTCGAAAGTTTTGAGTTTAACAAAATTTAAGAAAAATACAAGATACTATATAAAAGCTGCTAAATTGCCAATTCTACTAGTCAACTACACTGCAAATAATCATTTATAAATGATTTTCTACATTCTTATCCATAATAATATGCAAGCCAAACAGAGTACCTTTTATTTTTTTTGAAAACTTGATAGAGTAAATTTTATTTTTATATTTTAGGCCTTTTTTTCATATCTATCAGTAGCACTTTTTATATAGCACAAATTCTATTCTAATACAGAATTCCTATAAATATTCCAAGCTGATATTTGGTACTTCTTTTTTCTCGCCGTGTGCCCATCAATTGCATAATTCAGTGAAAAGGAATTTGACGAGTGTCTCGCTTGATATATTGATTATAGGCAACAGAGGCGACTCTCTAGCGATTCTTGGCATACGTGTACAATACAAACGTACAGCTATAAACTTATATATATATATATAAAGTATATTAATTTTATTTTATAGGTATAGAGTGAGAGAAGTGGGCGAGTAAGCCAGAACGAATGCCAAAAGCAATGCTCGTAACAATGCCGCCTCAACAATAAAATGTAGTTTACCTTGAGAGCTTCAGAGCACACTCACACACACACAGGCACACCGACACTCTATACACTCTCGCATCGTTGGCAGTTGGCAGTCAGGCACAAATAACTATTTTAAATAAGTAGATATTTTATAAGGCATTACCAGGTGCCTGGACGGGCGGAGACAACAGGGCCACACTCTCCGCTTAAGTATCACTTTGCACATCATCTCGCTGGGGTTGTCGGGGAGTTGTGTGGCATGCGGCACACAACTGGGACTGAGGCTGCGACTAGACGCGGCCAGAAACTCATCAGTGGCACTCGCATTAAGCGGAGATATATAACATACATGCATGCATATAGTATACGCTCGCATGCGTCTGTTCGTGCTGTCTGTTTGTCCCCAGAGTCTACAGACTGCATTATTATTGTTATGATTATGTCTGGCAGAAGCGACAGCATATGCCACAACAACAAGAACAACAACAACAGCACTGAGCACTGAGAAGGCCGAGAAGGGGTTCCCTCCTGGCAGCACATTTAATTGCTGGGCAATGCGATTTATTCGAAAGCCGCAGTGCAATTTATGGCGTCTGTCTGAAATGAAGAAATTAAAAATTGATTATGACAAAAGCGGCACAAATGTAAATTATTTACCCGCCTTTAATAGATAGAGTTCCATCTGCCGTCGCAGTCGCTGGCTCAGCTGACCATATGCAACAGCGTCTTTGCGTAATTGCCTTGCCACGCCACGTTCGTTGCCTGAGTCTTTTGTTTTTGGGGCCAGCGACTTGAATTTCCTTATGGGCCGTGGCGTTCGCCTTTTACTCAGTTCGCGTTGAGTGCACTACGGCATATATGGCTTTAAGATCCGATTCTGAAGCTGCTGCTGCCAATAAAAATAAACTTCTGGCTGAAATTTAATTTGTTTAAGTTTATTTTTTAGTTGTTTTCAAAATGGTTTAAGAATATATAGAAAAGTTCAAGGAATCCAAAGGAATATATAAGATATTCGATATACATTTATCAACTAAATTAGCTGTCTTGGAATGGGTATAAAAATTTATACGAAAATTGAATGCAATCAATCATATACGATGTATTCAATAACTCTTTCGCCTTGGAAAATTCAAAGAAACATAGAAAATACATATAATATGCGATATACATTTATCAACTATATTAGTTGACTTGGAATGTGTATCAAAAAAATATACGAAAATTCAATGCAATCAATCATATACGATGTATTCAATAACTGGCCAACTCAGCTGCCTACACCATCTAAAGCTCAACTAAATGTTTGTTAGCCTTTTGCTCTCATCACATTTAATGTGGCATTTAAATTTGATTAATTTCGCGAAATAAGTATAATGTTTTAAGAGTCCTATCTAAAGACGGCCAAGGCGCCATCGTTTAAAACTTAACGACACACACACGCGCACACACACACAAATGCATACACGTATGCGAAAGTATCGTATCGTACATAATGCTTTAAATGACTTTGTTGTTCGCATGCAAATTGAGGCAATTATGTGAGAAAACACACGATATTATGATGATTTAATTTTTCGACTCGCGCACAACCCCACAAACATCTTCCACATAATGTACAAAGAAAATTACCCGCCTGTGGGGCAGAAACCAGTGCCAAAACCGAAACCAAAGCCATAACCAAAACCAAAACCACATTTCGTTTGAGTTCATTCGAGTTGGGTTCAGTACGAGAGACGAGAGCTAATTTCAGCTAATTTCTGCTCTTCTCCGGCGCGATGATCACGTAAACGTAAAACAATAACACTCTGATGAGCTTGTGAATGTCAGACGGAGTGAGTGTGAGTGGCGAGTATGAGTTTCACTCAAACTCACTTGGCGGGCGGGCAACCTTGCACAGCGCCAAATTTGGCCAAAACGAGTCGAGCTGTAATAAAGCGCAGCTCCAGCGGCTGCCAGCTGTCAGCTCCAGCTATACTAGTTGTTGTTGCACTCGATCTCTGGGAGGTCGTCTTCATTATGCACTTGCAGTTTTGAAGGCGCACAGGTGCTCATACAGTGCAAATCGAAAAAAATCGAAAAATTATATATAAAATATAAAATAATAAAATAAAATATAATATATATATAATATAAATTTCAATTAATTTTAATTTTAGTTTAAAGCTAAAATTACACTATTATGTATATAAATCTTACAAATGTAACAGAATTTAATAGATACAATTTTTAAATACACTTAGTTTTATTCAGTTGTACTTCCTCTGCTCCCACTTCTTGTGTGGCTCAATGCGAAATTACGAAAATTGCTTCGGAAATTACGCAAATTTGTGGAAAATTGCAATTTGCTTCGTTTTTATTTGCTTGGCCCGCACTGTACCGGAATTAATTGCAATCTAGAGTGATTAATTGGTCTCGATATGCTCGTATTCCCCAACGCTTCATGACATAATCCGCATTATTTATGACGCAGTTAGGAGAATGTTTCTCAGATGAGTTGAGATAAATGCAGATCTAGCAAACAGTTACAGATACTGACTAACTAACTGCTGTGTGAGTGTGATTGCGTAATTTACACATACACACACACACACACACACACGCGTGCAATTTGCACTGTTGGCCTCAACTTGAACGCGTCCAAATGAGGAACGCGCAACTAGGCAGCTTTTTGCACCGCTTGACACTGTGCGTAATTTGTATGTGTGTGAGTGTGTTTGTGAGTGTGCTTACGTCTTTTAATGAGATCTCATATATTTTAATTAATTAATTTAATTGTTGAATGCAAAAGCAGATGGGGAAAAAACGTAAGCAACATTATGAAATTGCCGCAGCGTTTCCTTGTCGTCCGATTTGTGGACCGTTCGCTTGCTGTGATTTTTAATTTGTGGTCAGCTTCGAATTTGATTAGGCTTACTACGCTGCTGTATACCCTGTAAGGTAGAGAATGAAAGAGACCATGTAGGGATGATAGCACTTTAATACTAGAAGATATATAAATCGTATGGTTACAGATAAATATATTAATTATTAATATATTAATTATTAATATATTAAATATTAATAATTAATTAATTATTTATTTATTAATAAATATTAATTATTTACATTTTGAAGTTGATATTCTCTCAATTTATTTATTAAATTGCCTCAAAATCTTGTTATATTACTTTTAAATGGAAAATTAATACTGTAGTTGTGCTGAAAATCAATATTTCCTATGACTTTGTACTAATTTTAAAAGAAAAGGTCGAGCTATAGCTAAAAACCAACTGATTCAGTTGAGAAATTAGCTTATTAAATATTAATTTTATCAATTTTTTGTGCAGCTTACTATATTTTGCTTAACGTAGCTCGAGAGAGAGAGAGGGTATTGCCCCGTCGAGCAATGCTCTAGCAGCCTGCTGCTGATGGCTTTGTTTCACTTCCAGCTACTACGCAATTTTCAGTTGGAATTGCTCTGCTCGAATTTGTCAAACTTGATTGTAGCTTGGAAGCTTGCCAGCCGCCGGGTAGCTTCACCCGCACAGCAGGTGTAGTGGTGCAGAGGGGAGGAAGCAAACCATAACCGAGCTAACGACGACGACGCTGATCTTCTGGGGCTGCCCGCGCACGCCATCGCCACCATTAAAATGCCATTTATGTTTTTTTTTTTCTGCGTGTTTTAATGTTCGCTTCATAATTTTTATAATTTGCATATTCTGCTTTATAGTGCTTCATTGCGCCAGCAATAACAATAGCAACAACAACAGCAGCAGCAATAGCAATAGCAATAACAACTGTCAGGCGAACTCCAAAAGAAACTTAATTAATAAGTAAGTCTCATTTTTGGCTCTGGCTCTGCCCACTATTTCGCACTATTTTGCTTTTGTGACATTGGCGTAGGCAGGCGATTGCTCCCCTCCTATAGGCGACCTCTCACATGAGCCAGACGCTGCCGTTGCTGCTGCGGCTCGAGCGTTTCTGCGTCGTGGCTCTCAGTCAGGTTCTTTGCCTGGTTGGCATTGGGTGTTGTTGTCGCCGCTCGCAGTTATTAAATGTGTATTGAAGTGTGTTGAACAACGACAACGACAGCAACAACAACAACAACGATAGCGTAAATGGTAAATGGAGTTGTCGATCAATCAGCTCAATCGGAACTCCTACTTCTCCTACTCCCAGCCCCAGCCGCAGCTCCAGCTCCAGCTTCAGCTCCATCTCCAACTCCATCGCGTATCGCATTGAAGTGCAAAAAGATTGCGTCATTTGTTTATCGAAATGTGTATTGAAATGAGTCTCGCATTATTTTTAGCCAACTTTTGTGTCGACTCCGTGTCTCTGTATGTGTGTGTGCGTGTTTGTGTTCGCTCGTTTTTTGCTCTCACTTAATGTGCTGTTGACAGCTGCTGTGCGAAACAAGTTTGTCGCTTAAGTCTTTTGCTGTATGGTGGCCCGTCGCGTCCATTCTTTAGCGAAAGTTTCTATTTGTATTTGTTTTGAAAGTCCGCCTGAGATGAGCCCGATCAGCCCCGAGAACAACAAGGGGCATTAACTCAAGTGCATGGCAGAAAATTTTAATTGGAGCCAGCGAGCAGTAGCCGCACGATTTTGAGGCGAGGATCGGGCATTGCGCAGCAGGGAGCAGCGGGTAGCTCGAGTAGGGGTTACGAGTCGCGGCAGGCGCTTGTCAATACGCGCACAGCTCGAGCTTATTTACATACTTGTCACAGGCCTGGCCTGATCGGGCCTGGCTGCGAGTATTCAAGGACGCGATGCGGCAAGGCTTTTTGATGTGATTAGGAGGAGGCCTAGGGCCTGGGAACCCAGAGCGGGCGAGCTGCCGGGCGGACAGCGATAAGCGCAAGGGCATTCAATTATTCGCAATGTCGGTCGTTTAGCATTGGAATTGCCGGGGCACCGCCTCGATAAAGAAAGAGCTGCAGTTGTGGCTGCAGCCGGGGCTCAGCTCAATCCCGATCCCAATACCAATCGCAGTTGCCGCGTTACCCCCTCTCTTTCCCTTGCTGCGCGGCATCAAGCCAATGAAATCGAAAGTGCGCAGGTTAATTGAAATGCCCCAAAGGCGCGCCGCACTGCTGCGCATGCTGTGGCATGCGGCGGTGGCACGGCCCTGAGCCGCAAGATCTTTGACTGTGGCGTGGCGTGGCGTGGCGTGCCACTCCACTGGCCATTTGCCTGGCGCATATGTGTGTGAGTGTGTGTGTGTGTCGAGCGATTCATTAGCGGCTCGGCTTGACTTGAACTTAGACCAGTAGTTGGCAGCACAATGCGGGTGGCAACAGCAGCGAAGGAAGGGTCACAGGGGATGGGGAATGGTAGCAAACTGTCAGCCCTAATAGTCGCTTATCTGCCGCTTGAGAGGCTGAGAGTGGGCGCTCTGTGATATGAATCATTTTAGACTTGCGGTTGCCCCTTAATGCGGCATCCACATGCCAGCGCCATCTCGGACCGCAGCTGACAGAAGTGAAAGTCCGTTCTGACCGCAGAATAAGGCAAAGCCACAGTAACGGCTGGAACTATGTCAATACTTTCGTGGCATGCCACCACGACTATCACGAACTTCGAATTATGTGCATCAGGCTCCAACTAAATATGAAAAGCACAAACCTTTCTGGGCAGGTTGATACTGTAGGTATAGTGAGCACATTGAGATACTCTTTTAGGATAAAAATACACGCATAAATTTGTATATAATAGAAATATCTGTTGAGTATTATATATTATATATTATTATATTATAATAGAAATAACTTAGAAAAATAATTATGCAATAGAAATTTTTTTTTGTTATGATAACGAAAACTTTGGAATAACTATTGAATATTCGCAATTGTTAAAAAAATCTATGTATATTTTATTTTAGATATGATAATTGAAAGATCTAAATTAACAGATTTATTGCATATAAATATAAAAATATAAAATATAAATAAAAAATAAAATAATAAATTGAGCTCTGGCAGCTCTATCGGTAATCTTATATGATAAGAAGAGCTTCAGAATACTCGTACATAACAATAATATAATGAAGTAAAGTACTCTTATTAGATCTATAGGTTTTCTTAAGAACTTTGCAGATAGTGTTCAAAATTTATTTAATTTTATTAATTTGGCAATCTTATATGATAAGAAGAGCTTCAGAATACTCGTATATAATAATAATATAATGAAGTAAAGTACTCTTAATAGATCTATAGGATTCCTTAAAAAGTTTTCAGATAGTGTTCAACATTTATTTAGTTTTATTAAAAAAATATATTAATTAAAAAATATATCAACACTTAAATAAAGATATTTATGCTCTCGCCACAGGTTGTCTTGACTAGTTTAGTAAGAATAAATTTAAATATTTCCCTTTTATAAGTATCTTCGGGAAATCTCTCAATCATAAGCAGAGTAGTTTTTTATATATGCACATACTCTTCCACTTTTTCTCTTAACTGTCATATCAAACCAACTTAATACTACACTCTTCTCGAATTACATTCAGAAAGAACTCTCCAGAAAGAACTCTCAGTCAGCCAAGAAGTTGCCAGCTTAATTCTATGCAAGCAGTTGTTGCATTAGGAGTGGAAAGTCCCCACGAAATTGGATCAGATGCTTTATCGCAATGTGCTGTACATTTCGGGGCGACAACGAATCCATCCCGCAGGCTCTCTGCCAGCTCATTCTCGGCCTGTCTCTCATTCGGCATGGGCTCTCAGATATATATACACAAATCATAGAGCCCGCCGGCCCTGGTACGAATTCATTAAGTGGATCGATGATTAAATTAATGAATGGCTTTCAGCGCCTTTTGCGTTTCGCGTTTTGCCTTTTGCTCTGGTTTCAGCTGTTGTTGCTGTTGTTGTTGTTGTTGTAGTTGCTGTTTTCGACGCGCTTTCGCAATCAATCATAGCTGCACTCGTTGTGAGCAGCGTCAGCGCATTGTGTTGCTGCTGCTGCTGTTGTTGTTGTTGTTGTTGTTGTCAAGATCTCGCTGGGAATTCGACTAGCGTTTACAGTTACTTGACATTGACTTCAGTTTCACTGAAGTTTCAGGCGGGCAGCAACTGTCGCTTGGCTGCAATTTATGCTTTCCTGTTGCCCAGAAGGCAGCCGACACCTTCAGCTGACAGAGCACAACAGCAACAACAACAACAATGAGCCGCAAAAGCAACCGCAAGCACAATGTGATGCGCTCTGCGCGAAATCTCAAGCCTGTTCAAGCCAGTCGCAAGATTCCAGCTATGTGTATAAGTGTACATATGTGTATGTGTGTGTGTGTGTGTTGCATAGCCACATTTTACCTTGACACATATCGCTTGACAGTTGATCGCGGCGCATCATTTTGGCAAGCGGAGCTCATGCAGTTCCAACGCACTGCCCATGCTCTGCCTCGCATCGAGCTGAGCTTAAGCGCTTAATTAGCGAACAGGTTATGGAAATAACAGGCATAGCTCTGTGAAACTTAAACGTAATTACAGATATTCAACTTATAATATAATTATATAATATTGTCGTAAATCAAAGCACGCAGAGTTTGAGGCGCTGCACTAATTGAACGCCTTAGCCAAAGATTTAGATAACTCGAATTGCATGCTAAGCAGCAGCAGCAGCAGAAGCAGAAGCAGAAGCAGAGCACTTCTTTCCGCAAAGATAAAAGCGAATTTGCGCAATGCAATTAAGCCATCGTCTAGGCCGCAGTTGAGCCACATTTCCGGTGCGATCGCAGATTGGCAAATCCCATTAAAAACGCTTGGCCAAAAAAAAAAAAAAGAACACCGACAACTTTCGTTTAGTGGGTCACTCAGTCAATTAGGCTGAGTTAGCCCTACCCTCTGCGAGTTGTGTTCGATTTTATTGACTTGCGAATGTGCTGTGCGGTGTTCTATGCAAACAACTATTACCACACACACACTCACTCGCACACACAGGCAGACATGTTCGGTTCCCGCATGAATGGTGTTGCTTTAATGGTTTGCGAAGTGAGTTTGACACATGTGACACGCCCAGCATGTCGTTATGCGTTCGCCTCGCATATCGATAACTTTCTCGGACAGTTGAGCTCGAGCGGCGACAGGTTGTCGGGCAGTGTGCGTGCAGTGCGAGCAGTTGAGCTGGAGTCACTGCCAGTCAAGGTCAATCACAGTGCACGTGCAAAACAAATGACTTAGGCAACAAACTTGCACTGCAGCACGTATGTATGCATGTGTGTGTGTGTGTGTGTTCTATCGCTCAACAAGTGCCGAGTGTCAAGATGCGTAATCTCGTGCGTACTCGTGTGTTGTGATTGCTCCCGTTCGGGGCGCGTCGTTTCAGCAGCTTGATGAGCCGCCGCCAAGCCGCAGAGCCAAGCAGTAGAGAATGAGCTGTGAGAGAGAGAGAGAGAGTAGTCGACTAGCAGTTGCGCTATAGTGAGACTTGCAGGTTGCTTGTTGAGCAGTAAAGTAAATAAAAAAATTACTAAATAAATAAATAAAATTTAAAAACAGCTAAATAAAAATAGGCAATAAATATGCTACAAATTATAAAGTATTTTTATTATTTTAAAATTATTGTGAAAAAGTTAAGAATTATTTTACAAAATGTACAAAATATGCTGCTTGTGATTATTTTTATTATTCTGGAAATTTTTATAAAATTTAAATATAAAAATTGAAACGTTAAATAATTTAAGTCGTATACCTAAAGTGATATAAAATTTTCTAGTTAGCACACAGATAGATTTTAAATCAAACATATAAAAAAAAAATATATATATATAATATAATATAAAATATAATATAAATAAAAAAATATATAAAATGGAGCATTGAAAAAAATAAAAAATCCATTTGAATCTGTAAGAGAACTAAAATCGAAAGTCAATCTATAATTAGAAGAAACCTACATACATGCATATGCATGTATTTACCTCAAGGCAGAATGACAGAAATCTTCTTCCGCCTTGACCATATCCATATACGTTTGCCTTATAAGTACAGGGTATACAGCAAACGAACTAAACAGCGTAGAGCTAAAATAGCTATCAAAGAACACGCACGCTACTGCTGCTGTTGTTGTTGTTGTTGCTGCTCTCCGTGTTGCCGCTGTAGTTGGCAGCAACTAGTTGCTGTTGTAGTTGTACGGCTGGTCAGCAATCTCGTTTTGGTCATGATGATCGTTTTGGGCTCTCGCCAGATAACGCGGCACGTTTTTTGTTTTCGGCGTATTAAATAATAATGATTATGAACAAGTGAGGAAGTGGCTGAAGAATCTCTATGATCTTCGCAGCTGCGACGGTTGCGATGGCTGCGGCTGCCAAGTAGCGCCTCGTTTCAGAATCGGGCCACGACAGCGAGAGCTAAAGAGAGAGGGATGGAGGGAGGTAGGCAGGCAGACTGAGAGCGATCTTCTCAATGGCCATTAGCGCTTACAGCGCCCGATTACAGACTACACGTCGGCCGAACGAGACGTGGGCTAATGCCAAATCCATTGTTCGGACGCTCAGCTTCAGCATCTTGGGGCTGCCTTATTTAGCAGGCAGCTGTTGCCAATTCACACTTTCAAACTGGCCCAAGAGTTCAGTTCAGCTGGCAAACATTACATCATCAGGCCAGCCAGCCAGTCGCAGCCGCAGTCGCAGCCGCAGCCGGTCGGTCGGTCTCGTCCAGGCCAGTCCAATTCAAGACAGCAGTCGACGGCAGGCCGGGGCGCAAGAGATGGTTAATGTGCTAATTGTCATTACATGAAGGCGAACTAGTTCGCAGAAGCTCTGCTCCATGGCGCAAAAGCATCCAGTAATTTGTGCAAAATTCCTGGTACTGTAAATCAAGTCAACGAGCTCTTAATTTTCCCTCTTAGTCATACATCAGAGACTCTTCAGTAATTTGGTTAAATTTAGTTTAGTAATTATTGCGATCTTCTTGCACACCTGCATTTCTCTCTGTGTACCATTTGAATATTAATTTTAATTTTCCTCTGTTTTTCTGCTCTCTTCTCTCTTCTCACTAGCTAAGCGTCCCAACGAACCCTCAGAGTACGACTACGAGACGACAAACCTACAGCCCATCGGGGGCCTGCCACAGAGCTACCATCAGCTGCCGCCGGACATCGATCCCGAGGACATACGCAAGGAGGCGGCACTAGTCATCGCACAGGCGGGGCAGCATCACAGCAAAGCAGCCAACGGCGATAACATACCCAACTTCCGGGTCAAACAGAAGCGCCCCAGTGTGCCCAGTCAGGACGCGCAGCGCTTCCATTCACTGCCCACGCGAAAAAAGAAGGGCAAGCCCGTGGCACGCAGCTCCAGCGACGCGGCGGCCAAGAAGCCAGCGAAGCGCCCCTCGATCTTCGGAATCTTCAGTCGCAAGAGCGACACGAATGTCAACCAATTGGAGCGTGATCCACGCTTCGAGGACGGCGGCGCACGGCGTTTAGTGCGCAGCAAGAGTGACGTTGGCAGCAGCGGCGCCAGCCACAAGGAGACACGCGGTCGCCAGAGCAGCAGCAGCAGCAGCAGCAAAAAAGCCGAGCCAAGTGCCGGCCAGGTGAAGCCACAACTCACACCCATCATCGAGCAAGCGCAGCGAGAGGATTACTTCGAGCAGGATTATTTCCGGGAGCGCGAGAGACGCAAATCGGACGCTGTCACCGTGCGCGAGAAGCATGAGAGCGGGCAGGGCCTGAACGAGCTGCTCTCCCGCAGCCGCTCCAAGGCCGAGCTAGACGGCCCGCTACTGAAGAAGCAGCCGTTGGGTCCCTCCATCTCGGCGGGCATACGCGATCGCATCGAGACGCTCAAGTCCAAGTCCAGCGAGAATATGCACAGCTCACAGCAGCCGGCGGAGCGTCTGCCCCTGACCAAGGGGCGCACAGTCGACGGTCTGGTGAAGCGCCTCTCCATGGAGCGCTTCTCCCCGCAGCCGGTCATTAGCCAGCCGGCCTTCTCGTACATACGACCCAACGAGGGCATCACCTACGCGCAGCTTGATCACAGCGAAGAGGCGCGTGAACGTGAACGTGATCGCGATCGTGATCGCGAACGCATTTCTGGCCGAGATTCGCGTACGCCACAGCGCGAATACGCGCCTCCCCGGCCACCCAGGGCCAACGACAGAGCCGTGCACAGTCCCGCCCAGCGCAGCTACTCGCCCGTGCCACATGCAACAACGACAACGACAACCACCCGCCTGGGCAGCTCACACTCGCCTTCGCCGTGGCAGCAGCTCAGCCCACGCAATCTCAGCGACGAGGACGAGGGTCTGGGCTATGAGACACGCAAGGTCTACTACGAGGATGAGTTCCCGCAGCGTGAGGCACGCCGCGCGGAGCCACCGATTGTGCCGGTCATAAGGAGCGTGAGTCCAGCTCCGTATCTGGACGGGCTCGGGTACAGGCGTGCGCAGCTCGAGAATCGCATACTGACGCGTCGCTTCGGCGAGGGCGCCACACTGGAGCGACAGCACAACTACAGGCAGGAGCGTGACATGGAGCACCTGCGTGACTATCAAAGTCCAGAGAGGGAGCTGGTCAGGGAGCGGGAGCGAGAACGGGAACGGGAGCGCGAGCTGCCCAGCGAGGAGCAGCGCTTTGTGCGGCCAGTGCAGCAGCAATACTCACAGGAGAGCGGCCCCGTGACGACGACAACGTTGCCCAAGATGGAGAAGACGTCACGCTATCGCCACACAAAGTACTACGATGACGGGCACGGCGGCGTCAAGGAGACCTATGTGCGTGAGACACAGACAGACGGACAGGTACGTGAGTCGCGGCATCGCGAGCGAATCGGCTCGACGGCACACGATCGTGACCGTGATCATGAACGTGAACGTGAACGTGAACGTGAACGGATCTTTGATCGTGAGTACAATTCGATGGAGCGGCAGGAGCACGAGCCGAAGAGCCTGGACTCGCAGCTGACGGGCACCGATCAGTATCGATCCTCGCCAGAGCTGCGCACCGGACGCCTCTCACAGCCGCAGGACTACTGGCAGAGCAGCCTCAAGCGCGACAAGCTGCAGCAGCGCAGCTTCGACAAGGGCGATTCGGGCATAGAGAACGATTTCCGCAAGGAGTCCTTCAATGGCGATATAACCAATAGGTGAGTTAGGAAGTGTGTGATATACAGTTCAGATCGTTAATTTAAATAAATATATATGTATATTAAATAAATATAAATGAATATACAAATATATAAATAAATAAATAAATATACATATATAGTATCTATATATATATATATATATATGTGAGAGATGAGATTATTAAAGGGACTTATTAATTTATTAATTTAATATTAATTAATAAATATATATAAAATAATTCAAATGTATATAACATATATATATAACATAATTAATATTATACATAATATATTATTATATTTTATATACATTATTTTTAAAATAGCATAAATAATTTATATATAGTATAATATAATTTTACTTGATATTAGCTACTTGCACTTCATCCTATATAGTAAATATATATATATATAGATATTATTGCTTCTTTATTATATTTTTATTGCTTCTTTTATTATATTTTATATTTTAATTCACGCTCACCTTCGCTACTGCCCCACAGATGGCGCAAGCGCACGGCGCTGGACGACATGCGTGCCTGCGAGGCGTTCCTGCGCAAGGAGCGCCGCGAGAGCGCACAGCAGCAGCAGGAGCAGCGTCGGCTGCGGCGCGAGCATAGCTACATACACCATCGCGAACGCTCCATTGACGATGGCTCGCACTTCGATCCGCATCTGGACAAGTATCCGGTGGCAACGAGCACGTTGCGACGGCGCGAGCAGCAGCAGCAGAAGCAGCGCGAGGTCGAGTCGAGCACGCTGAAGCGCAACAAGAAAATCGGTGGCTTCGAGAAGGTGAAGCAGCTCTTCACTGGAGGCGCCGGCAGCGGCGGTGGCGGCAGTGGACGCAGCAGCGGCAGCAATGTGTCCAGCGGCAAGAAGGATTCACAGTCATCGCGTCTGACCAACGGCAACAGCAGCACGCTCAGTCGACGCGACAAGGAGCGTGAGAGGGAGCGGGAGCGGGAGCGCGAGAAGGAGAAGCAAAAGGAGCGCTACATGGTGCGGGAGGAGGAGATGCGTTCGCGCTATCGCGAGCATCATGCACTGAGCGAAGACGCCGCACGCGAACCAAAGGTAAGCGTTGCTCCAGCTTAAGCCAGCCTCATAATGGCCAATTGATGGTGACAGCGGGTCATTGACCCCCTGTCGACTTGGGAGTCCCAAGCAGCTGCTGCTTCTAATTCTCGCACATTTTTGGTCATGGGGCGGAGCATTATTAATTTCGAATTAATCAAGCTAGGGCAAGGGGTAAGGGTAGCTTGTAGAGTCTCTATGGTTATGTGTAGCTATGTATGGGGAAATCTATAGGTATCTATAGCTATACATATGTCTAGCTGTCGCGCCCCCAACTCGCTGTACCTGCGTATTTCGCAATTGCTTCGCGCTGCTGCCGCGAGTTCTACGCAATTCTTGGCTTCTCTTCGGGGCGCCTATTTCCTGCTCGAGAGTCGACGACGACGACGACAACAGCGAGTCCGAGTGGGCGTCCTCGCCGAAAATGGTGCAGCGAGCGACAAGAAGGCAACAAGACAGCACGACGGCATGTCGACATGTCAGTTGCGACCACTTAGAGACAAGTCTGCGGGTCCCCAAGTCTCTCAGAGTTCCTCAGTCGCTGGCCGAGCGCGTCAAATTCAAATCGGTTTATATGCGTGTGTTCTATTTTGATATGAGCATTAACTATCGTAATACCCTATGCAATGTCACTGCTATTATTATATATCATATTTATTTTATTTTTAATATATATAACTTCTACTACTAGTTGCCATTAGAAATTTGCAACGTCTACTCAAGCTTTGATTTAGATGCAATTTAGTCTGTCTGCATATTTAATTACATTTTAATTACTCAATTTTCACTTTGTTATTAAGACGTAAAGTGCTCTAAGTTTGACAGACTGTGCGCTTAGTGTCGTTTTATTTTTTTACAGACAGTCAAGTTAATATATTAGCTGTACAGCGACTGAAAGATGTTCTGCGATTAGATAATGATAATTCTGCCTGACTAAGAACATTTAATCTATAGCTTTTTTCTTTACAAACTACTACTCAATTGAAAATGTCGGTTAAGAGTTGAAATCTTAATAGTTTGCGGGAATTTATTTTTATTTATTATTATTTGTTTATTTATTTTTTTTAATTTGATATTAATTTAAAAAAAGCTAGGCTGTAGTTTATGCCGAGTCTATTTTTGGCAAAGGAACGTAAAACCGTAAACCGGTGGTATAAATTCTTAAAATATGTAGATTTTGATCGGATATCCAAGGCGAAAAGGTCAGTTGTGCGGCTAGGACTCATAGGGCTATTTAAGCCAAGCAAATTCCTTAAAGAAGTTCAATACCGAATAGGATAAAAATGGGTCACAAAACTAGGAAAGGCTAGTCAACATGCACCTACAAAAGTGTTTAAAAAATACTTGAAAATACTGAAATGGGAGCACTTATTCCAGCCGCTGTATTCTACAATATACTACAGCATCTGGCTACCATTCACTTCACTTTATTGCAAAATAATATAGATAATATATGTTTACTATAAAAAAATATATATGTTTATCATTTTCGTTAAAGAGACCTCCCATTTCTTTATTGATTCTTTTTGGGTAATGCGGTCAATTTAATATTCATTGTTATTATTAATTACTGTGGAATTTTTGAGCTTCACAAATTAAAATTGAAATGCAATATGATATCTGCCTTCTGTATATGTTTGTTATGCAGATATATTCAGACATGCGTTAATGCAGTAAATGATATGCAGGAAGCGAGTTTTTTTTATTAGTTAATTTATTTTTAATACAGTATAGTAAAATATATATACAGTTATAGAGTATGTGATAATTCCGAAAGGTCAGCGATTGGTCTACATATAGAAGCAACTACTATACTTCAGTCTGTCTATATCTAAACTGATATTGATAGAAGCTCAAGTTTATTTCTCTACAGATTTTGATAGTGAATAACTGCAAACATATTTCTGTATAGAGCTGAAATTTAATACTAAAAATACTTGATGGAAAAAGTAAGCCTGCTAGAAGTGCCATTTCGAGCTTTAGCCAGCACTACTCCCCCTCTTAGGCATATACAGGGTATTAAGAATCCAGTCGAAAGAATGCCAGCAATGATGTTTAAACAATAAACGAACGGCGTTGGCCAAATAGAGTTGCGAATTAAGATTCAGACTCACATTCAGATGCCGAATCAAATTCAAGCTCGAAACGAGGCGTCGAGGCTGAACGTTTAAGCTAGAACAAAAGAGAGAAAGAGAGAGGGGAAGAGAGAGCAAAGCACAGTCACAGCTCGGGGGAAAGACCCACGCAGCCGGCAGCTGTCAGTAACTCAGTTTGTCAGTCTGTCAGTGCGTCTGACAGCTCTGCGACGTGTCTGTCTGTCCAACTGTCCGTCCGTCTGCTTGCCTGTCGTTTCGTTCTGTTGGGAAAGCACACAAACGCGTCGAGCTGCGTCCAATGCGTCAACGGGGCGTATGAGAAATTGATTAAGTCGCGCGCTCGCGCGCTCTCGCAGATGCCATTGCAAAACGTATTTTAGGCTACTGTGTCGACTGTCAGTAGTGTGAGTGTGTGTATGTGTGTCTGTGTGTGTGTTGCATAATGCAACATGTTGAGGCATGCAGCTTAGCTAATTTGCAATGCTTGAGCGGATTTGTGGGCCTACCTGTGGGCCTTGGGCTGCGCATTGGGCTGGGCCCCGGTCGCGTCTCGTGGCAAGAGGATGTTCGTTCTAGCGGATGTTGCTGCAACACAAAGACAAGCAGACAAGCAGACAAGCGCATTGGACGCGCCTCACTCATTGTTGCAAGTCGCCGATTAAGCCGGCAGTTTTGCTTTTCACACTTTGAATTTCTGGCGTGGTGCGGTGCGGTCTGGGGCATCCTGCGAGGTGTCAGTTGCCGCTTCGATTGTGGCTTATTGAAGGGTGTGGTCGGTTCTGTTCTGCTCTGTTCTGCTCTGTTCTGTTCTCTCTGCTGATCTGTTCACATTTGTGCTGTGTCGTGTGCGTGCCACGACCGCTGTCAGGCAAGCGAACACACACATTTTTGCGTGTTGTTTAAAAACTTTCGAGTGGTAAACGATTTGGACAATATGCGGCCATTATTCATGCTCGAGCCCGAACTGAAACTCATGCCCGTTGGCCATAAAACCAAAGCAAACCAAACCGACAAAATTTCGGGCGAAATAAAAAAAAAAAAACGAGCAAGAAGCAGATGATGCTACATGACCAAATATCGAGGCAGCAGCAGCGCCAATAATGTTGCCGGCTAATTTATGGCCCCGACTCTGGCCATAAACTATATTAAGGCGGCCCCGAATCGCCCGAGCGCGTATTTGAATATTTAATTGTTCTTGTGGGTGTGCGTAATCGGCGAAAATTCTTTGACTTCGACTTTGTTTGACATTCCACGGTTGAGTCGAGTCTAAGTTTGTTAGCTGCAAAAACAAGCCAAAAAAAAAAATGTAGGGGTAGAACAAACAAAAGTACTAAAAGCCAGCAATACACTCAGCGAAAGTTCTGGGAATTAGAATGGTAGTCATGCGCGTGTGTCATGTATTTGCCGAAGAACAAAATTATTATACTATGTATGTCAACTATTTGTATAGTTTGAGTAGCGCGGAGTCACTTCGTTTTGTTTGCAGTGTAGGCGTAGCAGTGCATAGAGTGACTTGAGGCTTAGGCTTAGAAAGTAAGTGGCATTAGGTTTCATATATCAAATATAAAATATGTTAAGCGAGTAACAATTAGTCACTTCTATTTTCTCGCAGTGCATACTGCAGAGAATTGAGTTAGCTAGAATGTGTAGGTGGTGCGAGTGATAAAAAAAATATATATATTTATTTATATAAATATATATGCAATATATACATTTATACATAACATATCAAGTATGTGACTTTTTCGCGCAGTGCATATAATTTATGGTGTGTGCTTACTGCGATCGTACATTTATTAGATACATATATATCAATTATTTTAGCTACATATCATTGGATATTTGTCATAAATATATACAATATATAAAAAAAAATAAATATATATATAATAAGATATATATATTGTTCTTTATCAGCTGGATATAAAATATATAATGTATAAACTCTGAAGATTACTATGCAATTTTATCAGATAGATATCCAATTCTATATAAATTCCTTAAAAAACTATGGAGCAATGCACTTCCGCTTTCGCGCAGTGTAGAGGGCACAGTCTGGCACGTACATGCCACATCGTAGACTTACTCGCTGGCCGCCTAATCGCATAATATGCAACCGCAAGTGGGCCAAAGTCTCATTGGGCCAACGGGCTGGCCAAAACGAAGCGAAACGAGACGAAATGCATTCGCAAATGGCAGAAACAAGTTTGTCTGCAACGTGACGCTGACATTGTTGTTGTTGCAGCAAGCAGTTGTTGCAGTTGCAGTTGCAGTTGCAGTTGTTGTTGTTGCTTCGCCCCCGCCACAGCCAGCGTGCTGAGAGCCGCAGCTCTCATTAGACTGGCCTGAGCTGTGGCAAGGCTCGTGCAAAGGCCACCTGCCCCACATTGGTGGCGGCAACCTGTTGCTGCAGTCGCAGCCGCAGCCACCGCCGCCGCCGCCGCCACTTGTTGCAACAGTCGAACCTTTGACCCCTTTTTCTCAGCCGCAACTAAAGTGAAAATGAATGCAAATTTTCCAACTTTATGCTTATCTCTCTCTCTGTCTCTCTCTTTCTCTCTTGCAGACTCTGGACATCTCGATGCGCCGGCGTCTGTCCACGCCAAAGGCGAGTCCACTGCTATTGAAGCGCGACGCGGTCGCCGCGAAGCCGCCCAAGAAGCAGAAGGAAGCGGTCAGCTCGACGCCAGTCAAAGCCGAGAAGACCGAGAAGACCAGTTGGTTCAAGTCGCTCGATCGCCGGGCCAAAAGCAATCCCAAGAAGCAGGTAAGTCCGGCACGCTGCTTTCGCCTGCAGAACACTTACTCACCAAAGTCTTCGCACAGCTGCATGTGTCGGTCAATGGACACAGCGAGGCCAGCTCCAGCCTGAAGCGCAGCAAGCGCAATGCCAACGCGCCGGCGGCGCCCGCCAAGAATCTGCGCTTCTTCGGCGACACGGATCTGGACTCCAATCCGCCCACGCTCTCCAAGGCCAGCAGCATGCCCAGGTGAGTGAGGAGACCGTGGAGAGGGGAGGGGAGGGTCGTGGCACTCTCGTTCGCTTTCTCTCTATCTCTGTCTCTATCTCTGTCTCTATCTCTATTTCTATCTCTGTCTCTATCTCTGTCTCTATCTCTGTCTCTATCTCTGTCTCTATCTCTGTCTCTATCTCTGTCTCTATCTCTGTCTCTATCTCTGTCTCTATCTTTGTCTCTATCTCTGTCTCTATCTCTGTCTCTATCTCTGTCTCTATCTCTGTCTCTATCTCTGTCTCTTTCTCTGTCTCTATCTCTGTCTCTATCTCTGTCTCTATCTCTGTCTCTATCTCTGTCTCTATCTCTGTCTCTATCTCTGTTTTTTTTTTGTCTCTCTATATTTCTCCCTCTCTATCTCCATTTCTCTTTCTCCCTGTCTCTATTTCTCTCTCCATCTCTCTCTATCTCCCCCTATCTCTCTCATTTTTCCTGTCTCCCTCTCTGTGTCTCCTTGTCTGTATTTTGCTATCTTTCTGTCGCTCTATCTCTCTATCCCTGTCTCTCTATCTATCAATTTCTCTATTTCTATTTTTCTCTTTATCTACCTCCCTGTTTCTGTCTCCCTATCTTTCTCTCTCTATCTCTTTTTATATATCTTCCTCTTTTTCTCTGTCTCTCCTTCCATCTGTCTTGCTGTCTGTCTCAATTTCTCTCTCCCTCAATTTCTCTTTTTCCTTTTCACCTTTACTCTATTTCCCCTCCTTTACTCTTTTCACTCGCTCGCTTTTCGATCTGCCTGCCTTTTTATTTTTCTTATACATTATCTTATATTACATTATACATTGTCTTATATCCCATCTTATACATATTTATTCAATATCCTCACCCAACTTCGTCTGCCTTGCACTGACTGTTCTCTCTCTCTCTCTCTCTCTTTCTCTGCCTCTCCCGCTGCACAGACGTCGTCCACTTTTGGCCCACTCGAAGTACTCGCAGAGCGCCTACAATTTGGACCGCAGTCCGCCGCCGCCGTCGCGTGACTATCGCCACAGCCTGTCGGGCCAGACGACCGCCGCAGCAGGCGGCGCCGCGGGTGCAGCAGCGACGCGACAGCGCGCCAGCTCCATGCAGCACCTGGAGGCGGGCAGCGACGAGGTGGACTTCCGCAAGCGACGCCACTATTCGCGCTCGCGCGAACTGCAGGACATCTCGGAGAGCGGCTCAGAGCCGGAGCCGCAGGCGGAGCGGCACAAGCGCGCGGCCGCAGCACAGCAGCGTGCCATGTCGCTGGAGCGTGCAACAGAGCTGCCGGCGCGCTACCAGGAGCGACCGCTGCTCGGGCCGCCCAAGCCGGCGCGCAGTGCGGATAGGCGTGGCCTGCAGGCGGGCGGCGTGGAAGCGGGCTATGGCAAGTAAGTAGTGGGGAGGGGCAGGAGGGAAGACTATAACTGATGCCTTATCTTACCCTGTGCACAGGGAGCGCTATGTGCCCGCGGAGAGCTCCGGCACGGAGGGCGAGTCCAGCCTGCACAGCCAGCGCAGCGTGGTGTACCTGCACGCGACGACCGTCGGCGACATTCCACAGCCATACAATCTGCGCCGTCGCTCCATGTCGCGCGACGATGTGCGCAAGGGGGCAGCGGGCAGCGGGGGCGCGGCAGCTGGCAAGCCGCCGCTGCAGCCGATGACGCGCACAGTGTCGCGCTCCGTGTCGATGCTGGCGCCGTGGAAGCCCAAGCACATCAGCGAGGGCTACGAGATCAACTACTCGCAGGAGCAGAACAAGCGCGTAGGTTCAAGCTCGAGCAGCTAAAGATTCCAGATGCCATGCTGCAACTGCAACTAACTCCATGCCTATACCTTTCTCCATTCACTGCAGACATCGACGCTGCCGCGCAAGCCGCCGCCGCACAATGGCGCCAGCAGTGCCAGCACGCTGAGCCGCTTGGGGCGCAGGCAGGAGACGCCGACGCGACGCCACAATGGTTACCACATGGACGCACGTGCGGCGCCCGCCTCCAGGTCGCTTCTGTCGTCCACATCGAATTTACGCAGCGCCAAAACGAAGTGAGCGCTGCCAGGGGGGGAAAGAGAAAGTGTGAGAGAGAGAGAGAGAGAGCAGTCAGTAGTGAAGGCGTGCCGGTGCTCTGCTGTTAATATTAGACTACGTCTAGTGCGCTAATCGTAACGTAATCGTAACCCGAATCGAAACATAACTCTAATCAACGCGAATGCATCGCATCTATGCATGATGTATCTGCCGGATGCACATGTATCTGCCGGATGCACATGCATCTGAGCGGCGCACTTAGTCCCTAAGCGATACTTACTTAACCCTTGTTGCAATTCTCGTCATATTGTAAATGTGGAGTGTACGGCGTAATACCCCCGTACGTATACGTAATACGTGTTTTAATAAATCACAACTCTTAACTTATCTAATGCGACGGCTTGGCACAATCACACTCAAACTGTATGTGCTGCGCAGTGCTTCGTTCAGTTTCCAACAGTTGCTTAGCATGCGCACAGTGCTTGCCTAATGGTGTATCTGCTGAGTACACTGGCACTCAAACTATAGTCGATACATATACCACTACAACTGAAGCAATCGCGTCGAATTTGCTGAATATGTCATGTGTGCAACTAATATAAGTGTCAATCAAGCTGCACTCAGTGCGATAGGCATATTAGTTGATACACAAGCCAACTTCTAATTAAGTATCATAGCTAGCATACACACAGCTCAGAACACAGTCAAAGTGCAGCGTAGCAGTGTTTCAAATCAAGCATTAATACACTCGTAGAAAATTTTAGTCGATACACACGCCAGCTACTAATAGCAGTAGTGGATTGATTCAGTCCAAACTATAGTATATTCGAAGTAAACTGTAGTCGATACACAAATCAGCTAATAACAGTAGTAGTAGTTAACACAAGTATTTGTTTAAATATAGTGTGTTTTTGCTCTTTAATTTGTACCACATTAAATATTACTTACTAATGAACAAGTAGACTACACTTGGCTCAATCTAGCGTTTAGCCACATGCAATGTTTAATATTTCACAGTTTCACGGTAGACGCTGCATATGTATAAGCTGCAGTCGATACACAAACCAGCTATATTATAACTGAATACATTGATTTAGACATAGCACTAATACAAAATTGTAGCTGGTGCAGAAACCTAAACTATGAGAGTGTAGCTGCTATGCAATACATGCTCTAAATTAGCGGACACTGAGCTGACTTAGCTTATTTAGACTCATTGTGCCACAGTGTTGCTAAACGTCTAAGCCAATATATCTCAAACTATAGTGCAGTTTATAAATACTTTAGTGTTTGAAACTCAACTTAGTTTCGTTCAGTCGATTGTTTTCTTAACCCTTAGCTGTAGCTAATACAAACACCAACTGTGCAACCCAAACTGTGCATTGTCTAATTTATGCGTTTCAGCGCATTCCTCCAATTACTGTGGGCGACGCGCCGCTCCAGCTGCGCCCAAGAAAAAGGGAAAACGACAAATAAATGATTTCTTCACACAACTAATAAATTATGCGCAGCTCGCAGATATACGCCTGCAGCTATAGCCTCTGTGCCTGTGCCTGCGTCTCCCCGCGATCTCCACTCGCTTTCAGCACGCTGCGAACTTTCGCTGCATTTTCAAGGATAATTGCGAGAAATACAGCTGCAGAAGTTTTGCTTTAAGACGCTGCGACTGGCCCCTCTACTGCCCGCCAGTAGCTGGCGCTGCGGCCGTGGTATTTCAAAGTTCAGCAATAAATTTATAACCCCGCTTCAGGCATTTGTTTTTAGCTACAGCCTGCCCTGCCACCCACAAGTAACTCGAAATATGCACAAAAAATTGAGCAGGAAGCAGCAGCAGCAGCGGAGTGGCTTGCAAATAAACAGTACAACAACAAAACGGGGGCGGGGCAGGGGCTGGCTGTGTGCACTGCTCAGCAGTAATGAAAAAAGTGTTAGAATACTTTACACTTCGAGGCAACTGGATTTATATGGACCTACCCTCACCTGCTCCCCGCGCAGATAATAAATGCACTTAGAATTCGCGTTAATTCGTTGCGCGTTCATTTAATCAACACCTGACACGCCCACACGCCCACAAACACACACGCAGAGTCCTCGCTTTTTTATGGCTCCTCGAAGACAATTCGTCATGCGAGCAGCTGCAGTTATTAATTAATTGCGAACATGTGACAAAACGCTCGCTGGGTGCAGCCTGCAGCTTGCAGCTTGCAGCTCGCTGCAGTGGGTCAACGGGGGGCGTGGCACACTACAATTATGCGCTAAGTAATTGAACGCGCGCCAAACGATTGCAGCTTGGAGAGTGAGCAGCAAGTGAGCAGCGGGCAGCGCGATTAACAGTGCGATTAACAGAGCTCGCTGCGACTGCACTCAAACTAATCGAATTGCTGCAGAGACGTCAAGAAGCTGTCGCCACTTGAGTGAATGCTGCACAAATATTCTATTTATGCCACACAGCATGCAGCACAGTGAGCGCGCGCTGCAGTGGATTTTGCAGCTTACTACATTACAGAAAATTAAAATACTTATTTAAATGAAATGCAAGCTATCGTTTATCGATCATTTACAGACTGAACTCTGTAGATCTGCAGTAACAGAAGTCTGTTAAAAGTAACATCTACGTGAACTACTGTTAATGTTACAGTCTACAGTATATAACGAAACTACTGCAGACTTTTACTGTGCAATCGATCATTTACAATGTCTGCTATGCATTAAGTAATAATATATAATATAATTATTATTACTAAATGTCTGCTATGACTGCTGACACTTATATGACTGCACTAGATGCACTACTGTAAACGTTAGCATTTACATTTTTTGCCTTGACTGTTGACACTCTGTTGATCTACAGCTGCAGAAAACTGCGTTGCATGCACTTCTGTTAACGTTAACAGCGCACTGTAATAAAAGCGCAGAGCTAATTTTAAACTAAGCCAAAAACAAAACTGCTAAATTAAAATTAATTAAATTACTTTAAATTTGTCTGCAAAGTGTTGTTTGTTTTATGGTGTGCCCACTGTATTTAGCATATCTTCTAGTTGCAGGCATGCCAGAGATGTCTGTTGCGGGGACAATTAACATTTCTCTCCCCCTGTCAATGAAATGTCTCGCATACATACATATCTATCTGCCTCGCTCACGCTCACGCTCTCTCAGCTGCCTGCCACTCGCCCACTCAAGTGTGCGAGCGTGTGAGTGTGTGTGCGGATGGGGGCATCTGTGTTTGTCCATAGATTTCTATCAGTGACTTTGCAATGCATGCCACGTAATTGAAACTCTTGATTTTTCCAATTAATTAAATGGCTTTGTCATGCGCTCTCCAGCCCGAAGCTGCAGCGCAGAAAAAGGAGGCGGCAGGGGGCAGAAAGCAGCGTCGCATGCGGCTTAATGAGGCGCTTCGATTCGGCAATGAGTTCTCGAATTTTAATTAGCCGAGCGCCCGCTGCGTGTCCATCAACACCTTTTTTCTAGGGGGTATTCTGATTTATATCTTCTGGATTTGCATGTTGACTTAGCAGAAGCTTGAAATCAACATATGTACAATAACATAGCTTTAACAGAAAAGCGTTGGAAATTTAACGGAACGGAACGGCGGGAAACAATGGTATCTGTGTGCAAAATACTGCATATTAATAATTATATGCTATATAAAATTGTAGTTGAACCTTTCGAAATTCCGTTTTAAATAAATATGAATAAATATTTTTATAAAATTGATTTAAATATAATACAAATAATTGGTTGACCTATGGCCAATGCCCTGCCCCATCCCAGGCCTGTCCGTGTCGTCTGTCGTCGACAATGAAAACGCGCATAAATATGCAAATTGTGAATTAACGCACATTAAAGTTTTGTCTTGCATTATGATTTATTGGCGCCTCTCTCTCGTAATGCATTGCTAAATAAAACTGGAAAAAACTCTCGACTGAAATTACAATGCGTACACGCATTAAATTTATGCTGGCCGCAAGCGAGCTACAACAACGATTTACCATAACTCTTTATTTTTCAATTTATGACTTTAAATTTGTCCGGCAAATAATGCTGACAATTATGGATTAAATGTGTCAATAGCTGACGCATTGACAAATTGCCGACAGGACAGACAAATTGCCCAGCCTAGGTGAAGGGCGAGAGACACAACAGCGAAATGAGAGACAGGAGTCTCATATGGCACCCTCTCTTTCTCTTTCTCTTTCCCTCTCTCTCTCTCTCTGTCTGTCTCTCTTTCTGTCTGGTAATTAAGAGCCTGAATTAATGCAGGCTGCACTCGGAGACAAATTGGCCAGGTTTCTAGCAATAGTTTGTTATTTGCCAGCCCGTTGACCCAGCCGGGGAATGTCTTGGGAATACCAGTGTGGTCGATTCAAAAGGAAGCACGCACACAAACACAGCAAATACCGAAAGCTCACCCACACACATACACACTCACACACGCATTTATTTGCGCATGCATATGCATGACAATAATTTCGATTCGGTTTTGCGCACATTTCAATGCAAATATTTGCGTTCGCATTTGCATAAATTGGTTTTCAAGTCGTCGTTAAAACTGTGTAAATAATTAATTTCTGCAAATTTAATTACTGCACAAGAGCTAAGAAAAAAAAGAGAAGCGGACGAAAGAGCGGAAAAGCATGAAATCGATTTCCAGCTTAACGGCAAATACGTATGACCAGACAGCCGGAGCTTAACAACAATTTGTTGGGAATCGATATTGATGGCATCATTTGGTTTTGCTGCAAATTACTTTTGGTACAATTAAATTCAAAGTCTTGCTTTATTTCTATAATAATTAGTTGTTCAAACATTCATAGAATCGATGCTTTCAGCTACACATTTCTTAGATAATTTTACAATTTGTTGTCATCAGTCTTTATAGAAATGTTTTGCAGTGTTTCGGCTTGTGTAGCTATTTTTCTAAATTTTGTAACCTGCTTTGTTGATATTTCAGCAATTTAGGTACTAGAAACAGCAAATTGATTTTCAATATTATATATGAAATCGTTTTTAGTTTTAAGTTCAGTTATTTTGAATCTTGAGTTAGTTCACCGAAAAAAAGGAATTAATATTAAAAAATTTTTTTAACTGCCAAAGCTACATGGTATCTTACTGTCGAGTGCACTCGATTGTAGCTTTCTTCATTTTTATATATATTTATATTTAAAGTTAATTAAAGTTTATTCTTATTAAAATTGTTTTTTTACATGTCATACATACTTGTAGCGATTTTAGCAAGTTTTTGCTCCAAATCTAGCCTTTTTTGCTAACAACAATCTGGCAGCACTGATTCTATTGTTAATAACAGCAAGCTAACATTAATCGTTGCTGCTGTGAGGCTTCTGCTCTGCGATGATTTCAATATTCCTACTTAAAAAAGTTGATTTAAATTAAGAACTAAATTTTAGTTAAAATATAATATATAATTATAGTATAATTTTTTTTTATGAATTAAACTAATAACAATAACAACAACAATATGCTAATAACAGCACGTTAACATTGCGCTTGACTGCTAAGAGAAGCAAATATAAAGGAATAACAGTATTAAAGAAATAATAGTTTATTATATCTGAACATAGTAGAAATTTGTTGTTTATTAATAAACTACTAACTAATTGCTTTCTCCGCATCTATCTGCGCTTATACACAGTTACTGACAAATCGCACCATACAAAAAACATAACAGAGCGACAGCATGATAGAGAGAGTGAGAGAGAGGCAAAGTGCCTGCAAAGGGCAGGCAAATTCATAAGGACTCAGCGCATTTATCAATTAACTAACGCGAGCATCACAACTCGCGTCTTGTTTACGCAGAAACTGTAGGTAAAGTAGCTCGAAAAAAAGCACAAAGCCAGACTGTGGAGAGGGCAGAGCAGCTGGAGGGGGGGAACCAATTAATTTTCGCTTTGCAGAAGATGTGCGAACAGAACGCAAACTTGATTAACGGCACAAAGCAGGAGGAGCTTCACTCCTCCCAGTCCCATGGCCCTGCAGCAGGCATAGGCAAATGCCACGCACCGCGAGGGCCTACAGTTTAATGGCTAAGCGATAAAAATGGCAAAATACAAAACATGCTTAAGCAATGGAGGCCTGGGTCTGGGCCCGAGTCTCAACCGAAATGCCAAGCTTGTGCGTTTCCTCTGCTGTGTGTTATCCTTCGCTGCTAGCCAAGACGCGCCGGCTGCTAATTAATCATCGACGTTTATCCGACTTGATGCAGAACTAAACAAATCGTTTCAAATTATTAAAATCATTTATAATGCGCCGCCAAGAGAGCGAGGGAGAGAGAGAGAGAGACAGCAGGAGCGCCAAGAGCTGGCAAGCGAGATAGAGAAAGCAGGCAGGCGGGAGGGCGGCGTATGTGTGCGCTTCATGATGAAGAATGGATGAAGGATGTGCTGCGTGCGCCTGGCGCCGCGCACAGTCAGCGCAACTCGCCACGTCCGAGTGCCAGTCTCAATCCAAGTCCGAGTCCGCGTCTGAATCCGAATCCGAGTCCGAGTGCTGCTCTCGCTGCCAACATAAATCAGACGCACATATTAACCTCTCGCCGGCATGAGGACGGGTAACTGGGGCGACTATCTGGACACAGTTTCAGGGGCACTTGCCCAGCTCTTGGCCTGCTTCGCGTCTCCCCCGCGTCGGGGTTTGTTTCTGTGCCGGCGTGACCAATTAAAGACCGCCATCATTTTATTTATGTCTTGTTGCTGCTGCTGCTGCTGCTGCTGCTGCTCCGTGCTTTGCTATATTTTCTTCAGCATTCGCTACGCCTTCCATTTGCTCCACCACGCGCTCATTATTCGCACATTCGTGCGGGGCAAGGGGCTGGGAGATAGTGGTGGCAGGGATAGAGGTAGGGGCAGCGCAGCGCCAGCAGCGGAAGCAGCTGCAGACGGCGAGTAGCTCGCATATTTCTTACAGTCAGCTTATCTCCGAGGCGCTGACAGCCAGCAATGAGGCACACTCGCACACACACACAACAGACAGGCAAGGACATCTTGGCCAAAATAAATTATGTGCTCGTCGCGTCCAGCAAAACGTAAACAAAATATGTGGGCTAACACCACAGTGGCAGCGGGGCACAGCAAGAGAAAGCAGGGGAAGGGGCCGAGGGACTCTTTGCTGCGACGCTGCGGGCCTTGCGACTGACCAGCAGCAAACGCATTGACCGTGGTCAGGACTTTCCATTGTTGAGCATTGAATGGAGTGTGGGCTGTAACGGCGCCTGAAGCAAATAGCCCATTGCAATTTTCCCCGCCTATAAGTCTGCTATAGACTAGGGACCCAACTAGGCTTGCAGTTTCCCTCGAAAGTATGCTGCCCTAAAACGTGGCTCAACATCGTTGCCACCTAGGCGATTTACGGGGGGTCAGCTGACACAGAGGTGCTATTAAAAGCTGCGCTTTTGTAAGTGCAGTGGACACCAGCTGCAAAAGGCGCATGCGCAGCCAACTTAATTTGTCCCGGTTCCGGTCTCGTTCTTTTTCCCTGAGACCGGCCGAGCAAGCAGTCAGACCCTGGAAAAATAATCTCTTCGCATCCACCATACGGAGTGCAATATCTCCTTGTCTTTTCCAAAATCGGTGAGCCAAAACTAAAATTTCTTTGGAATCAAAGTAATTTTTATAAAAAAACAAAAAAATAAAAACTATTTTTTTGTCACAGGTCGCTTTTCCTAATCCTTTGCTGTGTGCCTTTGTCGCTTAAGCTGCTCCTTATTAGGTTGCCGTAGCGCCTGCTTTGGCGCTAACGGAGGCCACCAAAGCGCCGCCCAGCCTGCTTCTTAGCAGACTGGCGTATTTGACCTGTCCCCTTGTGGGCCCATTTGGCCAGCGGAGCACCCCTCTTGGGCAGCGGAGCACCCCTCCTTGAACAGCAGAGCGCCCCTCCTTGACCAGCGGAGCACCCCTCCTTGGCCAGCGGAGCACCCCCTTGGGCAGCAGAGCGCCCCTCCTTGACCAGCGGAGCACCCCTCCTTGGCCAGCGGAGCACCCTCTTGGGCAGCAGAGCGCCCCTCCTTGACCAGCGGAGCACCCCTCCTTGGCCAGCGGAGCACCCCCTTGGGCAGTGGAGCACCCCTCTTGGGCAGCGGAGCGCCCTCCTTGACCAGCGGAGCACCCCTCCTTGGCCAGCGGAGCACCCCTCCACGGCCAGCGGAGCACCCCCTTGGGCAGCGGAGCACCCCTCCACGGCCAGCGGAGCCCCCTCCTTGGCCAGCGGCACGGCTGACCAGCTATGCCCATAAGTTCAATAGTTTCACTAGTGGGCCAATAGGCCAAAACAATCAAAAATAGGAGTGAAAAAAAAAAAAAAAAAAAAAAAAAACTCAGATGGTTTAAATTAAAGGAAAATTTGAAGTTTATAAAACAAGAAAATGTGTACAAGTGAACCAATGCAAAGACAAAAGTAAAACAGTGAAGTGGACATACGTACGCATGTACAATAATAACAACAAAACAAAAGGGGAAATATCAAGTTAGATAAAAAACCACGAGGTGCTATAAAAAAAAAATAAAGATAAATAAGTACATAAAAATAACAGAAATAAATAAATAAATAAATAAAATAAATAAATAAGTAAATAACGAATAAATAAGTTCATATGAAACGCAGCAATTGTTAAAAAAAAAAAAAAAAAAAAAAAAAAAAAAAAAGGAAAGAAATGAAAAATGGAAAACAAATAGTCTTTATAGTTTACATACATATTTAGTAGGTTAAAATTCCATCGCATTTGGTTTTGGTGTTGATTGATTTGGTGAACGAAATAAAAACGATAATTAGTGGTTTTTGTGGTGAGGAATGATGACGTGCTTAATCGATTAAATATTTTTTTTCTTACTTTTTATTTACGCAACATTTTACACACAGCGAGCATCACGGAAGATCGATCTACCGCCGCTTGGAGAGAGTGTGAGTTTATTATTTTTTTATCTTTATATTATTTTTATCATTTTTTTTTTTCCACTATTTTTGCACACTATATTTTTTTTGTGCGCTTACATCGATCGCAAAGGTCACATTTATAACTACAAAAATCCAAAAAGAAAAAAAAAAAAAGTCCAACAAACCAAAACAAGCGAAACAAAAGTTATATGCATGGTTTTAAATAAAAAAAAAAATATTCTTACTTAACTCTTATGGTATAATTTAAATTAATTTTATTTGTTTAAAATTTGTACTATCCAGTAATGATAATGAAGAATGTCTACAAGAAAATTAAATAACTAATAATTATGGAATAATTATATCTCATTATTGTCGAATCATGCCGTGACTCCACTGTCGTAGGGTGGCCTAAAGGGATCACCAGAATCATTTCTGAGGTGTGATCAGGATGGGAGGGCTTAGCATCCACTCAACAGCTGTGGAAAACGGTCAACCATCTCTCACTTTCGTTTTCTGTCTGACTTTCTTTCTCTTCTTTTCTTTGTCTGAAATTATCTCTCTTCCGGTACAAGCTATTAGCTTCTATTTCTTTCGTCGCAGCACGCTCAATTCTAGACTTATTAATAATAATATGTTTCGAAAAAGGACGTTGCACAAGCAAGACTACCACCCCCAAAGCCGACGAGCTAGAGCCGGATTCTATAGCGTGCCCCGCAAATGCAACAGTCCCCTAGCCTTAGTGCTTTCCTTTCGTTACACGTTACAATAATAATTTATTATTATTAATAAGAAAAGTGGCGCCCAAACGTGTGGGGCCTTAATGAGTACAGTAATACCTCATTAAGACTCGCAGATAATTAAATTCAAAGATTTGTGTATTCTATTTAATTTTCAATTTCTATTTTTCCATTATATTTTCTAATAAATTTATTTCTACAAAAAAAAAAAAAAAAAAAAAAAAAATTCGACTAGCTTTGAAATGATTCGGAATACAAAAGAAAATAATTAAAATTTAGTTACTTTTGGCCACAATTTAAAGTTAGCACTTGAACTTTTGAACTATCAATTGTCAGTAACAGGATTCTTTTAAATCGAGGAAATACAAAATTATTTAACTGCGGTTAATATTCTGGCCTTGATTTTTTTTTTTTTTTTCGACATCGTATAATTGACAAAATATCTGCGAATAATTTAAATCAGTAAGTTAAATTCAGACGATCGGATAGTGTAGACACATTTTTAGAAATAGTGTCACAGCCACGTAGGACTAACAGAAAGTTTATTTTATTCAATTCCTTTTCAGAGGCTTTCCACCTTGATGGTTTAATAGGAAAACAAGGGAACATTTTAGACCATTCCCTTGTCCTTAAATCAGTCAAGACAATTGAATCACCTCTACTCATCTATCACATCTATTTACTTTATTGAGAGAAATTTAGGTTGACAAATATAGTCACCCTACGACACGTGTGACGTCAGGCATTGATTTCGACTAATAATTATTATATGATCTTTCTTATTGTTGTTATATATTTGATTTTTTTGTTTGCGCATATTTATTTTGGAATTGTTAGATCAACAATTATTAAATTTAAATCGTATTTGGCCCGATTTTTTTTATTATTCCTTTAAAAAAAAAAAAAAAAAAAAGATTTTTTTCGGTATTAATTTTTGAGTTCTCTATGATGGGTATTGACCGATCGCCGAATAAGGGCAAACCAAGTTCGATTTGTCCGTTATGTAAAACAGAAATTAAGTCTGTTGCAGAGGCATACAAAACAGCTTGCCATCATGAATTTCACAAAAAGTGTATCGAAGCACACTTTAAAAAATCCGACAAATGTCCAGTTTGTCAAATTGCGTGCCGCTCAGCAGCAGACAAGCCGACAAATAGTCAAGGGTTGCAAACTCGGTCCCAATCCAAAAGCCGCCATATCGAAGAACAGAGTGTCGAACTCACGCCGGACGATGTGGCTGGCACATCGCAGAGCGCTTTAAATACACGGATTAGGGACCAAGACAAGGAGGATACTTTAAATCCTATGTCTTTGCTCGCAATGGAGCGAAGATTGCTCACAACACTCTCCGAGAGAATGGCTGAACTCATTCAAAGTTCAGTAGTGGAAAGTGTTCAAAGGTTAGTCGCAACCCCAGCTCAAAGCGAAAATAGATTAACTCCACCTCCAATCGAGTCGAGAGTTGAAAGCAGGCCCCTTTACAGTAACAATGGCGACTTTGCAAGACCCAACTCGGGTTCACCCATATCACATGTCTCAGATCTCATCAACCGGCCCGATAAAGTGGTCCAAATATTAAATGGTTGGAAAATGAAATTTTCGGGAACAGGAATGTCTGTTGAAAATTTCATATATAGAGCCGAGGCCCTTACGGATCAAACTTTAGGCGGAAATTATACCGTCCTTTGTAAGAACGCGAGTGTGCTTTTTGAAGGAAAGGCCCTTGAGTTCTATTGGCGGTATCACAAAACAGTTGCCGAAGTTCGTTGGGGAAATTTATGCGGAGCCTTGAGGTCGCAATTTCGAATAGAGAGGGATGACTGTGACATTGAGGAATTAATAAGGAACCGGAAACAAAAGCAGAATGAGTCCTTTGATAATTTCTGCGATGCCATATCCATTTTAATCGATCAACTAGAACGGCCGTGGTCTTCAGTAAAAGTTGTTCGAATCATTAAAAACAATTTGAGACCAGAGATACGGCATGAAATTTTAAACGTTGAGATAAAAACAGTTTCTGAATTGAGAGAAATTTGTAGAAGACGCGAAACCTTTCTGGAAGATGTGAAGAGATCTCATGGATACGCAAAGGCAACGCCTTTTAAGCGTGAGGTCTCAGAATTAGTTCAGTTACATGATGATAGTGAGGCAGAATCTGAAAAGGATTTGAATATAGAAGCTGTTTCCTTGATATGCTGGAACTGTCGAAAGGAAGGGCATAGATACCAAGATTGTATGTCCGATAGAAAAGTTTTTTGTTACGGCTGTGGAGCAGCCAATACCTACAAGCCAAGTTGCCATAGGTGTTCAAAAAACTCCAAGCCCGGCACCTCGAATTTGCAACACAAACCGAAAACTTCGAGTGCCTCACGCAGCCAAGCAACAATGACAGATTAAAAGTGGATACAGCAGTGTTTCCACTAAATACTTTCCCGGACTTACCAAAAGGGGATGAAAGCTCTTTGCTTCATCACAAGATCCAAACATTAAATAAAATACCATTACCTAGATATGACATTTCACCAGACCTTCAAAAACATAAATCGAGGAATTCAAAGCGAATTAAATCCTTTTGGCAGCAAGTCAAAAAGTGCGTGCTTGGCGTAGAGTATATTTGTACTCAGTCCACAGGATCTGTTGATCCACGGCCATTCTTGCCAGTTCGGTTACTGGACCGTACTGTGTTCGGACTGCTTGACTCTGGCGCTTCGATAAGCTGTTTTGGAGGAAATTTGGCTCAGGAACTATTGGAGAAAGAGGTGGCTCACAAAGCAATAAATAAAAATGCTACCACTGCGGATGGAAGCCCCCAACGAGTGGTAGGCCGTTTAAAAGTTGACGTGGAATACGGCAACATTAAAAAGTCCCTAAATATTTATATAGTGCCATCCTTGAAGCAAGATCTTTACCTGGGTATAGATTTCTGGAGGCTTTATTCTTCCGAAAAGTTTGGAAGTGGCTGGCTTAGAAACTACTCAAGGCCCAGTCGGTAGCAGTGTTGATGTCGATCAACATGAGTTGTCCAATAGCGACAAAGCCAAGTTGTTCAACGTCATACAATGTTTTCCCTCATTTTCTCAAGAAGGTCTCGGTAAGACTAACTTGATTACACACTCAATAGAGGTGGGAAATGCTAAGCCGATAAAACAACGACACTTCCCTGTCTCGCCCGCTGTAGAGAAGGCTATGTATGCCGAAATCGATAGGATGCTGCAGCTTGGGGTAATAGAAGAATCAGAAAGTGGGTGGTCTTCTCCAATTGTCATGGTGACCAAGCCAGGCAAAGTTAGAATTTGCCTCGATTGTCGTAAAGTCAACAGCTTCACTGAGAAAGACGCATACCCACTTCCGCAAATTAGCGGAATCCTTAGTCGTTTACCAAAAGCTGAGTACATCACCAGCTTGGACCTAAAGGACGCCTATTGGCAGGTACCCTTAGAAGTCCAATCCCGTGACAAGACGGCGTTTACCGTACCTGGCAGACCTCTTTATCAATTTAAAGTGATGCCATTCGGGTTGTGCAACGCCACTAGCACAATGTCTCGACTAATGGATAAAGTTGTACCCGCACATCTCAGAAACGAAGTGTTCGTGTATTTGGATGACCTTTTAATAGTGTCAGATAGCTTTGAACGACATTTAGATGTTTTGAGAGAAATATCCCTTCACATTAAGCGTGCAGGTCTGACGATCAACATTGGCAAAAGTCATTTCTGCATGCGACGTGTGCGCTATTTGGGCCACATAATTGGTGACGGTGGAATTCGAACTGACCCTGAAAAGGTTAAAGCCATCCAAGAGTTTCCTGTTCCGAAAACCTTACGAGCATTAAGGAGTTTTATGGGGTTATGTGGATGGTATCGAAAGTTCGTTCCTAATTTCGCATCGCTTGCTTCTCCTTTGACCGATTTGTTGACGACGAAAAGGAAATTCAGTGTCACGACTGAAGCGTTAAGAGCATTCGAATTACTAAAATCACGCCTTAGCGAAGCTCCAGTGTTGTGCAGTCCTGATTTCTCAAAACCATTCGCAATACATTGTGATGCCAGCAAAACGGGTGTTGGTGCTGTGTTGGTTCAGGTTGCAGAAAATGGAGATGAGCGTCCTGTTGCTTTTATCTCAAAAAAATTAAACAAAGCTCAGCGAAATTACACTGTCACAGAACAAGAATGTTTAGCGGCGATTGTAGCTCTCAAAAACTTTCGTGCTTACGTAGAGGGTCATGAATTTACCATCGTGACCGATCACGCCTCTCTAAAATGGTTAATGTCCAATCATGACTTGAATTCTCGACTAGCTCGATGGGCTTTAGCATTACAAAGGTATCGGTTTAAAATAGAGCATCGCAAAGGATCCTTGAATGTGGTACCAGATTCTTTATCGAGAGTTAATGAGGATGTAGTGGCAGCCATTGATTTGCAAAAAGGTTTGATAGTCGATCTCAAGTCGCCATATTTCAAGACAGTCGAATATATGGATTTGCTCGATAGAATAAATTCCAACAAAACAAATTTTCCAGACCTTAAGACTGATGGTGGTTATGTATATAGAAAAGCTGAACACTTGACAGGCGAACAGCTACACGATGAGTATGCTTGGAAGCTCTGGATACCTAAAGAGTTGGTTCCCGAGATCCTTTTCCAAGCCCACGACAGCCCTCTGAGTTCACATGGTGGCATACACAAGACCATTGAAAGGGTGAGAAGATATTATTTTTGGCCTGGCCTAGTGTCAGACGTTAAAGCATACGTTAACGCTTGTGAGGTATGCAAAACTACAAAGTCACCTAATAGTTCTCTTAGACCGCCATTGGGGAAGGCTCCAGAGAGTCTGCGGTTTTTCCAGCGTCTTTTCATTGACTTTCTTGGGCCCTATCCGCGCTCAAGAAGCGGAAATATCGGAATATTTATCGTTCTTGACCATTTTTCAAAATATGTATTTTTAAAACCGGTCAAAAGGATAAATGCTTCCCTGACAACCAAGTACCTCGAAGAAGAGTTATTCATGGCTTACGGCGTTCCGGAAACAATAGTTTCTGACAATGGATCGCAGTTTCGTTCCGAAGCGTTCAAAAAGTTGATGCAACAATACGGCATTAATCACACCTTGACTGCTGTTCATTCGCCACAAGCAAACGCGTCCGAAAGAGTAAATCGTTCTGTCATAGCGGGAATTCGAGCTTATGTGCGTCCGGATCAGAAGGATTGGGACGAGTGTTTAAATCGAATATGCTGTGCTTTGAGGTCTTCTGTACACTCAAGCATTGGAACCTCGCCTTATTATATGGCTTTCGGCCAACACATGGTCACATCTGCGTCAACTTATTCTTTGCTTAGGAAGTTAAACATGCTCGATGATCGGTCCTTGACGTTTGACCGGGCCGATTCGTTCGACATTGTTCGAAAGGAGGCTTGTAAACAAATGCAAAGAAAGCATGAGGAAAACGCAAGGCGATATAATTTGAGGTCAAGAGAAGTAACTTTTGCACCAGGACAAGAAGTGTTTCGTCGCAGCACGCTCAATTCTAGACTTATTAATAATAATATGTTTCGAAAAAGGACGTTGCACAAGCAAGACTACCACCCCCAAAGCCGACGAGCTAGAGCCGGATTCTATAGCGTGCCCCGCAAATGCAACAGTCCCCTAGCCTTAGTGCTTTCCTTTCGTTACACGTTACAGGGCATGGGGTAGAGTGACCGGGGGCTGGCGCTGATGTGGGTAACCTTGAGGGACAGCAAACTGATAGAGCGAAAGCGTGAAAAACTATTTTGTTTAAGTATGTTTAAATAAAACATAATATAATAAAATAATAAAATAATATATATATAAAAAAACTATCTCGTGAGTGAAAAAAAACAACAAACGGATGCCAAAAATATGTGGCAAATATAAGGGGTTTTTGTAGGTATACAAATATGTTGGCCATTAATACTGATTGGGTATATATTTATATACATACAAATATATATTATATCTGCATATAGTTTGAGTTTTATATATATACAAATATATATGTGTATGCATTTGGTATAATAATTAACAGGAATTATTTAAATTTTAAAAACTGCAATTCTTAGCTTTAATTTAAAATTAATATTTATTAAAATTAGCTTTATTTATTCTAAAGCTATATTTTATTATTAATTGATTTGCATATATGAGTTAAAGACTTTATGGTATAATAATTAAAAGGAATTATTAAAATATTAAAAACTCCAATCTGAAACTTTCATGTCAAACTAATATTTATTGAAATTAATTTTAAGTAATTTTTTATTATTATTTAATTTGCATTACACTGTGCAAAAGCACATGTATTTTTAATCTTTATAAATAAATCTCTTTTATGTTTTACTTTTTACTTATGCTGTACCATCAAACCATAGTTTTTGCCGCAGAAAATATTGTAATCTCTTTTATTTTTGTGCGACTTCAATATTATACACTCAAATAAGTATATGCATAATCTTCAACACACAGAGGGGTGAGACTCTGTTTATTTAAATGCATTTGTTAGTGCTATTTTTTGTGCTTTGTCGTGCATTTTTTGCCCAGCTGCAGGCGATGGCAGGAAATCCAAAAAACAAATAAGTTGCAGGCCAAATGAAATAAACATAAACACACCAAGTGCATTTGTGCATGTGTGTGTGTACGAATTATTATGATTATTGTGCTTGTCAGACGAGGGAAAATCGGAGCGAGTCAAGATGGAAAATTTGCCATTGAAAAGGGATTTGCGGCATGGTGTTTTCCGGTCAGCTTTCATTTGCCGCAATTGGCGGCATGACTGGCAGGTGATTGAATTGATAAATCACAAGGACATATGCTGTGCATGAGAGTGAGAAAGTGAGAGATAGAGAGAGGGAGAGAGGAGTAGGGAGAGTGTGGTTGGGTGTGGTATACCTAAGCCCGGCACCGGGCCTTGGACCTTGTGTCGTTTCCGCTTCGGCGAGTTTTCCAATCAAATGGCTGCAAATAGCTGACCAGAGATCACAGTCGGAGACAGCCTGACCGAGATGGCTTAACTACACACACAGACTCACACACACACACAGCTGGCATAAAAAGTGGCAATGGCCGACATATTTGAAAAGTTTCCAAATCACGCCTCAAAGACTGCTGGAAAGCTACGCCCGTCCGACTGCAAATATTTCTCAATGAATGTGAGACAAGCGCAAACATGGCTTAATAACTCATTCATGTGTGTGTGTGTGTGTGTGTGCCAGTCTCTGTGTGACTTTTGCATGGCTGGCTGCGCCTCAGCTGCCACAGTTTGCCACACTGCCCCCTTGCAAAGTGTCAGCTTGAAGTTGAGCTATTGACTCGCACTCATTAAATAAAAGATTGCATGTTTTTCAGCCTTTTGTTGGGCTCCAAAATGGATACCCGACTCTCTGTCTCCCTCTCTGTCTCTCTCTCTCTCTCTCTGGCTGGCCAGCTAATCCCCAAGTTGGCAGCCAGCGAGATTGTGCAACTGACTTTTGTATTGTTGACTTCGCTTTGGGTCGCTAGTTTTAGCTTCAGCTTCATCACTGTCTCCCTGTCAGTTTGTCTCCCTCTCTTTCTCTCTCTCTCTCTCTGTCTCTCTTTTTCTGTGCCATTTGATTCATTCAACTAGCATGTAAATTTGGTAGCACACATAAGTTTTCGCATTGAAAATTGAATCCAGCAGCGCATGTGAGTATTTGTGGCATTGACACTGACTGCTTGGGCATCCAGCGCACAGTGGTACGAACTTGATTAAAGCCAATGAAGCTCTGCAAAGTTAAAGCAGTGTACTCACTCTCTCTCCTTCTCTCTTCTCTCTCGCCAAGCAAATAAATATAAATGTCTTTAATCAATTGCAGTACTCCTTATTTATGCCTTGCGCCACTGTGCAGGCGACAGTCTTGCCGTTCCATGTATTATTTCAAAATATGGAAATATTTCTGTGATCCACATGTCATCCGATAACTCAAAGCCATCGCCTCTTACACTGTCCTCACACAGCGCAGCACTACTTCCTCTCTCTCTCTCTCTCTCTCTCTCTCTCTCTCTCTCTCCTTGTCTCTTGTTATCTCCCTTTCTCTGTCTCTCTGTCCTGCCGAAACTGTGCCACAAAATCGTATAAAGTGTTGCTATTGTTATTGTTGTTGTTGCAGTTGTTTTTGTTGTTGTTTTTACCCTGTGCTTACTGTGTTGATTTTTGACCTCGTCTTGCAGAGTGAAGCGCAGTGTGCGCAGCATGATACCCTGCCGTGTCTGGCATATATGCTTCCCCCACACTTGCAGCTGCCTCTCCACACACTTCACTTCACTTGCCTTTTGTTTTGTTTTTTTTCTGTGTTTTTACTCTTTGGTGAGCTGCAATCTGCAGAGAAAGAAGAGCAATTTACAGCTACAGCATTCCCGCGTGAGCGTGTGTGTGTGTGTGCGTGAGTTGTTTGTGTTTGTGTATGTAAGCGCTGCTTAAGTGTCGGTAAAACTTTATAATGTGTGTTACAACAAACATGTAAGGTCTCTCACACACACACACACACACACACTCACACTCACATGCAGACATGCCCCCCACGACGATTTTCGTGTGTGTGTGCGTGTGTCGTAATTTTCATTTCATTTCACTTTGTGGCACATTAAGTGTTGTTGTTGCTTTTGATTTTTGTTAATTATGCATGTCAGCTGCCCCACAAACACAGGCAAATAGCAGCACACACGCACACACACACACTTGCATAGCGAGCGCATGCAAATGCGTAGCTAAAATTTTGTTGCCTACTTTCAGGCGCGTCATTAATTTCAACTGCTTGAAATTTACACACGCCGCAAATTGCCTGCTGGCCGGCGCCATAAATACTCACACTCGCACACACACACATACGCATTCACACGCACACTGACACACATTTGCACTGGTCCAACACCTGCTGGAGTCTGTCTTATTATTGTTGGCAGCACAAAAACTCGACACGCATTTTGATTTTTGAAATCATGTGAAATACATAATTTGCACGGCACTTGTTTGACTGTGTGTGTGTCTGTGTGAGACTTCTAATTTCCATGTGTTGTCTCATTAATATTCATAGAACTATGTGTGACGTAGAGTAGAGCATGAGAGGAGCAGCAGGCAGCGCCAAAGTCGAGCCTAGACTGCAGAAAAAACAAGCACTGAATTTGCATAAATTTCGAGTCGGAGTTCGGCTTGGATTCTGTTTAAGTTTTCCCTGTTGAATTGCATCAAAATTTATGCACGACTGGGATAAACTTTTTAAGTGTCATCGCCCAAACAAATGTGTTTTTCAAATCAATTTCATAAATTTATGGCGACATTTTACACGGGGCAGAGCAGTGGCACCGGGGGAGGGCGGCGCCTGCGGAAACAATAATCAATTATTGGTTAAAATCAACTCAACGGGATTATTGAGTTATAAATGATTCATAAAATGCGCTGCGGCACCTGTTAGCTGCGTGTGTCTCGCCATCTCTGTCGCACACTCGCTCCAGCTCGCTCCCACGCTGCTCACGCCTGCGCTCGCTCGACTGTTGCGGTTTCAACTGATAAATGCGGCAAATAAAATAAGGCATCATCAGCAGGCCGGCGCTGCCGGCAGCTGTGGGCAAGTGTTAAGCCAGGCAGTGGAGAGGGGGGGGGGGCGTGGCAGCATGCCGCCCGTGCCGGGCTGCTGCACAGTTGATAGCCGGCCGCTGTGCTCTCTAATTAAATTTTGTGACATGGCCACAAAGCTGACCATAAATAGCCAAAGCCGTTGGCAAACACATGAAGCATTTATAACTCATTAAAGGCATGCCACATGCGTGTGTCTCTGCTGTGCGTGTGTGCGTGTGCGTTTGTGTATTGGCAGCGCAGTGCAGCGTTGCAACGTTGTGGCGCCTGCAGGTGCTGGGGCAGCACTTAAAGAGCAGTTGTGCACTGTGGCAACAATTGTGCTGCCAGCAGCAGATATCACACACACACACACACACACACACGCACATGCAAGCACACTACGCATACGCCACGTGGTGCAGGCAGCGCGCACGGCTTTGACTCTACGGTCACTGCACACACAAGAAAGAGCGAGCGAGCGGGCTGGGGCTGCAGCACACCAAAAGGAATTAAAAAGTATAAAAACGCAATTAAAATAAAAACAAGCATGTACGACGACAACAACAATGGCAAACTGCCAGTCTGACAGGCTGCCAGGCTGCCAGGCTGCTTGCCCCTCTTCCGTGTTTGCACCCCGGAGGCAAGTTGACGGCTGCCGGCGGCGACGTCGTTGCAACGTCGCCCTTTGGCTGCGACTCAACTCAATTTGTTCATTTAACTGCTTTTATTTTTATTATATTTACATTTGCTTCACGCTCGCCCAACACGCTCCACAGATAATTACGACAATAATAAGGACACATTGTGCCCGTCCGTCCGTCCGTCCGACCGTCCGACCGTCGCACATGGCCCTGACCAGGACAAGGCAGCGACAGGACAATGCAGTGCGGACACTGGACGAGGCAGGCGGGAGGAGACAAGAGAGAGAGAAGGAAGGGGGAGGATGAAGAAGCAAGGAGGCAGGAGGCAGGAAGCATGCTTGCCACACGCTGCTCCCCACTGTTCCATGCAGCGCTCTGCTCTACTCCCCTCTTCTGCTCTTCTTTTTTTTCCCCGTCTGCCGCTCATCTGCTCCGCTCTCTGCTCCCCCCTATTCTCTATCGTTCTGTTCGCTTTCGCTTTTCGCCTTTCACTGCAAATTGCAGTACAAATTGCTTTTGGCCAATGGCCGGCAATGCCGCTGGCCGCGTGTCTGTCGTGCAGCTTGTTTGGCCCGAAAACGATTTAAGCCAGCCCCTCTTAAAGCCAAGCCAAGGCAGCAGATAGGCGGTGGGACAGAGGGAGAGGGCGGCAGCAGATGCAAAGCGAGTGGAGGCAGCGCATCACGTCAAGTTATTCATACGTGGCAAAGTCGCTGCAAGAAAGTTTCTCAAGCTGTGGGCGGTGGCGGTGGGTGTGGGGGCGTGGCGGCTGGCTTGCCAGCAGAAATGAAATCACATGAAAGCACATTACATACTTTGTCTGACAGTGCAATGCCGAGCAGCAAAAACAACGGGCGAGAGCGAGAGGGAGAGAGCGACTCGCGTGCGTCGAGCATGAACGACAGCTGAAATACGCTGCAAAAATGTAAAAGCAGCAAGTTGGCAAAAGAAAGTACTTTATGCTAGGCTGCCAAGTAGCTTAGCCAAACTTATGCGCCTTGCTGCTTCTTCTGCTCTATTTTCACTTTTCCTGCTTACAATTCTTTCATTTGCAGGCGTTGCTACTCCAGTGCCGGGCACGCAACAGGGTATAGCATACATTGCAGGCACACCAATCCGAACATAACATACCCTGCCACATACTGTGCATAGCTCAGCATGCAACAACAACAGCAACAACAACAACAACAACAATTCGCGCAGAGTGTAAAAACTTTACAACTTTTTTCCTTCTTTTCTACTTTTTCTTTTTGCGTTTTTTTTTTTTTTTTGCATATTAAATAAAGCAAATTTGTAGCATATTCTTCTTGTGCGTTGGCTGCGCTATGCCGTCTGCTATTTCCATAAATTTCATTGTCTGCACACAGGCTTGCGTGTGAGTGTGTGTGTGTGTGTGTGTGCCGCTTGCTGCATAAGCAATGCGCTCCAATACTCATATCATATGAGGTAATATACAAATTGAAATTCGCGCAAACATGACGTGGCACGCACACTCCGACAGCCTGACACGCACACACACACACACACACACACACAGCTGTCGCTTTGTTTTCATTGCCTCCACAGCTGATAACTTGGTGACTGACGCTACTACCAGTATTTATTGGCCTCGTTCGCAGTCGAACTTCAGTGGAACTCGCGCTCGAGTTCGCTGCGTTTTAGCAACTGACATAAAGTCAAATATTAAGTTCAATTTCAAGGTCCAATGGTTTGTGGCAGCGCTTAGAGTGCTGTTCCTCTGTTTAAACTGCACATTGGAGGCGGCAGCAGCTGCATTTCCTCTCGCATATAAATGTATTCAATAATTCTTTTCAATTTTTAAGTGTACTATATAATTAAGCAAGTTGTTCTCTCGAGCACTTACAACTATTTCAATTGCACCCAAATAGTTGCAGAGGAAACTTCCATCCGTTTGCAAGTTTGCAAAGCAATAAATATCGTAATAAAAATAATTTGAGAAGTAACTAAAAGAAACGTCTGGGCTGTTCAGTCGAGCGTACTCGACTTTTAAATACCCCACAGTAAAATTGTGGATATTCATTAAATTAAGTAATTTATTTTTTAGTAGAAACAGAAAAAGAATTATGAATTCCCCAACATATTCACAAAATTAATCAAATTTTTTTGAGGTAGAATTAAGAAGAATTATGAATTATTATTTTTGTGAGTACAAATATTTTTTTAATAGAAAAAAGTAGAAGAATAATGAATTCTCCAACGTACTCACTAAATTTACCGAATATTTTGGTATATTTTATGAACTCTTTAATGTACTTTATTCAATAAATGAACTAAACATTTTTAAAGTTGAATTAAGATAAAGAATTATGAATTCTCCAACGCATTCACTAAATTAATTAAATATTGTTGTAGAATTGTGAATAATAATTATGGCTCTAATAATTTATATATTTTCGCGAGTATGCGCAATTTATAGTTTTTTTTTTTGGGTCTAATTCAACGATTACAGCCAAAAATACATTCTTCTCTTTTACTATAAGTTGCTTTTTCCACTCGCTTGCTTTCTATTCCTTTTCCGTTCAGGGAATCTCCACTCTATCGTTTATTTTCTTCTCTACTCTTTCTGTCTCTACCCAGCGTTATATTAATAATATTTATGTTTATTTCATTTTTTCTTTTTTTTCGCTGCTTCTTCTCTTATTTATTCTAACTTTTTCTATTTCTTCACTGTAACTCTCGCTAATTCGTTCTCTCAGCTGTGTCTCTATTGGCCAGTCTACCTTTTATCTCTTTCATTCTTTCTTTTGAACTTTTTCCAGTTTTCTTTGTTCTAATATTTTGCGCATTTGTCCGTTTCTCCCATGTCACACACTCAATTTCTATTTCTTCAGTCCCCATATCTCTCCCCTTTCTCTCTATTCATATTCTATACACATATTTCTCCCCCTTCTGCCTCTCTCTGTCTCTCCCACTTTTTCTACTATAAAAACGCGTTGCTTTTGCACACGTCACAGGACACAATTAATTTACCATCTTCAAGTTGCACGTTCCCTCCCTCTCTCTCTATCTCTCACTCCCTCTGCCTGTTTGTACTGTCTGCTGTCGTGTCGTCTTCCATCTTGCTTATGCCTTCTTTCTAGTTTCTTGTTGCCTGCCATTACACCGTTGTGTGTTATTTGTCTGCTTTGTATTGTCAAAACGCGCTGTCAAAACAAATGCTTAACAATTTTTCAGCGCCCAAGCGACAGACAATTGTCTCTCACTCTCTCTGGCTCTCACTCTGTTAGCTATATCTAGATATGCCCATCTCTGTCTGCAGTTTGTAGTGACATTCCCCGGCGCTTGCCATTGTTGTTGCCGCTGACAGTTGACAGTTGTCAAGTTGGCATCATCATCATCAGCCTCATCATCGTCCTCGTCGTGCTCATCATCATCATCAGCATCCTCATCGATGGCATAAATAAGAGATGCGTCTGATTATTTGCCCACGAGCAGAAGGGTTTCATCTCCTGTCCACCCCAGTCCCCGCAGCTCTGGCCCTGTCTCCCGCTATGATAAATGGCACTCGACAATGAATTATATTGTTTATACAAATTACTTTATTGGCACACAGCGTCGCCTTCTAAACACCCAGCAAATTACAAATTACACACACACACTAACACACGCACACACATATCTATCAGAGATACTTCGCATCTGAATGGAGCATGATTTATGGCCATATCCCACAGAGTCTTCGCTCTCTTCTGTCTTCGGAGGCAGCGCGCTGCAGCTCAGAGCTGAGCTGAGCTCAGTTTAGCTTCAATTGCCGCAATTGCAACAAGTGCAACAATGTGGCAACTATGCGGCACGTTAGCTCATGGGCATAGCTGTAATAATCGTGCTCGAGTGAGAGTCTTCAAGTAAGGCAGATAAGCAGGCAGTCCAACAAGTGAGTGCTTAATTTAGTCGCTGCTGCGTGCTCAGTTCTAGTGAGATTGTCGGAAATATGAGAGGATTGTCCCTTAAGTTATGATGCTAGAGAAACGGGGTGAAGCATCAGGAAAGGTAGCTATACCCTATGATTTTTCTGGCTGTTCTCAATAAAAGTAAGTCTATATTAATCTATATATGAAAAGACTCTCGAAATTTATTTTAAAAATATTATTTTAAAAGAAAAGACTGACAGTTTATTTTTAAATTCTTTATTTCTATGAATATGATTTTTCTCTAAGTCTCTGAAACTTCCCTATTTCCAATACCAAAAACTTTTTAGCGCACCAACATTTTTTTTTTTTAAATGTCATAAATTATTTAAATTGAAATTTATATTTAAATTATTGGGAATTTCTCTTAAGCATGGCTTTAAACAACTTTAAGCTCGACAATTTATTAAAAAAAAGGGAATTTTCGCTATTAAAAATATCTACTTGGAACTGGGCATAGCTTTTACCAACTTTAACCTCTAGAATTTTTCTAAAATTTCGTATTTAAATTATTGAGAACTTTTTCTTACAAGCTTTAGCATTGGGCATACTTTTAACCTATTTCCTGTGCATAGCCGTACACTTTTGGGTGCTGGCGCTGTACTCAACCCTTTGTTGGGCGCCTTCAATGCGCATAGAAATTCCGGGAACTTCCCTTACATTTTATTTTCTAAAGTGTTTTTCTGCACAAAGCGCAATGCATACGAAAGAAGGCTACAGAGGGATGGGGCAGCGTTTGCGGGCAGGGGTGCCCTTTTCGTATAGCTCGACGAATGCAGAAGCATGCGCGGCTCAAGCAACCGCCGGCAATTAGCAGAATCATGAAGTTGTCTATCGCGGGCAGGGGAGGAGTAGCAGAAGGTCGGGCAGGAGAAAGAGCTAGATAGATGCTTGGAGCGCTTGCTGCGTCTAATCGCAGTGGGTTGCCAGCAGAACAGCAGTTGCCACATATTTATGAACTTATTTGCTTTAAAAATAAATATTGTTGAGGCAGCGCTAGGGAGGGGCAGGGTAGACTGGTAGTCGGGTAGGGACTTAAGGGATTTAGTGTTAAAAAGGGTTTACTTATAAATTGAAATAAAGTGTAAAGTATGCCATGGCATGACATGCTGCTGCCGCTGCTGCTGCTGCTGCTGCTGCTGCCGCTGCTGGGAGACAGTTGTCGATGTGGCATGTGGCATACAGGCGAAGCATGCTGCGGCGCTTGTGCATTTGCCTCTAAGCAGCTTACCGTTTATGAGCCGCTTTTCAACACCAGGCAGCACGACTTGGGCTCTATGAGACTCTCTGAGAGTGTGTGTGTGTGTGTGTGTGTTTGTGCGTGTGCCAGGAGTTGCCACGGCGAGTGGCAGTAGTAGATGTTGCAGCTCGGGCTGCTCGGGTTGCTGCTACTTGGCAAACAATTGCGGCTAGCAAAAAGTGTTGCAAATGCCTGAAATGTGTCGCCATTTGCAGTTGCTGTCGCTCTCGCTGTTGCTGCTGCTCACGATGCTGTTGCTGCTGCTGTTGTTGCAATTGTTGCAGTTGAACTTGCCGACGAGTTCGACTTCGACTTGGAAACTGCAGCGAAAACATTTTGGCAAAAACTTTCGTGCAATGTGGCAGGCGGCACCTCGCACAGCGCAGCACCAGATACAAAATGCTCTTTTGTGGAAAACAAACAAGCAGCAGCAGCAGCAGCAACAACAAGAACAACAACAATAGAAACACAACAACAGCAAGAATGGAGACTAAGCAAGTTAACCGTACGAACTCGCAGCGCACACGTTTCATGCATTTTCACTTTGTAAAACATTTCTGATATGTACGTGCTGCACGGGGCAAGGGGAAAGGGGCGAGGGCAAGGGCCAGGGGGCAGGCACTGCAACTTCGCACTTCTTGCCCGCTACACAGCAAGAAATAGGTATGTATATACGCGTACACACGCACAATCTTCTACTCGGTTTACGTATTTACACATATTCGTATGTTTGCTGCGAAAAACTACTTAAATTAGAATTTCTTAACTTTCGCAAAAGTTCTTTTCTGGCATTTCGAATCATTTTCGAGAATGTGCTGGCCCTGCTGCTTCTTGCTGCATTTCGACTGTGCGGTTGCCGGCGACTTAAGGTGTTTCCAAAGTATTCCAAAGTTTGCTGTTCATTGTTTTCGAAGCTGAAAGCAAAGTAGTTTGCCGCTGCCGTTGTTCCAACTCGAAACTCGAGCTGCAATGAAAACAAATTTGATGCGCTGTAATTGCCGGAGTTTTATATAATTATATTTTTAAGTATTTACAAAGTAACAGAAAAACTGCCGAATATTTTTTTGGATTTTAATTTAATTATTTTAATTTTTTAATTTAATTTTGCATAAAATAAAGTTTTTCGTTGCTTATAAATTATTAATTGTGTTAGCTTTAACTATTAACCACTCGCAGTGTAGCTTTAAGCTTTCGCCTGATTTTTACAGCATTAAAAACATAATAGGATTTTTTTTTTCAATACAATTTAAGCCCAACGCCGACTTTTCTCGCAGTGCAGTTTTGTGTGGGCGGCAACTTGTGTTGCAAAATTCTATTTAAAGTTTGATTAGCCGCGTGCCAAAAACACGCACACAAACGCAGACACTTACAGCTACACATAGCTACACTTGCACACGCTCACACCCGCACACACACCCACACACACACGCAAATAATTAAGCAGCACGAAGTTTGTTGGATAAGTTTGACAGACAGGCACACCTGGCGTATGCGTAATGCGTCCGCAGAGCAGCCCGTATTAATTACAATAAATAATAAATAGGCGCATAATGGCAGCAACTGTTGCGTGGGCGGGGAGATGTTGTGTTTAAGGGTCACTTGCACTTTTCAAAAAAAAATAATAACGAACGTCGCACGAGCAACTGCTCATAATTCGAGTGACAATTACTTTACCTCCACAAGCTGCACATAGAACAGATAAATACAGAGCCACAGAGCAGCAGGCTGTTTGAAAGAGGAGTGAGAGAGGAGCTTAAGCACATGCCAAAAGTCAGTTCGGCTGGCAAAAGCGACAGCGAGCATTTTCGGGCCAGGCCAGAACCAGGGCCACTGCCGGCTGCGGCAAGACGAGGCAGATGCCCAGCTGTGCCAAAGCCAACCAAATGTCTGGGCGAGTCCCCGCGGCGTCTCTGAGTGGACTTTCTGCAGCTCAAACGACAGACAAACACAGAGAGGGGGCGTGGAGAGAGGCTTACAGAGAGAGAGAGAGAGAGAGGGGAGAGGCGAGCGAGCGGCGTCGAGCTCCAACCAAGATGTAAGCCACAAAAATACTTGACAATTTGTTTGCAATACATTTTACGCTACAGTCTCATACCGCAGCCGGAGCTACAGCCCCCCGTCCCTCCCTCTTTCCACTCTTCCTTCTTACACACACGCACATATATCTTCAATATGTAGACAAATATTCGACCTCTCTGCCGCTCTCTTTCTCACTCTGTGTCTGTCTGTCTGTCTTGTGTTTCTTGCAGCATAAGCATTTCTATAGTTTTTGTTATTCTTCTGCACTAACGCAGGGTATTATAATTTACTCACGACGTGTGTAACGCCTTGAAGGAGGCGTGGTAGGCTCTTTAATATATTGTACATATATTATGCTGACTGTTTGGCTGTCACTTACTGTGTAAGCTACACAGCGAGGCATTAATGCCAGCTTTTGCTTAAAGTAATATAGAATATTTGATTCAAAAAATCTGATTCTAAATTAATGTAGTACTCATTCTCATCAGGCTACGTTCGAAAATGCAGTATTTTTTGCAGAAATTTTATTTAGTTGCAGAATAAATTATACAAAATATATTATATATACCATAGTCATATATAATATATATAGCTACCTTAAGATTTAATAATTAATTAATATTCATAGCATACTTTAGGTATAAAAGCTGCCTGCATATGCACTTTAAACGCAAAATAATTATTTTTCGCACTGTATATATATGCCATAATGTAAACAAATTAATTCTTATTAAAATCGGCGCAAGCTATAGCCCTCTAAGCTGCATAAAAGTGTGTTTAGGCTGCGACTACTGCTCGAGCAGGCATATTTTCTTTTTGTTTTGCGCTGTCTCGACAGTCTCTGCCAGCTCTGCGACCCTGCCTTGCCCCTCCTCCCCAGCACATATGTATGTATTACAGCAGAGGAGAGTGGTGCGGAGAGCGGCAAGGGGCACAGGGCGTAAGATAAAAGAGCGAGCAATAAGTTCATAAAACAATTGGCTCCATTTGCTCTGATTTTCATTGCCTGCCATTTTGTGTGACCTGACGCTGACGTCGTCGTCGGCGTCGGCGGCGGCGTCGCAGTTGACCAGGCCCCCTTTTGTGCTCTCTGCTGACACATGTGCCTCTTGTTGTTGCTGCTGCTGCTGCTGATGTTGTTGTTGTTGTTGTTGTTGCTGTGATTGGGTCTCTGCACTTGGCCCTTAATTGGTTTGTTTATATTGGCGCCCCTCGGCTAGAGATGCAATCAATTGCACACAATGATGGCAATTACTACATACACACTCATGATATAGACACACACACGCACACACACATGTACGGTGCAACATGAACCCACACATACTTAAGACTCCCCGCACAGTTGTAGGTAATTAATAATTTTTGCCATTTATGTTTGATAATTGCTTCGTATTTGTAGGCAATTTACTATTTACCAATGATAACGAGACAAGGCTGCAACAACATGGGGCATAGCTGAAGCGCAGGTTGCCATGGTAGGGCAGCGTAGGAGCAGCAGCAGCAGCAGCAGTAGCAGCAGGAGGCGCCGGCATTCGCATTTGGGTTTCGGCTGCTGCCTCATTGCATATTCAGTTAGTTGTGTGGCGAAGCACTGCCTGCAGCAACAGCAACAACAACAGCAGCAGCAGCAGTAGCAGCAACATCAGCACTTGCCACTTGCCACTTGCCACTTACCAGTTGCCACTTGACTTGTGCCGATGATGCAATTGCTGATAGGCGATTGACGCTTGCCGATTGCCGCTGTCGAGTGGTTTATCAGTCAGGTGAAAAGAATCTGCAGGATCAGTGCAAGGCACTTGGAGGTTTTCAAGCTAGGCTAAACAATTTGAAATTTAACGAGAACCTTGAGAGAGAGTAGAAGTATTCTAGTATTCTAGGTAGCAAGCTAAGTAAACTCCTGCTGCAACTAATACAAAAAGGGTTTTAACAATTAAATTATATTTTTAGCAAAGTATTTTTTATTATTTTATTTGCTGTAAGTACATTTTTTAAAACTATATTTAATTTTGAACAAAATATTTGCATTAATGTAAATAAATTAAGCTTTTGTAAAAGTTAAGTAAATTTTTTTAAAGCAATTTTAACATATTTTTCAAAAAATATATATTTAATTTTGAACAAAATATTCTCGCCTTTTTTTGACTTATGTTTTTGCTGTAGCTCAAGGCGAACGCTTGTAACAGCTTTTGTAAACGTTAAGTACATTTTTAATAGCTTGTACAAAATTATAATTATAATTATTATTTTTTTTTTTTGAGTAAAAATAATATATACTGAATATTCAAAAATTATTGCACTTGCAATTAAATTTAATTATTTATATTTATTTATAGCAAATTATTTAAAGTAACGCTAAATTCGACGGCCTCCAACTTTTAGCTTTAGCTGTTAAAGCCAATTGCTGGCCACAAGACATGGCACAGTGTGTCGTCTGTGATTGCAGTAATTAGCAGGAATCTGGGCTGTTTAGCCGATTTGGGCCCCCAACTCCCGCCGGGCAATCACTGCAAATGGATTCCTGTTGCGCCCATGTATCCGTTTCACCTGTGCAATTAATAATTGCCAACTCAATGCAGCCGCGTGTGTGTGTGTGGTATGTGTGTGTGTGTGTGTGTGTGTTTACTGTGCGCAGTTAGAATAAGCTGTTAATTTATGCTGTCAGGCAATTTGGTGTATCGATTGCTCAGCCCAACAGTCTCTAAGTAGCGCTGTCAGTCTGTCCCATCGCCTGTGCCTACGCCTGTGTTAGTCAGTCAAGCAGTCAAGCAGTCAATCATTGAGTGAGTCATAAACAGCAAACACGCTGCACAGTGTCCAAAATGATTTGTCCACTCTTGTATTAACTAAATGAGCTGTTTATGTAAATGCGCATATCAAATTAAAAGCCATAAAAACGCTTCTGTGCGCTTCAAGGCAGAGTAAGAGAGAAAGTGGCCAGGAAGGGGAAGTGGAGCAGGCGTCGCTTTTTATGATGACGACAAGCCGCAGATTTCAGATGACTTCATTGCAAAGAGCAGCGGGGGAGCGGAGCTGAGCGCAGCAGCAGCAGCAGTTTAAGTACTGCGAGTAAAAACAACAGTAGGAGGAGTAGCAGCAGCAGGGCCATAGGTACGAGCAGGGGGCCGAGGAGGCACGGCACTTACTGCTCATAAAAGTGCTCCGACTGCAATTGACAGAGTCCTTTGACCCTGATGGCGCGGCATAAATCATTTCTAATTGCGCCTCTTCTACCTACGCGTGGCAGCAGGGGCAACTGAAGAGCAGCTTGAGCACATCGACAGCTTAACTAGGCCGTAACAGGGGAGGGGGCGGTGGGAGTAGGGGCATTCGCTAATTGAGCCGCAGATTAAATTTTTTATGAACACTCGAACGCAACTGGAGCCGCTGCTGTTGCTGCTGCTGAATAGAGAGAGAGCTGTGATATGAGATATGGGTATGAGTATGAGTGCGATTGCCATACGTGCATCAATGAATCAAAGCACGATTGAAGCGCCGACTGTTTGCTGTCCAGCCTGCTGGACACGCCCACCACTGCTGCCACGCCTGCCCACCAAACGCTCGCGCTGCGTAACAGGTTTTTATGCATTACGTGACCATATGAAAAAGTTGGAAATGTCGGCTGAAATAAACCTGAGCGTAAATACGAAATAACAAGCGCCCTATATGCCAGTCCTGTACCGACACACACACACACACATGCACACACAAGGGCACACAGGCGTACGCACACAGTCCCAGAGGCAGTCTGTTGGCCTATATCAAATAATTACCGGAACTTGAGCGTATAACCTACAGTTTCCGTCGCATGCGGCGGATGAAGGGCAAATGGGCAGTGGGAAGAAGGAGGGGAGGAGGGGAGTTGGTAGCGTAGAGCCAGAGCGGACAGGAGGCATTACAGCAGCAGGTAAATCCAGCAAACCGCCAAGTGCGAACACCGTGAAATATGGCACACATATCGAGGGGAGTCTTGGTTGGACTACGCACGGGCAGACGCTGTGACGCAGGGCGCGATCGGGGCAGGGGGCAAGGTGGCCATGGGCGGCAATGGGAACACGGATTGCACATGTCCGTTTACAATAATTCACGTGCTATGAAAATGTCAATAATAGTTTTTTAAGCGAGGAGCGCAAAAGAATTTATGTACACTGTGGGGAAAAGCATAGTTATAAAATAAGTATAAATAAATATTAACGATTATATGTAAATATTAATTAATAATAAATAAATTAATTAATTAATAATTATGTCTTAAAAATGATTTTTAATTATACTTCCATTAAACTTTATTTTTCCTGCAGTGTACGCAAAATCTTTTTATTTAATTTTAATTTTTATTTTATAAACATATATTTCAAAAGCATAACTAAGCAATGTAAAGAAATAATATAAAATATTTATATTTAATATACAAAACTTATTTGTTTTTATTATTTGCAAAAATACGTTTTTTTTTTATTTTATTATGGCTATAACATGCGAAAAAATACTTTTTTGTCTGGTCTATTGATTTTATTCAAGACTCTGTTTGCTTTTAAAGATCTGACACGCCTTTCTAAATACATTTGCACAACATTAATATACCATATTTAAGCTTTTTATATAGTATTTAAATTAAACTACCATAAATCCAAAAATTTTAACTGCGCCATAAATAATATTAAACTAAACTATCAGTACATATGATTTTTTTTATATACCGCTTCTCTTTCTCGCAGTGTATGCAACTGCAACTTAAATAAACGCTTGAATAAGTAACAAACTGCACAAAACAAATGTGCAAAAGAAATATTGAAGACCGGAGAGAATGACTTTAACAATTAAAAAGAATTTATTTAATGTGAAAATGGCGAATTGTGTAAAATATTTTCAAGGCATTTTCAGGCTTATACGAAACTTTGTATTGATTTTTGATATGCAATAAGCTTGACCATTTTTGCACAGTGTACTTATTTGTTTAGGGCCTTCGCCTTGGCAGGAATTATTATTGCCAAAGTTGCCATATGAAATATTTGCTCAGTTTTGTTTTGTTTTGTCTCTGAGTTTTTTTGTCTTCTTTCGGGCTTGCTTCGCGGTGGCAAAGAGAGGGAGAGAAAGAGAGAGGGGGTTTGCTGGGAATACTTGGAAATTATGCAAATGTGTCCATTAGCATAAAGTGATTTTGATGAGGCACCAAAGTGGACTTTATGGTTGGCTGGCTTTGATTAGGGTTATGCGGCGACAGGCGTGTGCAGCCGCCGCTCGCACTGGTCAGTCGAGGCCCGAGATGGATAGTTGCTTCTGTCCGAGTTGTTTTTATAATATTTTCACCATAGAAATTGAGTGCAAAAGGGAATGTATGCTTCGTGAAAATGTAGGTAGCATGGCGCAAAGAAAAGCATTGCAGATCATATACAAATATAAATTATATAATATATAATATAAAATATAAATATAAAATATGAATATAAAAATATTCGTGATCTTTTTACTATATTGTAATTTTAACTCAGTAAGTGATTAACATGTAAAGAGGCATATATAGCAATCGTAGATAAAGTATATTTCAAAATTCGATATTTTCCAAATATTTTTAAGAAATTTGCCATACAAAAATAGCAAGGCCGCAAGCTGCTTTTGCTTGATAGTATGTGTGAGAACAACCCATGCATGTGAAGCCGAAATAGTGAGCGCGTTCAACGGAAGTAATTAATATGTAGCAGGCAAACTGGATGAAGGGTATCCTACTGCCGAGTGCGTGCTAGCGCAATTTTATCTACTTCTACTTTTCTGCTTACTTGTTGTTGTTGCTGTTGTATGCGACGTTTTCACGGTCAACTCCAGCCGCGAGTCGAGTTCGAACTGCGAAAAGTTCGAAATTCGAATTTTCGCACGTGCCAAGCGCCAATTCAGCGCTTTGCTTGCACAGCGTATAAGCAGCAGTAGAAGTAGAAGTGTATAAGAGTGCGCCATGCTGACAGCAGGCTGGCGGCAAACTGTCAATTGTTCGAGCAGTCAAAAAAACTAAAAGCGCAATGACGTCATAAGTGGCAGGTGAGCCGTGCGGCAGGGGGCGTGCCAGCTGGCAAGCTACTTAATGCGAAGTGCGTCCAGCACTTGGCAATAAAGTGGAGCACATCATCGTCAGAGTGGGAGCAGTGCCTGGCAACCAGCAAGGGGGCAGGCGCGGTACAGGTGAGTAGGCAATGGCAGGAGGAGAGTAGGGGGAGGGGGGGGGGGGCGAGGGGTTGGGCAAAGTTACTTCAAGCAGAAGGATAACATGACAAACTAGTTACGTGCATAAATAATATTTTCCACATACAGCTACGTGTGCTGCCCCTGACCCCCTGTCGCCCCCTGTCCGCTACCCCCAAGCACTTGATAGATGAACACTTGAAGCCGCTCCTGCTCCTACTCCTGCTGCTGCCCCTCTGTTCCTGGCCTGATCTTATGCATAAATATGGCCAAGGACTGTAGCCATTGGGGCGTAACGGGAATGTGTGGAATGAAAATGCAATAAGTTAATGATATCAAGACGACGACGCATGCTCTGCCCTGTCCCGCTCCCGCAGCCATCACTAATCCGCAGTAAGCTGCGCGTACTGGGGCAACCGTATGAGTCTGTGCAAGGTAATGGGACAGGGGACTGGGTGGATGGTTGGGTGGGTCGCTCGTAGAGTTGCAATAAGCGTAAAACTAATACCGGACCGAAGAAATTATGTGGCACTAAAAGCTGTCGAGGGTGCGCTACGCTCAACACAGTTCCCATTGGGGGCAGCAGGAGTAGCTGTGCGTATGTGTGCATCTGTGTGTGTGTGTGTGTGTATATTGGTGTGCGTGCGTGTTTGTGTCACGCTCTGCGTTTGACAATAATTGTTTGCTGTTGTCCTTTTTTTTTATTATTTGCCAGCTACTCCGTTTTTTATTGCGCTCCAAACCGCAGGCCCGTTATAAGCGCTGGCTGAGTTTGATAAGTGTCAAGCTTTGTTAACCAACTGGGCGGTCAGCCAGAGCTGCTGCCCACAGCTAAAGGCCACGAGGGGGAGTGTTGCTCCAGGCGGCGGTAGGTGTAGCTATGTAGTTGTGCTGCAAGCCCTTCGCCCGTAAAGATTTATGTGCATCAAGAGCAAGCGGCAAGAGCAAAATAATTTTATTGTAAGCATTAAAAAACGAAGTAGTCAATTGACAGTGATAGACCTAGTAGATACTCATTGCTAACGCGTTCTTTAATATTATTTTGCGTGTATATTTTTTATTATCCATTTTACTTGTATGACTATGATAGACTGAGATACCCAGTATTTAGAAGCTCTTTGAAATTATTTACGATATGTGTTTTTAATTATTTTTAATTATTTATAATAATTATTTAAATTTAAATTTTTGGTTAGTTAAGTTTGGTTAAGTTTTCTTGGCTTAATGAAAAAGGATATAAATTTGCTATCGAAATTTATCTGTATATGTGCAAAATTTTAAAATGAAAATTTCGGAGTAAAATTATGTTTCTTGAATACCTTTAATAAAAATAAATCATATACCAAAAATATACGAAAACACCAAAATATTTACTTATAGAAATATTTTACAGATATAATAATTAAATCCTATGCCCTTCGACTCTGTTGCATACCCGCTCTGCAGTCTATCATAGCCGCTGTGCGGCTGTTCCGTTTGCAGATCATCAAAAAATTTGCCGCTAAATTAAATAAAAACCTCGAAGCTCTCTTTGCATGAAATATACACATAAAAAGCGTCACTTTTGCCGTTGTAAATACAATTAAACACTTTTTCGCCAACTGCTGACAAATGGCGGCGCTGCGCTTCGCTCCTGTTCCCAATCTCGTTTGTTGTTGTTTGCGTTGTTAAACGAAAATTGTTTTAGTTGTTCCACATTGTGTATGAATATCGTATAGCATGCACTTCAGCCCGAGGACGAGCACGAGGACGAGGGCGAGGACGATGGCGGCACGGACACGTGTCCTCATTTAATGGTCATACGTCATCCATGACGTGGGCGTAGTGGGAATGGGAAAGGGGTGTCAGGAGCAATAGAGATGGAGCGGCACATCAGAGTCGCACTAATTGCATTTCAATTGAGTGCGCCAGATTCGCGCCGGATAATGGACTAAAATGCGCTAATAATTAACTGCGTCAAATGCGAGGCGCGTACACGCAGGACGCTGCGTGCTGCGGCCTACCTGGCTGCCTGCCTGCCAGCCTACCGGGCTGCCAGTCTCCTCAAGGACATTGGCAAATAATATTTCTATTGGTTACCCTTTTCCGGCTACCCTCACTCACAAAAAAAAAAGAGTTACGCAAGCGGACGCAACATGACAGATGACAGTTGACATGTGACGCAGGGTTCTGCCGCATCTTGCAGGCTGTATTACTAAAGCAAGGGTATGGCTGACAGGAGTCAGGGGGGAGGGGGTACGGGAGTTAGCTGCTTGGCAGCAGGACATTTGTATTCGCTTGGCAAGTGTCAATGCAGCAAATGATCAAAAAACGAGACGAGCTCAAGCAGGCGGCAGGGGAAGTCGCTCGTTCGACACTCTTCCATATGGTTGAGCACTTGCAGAGATTGGATACATAAATATACATGCATTGCAACAATTTAATTTCAACTGTTTTATAATTTTTGTGTATATTAAAATTAAAATTAAGTCGCAATTACTTGCATTTAATTTATAAATTAATTTAGGCATACATTTTTGATCAAAAGAATATATAAAATAAAATAAAAAATATATATTCATATTTCATATGTTATATTATACTCATAACAAATTAAATATATATAAATAAATATTATAATATAAATAAATAAATATATATATATATAAATATTAAAATGTTACATAATACTCACAGCACATTAAATATAAAAATATACATTTTTTGCTGATAATTTCTAAAGAATAAAAATCTGCAAATATATATACTATACATAATTTTTGTCAGATTTATGCAACACAAAATCAGAGTCAGCAGTATAATTCAATAAGCCGAAGCACATTGAAGCCTAAACTAAAGTCTGCTCTACGACAACATAAAAATGAAACTTGCTCTACTCTGCTTAACTACACTTAGTATAATGTTACACACTGCACAGCCAAGCTGATAGACCCGCCATACCTATACACATACATGTAGCGAGAAGACGATGAATGTGCGACACATGCCAAAATGGAGAAATGGGCGGCAACGCGGTTCTGTCAGCCTGGCAACTTGGCAGTCAAATGCAAATTGCAGCCATTTTTGTATGCAATTTGTTGTTAAGTCACAACAGTAGCAGCAGCAGCAGCAGCAGCTGGAGCAACAACAACAACAACAGCATCAAAGCGAGCAACAACATTTGCTGTGGGCGCCAGCTTCAAGCCGGAACAACTTTGTCGACCACTTCAAGTCGCGTATGGGGCGTCATATGTGCCAGCGGAGAGCGGATAAGAGTTAGATGGAGCTACTAATACAGTAAAGAGAGAGAAGTGGGTTGAGGAAGCTTCTGCTCTAATCATGGCGAACTTAGGGACAGCCGTCTCAGGGTCGTCGCCAATAAATGGTGCTAAATTTATAATGCCATTCGCATTTGGCATGTCTGCAGGGCCCTGACAGCGCATAGTTTATGACTGTAGCTCTCTATCTCTCTCTCTCGCACACACTCATACACTTCAGCTGCTCTTCTCCCTCTGGCCATAAGCCACAGCTTGTGGTCGAACAGCAGCACACACGGCGAATGCGCAATGTGCTGCATGCGCTCAGGTACTTGCAGCTTTTTCTTCTAATTGCCGCCGCAACAGACATATAAATTAAGGCTTACGGCTAGTATTGCCACTACCCTCCACCGCTGTGCCAACAAATTGAATTCAAAAATATTTTTGCTCGACTCTAATGCAGTTTCTGTGTACCGCTTGCCGGGCTATCGAATAATATTGCAAAAATAAATTGCCACAGAATAAACAAGCAAATATTTACAACATTTGATGGCAAAGATTCTCTGGCCACTGCAGCAGGGGGGGGGGGGCGGGGGTGGTCGAAGGGGCGTGGTTAGCTGATGGAGTGCGAGCTGCATAGTTGCGAGTAAATAAGCTGGAAACCCGAACTTGACTTTAATAATAAACCAAGTGCTGCTGCTGCTGCTGCTGCTGCTTCTGCTCTTGCCGCTCGACTAATGTCCCTTTGTATGCGTGTCTCTGTATGTGTATGTAGTGTGCAAGTGTGTGCCTTTGTGTGCGTGTGCTGTTTTTGGAAAATGCTCTCAAATTATTCGTGTAGAAAAGTGGCAACATATTTGAAAACTTTTCCAATCAATGCCAGCGCTATTAATAATTTATTGCCTGCTTTAAACTCAGCCACACATTAGAGCGTCTGCCAGGGCAGCAGAGAGGGGGGCGTGGCAGTCGAGAGTTGTTTAGTGAATGGCTTGCTCGGTTAACTCCCGCCAGGCGGGCCCTTTTTTATAGCTGCTTAGCGGGCGAGTCAATCAGAAAAAGTTCTAGTTTCATTATAAAATTGCTTTATTCAATAAACATTCCGCATTGATTTGAGAAATACTCGACGATGCCAGGGGGTTGAGCTGCCTGTAGGTGGGTGAGCTCAAAACTTTTGTTTGCTCAACTAAAATTAGCAAAAGTAAAGGCAGAAAGAAGCCCGGTAATGTTTATTTTATTGGCCGACAGTGAAGATGCGCTAAGACGAACGGACGGGCAAAGTTTCAGCATAAAAAGTTACACAATTTTAGTTTAGCGCAGTTGAATGATATTACAATTTATAATGGTATGGCATAGTGGGATATTGCTCTGTAAAGTATGCTATAATATTATGCATAGGCTGCTGCAGAGGTATGGAGTGGTGTGGAATGGTATTTGGTTGGTAGAACATTGTTTAAATAGTGTTAAAAATGGTAGGGATTAATGTTTGATGGTACTAATTTTTATTATGATATTATTTCATAATTATGATAATAATAATACTACTACCAACAATAATAATAATAATCATTCTTCTACCATTAATAATAATACTACTACTACTACTAATCAAAATAATTAAGTATTATTATGATATTATTTCATAATAATGATAATAATAATACTACTACCAACAATAATAATAATAATCATTCTTCTACCAATTATAATACTACTACTACTACTACTACTAATAAAAATAATAATAATACTTATACTAAGAACAGTAATAATAATAATAATAATAATACTTATACTAAGAATAGAAATAATAATATTAATAATAATGCTTATACTAAGAATATTAATAATAATATTAAAAATAATAATTATAATGATATTTATGAAAACATTACTTATAAAACATTACTTAAGAATGAAATAATTCTACACATACATATACAAATTCGAGTTCAAATCGTTGTATTTGTGTGTGTGCTTATCCACCTACACGTCTTGCTGGCTGTATGCTCAGCTGTCCATCTTTATCAATATCTCGATTTCAGCGACCTGTGAGTAAGCCGCTGGCAACAAACTCATACACCTGCCAACTGTCTATAAGCCTTCCCCTTCGAATTCAATTTATTGGGCTTTCACTGTATTGATACCTGCGGCAAATGTGCATTGCCATTCGTGTGTCTGTGTGTGTGTGTGTGTTTTAGTGTGGCAAATGCAAAAAGTATTACGAGCTGTAGTTATTCAATTAAAAATACCACAGATCCAAAAACTTGGCCGAAAATGCAGAAACTAAATAGAAATAGAAATAGCAGTAGAAAACGGAAATAGAAACCAAAAAAAATTAAAAAAAAAACAAAATCAAAATCAAAAATACAATAGAAAAATGTAAATAGTATTAGGGCTTACGCCCAAGGGTTGTGCGCGTGTGTGTGTGCGATAGTTTCTCTGCGTGTGTGTGTGTGTGCGTATGGGCGTGGCAGCCTGCGGCTTGACGTTGACCAAACACAACCCACAACTTTTGTGCTCATCCCGGCCAAAGCACACTCGCCCACTCACACACACACGCACACACACACATACAAAGCTCAAACATTTCTAGGCCGAATGGCAAAAGTTAGTTGAAAATGTTTTCCATCCGCAAGTGCTCGAGCAGGGAAATTAAAGTTCGTGCAACTCGCATGCAGTAAAAATGTTTATAATACACGCAAACACACACGCACACGCACACACGTGCATATATAGAAATGTCAACTGCTGTTGCAGGTGGCAAAGAGGGGAAAGGCGGGGCGTAGGGGACGCTCGAGTGCCCAGAGAAATATTTAGAAATATTTATGTACAAATATAATAGACATGTTTAGTTATTTGGCCAGCGAGTCTGTTGATATGAGGGTCAAAAATGTGGGAGAAAGAGAGAGAGTGAGTCGAAGAAAGAGAGAGAGAGAGGGAGAGCGAGAGTAACGAATGCAGACAGCTGCAAATTGACAGGCAAAGAAAACGCAGCGCTGCAGCTCAAGCAAAGCAGTTGACAATGTTGCAAGTGCAAGTGCAGCAGCCGCCGCTGCTGTTGCAAGCAGTTGCCATTGTTCCTGGTTATGGTTCAGCGATTGCAATGCTCAAGATTTTAATGGGAGTGGCCAGCGGGTGAAGGGGTGCCTGCCCTGCATATGCTCGCTGGGCAAACGCATGCAAGCACAAGACGCAGTCGCAGTCGCAGTCGCAGTGGCAGTGGCAGTGGCAGCAACGCTGCGGCAGCAGCTCTGGCGCTGTTGCCAATTGCGAGCATTTCCCGTAGCCAATACTACATTGAAGCTTGAAGCGTTCGCTCCAGTGTTTGCCGGAAGTTTGCTTCGCTTGGCTGGGATTACATTTTCCTGCTTGTGTTTTGTGTCCATTTTCCTCGCTCTCTCCCTCAGTCTGTCTGCCTGCTTATTGGCAGCTGGCACGCCCCCTCCCCCTATCCCCTTCCACCGCCCACGCCTCTGTTATGTAAATGCATTTCCATGTTGCTGCTGGGCTTATCCTTAAAGTCTATAAATATTTCGTATTGAAAAGTAAAATGAAGAATTTTGTATTTTTACGAGGAAACAATGTCGACGGCGTCTCTGTGTATGTGCCGGTGTGTGTGTGTGTGTGTATGTGTGCTTTGCATATTGAATGTGCTAATAAAAAATACAAATTTGTACATAAAATTTGTTCGATTTTATTGTCAAACATGAAGAGCACAGCAATTTGAAAAGACAACGCATAAATTGGTATTTCTTCACTGCTGCCAAAAACAATCACAAATCGGGCCGAGCTATAAGTATGCATATATATTGAGTGCATAATTAAAAGCCTCAACAAATCGTCAAATTTTCAGTCGCTCTCTTAGCACGTTGAACTGCCAGTTAGGCTGCAAATTTGGCTTTTTTATAGCCAAAACTTAAACTGCGTGCTGATCAATCAAGTGTATAAATATACATTTTATTATTTTATTTGTTATAGATTCAAATATTTAAATTTAATTTTGTTTTTAATTTAAGAGTGCAACCATTTGGCTATATATTTTATTTTTTAATGGTTGTTTTCATATATATCAAAATAATTTTTGTTGATTTTAAGAGTGCAGTCACTTGTCTATACATTTTATTTGTTATTTATTTATTTTTTTAATATCTAAATATAATTTATTTATTTTAAGACTGCAGTCATTTGTCTATATATTTTGTATATTATAGATTTTTTTTTCAAATATATAAATATAATTTTTTTTTTTATTTTTAGAGTGCAGTCATTTTTCTATTATTATCTATTTTATAGATTTTGTTTTTCAAATATATAAATATAAATTAATATAAAATAAATAAATTTAAATTATATTGATTTTAATAATGTAGTTATTTCTCTATATACTTTCTAAATAATAGATTTTTTTTTAAATATACATATTATTGATTTTAACAGTGCAGTAATTTGCCCATATATTTTTTATATAATTTGTATAATGCAGTTTTCTCTGAATATGACAGCACGTTAAACATTTGTGTGACTAGTATGGTACATAGGGATCTTAAAATATTATAGTCAATATATTTACTGTCAGCGCAACTCACCTTCTTTAATTTGTTTACATTTAGCTGAATTTTTTGCAAATATTTTAGCCACTAAAATGGCTAATTTGCAGCAGCAGCAGCAGAATTATTGCAAATGCGTGTGCAAATGCTTTTCACCACATACACGCACAGGCACATGTGATTAATTAATGCGTGAGCAGTTTTCCCAGCCGAGCAGGCTGGTCAGCAGCAGGGAAAGAGATAGAGCGAGCGCACAGGGTTGCCATTGTACGCAATGGGCAAATCTTTAAGCTCGCGCGCTAAGTAAATGGCAGGGCAAACACAGACGAGCACCGCCACAAAAGCGGAAAAAACTTGCAAGCCGCTGTGTGTGTGTGTGAGTGTGTGCAAAGTTTGCACGTTGAAATCCTTTCAGTGCAAACGGCTTTTGCAAACACATTTTAACCTAATTTACAGTTAAACATTAAATATGTAAAGCACGTCAGTTTCTGTGTGAACGCGTTTTGCCGCCACACACACACACAAATACTTATATATATGTGTGTGTGTGTGAGCGGTTAAGCAGTAGCAGTCGCCGCAGAAAAGGGCTCTCGCCCCCCCCCCCCCCCCTGCCGTTGCCAGCTCTCGTGCTCGCTCTGTGAAAAAGTTACCTTATTAAATTGCCAATCGAAGCATGTAACTGTAAATTTGCATTGTGTGTGTAGGAAGTGTGAGTGTGATGAGAGGGGTGTTCGGGTTGGGAAATGTTGCTTAGGCAGCAGCGAGCATAATGGAAACCCTGCTGCTTGCTTATGGCTAATAGCTACAGCTACAGCTTCGGTTCCAGCTACAGCTAAAGCTGCTGCGCCATTCACATTACTCATACGCACTGTTGCACCCTTTTGGCAACAAGCAGACAGAGAGAGAGAGCGAGCGAGTGGGTGGGGGGGGGCATAGTCTCTCTGTGTATGTGTGTGTGTGAGTGTGTGCGTGAGCCTGCCCTAATCGAAATTACATATGCAAAAAGTTAACAATCACGTTCGTTTCTAATCAATTATTTCCAGCTCGACTTCGCCTCCAACTTTGCCACTTCCCCGCAGTAGTGTGGCAATGCCACACCCACTGTGCACGCTCCTGGCTTGTGCCAGCACCCATCTCATAATTTATGCGTCGATAATTCCATTTATGATCACTCCACTGCTCTACTCTACTTCCTCCACTCTCTCGCTATCTGCAGCTGGACACTGTCCAGTAGCACCAGGCATGAGCCTCATCCTTTTATTATCCCTAAGAAGTCCTTGTAATTAGTCTCAGCCGCTGTAAGCAGCTGCCCCCACGCCCAGTAAATCGAGTTAGGCAACTCGCAAGCTGCCAATAAACGAGCTGCGTGTTGCGTGTTGAGAGCCGCAAGAAAACAGTAGCAGCAAGTTCTGTCGGGGTACAAGCCAAGGAATTATTTGTTCAAGCCGAAAGCTGTGGAAAGTTTTGTTATACTATAATCGCTTTAAGCTCTCAAATTAAACAAGCTCAAGTTCATTAACGTGAACGTTTTTTATTTAAATTGCAGATCGATTAATAAAACTAAAGCTGAAGGAAGATTTTTAATATGCTGAGAGCGCTTTAAGCTCTAAAATTAAACAAGTCCAAACTCATTTTATTTAAATTGCAGATCGATTGCACACTGAAAAACCATGCTGTGAATAAAGTTTGCTTGGTAAAATATATATTTAGTTAAAGGTTTTAAGCTTAAGCTTCCGCAGTCAAAAGTATCTTAAGGATACAAAAGCATCTTATGGATACAAAAGTATCTTATGCCTTTGTCAAAAATGGATCGATTTTCCTTTGGAATGTCATTTTGTTCAAAGTTTTATATATAAAAGTTTAATCGATATTGCATTCAAATTTTATTGATTTTTCAATTATTTAAAAATTTTATTTTTTTGGGTATTGCATTCAAATTTTATTGATTTTTCAAATTATTTAAAAATCTAATTTTTTCGGTATTTTTCCTTATCGAGACTTTAAACACTCATAAATTTGTCAAAAATGAATTTCACTTTGCTCATGGTTTTATATATTTTTTTCGATTTTTCAATTATTTAAAAATTTTATTTTTTTGGGTATTTTTTCATGCTATCCCTACTTAAAAGCCATTTCCCAAACAGCCTTAAGGCTAACTAAATCCTAGTTTTACGCTGATCGCAAGCTTCGGCTGGAAAAACTCGCTTGTAATCAGAAGTAAATTGAGAGATCTTTCAATTTCTGATTAGTTTCCACTGCGTACGAATCTTCAGCGAATCAGCAGCTATTAAGTTCGATTCTAAAAACCCGCTGGGGAGCTGAGCTCATAAACCGAAATGCTGACCAACTTTTCGTGGCAGCTGCATGCGCTGCGCGTGGCTGACGGGAAGCGCGCTGCACTCTTTGCCTGGCAATGGTAAAAGTAAAAAACATTTGCCACTATAAAGGAACACTTTGGTTGCCACTTCGGTGTGTAAGTATACTCCTCCCCTACCCCCCCCCCCCCCCTAGTGGTGGTCAGGTGCAGGTAATCTGCTTAGGGTAAACAAATGGAGGGTGATTCATATGCTCGGCTTGTGCTGGCAGCAAATAAATAAATAGTGTATAAATAAAAGTAAATAATAAAAGTGGCAGAGCGAGCTGCGAGGTGTGCTTTTATTGAATTCCCCCCGCACACACACACCCACACACACAAACACACACACATAAATATGAAAAACGATCGCTGGCAAGGCGCACGGGCGAGAGGTCAGCCATGGCCTGGTGCTGCTCCAGCTACTGCTGCTGCTTCTGCTCCTGGCTGCTTGGGCAACTTCTCGCTGGCAAGATTTACGCGTATTTGCGTAAAGTAAAATTTACGCCTGAATGATGAAGTGGCTACAGGACGCCTGGCAACGCTGCCAGCGCTACGATGGATGCCAGTGTCAGGCACTTCAGGTACATAGTACTTGCCGCTTGCGTCTCCATCTTCCACTTTATCTCTGTCCTCTCTCCTCTCGCCCGCTCTACTGATTCTTCAGCTTGACTAAGCCACTCAAGTGCAACTTTAAAAACTTCCAAAAATGTATCGCATCGACTCAAAAGGGAAACTGTCGCGGCCTAAACCTTCCGGCCGTGGTTTGAGGTTTTCCCGGGGAGGCGGAGCCGCGCTGCCGTCGCGTCGTGCGTAGCACATTTTCCGCATCAATGCGCGTTTATTTTACTGCTAAAGCCTTTACGAATGAATGAATGAGTGCCTCGAACACAGCCAAGCGCCTCCGCCCCCCCCCCCCCCCCGCTGCCCTTCCGCCTGCATTTCCCACGCCAGCTACACTTCTGGTTCAAGTGGCTTACGCCTCCGGCGGCAGCCTTTTGTGGAGCCTTTGTTTTTAGTGCGTTGTGTGCAAAGTTAAAGGCAGGCAAAGGCAAAGCAAAGGCAAAGGCAAAAGAAATAAGAAATCACAATGCATATTTCCTAGATTTTTCCTGAATTTTTCCTGGATTTTTCTCTTTTGCCGTCGAATAAAATGTGAGGAAAATCATATTATGCCGCCTCCTGGCAAGTTTTTCAATTTACGCTTGCAAACATATTTATTGATTTCCGCTCTGGTTTCCCTTTCCCTGCCTTTCCCTTGTACTCGGTACTTTTCCTGCCTCTGCAGTAATTACAAATATTTCTGCGCTTCCCAATAAAATTAAGCAATCTTCAGTTCCGGTTGCCATGGCATAACTTTAAGCCGCAATTGAATCAAAGGCTACAAAAGTGTTGCCATAACAGTGGGGCATAAAAGCGTATTTAATCAAATTATTAATACAAAAAGGGTGTACACCCTGCACTTGCTATGATAACGTGGCAAAGTGTATTTGATTTATACTTTTCGCTTGTTTGCCCAACTTGTTGAGCAGCCCTCGCTTCACGGTCTGCCTGCTCTTTGTTTCGTGCTCTGTATTTATTGGCTAGTTCGATGGACAATGCTGTTGTCTCGCTTACTCTCACGCCCGCTTAAGCTGTAATTGATTGCATTGATCTTTTCATGTGCTCTGAGTCTCTCTTCTGAGCAGCAGTAAAGCGCTACTGCCTTTGCTCTCATATTAAATTAGGGTTGAAAGCATAACTGCAACATATTAATATGCTCTTAAACTACACCCGCTCTCTTAATTGCTACAACACACTGCTGCTGGAATGCTTGCTCTTAGCTTCGGCATAACGATCTGTATTCGCTCTTTATTATTTAACGCACGCATTGCTTTGATTTTTAAGGATGTTGCGTGGGTTTCGCTCTCTTTATTGCTAGCTGAAGGAAGAGAGCAATTGCATAGTGCTTACATTAATTGCAATAAAGGTGAGTTTCGCTCTCTTTATTGCTAGCTGAAGGAGACACACTAAAAGAGAGCAATTGCATAGTGTTCTGATTAATTGAAATCTAATTAAGAGCGCAAGGTCACAAGGCGCCTCTCTAGCTGCCCCCTCCCACGTTCAATTTAAATACGAAATATTCTACACTGTGAAAAACAAAGTTTACATTTAAAATTCCGTTGATTTTTCGGCCCGGCCTTAAAGTTTGCTCAATTAAAATGAAGAGCGCGGGGAAAAAAACTCGCCTGAAGTCTAGGGTTATGAGCATAGGCTGAATCTGATGCCAACGCTATCGGCTGCCCACCTGCGTAAAGGGGGTAGCGATAGGCTGGGGAGTGCAAAGAAGGGGGGGGGGGGCATGCCAGCCAATTTCTGTTACCGACGACGTTAAATGTCGACGCGAATTTCATTAAAATAAACTTTTTCTACGACGTTTCGAGTTCATTTTCGTTTTATTTGCAAGGGTACGAAAAAAAATCACTGCCAAGCACTTTTGCCCTTTAGCTGCCCCCCGCCCCGCTAGCTCGTACCCCCTCAGCCTGCCTCGGCGCTCTATCGTTCCCTGCTTTCCGCCAGTTTTCCAGTTTGCGCCACGTTTTTGCCCGCTACTCCCGCTGGCTTCTGGTTCAAGCCGATTTCTCCCGCTTTCTCTCGTTTTCCACTTACCCGTTTCACCTGCCCACTTTGCCATTTGCCCACATCACCGTCACCGTGGTTTTTATGGTCGCCGGGGGTTTTACGGCAGCGCCATTGGCTCATTTCCGTCGGACGGAAGGAGCTGCAGGTGCAGATGAAGGCAGCCAAGGGAGGCAGTGGCAACTGGGGATCTGGCAACGGCTTCTAATTTGAATACTTGGCCTGAGACTTTGCCCCCTTCGGTTGATAACGCCCGGCGCTCTCTTTATTGCTTTTAAATGTTTTTAGAACCCCAAAAGTCTTGGCGCATAAAAACCTAGACGAGCCATCGCACATGCACACTCGCACACACACTCGAAACATTCACCTATTTGATATACGAATTGTTTTTACGGCCCCCCTGACCAGGCTCAGGATCGGCCATAATATTCCCCTGGCCGAGTAATTACTTATCAGCATGCACACTACAACTCCACCAACTCGCCCGACTGCCCATCGATCTGCATATCCTGACTGGCGGCGCGTGCCACGCCCAGTCCGTTGCAGCGGCAGCGGCAGCGGCGACTAAGTGCCAGCAGCTAAGTGCCGCTTCCTGCGCGGCCGCGCTGCCATAAATTCGAACTGCGAAAAATAAAAGAAGACGCCGAAGGGCTTTCACCTACAATCGCCCAGTCATAGCAGTCCAGCCTGTGAGCCGAGTCTGTGAGTCGAGCCTGTGTCACAGTTCTTGTTGCAATTAATAAGCAGGTACAGTGGGCTAAACAGTATTAATAGCTGATAAAAGAATACTATTTTCAGTTTTGTAAAACATAACTAAACTCAATTCTGTCTTGCAAATAATTTGTTAAGAAGAAAAATGGAAGAATACCTAATACAGCCTCGAAAAACTTACCAACTATAACTATAGTTGATCTTATTTGTTAATGGATTTAAACCACAATATACTTCAAACTTGCAAGAATTTTTGTATATCATTTTTCAAATGGTAATAGATCTACGTCTTCTGAAAATAAATATTTCAGCCACTTTTTCTACTACTGCCTCTAAAAATGTAGCAAAATATATTTGCCCTTATTTATTTATTCACTTCAAACTTGCAAGAATTTTTATTTATGTATAAATCGAAATTTATATAAATAAAAAATAAACATATTACCTGCAATCAGTTTTCAATTGGTAATAGATCTACGTCTGCTGAAAATAAATATTTCAGCCACTTTTCAGTTGTTTTATCCTTGAAAATTGCCGTTTTTACATTTTTCCATTTTTAGCTCTAAAATTTCAACTTCAACAATTTGCAACTTCCATAACTTTCGCAAAACTAAATCGGCTTTACTTTACAAATAAATAAAAGAACAACATTTCAGCATTTCTGTTTATCTCACAATTTCTGAAATTTCATATTTTCTCAACTTTATCATACGTATTTATATAATACTCGTATATACATCACGTTTGCCCACTGTGCCGCATCGTCAACAGCGTGAAACAGCGTTGGCGTCCGGTGTCCGTCGAGTGTCGCCCCGCCTGCCCCTTGTGCTGTCGTTGCACATTGCCACTTGGCTGCATAAGCAACCGGCGGCTGACCCCGCGGCGGGCCAAGCGAATATTTACAACCGCCGCAGAGGCTTGAGAGGAATCAAGGCTCCGCTTCGAAATGTCCTCTGCCCATTACATTTGCATTGCCGTTACAAGCATTTCGCATTTATCGCAACAACAATAACAATAATGGGCAAAGAGAGCAGCAAAGAGATAGGCTAGGCTACTACCAGTGCTTTCACATCAGCAATTAACTGGCTAGATTTAGCAATTACGCTAACAGCTAACAAATTTAATTATTTTTTGAATTGCTAAAATCCTAAAAGAAAAATTGTAAATTAATTTATTCTTGCTAAAATTGCTAAATACATTGAAATTTGTATAATAGAAGTTGTATGTACCATAACTTATGCGTTTTTTTTTTTTTAAATTTGATATAAATTCTTATTCTCATTGATATTTAAAATTTCTTTAAATTTTTAAAATATATATTTTGAAGCTTGTCGAAGGCAGCTGAAAGTATTCCCTTAACTATAAATCTAACTCGTTCGCCACAATCTGAGCTAAAGCAGAATTCAATTTTTCTTAAGTTAATCGCAAAAATTTCAAATGAACAAAAAAATCTTGTACAATTCAATGCAGGTGATATTTAATATATTTTTTTTTAAGTGCTCTATGCCAACTTTGCCATTCCTTCAGCTTTTTTGCATATTTACCACCAAATCTAGCTAGTATAAATATTTTTAAGCTTGTTCAAGGCACCTAAAATTTAATTTACTTAAGTAAATCGCAAAAGTTGCAATTGCCAAAAAATCTTGTACAGTTCAATGCCAGTGGAATTTAATAGCTTTTTTTTTTAAAGTGCTCAACGCCAAGTTTGCCATCTCTTCAGCTTTTCTGCATATTTACCGCCAAATCTAGCTAGTTGGCGCTTGCCAAGCTCTGGCAGCACTGGCTGGCACAGCGAAATCTCAGCTAAAGAGAGCGCAGCAGAAGAGAGCGACGGAGGCAGAGAGTGCAACATTTATTGTTTGCAAAGCCTTGTTTATTATTTTACGTGCATTTCACTCGCATTTCCCCGCTCTCGCTGCTCTCTGCTGCTCTCTTCGTGCTTGGCTGGCGCGAACATTTGTAAATAGCAAACGGGCCTGTTTCCATCTCCTGGCAAGCATCTTTATACACTGTTTGCCCAGCAGCGTGTCCCCACCTCCATCCCGCCGCTCCGCCAGTTCGAGCTCGAGCTGGAGCTGGAGCTGGAGCTATGCGGTTTCTTTATGTTTTAATGCCGGCGTCCGCGCCAAAAGTCCTTTGTTTGCGCACTTCGTACTTTATGGGCGGGGCGAAATTTATGCGCCTCTAAGTGGATTCGCGGATGCCATGGACTCGCTCGCTCGCTCGCATCTTGCGCTGCCAGTTGCACATCCTGTGCCACATCCTGCACAGGAAATGCAACACACACACACATAGAGAGACAATGATAGAGTGGGGGGGGAGAGTGGCGCCGGGGGAGAGCTACAACTGTCACGGCATAAATCTGAGCAAAAACAAAAAATGCTACGCCTAATTAAATACAAAACAAAGTTAAAGCAGTTTAGGATTCTTCTCTAGGGCGCCAAGAAGTCTCTGCTCTCACCTCCCCTCCCCCCCCCCTCGCAGAGCGAATGAAATCGTCAAATAAATGAGTGCGAAATGCAATTAACCTGCGCGTGCCGCGAATGGACTTCGGTCTGCTCCAGCCAGCACGAGCCTCATTTATTACAGCATTTATCGAACAAGTTTCGGGACCCCGAACCGAACTCAAACCCGCTACCAGAGACCCTTACCGAGAGACAACGCAGGGTCCACTCCCTCCACTGGCCTTATCCGGCGCACATAAAATCGCAGCGAGTACAAATCTTCAATTAACACGGAACACGGCGAAGGAAGTCGCAAAGGAAGGCGAAGCAAACACTGAAACGAAATGAAAAACAAAAAAAAAAAAAAACAAGAAAGGTGATTCCTGTTGCTAATTGGAAAGTGAGGTACGAACTCGGGGAAAAAGAAAGAATTCAGCAAACCGGAAGTGCGGAGCCTGTCCCAAGTCTACAACTAGCCAACCATGCTACTCCTACTCCCACTACTTCCCCCTTGATGTTTGTCAATTTGAGGCATTAATGTAGAATACGCAATAAGCACAAGTTGGCCAAGTCGCTCGATGCGACTGCTTAAAGAGCAGAACACGGGCGCGACCTTGCCTCACAGCTTGGTGTGGATCCAATTGATTTTCATATTCAGTTTGGTACGGTGGGGGGTTGGGGTATGGTAACCTCTAGCCTCATAAATTAAACATGCGCCGCATCAACTAAAGTGCAAAATGTCGAAAAAAGGCCAAACTCCACATTTAACTGTAGATTCGAAAGATTTTAAATATAAATTTCAATATTTAACTGCGACGTCGACGACAGGAAACGGACGGACGGACGGAGCGGCGGACAGACGGGCAAACGGACAGACGGACAGACGGACAAGCGGACAAACGGACGCTGGGGCCCTGGAAAAAGGAACTCAGGAAGCGCGCCATGACAGCGGAAATGATCCATCGGCCAGTCGGCACTCAGTTACAGTGCTACCCTCGTACTGTAGCCCCACCCCGCCCCCAGGCCCGTGACCAAACCCTGGCAATTTATTTGGGGAAAAGGTTTGCTCTGACCACAAAACGTTGAAAATATTTGTGTTTCCACTTATTTGCATTAATGCCCCGACGTCGAACCGATCTGTGAATGTGTGTGTGTGTGGGTGGAGGGGGGTATACCCCCGAGTGTGTGTGTGCGTGTGTGAGGGCTGTACCAGCATATAAATATTTCAAACAACCTGCGACCCACATGGCCCATAAACAACACAAACAGCCGAACCTGGCAGTAACATCAAATCATAAACAAAGATTACATTTCTGTAGAACAAGCTCCCAAATATTGCAGGCAGCGTTAGGGGGGAGGGGTATTTGCATTTTTACCTGAAATGAACTCGACGTATTGGGCGAAAATTCAATGAATTTGCGAGCATTTCACTAGCTCACTTCGCAAATGATTGAATTCTCTAAATATCTCAAAAGTTCTTAACAGATTTTTTGGGGTGAGAAGTGTATAGTGAAGTGTATAGTGTATATGAAGAATGAAGAAGCTAACTGGCATGGTAGACCTTTCAGAGCGAAGAGTTTCGACAGATCTGTCGATTCATCTGTCCATATATGGGGCTATCTGATCATTTTCATGTATGTGTGTCTGCCTGACGGACAGGCACGTCTGTCTGTCGTTCCATCTGCCTGTCTGTATGTATGTGTTTTTTTTTATATCTGTCTGTTTGGTTTGCCTGTCTGTCTGTCTGCCTGTCTTGTCTATCTTGTCTGTCTGTCTGACTGTCTTCTTGTCGGTCCCGCCGCTATAGTTATTCATCTCTTTGCTTGTCTGTCAGTCTATCTGTCAATTGGTCTGTCAACATAGCTGTCTGGCTGTCTACCACTCTCTCAGTCTATTAGTCTATCAATCTAACAGTCTTTCAGCCAGTCTGTCTGTCTATTAGGCCGTCTGTCAAGCAGTCTGTCCGGCAGTCTGTCTGTCGATCAGTCAGTTTATCAGTCTGTCAGTATATAAGTATGTTATATGTCTGTCGGTCTGTCTGTCTGTTTGTCAGTCTGTCAGTCTGTCAGTCTGTTTGTCTGTAAGTCTGTTTGTCCATCTGTCTATCTGTCTGTTGGTCTCTCAGCCTGCCTGTCTGTCTGTCTGTCTATCAGTCTCTTAATCTATTAGTCTATTAATCTAACAGTCTTTCAGCTAGTCTGTCTGTCTATTGGGCTGTCTGTCAGTCAGTCTGTCTATCAGGCAGTCTGTCTGTCATTAAGTCTGCCTATCTGTCAGTCAGTCAGTCAGTCTACCTATCTGTCTGTCTGTCTATCTATCAATCAGTCTGTCTGCCTGTCTGTCTGCCTGTCTGTCCGTCTCTTTGTCGGTCTGTCTATCAGGCAGTCTGTCTGTCTGTCAGTCTGTTAGTCAGTCAGCTATCAATTTGTTAGCTTATCAGTCTCTTAGTCTATCAGTCTAACAGTCTATCAGTCAGTCTGTCTGTCTCCTTGTCAGTCTATCTGTCGATCTGCCTATTTATCTGTCTGCCAGACTACCAGTCAGTCTGTCTGTCTGTTGATTTGTATATATCTGAATGGCTCTTTACCTAACTGCCTGGTCTCCAGTCAGTTCATATGTCTAGCTCTCTGCCTGCTTGTCTGCCTGCCTGTCTGCCTGCCTGTCTATTTGTATGTCTATTTCTCTGTCCACCTCTCAATGTATAGGTCTGTTCATCTCAGTGACTTGTCTGTCCATCTCTCTCTTTTTATCTCTGTCTGTCTGTTCATTTCTCTGTCTATTTACCTTGCCACTCTGCTGCTCGATTTCAAAGCTACTGCGTTTCGACTGTCTCGCTCTGACAGTGCTCCGAATCAGACGCTTGAGAAAAAAAAAACAAGCAGTTTCAGAAATTATTAACCTTTAACACTCACAATTTGATTATTCTTTTCAAAATCCCGACTCAACGTGTTGGCGTTATAAAAGACATACATTAAAACGAATCCCGATTAAAATACTTAGAACAATGTTTGATAATACATTTCGGATCGATTGGTAAATTAACAGTTGCAGTAAGAGTGGTGTAGTAGACTAGTGTGAACTGAAGCTAATGGAGTACCAGGCAGCACGTAATTCCCCCCTCCCGGACTCCGGGGGCAAATGGTCCGATTTCGTCGCGATGAAGAAGTTCTACAGTGGCCCGACGAAGCGCTGCCGCTCCGAGCCCTGCCTGAGCGCTGAGCGGAGCGGCATAAAGGGGGGCGTCGACAACACAGCGTTGAGCCTGTCCTGGCGTCTGGCCATCAAGGTGCCGGACGAGGGCAGCGCCAAGTGTCCGGAACGGGACATCGCCTCCGATCAGCCAAAGAGCGCGGCCGGCAGGGGAACGGGAGGAGGCTCGTCGTCGGCGGGCAAGCAACGGAAGGCGCATCGACGCAGCGCAGCGAAACGCAGCGGACCACGCAGCCGAGTCGGCACAACGCCGCTGGTGCCCATGGAGCTGCCCAAGGTGATGGTAATGGACGCCAAGGCAGGGATGATGGGTTCGGGCCGTGACGAGCCCGGGGATCGCGCGAAACACGATCATTCGCATTATCACGAGCAGCACGTGGCTCGCGAAGTCCCCGCCAAGCAGTGGCAAGAACTGTTATCCTTGCAGTCGCCGCCCAGCGCAACGCCCACCACGACATCGTCGACGACGCCGCGGGCTCGCGATGTGCACGGCGCCCAGTGGAAGTGGAAGCACCGGGTGCCCCTCTGCCACCGCCCGACCATTATCATGAGTCCCAATCGCCATGCGGCCAAGCAGTACCAGGACCAGGCCCAGTATCAGCTGCAGCTGGAGCAGTGGCAGCAGTACGAACAGTGGCAGCAGTGGCAGCAACAGCAGCAGCAACAGCAGCAGCAACAGCAGCAGCAACCGTACGCCTACCAGTATCAGTCGCAGTCCCAGTCGCAGTACCACAACCAATACCCCTACCAGTACGCCCAGTACTCGCAGTATCCGTGCGGATCCCAGCAGCACCAATCGCGTGTGCCGCAATGGGAGAGCGGGCAGGGTCCCGTCTACAGTGTGCCCATGGAGTCGAAGCACAGGCTCCTGAAGAAGGGCCGACGCTACTGTGGCAACTTCTACTACAAGTGACAGGACGCACCCATCGACTCCTGTGTACGATAGTCGCCAATAAATGTACGGGCACATAGCTTAATTTATATAAATGTACTCGTATGTGTCTCGCAGAGGTTTCGAATTCATCTTTCCATGTATCCTATATACAAGAAATACACACATACGTACATAAATTCTGCTGTCTGTTTGCATCCATTTTTTTTTTTTTATCTATTTATCTTTTTATCCGTATATCCCTCTAGCGACTTTTATGGAATTATGCGTTTCCTTATCAATATAAAAATATATTAATTATTATTATTATATGTGTGCTTATTACTTATTATTATCTTTATTATTACTTATTATCTTTTTACTTCACTTTCTATCTAACTGTAAAATTATCCAATTATCTCTGATTATATCTATCCATAGATCTATCTATCTATTCATATATCTATTAATCAGTATAGCTATATTTTTATCAATCAATCTATTTATCTTTGTATTTATCTAGTTTATTATTTATATATATTTTCATCAATCTCTTTGTGTATTTATATAAAGTATATTTATTTATGCTTATTTTCTATCTATCTATACTTTTATATATCAAACTATTTCAATCTATCGGTCTTGTTATCTATCCATCCATTTATTTATTCTTTTATCTATTTATCTTTATCTATCTATCTATCTATTTATCTATCATTTTATCCATTTATCTATTTATCTATCTATCTATCTATCCATCTATTTATTTAGCTATCTATTTATCTATCTATATATTTATGTTTATATATGAATATCTGTCTATATCTTTGTATGTTTATATATATGTACTTATCTAACTATTTACGGTATATTTATACAAGTCAATTTATTAATATTTTTATTTTATAAATTATTGATCAATTTATATATCTAACTATCCATCTATATATCTACTTCTAAATATATCAATCTATTTACTTATCTACATATTAATCTATCTCTGTAAATTTATCTATCATTTATTTTTTCACCTATTTATCCATCTATGTATGTATCTATCGATCCATTTGTCTAACCATTGTTTTATCTACCTATCTTTCTATTTGCCTATCTGTTTGTGCTTCTTCGTATCTGTCATTTATCAATTTATAGGTGTAACCGTTTCTCTATTTATCTTCTTTTTATATATCTATTTTTTTTGTATTGCATCTTCTACTTATTTTCATATATCTGCACATATCTTTCTATATATTTTCTTCTTAACATATATTTTCAACAATACTTGTATGTTATATGTGTTTTATATATTTGTATACATACCTAAGCTTTGTAAGCTTTATCTTCATCTAAGTATCGAGCCATTAATCTATCCAGCTGACAATTGATACGCCACCTCGAGACAGTTGCAAACTTCTTGAGCTCTAGTTGGACTGGGGGCTGTGAGGGATATGCTTAGGGAACAGACTGACAATTAGCACTGGACTAAAAACACAGTGTAGCAATGTGCGCGCGAGGAACGAACCAAAGGACACTTGGCAGTTGCCCGTGGCCCTTTGCCCGTTGCCCGTTGCCCTTCAATGACCTGTGAACGCGGGTTTGGGGCTTCGCATCATTTAGAGGGGGGGAAAGCTATGAAGATTGAGGTGGAACTGAGGGTCGGGCGCTTGGCGCATTTTAATATACTCGCACCTCTTTGCCAGATGAAAACGATATGGTGGCGTGGGCAGGCAAGGGCAATGGGTGGGGGAAGGTCTCGCAGTTCGCACACAGATACAATTAAAATCGAAACGAAACGAAACGAAAGGAAAGGAAAGGAAAGGAGAGAAGAAACTGGCAAACAAACAAATTGCGAAACAAAGCAATGAAAACGAGCGAAAATAATGAAGTGGATAAAGTTGTGCGGAGTTGGTGGAAATGAAAACGCGAACGAGCAAACCAAAGTGAATCAACGGGAATAGAAATAGCGCAGTCAGGAGTGGGAGAAGGGAGCAAAGGGCAGAGGGCAGAGGGCAGAGGCGCTGCGCTGCCTGCTTGAAGGAATTTTGAGTGAAATTCAAGGTATCCGAGGGAATCGAATGGGCGAGGGAATCGCGGCGGAAAACAACATGGGAAAACTTTTGTAATTACAATAAAATTTTCACAAATAACTTGCAATTGTGTGCGTGTGCCGAGTGCGAATGTGCCTGTGTATGTGTGTGCGTGTTGCCTGTGGAAAATGAGGCAGCTTTAATAGGCAAGTGCAGGAGAGGAGCACCATCCAAATTTGTATGGAAATGAAAGCCACAGCGGAAAATGAAAAGAAAACACTGTAGAAAATGACAGTGTACACATGTGTGTGTCTGTGTGTGTGTGTGTACAAGCCAAAAAAAAATGTAAAACAACAAAATATAATTAAAAATTGGGAACACGACTTGAACTCGACGCTAAATTGAGCCAAGTCCAATAAATTTGGCATTTTCTTCTGACTGTGTGTGTATTTGTGTGTGTGTGTGTTTGCGACGGCTCATTTTTCACGCACAAATATTTGCACGCAGTTATTTTGTCTGTGGAAATATTTGCATTTAATTTTGATAAAAGTGTCGAGCGAATTAGCTTCCCACCCCCCCCCCCCCTCCCACGCAAATTATGATCCGATCTGAATCGCTTGGCAATATACTTTCCGATCGGTGTCTATATAAGACATGTGCTTGGCTGGGGGGGGGGAGGCGGGGCAGCTGGTAATGTACAAAGACAAATAACAGAAACAAAACACATGCCAGCGCGGAGGCGGGGGCGGGGCTGAGTCAACAACAGTAAACAAATAACGACAACAATGGCGGCCTACTAAGTAACAGCAACAACAACAGCAACAACAACAACCACAACTACAACAACAGCCCTCGCAAAGTGGCAAGCAAAGCTCCTGGTCTTACTCCATTGCCACTCACTCCCGCTGTCACACACACACACACACACACGCACGCACACAAGCAGCGAGGGTGGGAGTACGCTCAAGCCGAAGATTACGAATTTTGTGCCTTCGCTGCGAAAATAAGAATACGAATGCAGCGCAAAGAGACCAGCCGAAAGGTAAGCGCCTGAGAGTGAGAGTGAGAGGGAAGATGGCAGCACAACGATTGACGATTGATGTGCCTGTGGGGTGTAAGGGCGGAGGGGGGGGGGGGCGTGATAGGGCCTGCTTGGTTTGATATGCATTGCGGGAAGTTGGAAGTCGAGACAAAGCGTAGAGGAAAACAGCTTCTCGCTGCCTTTGAAGTTGTTTAGCACGTTGCTAGCCTGCTGGCATACCCTGGCTGTGATGTATAGACTATGAAAGGGTAGTTGAGAGCAGCTTTTGTAAACAAAAATTTAAAAAATTATAATAAAATATTTAATTTATTTTATATTTTGAATGTATACTATACGATTATTTTATGTATATTTATATTATATTTTATTTTAAGAAAAAAAGAAGTAAAATGCTTAAATATTATAATATTTTACGAGTTAGCTGTTAGTCGATTTTAAACAGAATATTTAGTACAGTTTCCATACACACGTATGCTCAATTAAATCAGACATTGTAAAAATCGCCAAATGCACTCTTGATCGTTTGTTCTCATACTGACGTTGACATGAAATTCCCGCCAAATGTCATCAACAGTCCTGCCAACTCGAGAAAAAAAGAACTAGTTCGCCATCTCAAGCCCGCGAATTTTAAATTGAAAATTCACCTTACTTTTTGCCCACAGTAGTATTTGCAGGGCAATTGTCAGTGCAGTTCTTGGCAGTGAGAAAATTGTAGTAAAACTGTAAACTATTTTTATATTTTACGTAGTAGCTGTTAGTCGATAACAAACAGCAGATTTTGGACTGTTTCTACATATCTGAATGTATAATATACAATTATTTGCATTAATAATAAAGGTAATTGTCATTGCTTTTGCCAAAGAAAATAAATTATAATAAAATATTCAAATTTTCGTATATTTTGATTGTATAATATACAATTATTTACATATATTTAAAGGGTAATTGTCAGTGCAGCTTCTGCCAAGGAAAAAAGCACCTGAATGTGTAGTACACAAATATTTGCATATACTTATAGAGTAATTGTTAGTCCGTGGTATACAGCGACTGCTTGCAATTTTAAAACATGTGCATAGGAAAACACAGTTGTAGAGGAAATGTGAAAAGCAGGGTATTTAGCAGTCGTGCATGCCCAGTGCAGTCATTGTCTACATAGAGCACATATGAATTCAGAGTGTATGCAATATAAAATATGTAATACTCTTACAGCGTAACTTACAGTCGTGCATACCCCGTCAATCACATACCACCACACACCCTTCGTCTTTTTCCTTCACTTCTTCGTTTGCCCGAGAAAAGTGAGAGTCGCACTAGGCCGATTATGTGCATCCCGCAGGCATGCCCGTGCCGCCTGCTTGGGGCCTGCTTGAGGCAGCCTTGTGGCAGCTCGCTCAATCCCTCAATCTCTCAATCGCCGGCTAAAGAAACAGTTGAATCCGCAGCGCGCTGCAAGCAACTGCATTTCCGGCGATTTCCTGTTTAGGCATTAGCCTTTCTCCCTCTCTCTCCCACTCTCTCTCTCTCCCACTCTCTCTCTCTTCCCCCCTCCCACTACTCTTGCGAAATGACAGACTGACTGAGCGCTTGAGGGGCAGGCGTTGCGTAGCAGTGCTGGTGGTGGAGGGGTAGGGGGGCGTGGCAAACCACATTTGAAAAGGAATTCATGGTCGCAATGCTTTGAGGTTTTTACACTTGCTTCACACACTTCTTTATTTTTTTGCCTGCTTCTCCTTCTCTTTCTGTGGCTTGCTATTTTTTTGGTAATGTTTTTTCTTTTTGCTTGTTTTTGCTTCTATTCGCAGTTGCTTGTTTGCTGCTTTCTATTTTCGTTAGCGCTTTTCTTCCTCTTCCTCTTTGTTGTTGTTTTCACTTTTCTCATTTGCCGCTTTTGTTTTTGTTTTCGTTGCGCTGCGCCATGCATAAAGAGATTAGCACACAATTTTCAATTGAGGCGGCTTATTAGTAGCCCCCCATCACCCCCGCCCCTGGCCACTTGAAGCGCTGATTGAATTGCGCGCTCTTTTGCTCAACTCCGCGTTTGTTTCTACGCATTTAATCTGCCTTGCATTGTGGGAGTGAGAGAGAGAGAGAGCGCGCTCACTGCTCCGCTCTCTGCTGCTGCTCGCTCTATTCCCCTCTCGCTCTGGCAGCAACAGTTTGCCGTGTCTATTTTCAAGCAAATTGCACGCGAAGCTCTCCCGCGGGACTTGTCGTGTGTGTGTGGCGTGTAACAAGTGTTTGTTGTTGTCTCGCACACACACACATATACACTCATACGCACACACACACGTGTGTGTAATTCCCTTGCAAATGAAACGAAAATTACTTACACTTGGCGGGGGAATTGCAGAGCGCAGTAATAGGCGAGGGGGGGGGGGGAGAATGGCGACTGCGAAAAGTGCACATCAAAAATGTCGTGTAAGAAAAGGAAGAGCGGAAGAGACGCCAAATTATTGCTGCTGCTCTTTAATCTGCTTTCTCGATGATGTTTGTTTTTTTCCTGCCTGCTGCTTTGTTGTTGTTCTGCTTCATCGAACACGTTGCAACTTCTACAAGTCGCGCGTTCTTCGCAGTATTTTATAAGCTGTATAACAGTTTGCTGGTGGCAAAATGCGCAGTACATGCGCTTATACCAAATTATAAGATGGCTGTTGCTAAGGACTCTCGGTATACGACTCGCGGCGTTACAGTAAGAGACTCGGTATACTAGCATAAATTGTATAAGTTTAAGCCGGCAAAACACCACCAAATTGCAGTGTATTCTTATATGGCTTCTTATAAACATAGGCTAATGCGAGGCACTGGTGGTCGCTTACGCTGCTTTATGCTTATACATATTTATACTTATAAATATAAGCTCATGCGAGGCACTGGTGGGCGCTTACGCTGCTTATACATATTTATACTACTAACAAGCAGTAGTTGTATGCAATGCTAACTTATGCTGTATAAGCTGCTAGTTACTTTACAAACTAATATGCTTATACTAGTGCTGCCGTAGCCATTTTTAATTTTTTTATCAGCACAACAGCAGTACTCGCCGTTATCTTTATGCTTATACTTATACTTGTGTATACGACTTTACAGCCTCCGTGCGGTTGCTCTGAATGCTACTCGAATTCGAAACAAAGGTATAAGAATAGAGAGAGAGAGAGAGAGAGAGAGAGCGAGCGACAACCAATGCGACTCACCTGCAGCCAGTGCCAGAGCCGACGTCAAACAAATACAAATGCAAGTGGAGCCAATTGTTTGTGTTATCAGTACTACACAGCCCAGCGCTGCTGCTCTTCTATTCTGCACGATGCTCTCCCGCTGCACAAGTTCAACGAGCACGAAGTGCGCTCGTGCCTGCGCTCGTGTTTTGTGCTCGCGTCTTGTAACATCGCCTGCGACGGCGGCTGCTGCTGCTTCTGCTGCTGGTCGTTTTAGTTCGGTTTTAGCTCTCATTCTGTGCGGACGCCCAAGCCTAAGCCCAAGCACACACAATCGCGTGGCCGTGTTCTTCGAGTGCGTTGCGAGCTGCTCACACATACCCACACAGTCGACTGTCGACGAAGCTACACAGCACAGGCACACATACACACACACACATACACGCAAGCTACGCAAGTAACGGTAACAACGCCAAATTATCGAGTCTGCGCCAAAAAAAAAAGCAAGAAAGAATCAAAGTATAACGAAGGGAATGCACAAGAAGAAGAAGAAGAAAAGTGATAGCAATTGTTAAGCTCAAAGTGGTGCAAGCAGAAGAAGTAGAAGAAGAAGAAGAAGCAGCACAGTGGCCAAAAATTGAAGGCACACACTGAGAATTCGGCACAATTCGCAGCTCTCGCCGCCTCTCGCCGCCGTCGCCGTCGTTCTCAGGCGTTGCGTCGCCTCGCCAACGCAATTGTAGTTGTATTGGTCGCGGCGTAATCGTCGTCGCCGTCGCCGTCGCCGTCGCAGTCCTCGCAAGCTCTGCTCGCTAGCTGCTGCTGTGCCTGACCCTCGACGTTGGCGTCGACGTCAGCGTCGGCAGCTGCAGCCAGCGTCGGTCGCGGCATGTCACATGTCTTCTTGGTGCTTGGCTCTGGCTCTGCCGCTGCCGCTGCCTCTGCCATTGTCGCTGCTGCCGGCAGCAGCGCGCGCGTAAATAACAACAACAACAATAACAATAACGATTGCCCCAACTGCCGCTGCAATTGATTAAGACTCGCGTGTGTACAAACAAATAAATATTGAGTTGACAACAACAACAATAACGGCAAAAGCAACAACAATAACTGCAACAACAACAACGACAACAACAACAAATGTGGCGCTGCAGCAACGGTAACTGCTGCTCCTTATAGCGTGGACAAAGCAGCAGCTGCAGCTGCAACTGCAACAACAACAACAACAACAACAACAACAGTTAAAGCGACAACAACAAACGTATAACAACAACAACAGCAAGATGACATTGAGAGCACAAACGCAGCACACGAGTTGCAGCAGCAGCAGCAGCAGCAACAATTGCTGTTGCCGGCAACAACGGAAGCAGCAGCAGCAGCAGCAACAACAACAACAGCAGCAGCAACAACGACTGCAACTGTGGATTAAACATCTTCAACTGCTTTGCATTGGTAAGTTTTGCAGTTGTAGTGGTGTGGGGGGCTGAGAGTTTTCTCAGTGGGTTGCAAGGGGCAGGGGCAGGGGCAGGGGCAGCTGCTGCTGCTGCTGCTGCAATATTTAATACCCTTGCTCATTAGGCCAAGCACAAGTCATTCAGCTTGACTTTTGCGGTTGCGGGAGTAGCAGCAGTAGCAGAATAAGGGAAACGGGAAGGGGGACGGCAAGGCAGTGGCAGCAGGGAAGGGTATGTATGTGTATGTGTGTGTTGGGCCTGCGGTGACCCTAACTTCCTTTTAATAACCGTTGTGGTCAGTGCGAAAGCTTTGATGACTGCTTAAAGGTGTCTCTTTTCATGGGAAATCGGTTCATCCGGCGTGCATGCTGCACACAGTACGTTGTTTTAATTTTTTTTTTATGGTCGAATGACTAAGCAAAAAGCCTAAAAATTAATATTAATTGCTAAATAATTACATGTTGTAAAAAGTCTGTTTTTTGTTGAGTTTTGTGGTTTTAAGCTGATCTAAAAGAGTATTGAATTGCGCAAAGCATCGATTGTAGAGCTCTAGCAAATGTGAATATTCAAATTTGTATACGAAAGTAACAGTCATTAACTTAATAATTAATTTTTACTATATTTTAAATGAGTTGCCTATACTCCTAAATTTTTCATATATAGTATATTATGAACATGCAATTATAATTAATTCTTAATCAATAATACAGCCGATAGTAATACAGATACTACAGAATAGTAACGCTAGCAAATGTAAATATTCGAATTTATATACGAAAGTAACTTACAAATTCATTTTAAATCAATTTTAAATATATTTTTATATATAATAAACATTAATTTTATCAATTCTTGTTCAATAGTACAGCCGATAGTGTTAAATATATGCAGAAGCATAGCAAAAGTAGTAAATGCAATGATTTTCTTACTAACCACACTTTAATAGCTAAAGAAATGATTGAATATTGTTCAATTAAGTTAAATTAATTTAATTTACATACATACGATAGTAAAGTCTCTAATTCCATGAATGAATATGAAAAGCGATAGAAAGCAGAAAGAGTTAGCTTTTTAAATGAACTTACAAATAATAACATTTATCTGTTTATACATACATTACAATTAAAATAAGTATAAAACTATATAATAACATAATAATATAACGAGCCGATAGTCGTATATATGAGCGATAGTAATGCTATAAAATGAAATTGTCATAACAAAATATAATATAAACGCAATAAATCCTTAACTAACTACTACTATTTCATATAATAATTATCACATATATAATCATTTTAATATATTTCAAAGTATAAACAACAATACACGCTTCCGATAGTAAAGCCAGCCGATAGTTCTACTAATTTAATATTAGTTGCTTATAACTAATTACCGCACTCTCTGCCACATTGTGTAGTAATATCAAATCACACTCACGAGTGCCAAGTCGATAGTTTTGCATATGCATTACGCGTCGATAGTAACGCAGTGAGAGTAACAAACATAATGAGCGCATTACCAACTACGCTGATTTGCATATGAAAATTACAATCAATTTAGCTCGAAATCACAAACAACTCTCCCCCCTTCCGATAGTTCTCGCCGATAGTAGTGTCAGGCTCGTTAAGCTTTACAGCCGCTTGCTGCGTTGCTTTATTCAAATAACCCGTTTTAAGTTCTGGCTAATTATTAATTATGTGCAGAAGGGTTTGGGGGAGAGACGGGCAGGTAAGGAGGCTACCTGCACTGCAGTGGCAACAAAACCGGACGCACGTCTGCAGCGTTGCACTTCCGTTGTGGCAGCGCCACACGTGATGATGGGCGCAATCGAATCAACAAATCAATCGAGAGAGAGAGAGAGCCAAGTACTCGAGTACCCGTGTACCCGGCCAAACGAGTACTCAGGCTGCTGCCAGTGCAGCGTCAACAACTTGTACCCGTTCTTATCGCCGTTTCCGCCCTTCAATGTCAAGCGAAGCAGTTGCCCAAGCTCAAGCAGCTTCATAATTTAAGCGACTCATCGTGTTGCTGGCTTTTTACGGAACTTGGCCAGCAGCAGCAACAGCAACAACAACAACAAACTGAATAACAATCGAATATAATTCACAAAATATGTTTAAACGCCCACAGATTCGGTGACCATTGAGCTTTGCGAGCTCTTTAGCTGTTTTGTTTTTGTTTTTTTTTTATTTTTTTTTGGTGGGCGTTGCCTTTTCCCTTTGTTGTTGTTGTTGTTGTTGAAATCACATGGGCAATCAGCAGCGCCAGCGGCGGTTCGCAGGTTGCCAACAAAGCGACGTTGACACATGTGCGTAGACTGCCGAAAGCATGGAACACCCCTCGCTGCCCGCAACTGTCAGACAGAGATAGAAAAACGCCTACAAATAGCCTGCTCGCATAGATAAGAGAGCCCCCAGTAGATGCGAGTGAGAGTCAGAGAGAAAAGAAGATAAAGAGAGATAGAGAGAGAGAGCAGGCTAATTCAGTGGAAGCTTGGGCTCAGGTCCAATTAGTCCAAAATGCTGCGCGCACCTGGCAACAGGAGCCGCAGGCTGCGAAAGCGGCGCCCACAAGGGACCGACCGGAACCGACCGCAATAACAGAGCACAAAACATGGAAATTGGCAGCGAAATAAAGCAGTGAAGGTGGCGCAGAGCGAGGGCAGAGCATAGTATAGAAAAGCAAAATAAAAGCATTTATTTGTCAGCACAAAATAATCAAGGATCATAATATGTCAACAAACAGACAGAGCTCGCTGCGTGGGCGACAGTTGGACAAGCGGACTAGCGGACAGTGGCACACTGAGAGAATGGCACACACAGTTGGTACCAAAACAAGCACAAGGACACACACACACACACACACACGCACACGCGCGCGAGCAGTGCAGAAGAAAAGCCAGGCCAAACGCAAAGGCAGAAGAAGGCGAAGTGGAAATGCTGCGAGCAGGCCGAAGGAATCAGCTGAAATGTGTGCCACAAGAGCGCAGAGCAGCCGTAGAGAATGGCACGGTGCAGGGGCACGGCACAGGCCAGCGAAAGTGTAGGGCAAACATGGCGTAATAGATAGCAACCTGGGGTGGCCAAGGGGGTCAAGGGGGTCAATGAAAGGCACCCAAAGGTTTTTCTCAGCTGCGCGTTGCCTCTGACAGCTGGTAAAGTAGTACTGGAGTGCATTGACAATACTACCAGCCGGGGCAACTGCTTGACCAGCGACCAGCACTCGAGTGAGCGAGACAGACAAACAGCGAGTGAGCGAGAGGCAAATAGCGTAAGCGAGAGAGAGAGAGAGGGAGACAGGTAGTGCACTAGCGCTAGGCAGGAAGCAAGTCTGCGAATTCTATTCAAGCTTCAGTTCAAAGGGCAAATGTTAAGCACACACCAATACACATTCAAAACACACACACACACACACACATACACAAATAGAGACAAAGCGCAAAAAAGAGCTGACTTCCATATCTTCATGGATAATCTAGTAAGGCACTGCGAGAAATGCCAAACAGAAATATAGAAAGTGTGAAAATAATTATTAAAAAAAAGCAACTAATAAATAAAATACTTGTAAAAATAAGTTAACTTGTTAACTTTGCAATTTTACTTAACAGAAAAACTACAAATAAAAACCAAATAAAATAAATTATACAAAATCGATGAAAAAAAATTAAAATTTTATCAAATTAATTAAATTCAACGAAACTTTAAGCAATAGAATATTTGTACAGGATTCAATATTGCATAAGAAAACTAAGCTTATCAAAATGCAGTATTTTAATAATATTAAATGTTATATTTTCTATTATCTCGCTTCGTAACAAAATGAAATGCTGCAACAAAAATTAATTTTTCTAGCTAAAAGTTGCCAAATTACAATTAAAATTTAGGTAGATTTAGCAAGCATTAGATTATGACAGACTTTAGCAAGTTTGAGACGCAAGCCAGTCAACTATTTTGCACAGTGCATGCGCACGCTTAAGCGCAATCTGCAGGAAACAGATCTCAGCTGTGCCATTCTCGCAGCGCACTCGAGCTGCTGCTGCTGCTGCTGCTGCTGCGTCTGACTTTGTTTGTTCTCACTGCGAAAGTTAATTGCGCTGCTCTCCACCTGTCAATTGCCGGAGTCGCAGTCAGTGCTGCTGCCGGAGCTGGAGCTAAAGCCATGTTTGAAAGATTGCGCCCGATGGCAAAGCGCTCAATGCTGCCCGCTCTGGCTCTGCCTCTGCTCCGGCTGCTACTGCTGCTGCGAGCTGTGTGGGCAGCTGCCAGACGCCCATAGAAATGTGTGTATAAACGAGTGTACCTGTGTGTGCCTGTGTGTGTGCACTGGCTACTGGCTGCAAACACCTTGAGCTCGAGTCAGTTGGCCAGTTAACCGGGCCGTAAGCAGACAGCGAGCCAACCAGCCAGCCAGCCAAACGGCCAACCAGTTTGGCAGCCTGTCTGAGCCATGGCTCAGCTAAAGCAACAGCTACAGCTTCCAGCTCCAAGCTCCCAGTGCCAAGCTCCGTCTGCTGCACCCACACGCGTCTGGGGGCAAGTGCGACACAAAAGCTGAGCGCGTTTCTTGTGTGGGCGGCGCGGCGTTTACGTAATTCGAGAAACCGAAAACTGATGCTGGTTATGAGTGGCGCTAGCGTCGCTGCCGCTGCCGTGCTGCCGTGCTGCACTTGCCACACAGTATGCTGGCAGCTTGCCGCATGCGGCGTGGGCCACGAAAATAGCGTCGATTCTATTTAAAGTCACAAACTGCATTGGCCACACGCTCTTGCGGGGGCATGGCTTGTTGAGAATGCCACGGTAATTGCTGGGATGTCAACACGGGCAGCAGCAGCAGCAGCAGCTCGGGCGGCAGCTCGGGCAGCAGCATGCAACAGCTACAACAGCTACAACAAGCAAATCCAATTTGTGAGCTAGACGAGTATCTAGTATAAATAAATCGCTGGCACTTTCAGCATGTGGCAATAACTTTTGCCACAGAAATAGAAACGTGCGGACAAACAAAAGTGCACTTGAAACTGCCACGGCAGCGGGGAAAGGGCCAAGGGGCAAGGGACAAGGGGCATGGGGCAGCAGCAGCACAACTCGAGTGGACTCCTGCAGCGTTTGTCAATCGTAGCATGTGGTAATTGCTCAGTGCCGCAGCTACCTGAGCTGCCGCTGCACCCCGACGCCTCGACGCCGTCCCCTGTCCCTGTCCCTGCCTCTGACTCGCTCAACTCATCTCTGGCCAGATTTATGAGTTCGAACTTCAACACAATGCCACATGTGGCAATGTTATTGTTTTTTCTTTTTTTATTTTTGTTTACGCTTCCCGTTTGTCGACTGGCCCCTTGCCACGCCTCGCTGACGATGGCAAACAAAAAAGAGTTTTATTGCCCGTTTTCGATTTTGGGAAATTAGCTTGAAATGAGAGTGGGAAATCGTTGGAATTATTATGGCTTTAATGGTATAATAGGAGTCTCTGTAGGAGAGAAGATTACTTAACATACTACAGGCTACGTGTATCAAATTAAATCTCTCAATACTTCTATTTCTACAGATTCTTCTGATTTTCGATTCACAAAATTTTTAACAGGAAAATAATAAATACAAAAAAAGTTATTTTTAACTGGGTATAAGCTTGAAGAAGCAAGTCTGTTCTGGAGTAAGAAAGAAGTACGATAAATATGGCAACTCTTTGAATTAATTGCGGGGAGGAACCTAACCTCGCGTGTAGTATATATAAAGTCTACCTATACTTCAAATTCTTTCTATTCTCAAAAATTTTGATATCCAAAAACAACAATAAAATTGCCATAATTATTTTAGCATAATAAGGCACTCTGTGAAATAATTGGAAGTTTGGCAGTCGCTGCCTGAATTAAATTATCTGAAATTTAGGTAATCATCTCAGCCTCCTGAGCCTTGAAAATACTCGCTGCTCCACTGACGCTGCCAATTCTTCTAAGCTTCTCCTGCCTTTAACTAACGAAATGAATTTCAATTACGGGCGTCTAGCAATATGCGCAGGATATTAGCAATGTGCAGCCCAGCGTACTTCCTACGCAGAATATTCCGTCAAAATGCACAACCACACACACTCCACTCCGCTCCGCTCCACTCCACTCCAGTCCAAACTAGGGAGAGGAGGCTGTGGGAGTCTGTTGGACTGTGGATGGCATCATAGATGACTGCGCCGGGGCTTGTGATGGGTTTTGGTTCGATTGCGAATGCGAATTGATTTGGTTAGCGAGCGAATGGTGACTGATACAATGAAGAAGGACTTCAGTCGGAGAGTGCGAGAGAAAGGCAGTGAGAGAGCGGGAGGCAGAGGGACAGTCGGACAGGATGGATGAATAAATAAAGAGGGCAAATCAAGCAAATGCCAAATGAGACTCGTCATAGACTGCCTGACTAGCTGACTGACAGTTGGAGAGGGAGGGGGAGTACGAGGAGAGGATTGGCTGTGGGGGGGCTGGGGTTTGTCCTGGCCATGGCAATGACAGTGCTGCCTGCCACTTTGGTAATAAGAAACGCCTTCACAGGCCCAGTCAATAAATTAAATGTTTGCACTGACAGGGAGAGAGAGAGAGAGAGAGAGACAGGAAAGAGAAGTGCGCTGCGAGATGTAATTGAATATCATTTGTGGATAGGTACTACGACTATATACTGGGGAAATTGATGAGGATGGCGTTGACGCCGGCAGGGAGGCAAGTAGGCAGCCCGGATCGATGGCTTCATTGCTGGCCTTGTGCTAATTTAAATTTATGAATTTTAAAACATCTCAATAGGAAAGCCCCATGGAAAAAGGGGGAGAGGCGGTGTGCGGGGCATTTTCTCAATCTTGCCTAAAATATATAATTTATTTGTGCGCCTCTGTGTGTGTGTGTGTGCGTGTGGCTCAATTGAAAGCCACCTTCATGCAGCACTTGTTTCCACACACTTTCACTTTTCTTGAGTATTTAATCAAGTGTGAATAATTGCATCATTCTGCCTCAAAGGGAGTCGATTTCCTTTGTGTGTGCCAAACGGAGATACTGTGCGTAAATCTGCGTGTGCTTTCCTCTATCTGACTGTGTGTGTGCCTGTGTCAGTTCGACAGTTTGTGTGTGCGTGTGCGTGTGCGTGTGTGCGTGTGTTCGTCTGCCTGTTATCGATATGAAGCAAAACCACATTCTCTATACAATGCTGCTTCACTTCACTCGTCCTTTGCTTCTTAGTCATGCCACGCCCACGCCCACAGTCGCACGCACAGGTACGCCCAGGTGCTTTTCAATTTTATTTAAGCATTAAAATCGAAATCATCGTAACTTGAATGAATTTTAAAATGTTATTTATGTATGAATGTTCGATTTTTGTTACTCCCAAGCACAGTGGATGCGGCAGGAAGTGTGATAAAACACACGTATAGGGAAAGGAAAATGGAGAAAGAGAATACAAATAAAAATAAGAATAGAATATGCATTTTCAAAAAAAAAAAAATAAAAATAAACCAATGGAAATAAATATAATATGAAGAACTAAATAAAAATTTGAACTAAGTTTTTAGAACTTTGATGAGGTGTTAAAAAAATTGAAAAAAAAATAAATAACCTTAATTATCTTGGTAATTAAAATATTAAACACAGTAACAAATAAAAATAAATAAGTAAACAAATCATTAATTAGCTGAGTATTAAATAAACTATTTTTTAAATATTTTAATGTTTGAAACGTTATTAAATTAATGTCTGCATGTATTTAAATGTATTATTCTCTTTGTTTATAAATACATATTTATAATATAACAAGTAAAACTTAAAACATTATTAGTTAATTCAACTGGAAATTTCTTAAATAATATATTATTAAATTTATGTATAATTGGCACGCCCCTGCACAATGGCAATTTCTCCCACTGTACTTGGGGCGCTACTCCGCTTGCTTTTATTGTGCAACACGTGTGTGTGTGTGAGTGTGTGTGGTACAAGCTTCGGAGTGTGTGCGTGTGTGTGAGTGAGTTGGGGGGCGTCTCTGCATATTTTATGCAGATTCGATAAGTTTACAGCACAACAACAACAAAGAAACAACTTGAACAAGCATGGGCAAATAGAGTCGAGTCGAGTCGAGTTGTTGCTGTTGTTGTTGTTTGCAGTTGTTTGTTGTTGTTGTAACACGCTCATATTGAAAATTAATATTTGATCAGCATGGCAAACACTCAAATCGAGACGACCGAAATGATTTGCGATTTGTATTTTTTTTTATATACGCTGTGTGCTACATGTTGCACGTTGCAAGGTGTTGTTGTTGTTGTTGTTGATGTAGTGGCTGCAGCTGCCGCTGGCAGCGTTCATGATGCCCCAGCCCTAATTGTTGTTTCTGCAGTACATAAAAAAGCTGTGTGACGCGTGTTGAACCGGTTTCGTCAGACGAAATTGACGCACTTGCAACAGTCCGAGCCGCATGCCACTTGCAGGCAAGTCGGGGCAGCTGTTGCTAGCGCAACCGCATCTGCCGGACAACTCAGCTCAGCTTTTGGCTTATCGCCGCATCGTGTGAACTTTGAGCGATTTTGCCTCTCGCACATACACACACAGTACTATATGTGCTTCTCCTTTGTCTCTCTCTCTCTCTCTCTCTCTCTCTCTTGCTCTTCTCACTCTCGGCTGCCGCTGCTGCTCTGCTGCTTTGTCGGCTGCCACGCTTTGTGCCACGCTTCAGTTAACGCGACGCGACGCGACTCAAGTGTATATGTGTGTGTGTGTGTCTGTGTGTGTGCACACCTTTTCTCGACCTGTCCTGTCCTGTCCCGTCCTGTCCAGTTGACGTGTGGTTCCGCTTCGCCGACTTGCCGCTGACCCCAAACGCAGGTGGAACAGCGGTGGGCGGGGAGTTGGGGTTGACATGTGTGAAAATCAGTGACGCGGCATTTGCTGGGAAAAATCTTCGCTACGCTTTTAATTGCGACTGAACGAAGAAAAATTTTCGTTTTCCTCGGCAACAATTGCTGGGAACTGCAAGAAAAGCGATATACCGACTGTGCCCGCTGCTCTGTCTTGCCTCTACTCGGGTTTCACACGCCGACATGCTTCATTGGACAGTGGGACACACACACACACACACACGATGCTGCCCTCAACCCACATAAGCGTCCAATCGCATTCTCATTCCACATTGTTGCCCCATTCGCCATTCGCCATTCGGCATTCTCTTTCTCGCATCTTCGCATTGTCGTTCGATTGCGCAAACATTATTTGTGTGCACGGATTTTGCCCCGTTTCATTTGCGATGCTCGTGCGAGTCTGGTAACTTGAGTCCTGTTAACCCTTGCCTCTCCTGATCAGCTCCGAGCGGCGAGCAGCCCCGGCCACCAGCAGCATCCATAGCGTGCGCCGTATTATTGTTCTGACCCGCTCTGGGGTGACTTCCTTTGTCTTCTCCCAGTGTGTATGTGTGTGTGTGGGAGTGTCTGTGTGTGTGTGCGTGTGGGTGTTGTTGCACTGTGTGTCTCGAGTAATTTGGACAAACAATGCGAGTACTTTGGTACTTCGCTGCAGCTCGCAGCTCAAACGGCAATTAAAGCAAACAATAAGCTGACAAACACTTGGCAGCTTTAGCCGCAAATGTCATTCGGTGGTGCAAAGTTGCACGTTGCACGCTGCACGCTGCACGCTGCCGCCACGCCACAAGCTGCAGGTGGCTCAACAAAGGCTTAACGCGGCAACGATTGCCAAAATTCAGAGCTCTGTTGTACAGTTGCCCACGCAATTTATGATGTGCCACAAGCAGTTGTAAATGCAACAGAAGGCAGTGCTGAAGGTATCGATAGTTATGGGCGGCACTGAGCTTGTTGCTGTTCCTGAGGGTGTTTAAAGTAGAATTAATTGCCCTGAATATAGCAATAGTAGAGCATTAATTGATGGGACTAGTAAAGTTACTTAGGAAAGCCTAAAAGTAGAATTAACTTAATTATTAATTAACTTATTATTAATTATTAATTTTTTTAATTTAATGTCGTGAGGAAGGCTGTGGAATTATGCCCATCGATTGTTGAATACCTTTAGCTTGATGATGATGATGCCAAAGTAAGCTCAAGCAAGTTGAACACAAAAGTCTGCAGAAATTAAATCATTCATTGCCGATTGCCGATATGCTGCCATTAATTAATGATTAAGAGAGCAAAATAAGCCCTTAGGAATTTATTTTTTCTTAACATTTTACTTTAAAAAATTAATAAGTACAATTATTACTAAAAGAAAAATTGTAGCAACAAATAAGACTTTTGCTTATACTATTATGAAATTTTTTAAAATATTTCAAAGTTTCCCCTCGAAAAATAATTCTAATATTCTTGACTTATTTAATGGTTAAGAATTTATTTTTACTAATTGAAAAATTGAAGCAATTAGTTGAAGACTTATGCTAATACTATTAAAATAATTTTTAAAATATCTCACAGTTTCCCGTCGAAAACTAATTCTAATATTCTTGCCATTACTTTATATTCTAATTTTACTATCGCTTAACTTAGCTTACAAGCTACTATATGTGTGTCTACTAATGCTTTCGATTTTCTTGCTGCAGTTACCACTAACTGTTTTTTCGTCTATGCTATACTTGTAGCTTCTGTTATTCCTATTTGCGTTTCTCCTTTTACTTCACTTCTTGCTGGACTTTGGCGTCCCTTGTGGCATCGATGCCAGTTTAAAGTTCACATGCCTTAACTTTGGCTGACACGCCCAATACTTGCTACCATAATTTTTCAATTTTTGCATCGTTTTTCGTTTTTCATTTGCGGCTGCAACTAGTTTTTAGCTGTGTGCGTCTGCTGCAACTGTCGCACAGGCGACTTGCCTCGCCTCGCCTCAATTCGCCTCAACTCGACTTGTCTCGATTTTTGCCAGTTGCTGTTGTTGGCTCTGCTCGCTCGAGTTATCGAAATATTCGAGTGGAGAGGAGAATTTGCAACCAGAAGAGGCAGCTGAAAGCTGCTCGAGTCAACGCTGTCGATGTCGATGTCGATGGTAGTTGAGACTCGACGGGATTCGAGTGTATGAATATTCGAGAATGAAATTTGCTTCTGTTAATGGCATCAGTTTCGCAGTAGCAATATCAGCTATTTCGACCGACGCAGGACAAATTCTTGAGTGGCTCGGCGATAAGGGAATGCGGCGGTAGTGGGCGGTGGCACGCCTCTCTCTCTCTCTGTTCAACACACACACGCACATGCAGAAATACATAGCGAACTCTGGTACTGTTGTCGCACGCACCACTTTCACTCCGGCCGGAAATTGCTGCATCAGCGTATAGAAATTTTTGGTTTATGCCCGAACTCACAAACACACAGAGTCGAAGAGTCGCAGAGTGAGAGAGGGGGGGGGGGGGAGCAAGGCTAGGAGAGAGCGAAAATGTCGAGCCTTATGCCTACCTCAGGCTTCGGCCTGCTCCTCAGCCTCAGCCTCAGCCGCCGCCGTCGCCTGCCGCTGACCTCAGCAAAGTGGCTGCCACACATGATATTAGCCATGTTGGTTTACTTTCCTCTGGATATTTCCGCCTTCCACTTCCACACGTTACTCCTCGCTCCTACTTCCCGCTTCCTCTTGCTGCCTTCCTGTGTGTGGGCTTTTCAAATATGAAATTTATTCAAGTCACTCTGGTTTAATGTTTGGAAATGGACAGCAAATAACTTTGAAAGCGCCGCAGCAACAACAAACAGAGCAACACGAGAGGATTGAGAATTTAAGTTGAAATTGAAGTTGCCTTTTGCCATGGCATAGAGCTGCGAATGAGAATGAGAATGGAGATGAGGATGAAGATGATAATGATGACAAGTTCTTTAGCCATGCGCAACCTTTTCCAACTGATGAGTTTATTGTGCCGAACTCGGGATGGAGTAGGGTTTGGATGGCTATACCTATGTGTGGCTAGTTTGCAATTATGTTAATTTGTGACTGTATTTGTTGTCTCTCTCTCACTGTCTCTTTTTGTATCCGTCTTTCTCTATCTCTTATGTTCCGGCGCTATTTTCGCTCCTCAATTTCGATTTAACTGAAATGATTTTTTAAAGATAATATTACGCAAAGCCATCAAAGCGAAAGAGGAAGCAGCAACAACAGCAAAAGAGAAAGAGAGAGAGAGAGATAGCAGAGAAAGAAGGGAAACGAAAAGCATGCCGCCCAACCCACTTCCAATTATCCAGTTTCCAATCTGGGACCCACTGGAGACATTGGCGCATAAATTGATTGGATGATGTCGCTTTTTATGTCGTTTGTCCCTCTATATCCTGTCGTCGATTCCCGTTGTTGTTCTTGCTCATTTTGTTGTTGTTGCTGCTGCTGCTGCTGCTTCCTTATTCTGTGAATTTCATAAGCGTATGCGCCGCCTCGTAGCATGTGTTATAAATAAATCAAGCATACTCGGGGAGCAATCTTTCAGTTGTCGCTTGTCGCCGCCAGCTTTAGATTTCAGATCTCGCATCTCGCCGGGATTGGCATTTTATTTAAATGCCGCTTGGCGCATTTCGATTAGCCCGAATGCCAAATTAAAGTGTATAGCTTGTATATATACTCGAATTTGTATATATATTTTTTCTATTTGCCAAGTAATGGCACTCACATGGAGCACTCACTCTGCACTCTAACCAAATTATATTCCCATTATCAAATCGCTCGAAAACAATGGGCACTTCTTCCCACAATTGTGCAGAAGCCAAAAAAAAAAAAAACACAACAACACAGAAAAAGAGGGGAAAAGCAGCAACTACTGTAGTTTAAAGAGGGGCATTTGCACCCTCTTTTTAAGCGACTGGCTAATTGCGGTGCACCTACGCATTAACATGCCTCTCAGAACATCAAAAGCGCCCCTCTCAATCGATGAGCAGCACTTTAATCGCAACCGTAACAAAACCTCTTGCCCAACTATGACGCACTCGCGAATTCACACACAGCGAGGCGCACACGCACTCACACACACACTAACACACACACACTACTAGTGTAAACCCTACACTACCCTACCATTAGCAGTCATTCACCCAGCGCGGATTCACTCGACTCGAATGCAGCTTTTGCAGCGCTTCAAGTGCAACAAATGCAAATAAAAGTTGTTATTTGTATTATGCATGTTTACTTTGCTATTTTTTCAGCCATAATTGCATTAAATATTTCATAATTTCTATGCGCAACTCTAGGTTTTTTCCCACAGTTAATTATATGTGGCTTAATTATTTATTTACATTTCAAGGGATCCGTTCGTCGAGCTTTTGACTGCAAAAGTTTGCTTAGTTTTTTGAGTATTGAGAGTAATTTGAATGCGTGTGTATTAAATTGAATTTTACAATATTATGTGTGCATCAATTTCTAGCTGTATTTAAAATTTTATCAATTTTTTTATACATATTTCAAGCATTTTTTTCAATTAATGCAATATTTTTAAATAATGTTGAGACTTTTATTGTATTTTGAATTTCATTTTTTTAATTTGATATAATCTCTTTATTTATTTGAATGTATATCTAGATATTTGAATTTTATTTAATAATTATTATTTTAAATAAATATTGCTAGTATATTTTACAAAATTAGCTCTAAAATGTAGAGTTATAATTATAAGAATTATCTTCATAGCGCGCAAGTCTTGCCAGTTTTCTGTGCTCTTGTTATCTTATTTATTGTCGTCCAGTTTATTGTCGTTTGCTTGCGTCAGTTTGTGGCATACTGCGGCTGCTTCTGCACCGCAAAATATTCGCAGTTAATTCATAAACGAAAATTTGTTGCTGCGGCACTTTTAAGCGTAAGTTACCTGGTTGCAACTTGTTGTTGGTGTTGTTTCAGCTGCTTAAGACAATGTTATAAGCAGGCGCAGCACACAGTCTCTCCCTGTCTCCCTGTCTCCCTGTCTTCTTGCACCATGTCTTTCACTTGGCGCATGCTAATAATGTTGCCGCTCGATTACGCTACCATTTCAGCTGCAGCGTCTTCTAATATTACGGTTACGAAAAAATGGCGAGCTGCAGCTGCATTCTCGTTGTACTTACAAGTTGCATTGCCCACAAAATAAATTGCGATTTTAACAACGTTTTTATAGACTCGATGGCAGTGAAAGTCGAGGCAAGCGAAGGCCAGTCAAGGCGAGAAGCTGCCGCAGAAATTCCGCGATAATTAACGTTTAGTTTTCATTTTTATCGTATCTTTAATGGCGAGTAAATCAATTCATAAACGTGCTGCATACCCTGCATTTAAAATATTATGGGTAATGGGATGTCTAATAAAACGCATGAATAGCGCACCTGACGAACAGGTTTCAAGGCTGACAACTGAACAAATCCCCAAATCCAGCCCACTTTGGTGTATTCGTAGAACTTTCAGTTGTAACTTTGCAACTATAAGACTGATTTTTAAGTTTGATTTTCCTTTGATATTTTTTTTAAACAATTGTAATTTAGTTTTTTGATTGATTATTAGTGCACCATAATAATTTAAATAGCTGAGTTATAAATGAACCACAACAATGGCAGTTTTATTTCGGCTATAGCTTTTCATGTTATGCAACCTTCTTTATTTTTTTATTTTTGTTTTATAAATATCTGAGCTATGCTGGCCTTATTTGCTTAACAGGATTTGCAGTTAAGATGCCAGATATACTATATTATGATATGGAAAATTTCATTACACTTGCCATTGAAACCATTGAGTTATGCAGCCTCGAATTATCTGAGCAGCCTGCATAGTGGGTATACCATAGTTGAGAACGCGCTCGACTCAAACGGCTTGCTGCTACTGGTTTTATATCAGAAGGGCTCTGATATCCATTCGACTAATGAGCGTACACAAGCGCATAATTCATATTAACTTTTAATGGCCTATCAGATTGCAGTAATACGCGATAACTATGGTATAGCGAAATAGCTGGGGTCTAATTGGAGTTTTTAGCATTTAATGCCTTAAAGTTGCTGTTGTCGGTGCTTGTAGATTCAATCGCTGCATGCAGAATCAATCAATTAAGTGCGACGTAGAGAAGGGTAGAGAGAGAGAAAGAGAGAGAGAGAGAGAAGGAGAGAGACTTAGAGGCAGCGTAGAGTCTGTATTGATGCTCTGCTGCCTGACTGACGCCGCAGTGTGTACAGTGTACAGTGTACGCCGTACACATACGTGTACATATCTTCCGGTTGCCCTAAGCCAAAAGCCAATGGCTGCGGATAAGTCAAGCGGCTGCTTGTCGTGCAGCATCGTGATGCAACTACAGTTGCACGTACGCGCAGCTGGGGCATGCACCATTAGCCTGCTTTGCACTCAGCCAACTCCCCTTCTTCCCCCTCCTTAGGCAACCAACAAAAAATGGCCGCGCATCCATCTATTGTTATAGTCTGCTCAGAGTTGGACATACAAATATTTTATATAACGAAATTTCCGTCGCGTTGGCTTTGGCCATGCAAAGCACGTGGCACGGTGACAGTGGGGCGTGTCGCAGAAGGTGACAGGGCAGAGGGAGGGGAACTGCGACAATAAGCTGCAATTCAGCCTATTTTGGCAGCAGCAGCAGCAGCAACGACAAGAGCAGCTTCAGCTCATGTGCTCCACGCCCCAAATAGCAGCAGCCGATGAAGCAGATAGCGAAGAAGAATGAGAAGAAGAAGAAGAGGAGCAGGAGCAGGAGCAGGAGCAGGCTAAAGCAGCTGTAAAAGCAGCGCACGATTTCGCAGTGCGAAAATCATAATCGTCAAATTAACGCGCGGCACTCAAATTGGAGTCCGGGCGCAAATACGACGTGAGCATTTAAAGCAAAAGCCCAAATAAAACTTGAGTGTCGCTCTGCGTGTGTGTGTGTGTGCGTGTGTGAGTGACTGCATGTATGTGGGGGTGTGCGTGCGAGTGTGTGTTAGCTCGCCAAGGCCACTCAGGTGTCACTTGAGCCTACACCTCGACCCTCGTTAAAGCAATCTGCGCCAAAAACTGAGCTGAACTGAACTCAACTGCCTGCTTAATCAGCGCAGGCCATAGAGAGAGAGGAAGAGACAAAGGGGGAGACAGAGAGAGAGCAAGAGATAACTGCAGCGGGTAGAATGAGAAGGGGAATGGACAAAATCGGGAATCATGGTTTGACTGCGTCAGCGTCATAAAGCGTTGCCTGCCCCCGCTGCTGCTGTCCCTGCTCCCTGCTACCTCCCTCCCTGCCTCTGCTGCTGCTGCTGCTCTTCACACATACGTCACGGGGCTAGTTTCAGGCTGCTGGCCCTCCTCCACATCCCTTTCCAGCCAGCTGCTTCGCCTCCCTCGCCTACTCCAGCCCGAAGCGGTTGAGGCCATCAAATTTCAGTCATAACAATAACACTGATAGTCCCGCTCGTAAAATAAAACCCTTTTTGTGCCCACTGTGCCGAGGCGCTGTGGCCGGGATTTGTGTGGAGCATGTGTGTGTACACGGGGTGTGTGTGTGTGTGCGTGTGCGTGAAATGTTGTTTCACTTCCAGCTCTGAAAACAATCAAGTACGCGTCTGGGCGCGGTCAAAAGGCGACGCCTAAAGCATTTAAATCCTTTTCGCACTTTCCTTCGCTTGTTGCGTGTTTTTCCATCTATCTCGCAACTTGCTGCTGCGTGACACGCATATGACATATGAGCTCTGACTCTGACTCGGCTCTTGGCTCTTCCATGCCCCACCTCTCTCTCTCTCTCTCTCTCTCTCTCTCGCACTCTCCTGCCTGCTGCCCTGCTCTAACACACATACACGCACACGCAGCGAAATGGCGCCTGCTTTTGGGCCGTAAAATAGGAATTTACTTTATTAAAATTTTTCGCTTGAAAAATATGAGACAACAACAAACGCAATGAAGATGCCAAGACAACAACAAGCAGGGCAAATTTGTTGAAAATATACTCACACACACACACACACAAACACACACGACTCGAGTTGCCAATGATGCGCCCATCATGAACGAGGTAAAAATTTACTCAACTATGAACTCTCGCCGCACCCGCACACACACAATGGCTGCCTGGCTGTGTGTATGTGTGAAATAGGCTCAAATTTGCGTAGAGCGCTCGTCGACGGGGCCAAAGGTTATGGCCGCGCGCCTGATGCTGGCAAGGGTTTCCGAGCTCCTCGACTCGCCTGCGTTTGACAGTTTCATGCAGATAAGGGAGAGGGAACGCTGGTCGGGGCAGGAGGTGAGGAGCGAAGGGATTGCGACTGGGACTAAGGCTAGGCTGGCTGAAAATTTATATAAATTGACAGTAATGCTGGCAGCCGTTGCCTGCGCTGCCCCCCAGCGCAAGAACAACAACTTCTCTGCTAAATTGCGCGACAAGAACAACAACTGTGGAGGGGGAAGGGAGTGGGGAATGGGAGGGTAAGGAGAAGGAGACTGGCATAGAAGCGCTCGTTCGGGTAGCGCGGCAACTGGATCGCATCGCATTCCTTGCCAAATTATGTACGAAAAAGCAGAATAATGAAATCGTAAAGAGTTAGCAGCATTCACTCTTAAATTGAACCCCGAATGAACCCCGAAATAACCCCATACTCCTACCCCCGTCCCATTGTGCTGCCGCTGCTGCTCTCGTGTTGCGCGCTCCCTCCGTCGTCTGCACTCTGGATTTATGCATATACTATATATATATATATATTGTATTTAAAATTCATTTCGGTGCCGTTCTCAGACATCGTGTGTATGCAAATATAGTGTCCATATTAATCATTGCTTCGGGACGCAGACACATTTTTTTGTTGCTTTTCGACAGAGACTGTGTGCCGTGTTAGTTTGCATTTAGATTTGTATACCCTGGAAAGGGAGTTAGAAGGTAGCAGAGAGTTTTCTAGTTGGTCTAGTAATATTAAGTATTTTATGATCAGCTTCAGCTTGTTTATAGAGTATCTAGCTTGTACATATTTTTAAATTCATTTTTAACATCTTTTTTATGTCTTGAAATGCCGTTTAAAATTATCGATGCAATACTTTACATATGAGCGCATTATGTAATTATTAACAGGGTGTTTCTTAGTCAAATACGTTTTTTTTTGTAATTTTATATAGTTTGTTATTATTGGTGAAATCGATTTTTAACTCTTCAATCTAACGGACAGCAGATATTGCACATTTTTACACACATTTGTATACAGGGTATATTGAATGCCTATAACGACTCAGAAATCAAAAACTAGGGTAACACTAGCATTATGATATTTTGCATAATCTAAAATAATAACTAAAACAGCCTACAATGTATAACCAAGCGAAGGGTATATGTTAAACGAATTTAATCCCGTTCAATTCATGTTTTTAGTAGAAATTTTTCAACTACGCAATTTATTATAAGATTACACGGTATCTACAATACTGACCATATTCTGTCCTTAAACTGCAGGGTATTACAGTGACAAAAATTAGAATTAATGAAATTTGTTCTATGTTAAGTAAACCAAATACGCTTGTAAATGCAGGGTATATTAAATACTTATAATGTAAACTCAATAAAATGCAGGGTATTTCAAAGACAATTATTTTAATTATATTGTCAGGAATGAGAGACATAAGTTAAGTTAATTTACTTACTTTAAAAATTCTTAGTAGGGTACCGGGTATCTGGTATGTCTAACACAACAGCTGAGCTGCCTGCCAGCTTGTTGTTTTTAGCAAAATGGATTTTTATCTCACGGGCAGATACGACGCGCCGCACTCTTAAACTGTTCTTCGTTGTGGTATTTAAAACTGCATTTCGGCTTTTATAAATAAACAGTTACTCACGCTCCCATTCCCGCTACCACTTCCACCACCTGATCCCTTCCTGCTGGCCATCATCATCATCATCATCATCCTGCGTTTCTGCCTCGGGGCAGGGCAGCAGCAGCAGCAGCACTTTTTGGGCATATGGACGCGTTTCCTGTGCCCAACTCCATTCGTCTGGGCAGCCGCCCGCGCTGCGGATCCGTTTGAAATTTATGAAAGCGCCGCAACGCGAATAAAGTGCAGCGAGCACAGAGAGAGAGGGGGAGAGTGGGGGGAGTGGGGGGAGAGAGAGGGGAAGAGAGAACACTGAACGCTGAGCCGACTCCGGGACACAGATTCGGACATGGACGGACGGACTGAGGGACGGACGTGGACGGAGTGCGGCACTAAAACAACTGTAGCTGCCTGATGGCCGCGTTAAATGCTTTTGTTGATTCTGGGCTCGACTAAGGGGAATGCCGCAGGGCAGATAGAGGGAGGCTGGCAGAAGGTACTATCCCTTCCACTCTATCTCGCTCTCGCTCTCTTTCTCTCTGTCTCTCTATTTCTCTATCGTCTCGCTCGCTCGTTGTTTTTTATACAATTTAATAGTTTCGGCGGCAAAGAAATAAACTGCCGGCGACTCCGACTGCAGTCTGCAATAAGTCTTGGCAAACAGTCACCGGCAAGGGAGAGATGGCATGCAAGGGAGGCTGGCCACGCCCACAATTGGCTTTTGTGCCATGACGGGCAACGTTTTTTCGCCGAATTTTTTTCCTCTCCCTCACTGTGTCTCTCTCTCTCCCTCTCTCTCACATTCTCTCTGAGTCTTGTTCTCTTTCGGGCTTTGTTTGTGCCGGGAAATGTGTTTGTTTTTCATTAAAAAACTTTTCATTCTGAACGGTCAAAGTTCGGCTCCGACTCCGGCTCCGGCTCTGGCTGTGGCTCGGACTGTGCTGCAAATGCAGCTATGCGGCAGCTTAGTAAAGGGACAGGCCAGAACTGTGTGTCGCTGACTGTGGCATGTCCTGTTTTATTGCGGTCAGGATTTTGCTATTTAGGGGCGACTCCATTGTCTCCGAGCGGCTGGCGTACTCTGCCAGACTCGGGTAAATACACATTTCATAATTCCAGCGCGAAAATGTTGAAAGCTCTGTGCGACCATAGAAAGTCACGTTTCTAATAGAAACCCAAATGCAGCGTGCCTTCCTTCAGCCCCGTCCTCTTCCTCCTCCTCCTCCTCACCGACCATGCAAAGACAACAAACGGCTGGACAATTAATCAACTATTTTTCTAACGATCTTCTTGCTCTTGCTCTACCCATTGCAGCTCTGTTGACGTTGCCTTCTGCCTGCCATGCCCAGCAACAGAAATTTCGCACCACGCCCCACGATCTGCAGGTGCTGGAGGGCGCCGAGGCCATGATGCGCTGCGAGGTGGCCAATGTGGCTGGAGCGGTGCAGTGGACCAAGGATGGCTTCGCCCTGGGCTTCTCGGCGGTCATACCCGGCTTTCCGCGCTACTCTGTGCTCGGCGATCGCAAACAGGGTGTCTACAATCTGCGCATCTCGAATGCCTCCATCAACGACGATGCCGAGTATCAGTGCCAGGTGGGACCCGCGCGCCTGAACTCGGCCATCAGAGCGAACGCCAAGCTGACTGTCATATGTAAGTTGAGTCTGTCACTTATTGAATATATAAATGATTGAATGATTGTAAGATTGAAAGCTAAACATATGTAAGATTGCAAAATAGCATGTGTGAAAATAAAGAAAAAGACTTTAAGCAAGATTAAATTTCTATCAAGGAAGAGCTTAAAAGATTACAAGATTGAATGATTGATAGGTTTAAGTAAAAAACTATTGATTGGTAGAAAATTGTAGTATGGAAGTAGAGAATTATCTATATTCTTAATTCAATAAATGTATAGAGGAAGAACACGACTGAAGCCGAACGAGCAGGTCGAGCTTTGGCTTTCATGATTAATAGACAAAGAACACTTTGTCCTACTGCTGTCGCGATTGAAAGCAGAAAAATAAGACCTATTTTACTACTCTCGCGATTGAAAAAAGAAAAACAAAAACAATAAAACGCCTCGGGTAATGCGCTCTCACAGCTTCGGAAGGTGCGCTCACGATTGAAAGACTTTAATTAGAGCCGTCAGTCAAGCATTTTCTTCAGTTGACTTTTAAGTGTACCTCGAGATCAGAACGGATACCTTCAATGGGTAAATGGTATTAGAAAAGAGCAAGCTTGAAAAATACAAGTATTGAAAAAGAAAATAAGCTTTTGAATGATCTAAGATTGAACGATTGACTGTCAGATTCACACTTTAAAGAATGAATAACGATAACAGAAGACAGTGTGTCGTATTGTATCTAGGGTTCTCTTCAGTTAATTAATTTGATTGAAACACTGCTGTAGTTTTGTCAATCAGATTGCTGTACTATATGTATGACTATATATTTGTTTTCTTGTGGCGACCTGCCAGCCGCAGTCATGTTCGTGCCTTAATGTCACTTAATTTGAGCAATAAATACATTTTGTGCTTCAATTCGCCTCATTCCCATTGCACCTATTGCATATAAATGCATATGCGGGCGCCCACTAAAATGTGGGCGTGTCGGAGGATGGCTCCCTTTGGCTCGCGCTCTCTCCGGCTGTCAGTGCCAACATTTATTGTCAGCAATTTGCAAAGCAACAGCAATTCCAGCAACAACAACGGGGGCAACAGCAACAATAAGAGAAACAACAACAAACCAAATCCGAAAAACAACAACAATGTGCGAGTTGAGCTGAATTTAGCGCAGTTTATTGCTCGAAGGAGTCACAGTCTGAGCTGACACTACCAGCAGTAAGGACTAAGACAGAGGGACAGACAGACAGAAAGACAGAGAGACAGTCAGACAGACAGACAGACAGACAGTCGTGGGGAAAGGGAAAAGCATTTTCAAACTGAGGCGAAATGAATTTATTTTTGTTTTTAGTGTTTTTGTTGTGCGAGTGAGTTTGTGTGTGTGTGTGTGTCGGTTGCATTGTTATTCCTGCTGTCGAGTAATCACTTTGTATGTGTGTGGGTACTCCTGTTGCTGCTGCTGCTGCTGCTTCTGTGCTTGTTGTTGTTGTTGTTGTAATCACTCAAGAAATTGCGCTACATTTGATGACAGCGATTTTCATTTCCTTTGCTTCGTTTGGCTAGGATTTTTCCTCCCTGCCCCCCCCACTCATACCGCTCAACCACACGACGCTCTAGCACGAGCAACGACAAGGTTGCCACAGGCTCACACACACACAGTCTCCTTCACACACATACATATATGCGCATGCCTAATGACGTTTGTTTAGTTAATTACGCGCCATGAGCTGTGACAATGATGATGTGTGCCGAGAGGAGCCTTAGAAAAACTCAAAGAAAAACTCAGCGAGGCGCGGCAAGGCCTGCCTGTATTTCTGCCAGCGCGTGTGTGTGTGTGTGTGTTAGTCTGAGTGTGGGATTCATATAAGCTCGTTAGTTATTGCTGCTACCAGTGCTCTGGCAAGAGGCCGCCAGCTCCTCGCTGCTGCCTTACTCCGCCTTACGTCTAACCCCTGGCAGTAAGAAATGTTTGTCATAATTGTAGGTACTTGTGAGTGCTTCTCTGCCTCTCTCTCTCTCGCACGCTCTCTCCCTCTCTCTCTCTCGCTCTGTGCTTTGTAATGGAATCTACGATGTGCCACTGAATGACTGAAATGTGTAGCCAAGTATGTGCACACATACAAACACACACGAATGCACACTCACACTCACACACACTTACACACACAGATGTCCCGTAGGCATGCAGGGGAACACGTGCGACATTATTGCAGCAATTAGCCCCGGCAAAATGTTGACAAATGTCTAATAATTCAATTAAGTTCGAGTTACAATTATTTGATTTATTTATTAAGCTCATTTGGGGGAGCCGATTCTCCCGATACAGATGTATATATACCTATACATATATATGTATTGATTAATCGCCAAATTGCCGAAACGGAATGCGCGTCTAACACACACATACATACATACATACACATATGTCATCTGTTTCGCACGCGACAATTGAATTCCTGTATGAAGACTCAGCTCAGCTGACAGGTGAATGATGGAAGATGAGGGATCTGATAAGTTCTCGGAAGGGATATGGCTAGATTATTACTTTTCTAAGCAGCTCTTAATGCACAAATTGAGTAATTGTTGAATGAGAAGAAAAATAAATGGGGTAAGAGTGGGAAAGTAACGAAAATGTTAGGCAAAAAGAGAAATAAGAGAAGATAAAATTTAAGAATAAAAGACGTTAAGAGAACAGCAATTTTTGTACATATTTTAAACTGCATTTTCAATTGGAAAAGCTAGAAATAGAATACAAATAATTAAATTAATTTAAATTAAATTAATTAAAATAAAATTGACATAGAGATGTAAAGATATGTTAAAACTGGCATTCATTTGATCAACTGCGATTATTTCTGCTTGGCTTTCGCACTCTTTCTCTCTATCTCGCTTTTGCACTCTCCTTTGTGCTGGAAAATCCCTGGGCCGCTGTCTTGCTCTAATTAAAAGAGCATATGCAGCAGCGCCGAAACCTAATGAACAAACCTTTGTCATTCGCAAATTTAATTTGAAACACTCCGCAACGAGCTGAACATTTGGCGAGGGGAAGGAAGTGTGCTGCTGGGGTAGGGTAAGGTGTTGTGAGGAGGCAGCTGCAAAGTTCTTCTGCAACTAATTTCAACGTGTGCCCCGTTTAGCTGAAAGTTTCATGGACCCAACTACGCACAAATACACATACACACACATACACTCACACTCACACGGACAGAGCACGGGCAATATGTGTGGGCGCAATTAGATTATAACTTGGCAGAGAGCAAAAGAACTTTTGCACATACATAGATACACACATACACACAGTGAGAGAAAAGTCCACGTGCAAATTTATGGAAATTTAGAAAATGTTCGCATGCCATTAATTTTTAAAAACGCAGCCAAAAACACATATGCCGCAAGCTGAACGGGTCCGAAAAACTTTTTGCAGGGCCAGGCGCACTCTCTCCCTCTTGCCTCCTCCCCCCCTTTCCGCACATTTCAGCCCAAGCCTCACTGAACCTGTGCCTGTTCCTGGGCGCTGGCGATTCAGCTGCTCCGGGACCCCGAGAGCACAATGGAATTCAAGGCATGCACGGCCCGAAAAAGCAGAGCTCGCAGCGTGCTCTGCGCTCCCTTTATAAATTTTGAATACAAAGCAGCATTGAAAAATTGAACGGCGAAGGAAACGAAAAAGCGAGAAGAGAATGGAAAATGCCCTCACACAAACACACACACACACACAGACACACACGGTCGCGTATTATGTGATTTCCTGCTTTATATTTTATTTTTTGTTATGCAATGAACGCCTGCAGTCCGGCATGAGGCATGTCGAGAAGCATCCTTAAGCTTTCCACTGTCTGCCCCCCTCTCAGTCATAGTCCCTGCCGCTTCCTCTCTTTACCAATCTCCGCTTCGAGCTACTCTCGTGCTTTATTGATTTTAAAATGCTTGCAGAAAAAAAATTGTGTCGTAATTGTAGTGCAAATTATCAAAGTTTCTGACTTTGGAAGGGGAAAGAAAGCGAGAGATCGAGACAGAGAGCAAGAAAGAGAGAGAGCAACTCTTGAAATATGGCCAAACATTTGTTTTCTGACCTTAAAGTCGCGGGCAGAGGCAGCTTCCTTTCGCTGAGACTCGCTTGTCGAATTCCACGCCAAAAGTTGACGTCAAATGAAAAAAATTGCCAATTCTTGCTTTTTTCTAGCTGAGAGAAAGAGAGACAGCGGGGAAAAAAGTAGGGAAAGAAGAGTCGAGAAATATTTCAACGCATAAAACTTTTATGAGGCGTACTGTTAGTGGGTTAGCGAGCTGCGGAGGTAAGCGCTGGAGTGAGAAGGAAGCGGGGTACGCCGTCTGAATTCATGGCAAATTGCACTTTGTGCACCCTTGCCACGCCCACTAGCTGCTGTTGCCCTTCCTTTGGCTGAACAATGGCTGCATAAATTATTTGCAGCGAGTGCTGCAGCTCCATCTTGCCCTGCGCTCCGCGCACCACCTTCCCCTCTCTATGTGTTGGGGCAAAGGCATAAAATTTAATCAACGAATCGCAGCCAGAGTCAACGCTTGCACCTGGCGAAAAGCTCCGTCCATAATCGCATGTAACGGCAATTGTGACGACAACAATTGCTGGGCTGGAGGACAAGCTCGCATTCTTCGCTGCGCCTGGCCCTGCCCCGGCCCCGGCCCCGGCCTCACTGTGTGTCGAGCATGTGCCTCGCACATGTCAATAATCAAATACAATTTGCATACCAATCAACAATGCGCACACACACAAACACTCGCACACACACACTCGCACACACACACAGCCACACACTCGCTCGCCGCACGTACTTGTTGTAGATCGAACTGCATTTGCCTCGACTTTGTGCTGAGCGAAATCATAAAATATACACGAACATAGTGCAGGCGCTGTATGCATGCATATATATGCGCCGGGCTTTCTTTTTAAGCCAGCCGAATATTATGCATTTTCCCCGCACGTTCTAGCCCCCCCCCCCCACTCTCATTCCCTGGTGGCAGCTCTCTGCTTGTAGCAGCCGTGCGACAGCAATTTGTACACAAGCATCGCATCGCATCGCATCGCGTCGCGATGTTGTGGTTTTGTGTTGCCTCAGACAAGGATAAGTTGGTTGGGGCACAGAGATAGACTGTGGTAGAGCTATAGATAGTTATAGATAGAGGCATACGTATAGAAAATATATATATATATAGATATATATTAAACAGCTATAACTATAGATAGAGCAGAGCTATAACACAGATGCTATTAGCGGAATATACGAAATAAACAAGAAATTTAATTTTATTCTAAATTTTGCGCATGAAATATTTTTAAAGAATACACCAGAATGTATCGAAAACTCTTGAAAATAAAATACTTAAAGTGTTAATTGTATTCTTAACGTATTAATTAAATTAAATAATTACAGAAGCTTTGAAAATTTAAAAAAGAACGAAAGCGAGAAAATCGCACTCTATACCACACTTTTCCTCTTAGCGTATATTTCGTTATCTATCTGATATTATAGCTAGTTCTATATGCATTTCGTATAGTTATCATGCAGCCAATTTGTGCGCTGAACTTTTCCCATTGTCAGCGCAGCGCTGCCGACATTTTCCCATGCAAATGTCAGCGAGAGATTTGCGTGTAGATTTTCTGTTGCCTACTTTTTGGGGCAAGCACTTAGATTACGTATACGCCGTGTATAACAAAAGAGACAAGACAGTGGGGACTAAGGCTCGAGCTGGAGCCTCGTTATGCAGGGCAATTCGAAGCCAAGAGCAAGCTCACACACACATATACATTTACATACACACACACACACACACACGCCGATATTCTTACACATATGCATATGAGCAGACCGCAATCGCGTTGTTATGTTTTCCTTGACACCCCAAAGTATGTATGTGTGTGTGTGTGTGTGTGTGTGTGTGTTTGTGTGCGTCGCGGGATTTTCTTGTTTATGTATTTGATTTGTGCATAATAATTTAATACGCCGCTAGCAATGCAAATAAAGTCGACGTCTTCGACTGGGGGCGATCGGTGTTGATTTCATTTGGCAGCAACAAAAGCAATTACTACGCCAACTAGTCGGTGGTATGCCGCCTCTTTCCCTGCTCCCCCCACTTACATACAGTCCTGCACACTTTAACAGCATCCCAAGGGAATGAGAGCAGCTGGCGAACTGGCTGGAGGTGCGCAGGAAGGCAGACTCTGTTGGAAGTGCCTGCCACACGACATTAGGCATTCATTTTGCATGCAACAACTTCTACATCAGCTCGGCAGCTCGGCAGCTCGCACGGCAGCCGGCAACATATGTTGCATGTCAAATGCACTCTGGCGACACCCCTGGCAGTTACCCCTCCATCGCACTGCCCTCCCTTGCCTTAAAGTTCGGGCTGTGCGCGCGAGAGTTATTTTCTTTGGGCCTTTGCCTACTCCTTCAGGTGGCATTAAAATAATGCACACGTGCACTTAACTTTATCCACGATTGTTTGTTGCCGCGAATGAGTGTGCGAGTGTGTGTGTGTGTGTGTGTGTGTGTGTGCCAGTGTGTGTTTTGTGTTTGTATTGCTGCTGCTGCTGCTGCTGCTGTTCCAACATCTCCTGCGTTGCATTGTGTTTGGCTGCAGTCGCTGCCGTCGCGGAGAAGGAGCACAGGGGGGCCGGCAGACGGCTGCAGGGCGTGCTTTGGCGGCCATTCAACCTGCAGTGAACAATGTCGCCTGAATGCCACGCCCACTTCAGCTGGCCAACATGCAGCATTGTCGCATAATGAGCGAGAATGACGCTGTCGTTGTTGCAGTTGTTGTTGCACTGTTATTGTTGTTGTAGTTGTTGTTATGGTTGTTGCTGTTGTTCTTGCAGTCGTTGGCTTGACTATTGTTTTGCTTTCAGTCGCATTCGCATTCACATTATTTGCCGCCATTTGTTGCCTTAACGCTTGTAATACAACCGTCTAATCACGCTCTCTCTCTCTCTCTCTCTCTGTATTTCTCTTTCTAACAGCGCCACCTGCCTCGATCGAAATCAAGGGCTATAGCCACAACTCCAAGGTGGAGGTACGTGAGAATCAGGATCTTACGCTTAAATGCATTGTAGCAAATTCGAAGCCGGAGGCGCAGATTGTCTGGTATCGCGGCAATGTCGAGTATAAAACAGGTGAGTTGAACTACAGATAATTTGAAATTTTTCAAATATATTAAATAGATTATAAATATAAAAAATTTTTGGCATATAAATACAAAAAATCAATTCAATTATTGTGCTACTTATTGTTCTTTAATTATTTTTACTATTTATAACTTTATAGATATTTAATATATAAATTTGATTTCTGCTATACATAGTTAAGATTTAATGTTTATAATTATTTAATGCTTAATAAGCTAGCTAATCACTGTCTTAATACCATATAAACTTAAAATATTTTTTGATATAAAGTATATATATGTATATGTACTACAAACCTGCGACTTAGTTATTTTACGTAAATCTCAAAAAAGAAACTATGCAAAAGTCTGTTTTATTATTGCTAAAATTATGATTACATTTTTTTTAATGTCTTTAAATAGAAGTTTTAGGGATTATGCTCGTATAGAAATAGAAGATACAGCAACCTTTTTTAAAAATATTAATTGAGAGTACTAAAAAAGGTGTGCAAAAAATGTGTGTAAATATATTAAAGATATCGTAAATACGTACCTCATGCAGTATTAGCCCATATACAGCTGTCCTTAAAAACAGCTCGTAGCTTTTTAGCTAATAACTCTCTTGCCGTCTACACTGACAGCCTTTGCTTACCCTCCTCACACAGTACACATTTTTCTGTTGACAGTTCGTACGAAAATTCGACGTATACGTATTTACGATATTCTAGATAGATATATATATATATATATATAGAATATAGAATGTACTAATGTAATGGCAGGCGAGCGCAATCAACATCAAAGCAACACACACACGCACACACACGGCTCGTGACAAGTGTCACAACACTAAGCCATCAAATTTAATGTCCACTTACACAGCAGCAGCAGCAGCAGCCCCCGCTCTGTAGCCCTTTCTCTTACACCCTCCCTCTCTTCTTCTCTCTTCCCGCCCCTGGTTGAGGCTAAGCCAACGCATGTGTCTTCTAATGGCGCGTGGAGTCGAGCGACCTTTGCAGCGCTCGCATGCTTGTATCGAGCACACCGCGACGCGCTGATCCACTACACACACACACACACGCACGCAGCGCAAAATGTGTAAATGGGCTTTGGGGGCAGGCTGCACATGTGTGTGTGTGTGTGTTAGTGTGTAGGTCGACTTTCTGCTTGATGACGGTGCTTAAATAATAATTTTATACTATAACAAAACGCTCGCCAACAGGCAGGGTCTAACGCCAACTCCAGCTGCCACACCCCTTGCGCCTCTGCCTCATGCCACTCCAGCTTCAGTGCTCTGCCTCTATCTTTTTGCCTTTTTTTTTTGGTGCTTGTTTATGCCTTGTCATTCGGCGGCTGCTGCTGCTGCTGCTGCTGTTGCTGCCCGGCAGGCAAGCAAATTGGAAAAGCGTCGCGTGGACGCTCTGGAAAATATGGAAAAATGCAAATGCTGCCCGAAATGAAGCACATGGTCCGAGCTGTAGGCGGGGCGGCACTGGAGGCGCTTAGTCGCCTTCACGACATTTAATTTTCATAATGATTATGATATGCAGTATACAGTACATATGTGTGTGCGAGGGTGACTGTACGTGTGTGTGTGTGTGTGTGTGTGTGTGTGTGTGTGTGTGTGTGTGTGTGTGTGTGTGTGACAGAGCTTGTGTGTGTTTGCTCTCCCTGGACGACGAGTCTGGCTGTCATTTGGCGGCTAACGAAATCGTTTTAACACAACTGGCGCGTTAAAAATGCTTAAAATGTGAAACGCCCAACGATGATGATGATGGAAATTTTTCGGCCAAGCGCAAAAGCAGAGAAAACGGCGGAAAAACGGCAGCAGAAACAACAAGTAAAGAAGGCTACAGTCGAGTACACTCAACGCGCAAATACCAAGCACACAATTTGGCCGTTAAAAATGTATTGCTCATTTATAATATACACTTTTTAAGCAAATTTTCAAAGCCGATTATCTGGGGTGGTAGGCGTGGCATTTCAATTTTAAAATCCACTTGAGCTGCGTATGCCACGTAGTTATCTACATGCCAAATTTGGTGTCGGTAGCGGTTATTATAGCCGAATGGTGTGCGTCTTTGTTGATAGCCAAATCGAACACTTGCACAGGGCTAATATACCTCTTTTAATATGACAACAACAAACGCGAGCAGAAACAAATTTGCAAAACGGCGTAAAATCTACCAGAAGTGAAAGGCAGACGGAGGATGGGATGCTCCTGTTGGGGAAATCCGCAAGGAAAAATGTAGGAGAACGCGCTGGACGCGCCGCTGCATGATGAATTATGTTTACGACGCAATATGTTGCGGCTGTACGGAATACTCTAGGTTCCGCCCCCCATATACCACTATAGCCCTGACCTCGCTGCAAGACTTTACGACAATGACGCGTAGTCTGGCAGTATCATTTGCAAGCTGTCAGCTCGGCCAGGTCATTATCCCCACTCGGAGCTCGCATTGGGCTCGGATCGGGTGTGTGCACGGGCTCGGGTTGTTTGTGCGATATATATCGCAATATACGCAACTGAACTCGATAGTTGAGGTCGCATATTTTTCAAGGCATGTCAGTCTGCAGCCCCCAACCACTCTCTCTCTCTTGCTGCCCCTTCCCACGAGATTGACAATTTATGACTCAAAATTATGTCACAAAATGTTGATGTTGTTGTTGCTGTTGTTGCTGTCGCTGTTGTTGTTGCTGTTGCTGCTGCCGCTGCCAAATACTGTACAAAATATGCGCCTACAAATGAATTCCACGAATGTGCCGGGGAGCCGTGGGGGCGTGGCCGGCGACAAAACTTCATAAAATATGCGTTGAACTTTATGACAACGACTTAGGGGCGTGGCGAGGGGCAGAAAGGAGCAGAGTGTAGGGAGCATGCGGGGAAGATTCACTAAGCGAAGCTGCGGGGGAAGTTGCACGTACGCGAAAATGGCGTGCAAATTTTGCACAGGCAACACCCCACACTCGCACACACACATACATACACACACACACACACACACACACACACATACAGACACACACGCACGCCAAAGACACACCCGCCATTTTAATTTTCTTTGTGTACCGCTCTCGCCTGAGTTGTTGATGTGTTGTTGTTGTTGTTGCTGTTGTTATTATGATAAATCGCAGACATTTAACGCAGCGCACAAGAATTTATAACACACACGCACACACACACACACACTCGCTCACTCGCAAAATCACATTCACACACACACACGCATACACCGATGTGCAGCGGTGCATTTTTGGGAGTTCGCTTGTTGCGCCATTATTTATAGCGCAAAGAGAGTGCTGGCCATATAGACCACACGCACACAAACGCACACACACACTCACGCACGAGATGCCAGAGCATGGTCCATTCCTTCCCATTGGCAAACGACAGACAAATAAGCTAAGGAATGCATGCATTATGCTGCGATACATTATATGCTTATAGAGAGTAGGGAAACATTTCAGCTGAGTTATGCGCCTTTCGATTTTAAATTCCATTTTAGCAACAATTTTTGAATACCACTTTGTAGAGAGTTAAACTAAGTTAAACTAATATCTAAAGTTCTATGCTTTGTTTTGTTTCAAAATGATGATTTATTTGTAATATGGCTTCTTATTTGGCAGTAAAACTCTCAGTTCAAACTCTACCTAATATTTATGCTAGTTATGTAAAATTGCTAACATTATAATACCAAGTATAATAACAGCCTTACAAAGAGTGCAATCGCGCGATTACCCTATGCTTTTTATAGCAGTTTTTTTTTATTTTATTTCGAATTTTAAGACCTTTTTTCCTACCACTTCGATGTATAGTATATATTTCTTATACCTTTATATAGGCATATATTGGCTAAAATGTTGTACCATTATCTACTTCTGTCTGCTGAATTTTTCTGGAAAATAAAGCTATGCGCTTTAGTATTTTTTTACTACTTAATACTCATTTTTTAACAAACTTTTCCATTTCAATCACTATTCTTATTAGTAGACGCAATACTTCGACCTACAGTTTCCATAACTTATTAATTAAAATTCAAGTAATTTTCAGTTGAAAGTCCGTTTCGATCTTGATTTTTCCTCTATTTTAATTTTGTAATTTCGTTTCAATAAATTTCAATTTGTACTCACTTAATCTTTATGGAAAGAGAAACGTAAATGTATTTTCTATAAATGAAACGTTTGTAAAGTTTCTGTACTTCAATGATTATTATTAAAATTTAATAATTTATTATTATTATTAAAATGCTAACGCCCAACTTATTATGATCTTCTTGCTTTGCAGACAAACGCGAAGACAAGGTGGAGGAGTCCACACCGAAACGCTTTACGACGACCTCCAGCCTGAAGCTGAAGCCCGGCCCCGACGATGACTACACGGAGTACACGTGCCAGGCGAAGCACAAGGCCCTCTCACCAGACATGCCCATGCGTGCCACCGTGCAACTGTCCGTGTTGTGTGAGTAGCAATCGTTGCAAGTTCTAATCGACAGCCCAGTCGAATGCCATGCTGCATGGTACATATGTATAAAACAATGCTCCGGGATGCATTGCGATGCAATGCAATGCGAACTATGCGAACTGTGTGAAATGCCAAATGGGCGACCTCATTAGCCCCATCGCGAATACCCAAGTACGCCCAACAATTGAAATGTGCGCGGCCGCAAAACACGGCAATGAGTGGAAGTGGGAGTGGGAGCAGGCCGGGACAGGCCGGGCCAGGCATGGGACAGTGACATGGAATGGGAATTGAGACTGGAATGGCAACTGAGATTGAAACGGGGACGGGAACGGGGACGGGGACAGGGACGAGCATTGGTACTGAAACTGTTGGATGTTAGCGATTGGCCACAGCCATTCGGTCAGCCATAGGCCTCTTCTTGATTATCGGCTGCTGTGCCCCATACTCACAGCTGCTCCTGCTCCTGCTCTCACAGTTACGCACTGCTCCCAGTGCTTCCACATGCTCCCACTGCTGCTACCTGCTCCTACAGCACACGCTAATTGCGCAATTGGCGCGCGTATTAATTAGTTTTTAAATTCTAATGTGTTGCGCAGCTGCTGCCGCCGCCGCCGACGCCATTGCGCATCGCCATCGTCAAGCGGAAACTGGCAACAGCAGTGGGAGCAGCCATTGGGACTGGCACTGCCACTGGACGATTGCGAAATTCAAACTTTAGTTATTGATTGCTTGGCGTACGCACCTGCAATGCCCACTCGCCACGCCCCTCGCTGGCCTGCACACATTACGTGCCCCATATTCAAATTAATTATGTTTGTTATTTATGCATAGGCTGCTGTCGCTCCAGCGCCTCGTTCTTGCCGGCCAGAGTGCCACCGGGCCATTGCTGCTCTCTGGCCATTTCGTGCTCTTTGGCCAAATATCCGTCAGTCTGTGCAGCTGTCCGACCTTCCATCCAGTCGTTCTCCCCATTGACGTTGACATAATAGATTTAATTGCCATTGCCAAAGCGGCTAAATGGAGGCGTGCAGCAGCTGCTGCAACAGTAGCAGCAGAATCTTTGCGCTTTTTATCACTACAGCGCTGTGCAGTTGCGTAGAAACACTTGCAGATTGCGCTGAAAATCAATGAAAGATTTATGATAATAGTGCAAAGATGAAAATTATAATTAAGCCATTTAATGTAAGGCAATTTCATGCAAGTTTCATTAGGTAAAGAGTATTGACGAGTTGGTGTATGCCAAAAAATATATGGTATATCATTATTAATGATCTACTATGCCGTTTAAATAAACTTGAAAAACCCGTTCAGCTTAATCAGTAAGGAAACTAAGTAACTGAAATGATGGTATGCAATATATATATTTATTGGAGCTATATAAAAATAATATGTGGTGTGTATAAAGGCATATGGTAAAATAATAATATTGGATAATAAATAATATTGGATAATAAAGAAAACTATTAATATAGCTGAAGATCTCGATCAGCTATAATAGTTAGGAAAAAAAAAGATTAAAGTTAACATAGATAAATAAAATATTGTTTATTTAGTATGGCATATTGATATAGTTTAGGAGTATGCAATATTTATATTTATTGGAGCTATATAAAAATAATATGTGGTGTGTATAAAGGCATATGGTAAAATAATAATATTGGATAATAAATAATATTGGATAATAAAGAAAACTATTAATATAGCTGAAGATCCCGATCAGCTATAATAGTTAGGAAATAAAAAGATTAAAGTTAACATAGATAAATAAAATATTGCTTATTTAGTATAGCATATTGATATAGTTTAGGAGTATCTCCCAGTCGAGCATACCTTATTATTAAACAAGTAAGGAAAGCTACAGTCGAGCGCGCGCGACTGTAAGATACCATTTACCCTATTCGAAGAAATAATACAAAATAAAATAAATGGTATAAAAATATATAAAAAAAATATAAAAAAAAGCAATTTACATTAAGAAAAAAAATCGCCCCGCGCCAGATTCGAACCCAAGAACTCTCACGAACTTTGTAACTTACGAATCGGACCTCTAACCACTAGACCACACAAGTTTACGCCATGCGATCGGCAAATTAGGCTTTTATTGACGCGGGCCATCTACTGCGTCGACTTAACGTTTTGATTAGGAATCGCTAGCGCCCATAACTTTGTATGGGGAATTCGAACTCCTATAACTTCTTTGTTATTAAAAAATAAAAATTGAAGAAAGCTACAGTCGAGTGCACTCGACAGTAAGTTATAATTTACCTTTGGCTGCTAAAAATAATTCTTAATATTAATTACTTTTATTCGAATTAATAACAACGCATCGCATATTTCCGAAATTAAATACACATGCATTGACGCTAATGGCACATGCCGACTGCACGCCGATTGTGCGTGCGCAGTCGGCGCAAGCATTGACGCCGAGCCTCTGCTCCGTCTCTGCTGCTGTATGCAAAACTTCTCGCGCCTAGGAACAGACCATGTGCTTCAGTGGTTTGTTGTGAGAGTTGTCAGCTCTTTAACTAAATGTCCCCGGTTCGAATCCAAACGCAGTCTTCTTTTTTTTGTATTGCTTAGAAAAAGTTTTTGGTTTTTTTTATTTTTTTTGCATAATATATTTTTCATATAGCGCAAAATTATTAAAAAAAAAAAAAAATTGCCCAGCGCAGGATTCGAACCCGCGACCTCACGCATCAGAAACTTGCGAGCCAACCATCAAGACCACACACAGTTACGCAGTGCGATCGGCAAAAAAAAAAAAAAATGCCCGTTGCTGGATTCGAACCCGCGACCACACGCACCAGAATCTTGCATGCAACCATCTAGACCACACACACTTACGCGGAGCGATCGGCAAATGAGACTTTTATTGATGCCGGCCTTCTGCTGCGTCAGTTCAATATTCTAGTTGGAATTCTAAGCGCCCACAACTTTATATGGGAGATTCAAACTCCTATAACTTCTTTGTTTATTGTCCGATCGGATTGAAATTTATAGGGTAGATCTGTACTATGGTAAGCTACAAGAGTGTTAAAAAAAATGTTTTGTTATTTCCCTACTTTTCTTAAAATTCAATAGTTTGGGGGCGGTGGGCGTGGCATCCAAAAGTTGAAAATCAAACATTCTTCGTAATGTTACCAGGCACCTTACTTTCAAATTTGGCGCTTCTAGCTTTTCTAGTTTTCTTTTAAACTATAAAAATGTGTTTTTTAGAGGCGGTGGGCGTGGCATCCAAAATTCTAAAATCCAACTTCTGCATAATGTTGCAAGACACCCTCCTACCAAATTTGGTGCGTTTATCTCTTTTCGTTATTGAATTATTTGGAAAAAATCGAAATACGCATATATCGATTTGCGGAGGAGGTGGGCGTGGCACATCAAGTTTGAAATAAACTTCTTGTGTGTATTGAATACACGCACACTCCCACCAAGTCTGGTGCCTCTAGCTCTTTTAATAGCTGAGATCTGTGTGTTCATACAGACGGACAGACGGACAGACGGACAGACGGACAGACGGACAGACAGACGGACATGACCAAATCGACTCGGCTATTGATGCTGATCAAGAATATATATACTTTGTATGGTCTGCCACGCCTCCTTCTGCCTGTTACATACATTTGCACAAAGTTAATATACCATTTTTTACCCATTTTCAATGGGTAAATGGTATAAAAATGACAATACTTTAAATGTATTCCTGCAAAGTTTGAATACATTTTAAAGAGCGAGATTAGTTGTAACAGTTAAGACATCATCGAATAATGCCAACAAGCCCAGGCACACATGGTCATATAGCTGATATTGTATGTGTGTGTGCGTGTGTGTGTAAATATTTGACTGCTCTCGCATGTGCTGTGGACACACATAGGACTCCGCACATTGCGCCATTTTGCAGCTGGTAGAGATAGCGAGAGTCTGGCCAAGCTGACCCCTGACCCATCTGACTTGCGGAGAGGGTGGGTGAGGCTTGCGGGAGCTGTGGCGCTTAATTATGCGCCTATTAGGGCACCCCTATCACTCCCGCTCTTATCCCCTTAACCAGGACGTAATCGGATTCAGTTGGCATTCATATAGGCCGAGCAGTATGCACCAGGACGGGGGCAAGGCAGGGCTGCCAGTACGGTCTACTGCTGCCAGTACGGTCTGCTGCGGGCATAGGCAGCCGATAGTCATACAATATTTTAAGTGATTTTAATTTAATTTCGTGCCACTTGGTTATTTTCCGGCTCTGCCTGTCTGTCTGCCTGCCTTCCTGCTGCGTTATTTTACAACTCGGGTTAACTTTCACCTGAGCACCTGCGTGTGTATGTGCTTGCCAGCGTATGTGTGTGCAAATTTGGCAACCATTAGGGCACACTTTTGGCTGCCATTTCAAATGCGTTTAGGCAAAAAGTCATAAAATATGAACAGAAATGTAAGGAGAAGGCGCAATTATCGCTTAAATTGTATACAAATTCATGCAAGCCAAAGAATTTATTTAAAAAAAATCTGCTTAAATTTGGACTATTTGCAGTGCCAGTATTATTTTTTGTTAATCATATCACTTAAATTATTGTGTTATCAATCGAATTAAATTGGGATTTTTTTGCTTATTTTTAAATTAAAGACAAGCAGAATTTTCAAAAACCAGAAATAACTTTAAATATTAAAAGCTAAAAGCAAAGTTTTTATATCGATAAAAATTGTAGTTGTACTTGCATTGCATTTAAATTTTTAAAAACTTGCCATATAAATTTTAGTTGTACTTGCATTGCATTAAAATTGCGCATTTTAATGGAGCATTTAAAGCCTGATTTTAGTCGTGTCGCGTTGTTTACTTTCTGCGGTTTTTTACACTGTTATTAAAACGCCCACAACACGAAAATTACAGCACACATTTGCGCTGGCAATGGCACTGGCACTGGCACTGGCACTTTAATGCCACGCCCTAAGTCCTCCAAGATATAAAAAAAAGAAAAACAAAAAGCGAAACAAACAAATAAATAAAACAACAAAGACAAAAAACCAACCACCAACAATAACAGAGACGACAGCGACAGCGGAGCGAGGAATAGGGGGAAAGCGGGAAATGGGAAAATAATGCGTTTGACCACATAAACGATTTGCATGCAAACACTTCAATTAAAAATCGCGCAAAATTCTGCTGCTGCATATGTCCGGTTGGCTGGCTGTGCACTGTCCTGCCCGGTTTGGCCGGATGGCCGCGCGGCCACATTTGTTTTAGTGTAAATTGAATTTATTTGTGGCGGACACAGCAATTAAATATGCCAGCTCTATGCAGAGCGGTAGAGAGACCGAGGGCCGCAGACACGCAAAAACATGCACATCGAGCGACTATAACTCCACTAACCATTCTTCGCTTTTTTCCCTCTCTCTTTCTCTCTCTAACAGATCCACCCGGTCCGCCATACATTGAGGGCTACTCACCGGGCGATACGCTGCGGCGTGGTCAGAGCGTGGAGCTCATCTGTCGCAGTCGCGGCGGTAATCCGCCCGCGCAGCTTATCTGGTATAAGAATGGCTCGCAGATACGCATGGCCTACAGGTAATTGTCTATTTCTATCTCTATCTATATCCTATCTTTATCGCCATCTCAATGGCTATCTCCATCTCTATGGCTATCTTCATCTCTATGGCTATCTCCATCTCTATGGCTATTTCTATGGCTATTTATCTTTTTGTCTGTCTACTTCTAAATCCAATATTTCATTATCTTTTTAACTCTCTCTCTCTCTTGCCATCTCTTTCTCTTTTTTTCAGAACATCTGGCCGCTTGTCGGAGAACATTTACAGCTTCACCGCGGAGGCAGGCGACAACAGAGCGCGATTCCGCTGCGAGGCAAGCAACGTCATGTCGCAGACACCGCTCAAGGCGGAAGTCGATTTGGCTGTTCTCTGTAAGTGCAACTCTTCACACACACACACACTCCATGCTTCGTCTCAGCTGTCAGCAGTTGCAGCAGCATCAAAGTGTGGCTGTTGCCTAATGCTGCCACTTGAGGCTGCAACCAGATGCATAATTTGCAGCCAGAGCTGAAGCTGAAGCTGCAGCAGGCTCGTTATGCTGGCTCCAGTCCCTCTCTCTCTCTCTCTCTCTCTCTCTCTCTCTCTTTGGGCTTGTTTGCCTAATTGTATTTCGTTAATTTTCATATTTGCACACTCGTACGCCTACACAAACACACACACACACACACACACTCACAAACACTTGCAGTTGCAGATTGTGTCAACAGGCGCTGCTTTGCGCGTCCTCTGCCTGAGCTTGCCACTTGGCACGCGACACAAAGCGAAAATAAGCCTGGAACGCGCACTCGCTCTTCTCGCTCCCCTCTTCGTCTTCCTCTCTCTTTCCGCTGTCTGCCAGGCTGTTGCTTTCTTTTGCAATTAAGCTTAAGTTTGCACTCTGAAACTACGCCTGCCTTCCTGCCTCCCCACCATCCTTGGCTTTGTCAAATCAAGCAATGCAAATTCTTTTCAAGTGCCAAAAAGCGCCTTCCTCACTCCACTGCAACAATTGCAATCACTGGCAGCTCTAGCCTGCTCCCTGCCACGCCTGATGCTTGCCTCTGCACATGCAAATGGGCGACTTGAGGGCGCATATGCGGCACACATACACACGCGGCGTATGCGTGATATTCAAATTTCGCTAGCGCATGCAAACGCTGTTTAGCTGATAATGAAAGGCTACCAGCACACCGAGAGCAAAGGCAGTCCAGACTCGAGCTAAACGGCCAGCACGTGCCTAAGCGTTGCCCCTAGACTGCTCCAGCGGCTAATCCCAATTCGAGGAGCACGTGGCCAACAACTTTGTGTCCAGTTTATGCGAATCGCAATCAAATTGGCTCTTGTTTTGCCTGCCTGCACTCGTCCTGCTTTCACTGTTGTTGTTTGTTTGTTTGCCTAGTTCGAGTGGCTAGCTACCTCGAGCTCCCCTTCAGCCCGTCCCTGCGCCCACATTTATTGAAAGCGTTTTCAGCTGCGCTTCTCGTCTTTAGCTCGGGCAACACAACACGCATTATTTATGTATAACGAAATGTGGCACAAAAATGAAGACGTAGCTGGAATACATTGAGCGTTCTCGTGTGTGTGTGTGTGTATATATGTATGTGCATGTGTGTGGAATGAAGATGTATGGCATAAGAAGCGAGAAGTTAAGAATTCATAATGTTTATTTATATGCGAAACATATCGAGACGAAGTTTTGTGTATTCCCCCCTGGTTGCAGAGCCAAGCCAAGCGCCATGAGCTACACGAGGGTCGAACGCGGCGTATGCGTAATATATGCACAGCTGCTTCCGCCTGCCACTCCTGCCTGGCTGCGTGCCGCTTGCACTTATCCATCAAGCGAGCTGCAGCGTAGAGAGTCTTCTCCTCGCTAGCATTAGGTAATAGCTCGACACGGCTCAGACGCCTGTCAGTCAGCCAGTCAGTCAGTCAGTCAGTCACTCACTCAGTCATCATTTGCATGCAGCCAGCACACAGAGTTGGCAACAGGAAGGAGCAGAGCAGGTGCGCGAAGAGATGTATCTGGTATCACATATGAGAAAAGTACAGGGCAGAGTACAGTTCTCTCCTGGTAGAGGCAACGCGTCGAGTAACAATGAAAAATAACAAGAAAGAGCAGCTCTCTCTCTCTACAGTGCTATGGAATTAAACTTCCTACAAGCAATGTAAACCCAACCTCTTAATATTATTAACCTTCGCCAGCAGTACACTATAGACAATTTTGGACTCCAGCACTATGGTACTCTTTTAACCCGCTCAGTTGTCCTACCCTAAATTACAGCATGCTAATTAAACAGTATAAGAAACCCGTAAAGCAGCTGTAATAACTCTTTATACAGAGCAAAAACAGCTAATAGCTTGTCTCTCAACGGTGCCCACTATCGAACCTTCACCGTAGCCGACAGCCGCCGTGTGGTATGCCACAAGTGAAGGCCCGCTTGGTAACTCGGCACAGCCTTATTATATATTAATGCCCAGCGAAATTACAGTTTCTCCATTTCGCACAGCATGGCGTGTCTATGTCTCACTTTTATCTCCCTCTTTCTATCACACACACACACACACATACATAGTCGCACCTTCGCAAGTCACAGTGACGGGCCCCACGGAGGCGCGCGTCGGCGATGTTGTACCCTTGACGTGCGCCACGGCACCCTCGAACCCCCCGGCGGAGATCAAGTGGATGGTTGGCGGACGGCAGATACGCAACGCGACCTCCAAGACGAGCGTCAGTGCCGAGGGTGAGTCGCTCGCTAACGCTCAAATCGAGCTTATTCAAGTGTCCATCTAACTATTATCTTTCTTTCATACCATCCTCACCAGGTGGCTGGACGACCAGCTCGAACATCACCACCGTCGTGGAGCCCAACAAGCGCTCCCTGGTGGTCATCTGTCATGGCCTGAATATGCAGTTGACGGAGAACGTCGTCGCCACGCACACGATCAACGTGCTGTGTAAGTACCCACAACTGGGAGTTTCTTCTACCTATTAGTTTTGTGTTTTGCCATTTTTTTTTGTCAATTTAATTGCTAGCAAATTATGCCACAACCATATTTTGTCTGGTCAAGGGTCTGAACCGCCTGCAAATGCCAGCAAAGCCATAATTGAGTTTTCACAAACTTCTGCCGGCAGGCACTTTTAGTTAGTCTGGCCAACAGGCTGTTGGTGTGAAGAGTGTGGGGAATGGAGAATGCAGGTCGGATAAAATAAGGCCTTAAATCGCTTTCAGCGTTCAGCAGGAGATTTAAAGTTTCTTTGGGCTGTTCCATATGCTCTATATGGATATGAATAATATGTGCTTGATCATGCAATCTTTTCCAGATGTTTCGATTCCCTGTCAAGTTGCATACTTTAAAATTAGATTTAGTTTGAGTTTCGTTTTAGTTCTCACTTTCAGCATTTCTAGTTTGGTTTTTTATTTGTATTCCTTGTTCTTAACTGTGTAAAATCGTAAACCACCGGAAGATGTACGAGTTACCAGAGTGTGTGTCGCACAATTCATACATTAGTTCGACGGAGTCGGTTCCGCATGTTCCGGAAAAGAAGATCTCCGGCCTGATAGAGCCGATGACACCGTTGAAAATCATGACGAGAAAAATGAAAAAGATGGAGCATAAGAATATGCTCGAGGCAACACGCTATTTGCTGTGGCAAGAGCATCGGGAGCGTATGCTGCATGTCGGTAGCGAACTCAATCGCGTACCGCCATCCATACAGGCGGTGCGCTACGCGAATGTGAACTCCTTGCGGGATAATGCCATGGCGTTTATGAATCGCACCAGGGAGAATGTCCAGATGTTGATCGGCATGTCGCAGACGATGCGCACTAAGGGTCCCGTCGGCTCCTTTCGGACCGAGAGTCCCTTCGCACTGTCAATGGTGCCGCAAATATGCGTCAATCTGGGCAAACTGGAGCGTGAGAATCGGGATATGGGCAAGCGGATTCTGGACGTTACCAGTGAGGTGAGCTCGGGCCTGGTCAAAGAACAGCAGAAGGTTAAAGCCATGCCACCCTTCACGCTGCCCGCGCGAGCCTTGGCCAAGTACCAAGGCATGAAGGTGAACATACCGGCGTCGGATAAGGCACGGCGTCAGGTCTTTCGGCCACACGTCTACTTTGATATATACTTGAAGGACTCACGTCCACTGGGCCGCATCGAAATACAGCTCTACACTGAGGCGGCACCCATGGTCGTGTTGCAGATTGCACAAGCCTGCATGACAAAGGAGCACGAGAAGTTTCGCATCAAGCGGGTCTTCCCGAATCTCTGGGCCGATGTCGAGCTGCCGTTGGATAACTCATCGAAACTGCACAACACCCTGGAGTACGATGGCAAGGTCATCGATCATGGCTCCTCGGGTTATGTGCTCTCCTTCAGCAAGGACTATCTGCAGGGCTTTCCCGACCAGCTCTCCTTCGCGGTGTCCTTCAAGCCCCTCAATGTGGTGAACGGCTCGCGTGTCGGCTTCGGCCGCATCGTCAAGGGCATCAAGGTCTTCGATTGCCTCAAGAGCTATGGCACCAAGAACGGAACTCTGAGTCGCGGCGTTGTGTTCTCCAGCTGTGGTTTACTTTGATCGTCTTTGATCTATTTTGGGCCAAATTCGAGAAATCTGTATCGTATAGTCGTCTATTAAAGTCTCATCTTCGAGGCGTGTATTTATTTATTTGCCATAACTTTGCTGGCTTTTACTTCTTACTACGATGTCGTCGAGCACGTCGGCTTTTCATTTTACAGACTTCTTTCTGAACTATGACTTGAAGAATTGTATTTAGTATTTTACAAATTCCCAACAGAGGCACTACAAATTTCACGTATATTCAGATTTTTGTATTATCACTACTGTTCGATATTAGCAGAAAATTTTCGGTACAATTGCACAATGGCAGAGTTCCCGAGTTGCTGGTCAAATGATTCTGATATCATCGTAGAAAATTTGAGTCGCAAAGGAACGCCACGGAGGCTAACCAAAAAGATCGAGTTCAGCTCAATGAAGCTCGAAGAGCCGAAGCCCAAAGTTCGATCGAAAACCATTGAGTATGCCAGCCAAGCGATGAAATTGAGAAGCAGGCTGAAATCGATAAAGTCGCAGCGTCTGGCAACTTGGCGGGAGCATCGGGAGCGTGTTGTCAACATCTCGTGCAAGGTGGACATTAAGCCTCCAGGTTGTCAGGCGATACGCGTTACGGGCGTCAACTCGCTGCGTACGAATGCCCTCGCCTACATGGAGCGCACCAAGGAGAACATCGATATACTCGTCGAGTTGGCAAGACTGAAGTGCACCCATGGCGTTGTGAATCCCTTTCGATACGAGCATCTGTACACCATGTCAGCCATTCCCGCAAATATTAGGAGCTTAGAGCGCATCGATGAGGAGAATCGCGATATGGCAAAACGTATTACCAATGTCATCAGCGAAGTCGATTCGAATGTCAAGACGAATAAACAGGGCGAACCAGCCTCGCTGATGTTCTACCAGCGACCCTTCCAGATGAACGAGAAGCCCTTGGACAAGTACAAGCCCTACGATATGAATTTGCCGACAACGGATGAGGAACGCTGGCGACTACTACGGCCACGCATCTATTTCGATCTCTATTTGAAAGATGTGCGTCCGCTCGGTCGCATTGTGGTCGAACTGTACACGGAGGCAGCTCCATATGTGGTGATGGAACTGATGCGTGCCTGTTTGTGTAACAAGCACCAGAAGTTCCTAATCAAGCGTCTGTTCCCCGATCTTTGGATGGATGTGGAGCTGCCGCTTGAGTTGCACTCGTTGTTGGATAAGCTGCTGGAGTACGATGCCAAGATCATCGATCATGGGGCTTGCGGTTATGTGTTGTCCTTCAGTAAGGCGCATGTTACTGGGTTTCGTGAGAACTTCTCGTTCTCCATCTCCTTCAAGCCGCTCAGTGTGGTCAATGGGTCACGTGTGGGCTTTGGCAAGGTCATCAAGGGCACCAAAATCTTCGACAGCCTGCAAACCTATGGCACCAAAAACGGGAAAATCAGTCGCAGAATTATATTCACAGGCTGCGGCATTGTATAAATTATCTAAATTATTTGCACCAAATTGTATATACGTTTATAGTAAATCTTGGTGTCGTATGTTCAGAGTAAAATCGCTGTCTTTATTAATTGTTGAGAAAATGGAGAAAAGACTTGGATGAGGGTTTACGGTTAACTGTTTTGAATGGAATGCATTTTCTTACTTTTATTTTTAATCAACTTACCTTTTCGATTTCGTATTTCTGAGCTTCGTATGCTTAAAATTCTGTTCTGAAGTTATTCTTTTAATTTTTTGTTAGGGATCATACGTGAACTTTTTACATTTTTATATTGAATTTTTCTACTGCATGTTTTTGTGCTTTCTTTCGCCATGAAAGAACTACCGCAATGTGTCTCAGAAAATTCTTTCGATAGGCGACGTGTAATACTGCATGGCATAAAGCCGATTGGCAAGGAGACAATGGCAGAGGCCGCGCTTAGAAATGCCAAAGAATTCAAAAGGATTCGGATGCTTCAGATGGAAAATGAGATAGACACCAAACCGCCCGAATACAATGTAATGCTATTCACCGGAATGAATGCGTTAAAACCAGATGCCCACGTTTTCATGGAGCACACCAAAAAGAACATTCAGATGTTGGTGAATTTGAGCACGAGAATGCGCACGAACGGATATGTCAGCTCATTTCGGACCGAGAAGCCCACAACTGTGTCCCAGGTACCACAGTACATCAGAAATCTTGCTCGCCTCGACGAGGAGAATCGTGTATTTGGCAACCGTATCCAGAGTATAGTTACCACACTCGATACGGGTCATGAACGGGTAGAGTCATCAGTAGTGCAGAGAGACCAAGCAGCTGCTCCATTCACAATGAACCAAGAGGCGATGGACAAGTACAAGGGTTACAATATCAACATACCCGACACTGATATCGAATGCTGGCGTCTCTTTCGTCCACGCATCTACTTCGATTTGTATGTGAAGGATCATGGCCCATTGGGTCGCATTGTTATCCAATTGTACACCGAAGCGGCACCAGTTGTTGTCCTGCAAATGGTGCAGTCCTGTCTTTGTCAGACTGAAAAGTTCCTTATCAAACGCATCTTTCCCGACTTGTGGATGAGTTTTGAACTTCCGCTGGTTAAGAAATCTGCACTGCATAGAAAGTTGGAGTACAACGGCAAGATTATCGATCACAGCACATCTGGCTATCTGCTCTCCTTCGGCAGAGAATATTTAAATGGTTTCAAAGACAATTTAAACCTTACCATCAGCTTTAAGCCCATCGCAATTCTAAATGACAAACGCGTCGGCTTTGGCCGCGTTGTGCAAGGCCAGAAGATCATCGATTCCCTACAGATTTATGGCAACAAGAAGGGTATTCTTATGCGCAGCGTTCAGTTCTCAGACTGCGGGTTCCTTTAGTTTTTACTATGTGATTTTAAAATTGTATGTACGTCACTAAATTATTATTTATTCAATAGTATCGAATAGAGTTTAATTACTGGTGCTGGCTATGGGGAGAGCTCGACTTCTATGAGGGCTTTAAGCCGTAATACTATCTGTTCGGCCATATATATGACTCATAATTCGTTTGCAGAGTATTTGCTAGTCGACAACGCTTGACCATTTCTATATCTGTCATCTGTCCATTTTCCGAACTTGCCCAAAAATGTAAATTTCCATATTTATTCAAGTTTTAGACAAGACTTTTATAGGATCTTTTTAGAAAATAATAAATAATTTTTTGAATAAACTAATCCAAATTCGCAATGTACGAATTCCCAAAATGCAATTCGGAGGATTCACTTGACAGCATAAATGAGGATCAGAGAAAGCCGAAACCTCAACATGACCGTTATATAAGTTTTAAAGAGACAATAAAACCGACAAACCTGAAAATCGACAATGAGCAGCGCCGTAAAAAGCAGAGGCGCATCAGCCCCAGCGAGCATATTGCTGTATGGGCATTCCTGCGCAATTTGGTGACGTCCGTTAAATCGGATTTGGACAATAAGCCGCCATGGTACCAAGCTACCCGGCAAACGGGCGTGGCCGAGCTGCGCCTCAATGCCAAGAGACATGGGATACGCGTGCAGAAAAACCTTCAGACCATGTTGCAGCTAATGAGCATCAACCGTACACACGGCGATGTGAATCCCTTTCGCTACGAAAAGGTATACACAATGTCTTCACTGCCCTTGGCCGTGAGACGATTGGCGGAAATCGATGAGAAGAACGCGGAAATTGGCCGAAGAATTTGCCAAGTTGTGAGTCAAATCGATACGGGTCGAGATCCCAAGGCGCAGGTCAAAAAGGGTGCTCACTACACGACACAACCGTTTAAAATTCCCGATCAATCGTTGGCCAAATACAAAGGCTATAATATCACAATGCCGCAGACAAATCGAGAACGTTGGCTACTACTGCGGCCACGTATCTATTTCGATATACACCTGAAGGATGCACGGCCCCTCGGCCGCATTGTCGTCCAGCTGTACACGGAGGCGGCGCCTGCGGTCATCCTGGAGATTGTGCAGGCCTGCCTGGCGCAGAAGCATCGTCAATTTCTAATCAAACGTTTGTTTCCCAATCTCTGGCTGGATGTTGAGATGCCAGTAAGATGTAACTCGTTTTTATTGCGACCCCTGGAGTACGATGGGAAGGTCATCGATCATGGTTCGCAGAGCAGTGTGCTCTCATTTCGCAAGGACTATCTGAAGGGTTGTTCCAGTTACTTTTCCTTTTCACTCTCCTTTCGGCCGCTGAGCGTGGCCAATGGCAATCGCATCGGCTTCGGTCGCATCATCAGTGGTATCAAAATACTTGACTGCCTGCAGAGTTACGGTACCAAGAATGGTAAACTGAACCGCAGCATTGTTTTCTCAAATTGTGGAATGCTTTGACCTTTATATTTATTTTTGTGTTTTTGAATATTCTTTAAATTTTGGTATGTTATTAAAATTTTTGTATGCTTTGTTTATAATAGTATGCATTTATTTTTTCTCGTTCGCTTGAAGGGAGGCTAAATAAAAAATACTGCTTTGCAACTAAATTTTTATTTTATATGCTGAGAAATATTTCTGAATGTTCCAAGCAACTTAACAAACTTGTCATATCCTCTGCAAGGGTATATAATTAGTCAGCACCTGTCAATCTAGGTAGATATAGTGAGTAGTGAGGGCTGCCAACTCTGTTGTTTGGCACGCAGAGACAGACAGAGGGACAGGCAAAGAGGCAAGTGTCTTAAACTCCATTAAGCCATGTTCGACGTCAATCTTAATTTGCCCCAATTATAAGTGCGGGCGGCACGGGCAACAAAAGTTGGGGGTTGGGCAGTGAAATGACTGACAGCAGAGTACCCCAAGCTGCCGAGTTTGCTTCTCTGTTCTTTGACTCGACAACATGTCCTGGCACACAATGCTTATTAATAATTGCGCTATCGCTAGTTTCGGCTTTGACTTATCCACCAGCAGCAGCTAAAGCGACTCTCTATATATGGGTGTGTGTGCGAGTGTGTGTGCGAGTGTGGCAGTGTTTGTACACTTGAAGGCCCTGCTGGCGGCCCTGGCTGTTTGTCCACGCTGTTTGTCCACGCTGCCTTTATGCGCTCTCCTGCAGCGCTAATTAATTTTTCTGACCAGCATCAGAGCACACAACGCGACGGCGTCGAGGATGGGGACGGGAATGGGGATGGGGTGAAATGGAACGCGTATTCGCATAGTGGACCATGGGCGAAACCCGACTGTGAGATTTACATTTATTACCCATACCGCTGAAAATGACTAACATGCCTCGGGGTAATGAGCGTATCTACTGCACAGTCAAACCCTCTTCCCATTCCCCCTTCTCCGCCTGCCTAGTGTTTTCTTTCTTTGGTTTCCCCCATTTACCCATGGTTGTTCGTTCGGTTCTCCCATTCTCTAGCTATGACAGCGCTCGTTCGCCGCTTTGTGCTGACATGCTGCAGCTGCCAGTTGAAGTGTGCTGGAGCAGAGCGTTCAGCGCATGGCCAGCCTACACTGCACAAAAGAATTGAGTGCGTTTTGCATAAAATTGCTATTATTATAGAATTTTCTAAAATATATTTTTCATAATATTATTTCCTATAAAATTTTGTATTCAATATTTATTTGTTATTTTAATATTTATATTATGTATAACCTTTCTCCAAATTAAATTAATTATTTATTATATTATTAATTTGTCTTATTACCCACAGCAGATGAAGTCATGACAGTTTATATAGTCTTAATAAGCACGATTTGACAAAGCAGTTTTTTTTTTAACATTAAGAACATTATTAAAAATACTATTTATATTTTTTTTAATCGCATTTATATCTCTAATATCCCAATATATTTTTTGCACAGGATTGCAAATTTCTCTCAGTGCAGGCCTTTCTTTAGCAGTATAGGCCCATGGCCGCCCCGCAGAAATTTAGAAGCATATTCAAGGCCGCACTCTTGTGCTGCCTTATGTGGCCGGCCATGCGGTAGCCCGAGGGACGCCCGTTAGATACTTTTACTTTATGCGCGGCAAATTAAATAATTTTAATTTTTATTGTTCAGCGCGGCGGTTGGTGGTCCCGTTGTTCTTCTTCCTCTTGTTGTTGCTGCTGCTTTGGCCAAATTGTAGGCCATAATTTGCTGTGGCTTGTGGCTAAGTTTCTGGGCCAACATTTCTTGTGCCTTTCTTTGTTTGTTTTCTCTAGTTTTTCCCAACCAATTTTTCTCACACTACTCCCTCCCTCTCTCTCTCTCTCTCTCTGTCATTTGTACTCACAATCTCACTCTTTCTCTCTCTCTCTCTCTCTGTATGTTTTTGCAGATCCACCCGCGCCGCCATTAATTTCGGGCTATATGGAAGGACAAATTATACCAGCTGGTTCGGTGCAAAAACTGCTTTGTGTTTCATCAGGCGGCAATCCGTTGGCAACGTTAACGTGGTACAAAAACGACAAACGGGTGAGTTTTTCGCCGTATTTCGTGCAGATTTCGTTTGGTGGGTTTTTGCATTTTGCAGCACAAGTGCAGCAGCAGCACACGTTGCGCCGCATCCAGCAGGGGGGGAGCAGAGTGTGCGGGAACACGTTACGCTATCAACAACAGACAGCGCAAACATGTCGCAAAACAATAATGGCGCTTTTGTTGACCATTTCCGCTTCCGCCTTTATGGGCTTAAAGTGCTAATAAGGCTGTTTTATCTCGCAGACAGACAGGCAGACAGGCAGACTGACAGCCAGGCGCAGCATACCTTTAATGCCCCGGGGCTAAGCCGAGGTATCTTTCTATCCATCTCGATGCTCGGAGCAATTGTCGTTTGGCCGTCGTCCTGTTTGCCTGCCACTTGTTTTACAGCTGAAATTTAATCTTTGGCTACAGCTACAGCTACAGCTGAAACAGGGAGAAGCTGAATCAACGGAAGTGGTCGCACAGCTGCACAGCTGCACAGCTGCCGCCGCTGCTGTTGTTGTTGCTGTTGCATACTTATGGGGGCCACTTCCTGCCACAGCTTCGGCTTCGGCTCGCTGGCAGCAGCTGCTACAGCTGCTTCTCTAGCTAGAGCTGGAGCTGGAGCTGTAAAGTTGATATACAACACACGCCAAGTGCGGCGGCTGCTGCTGCTGCTGCTGTTGCTTTTCTGTCACAGTCAGCGGATGCAGAGGCGCCCGCTGAGGGGGAGGCAACTGTTTTGCGCCCATCTTCAACGCAATTGCGGTTTCTATCCGCCTCTTGCCGCAGGCCGAGCGAAGTATCTCTTCTCTCTCTCTCTCTCTCTACTCTGCACATGTATCTGTGTGTGCAGATTAAATGATATTTTATCAACAAAATTAAAATGCGCCTGGCACACGTTGTCTGCCCCTCGGCTCTGCCCGACAGCAGCAGCTGCTGCCTGTCTGCCTGCACTTGTTTTCCTCTCAACACACAGCGCACACTATTCATGAGACTCTGCAATGTACTCAGCATACCCTGTACTTGAGTGGCATGGGTATAGTTCGATTATTTAGCACTTATAGTACATGCAGTTATATACATGATCTTAGAATAAAATATCTTTTCGATATTATGTATGTTTGTTTTGCTTTATCTACAATTTTCTACTTCTGTAAAAATATAACTATATCAACATCGTGTAGAATATTAAAACTTCTGTATAGTATTTATGCATTCTATACATAACTTCAAATCTTAAATTTAAATCTTCAGAATTCTTCTAATCTTTATAGCTGCAGCTGCTTTTATTAGCTGAACATAAAACTTTTTTAAAATGGCTATTATTAATATTATTAAAGCAGCAGATAAAGCACAGCTGACAGCAGATATTGGTTATATGTATATAATAGAATATTTTAAAAATACATTTTATATACCTGGCTTTATTTTTTAGAACAACATAGAAAATACAAATCATTTACATATTTTTTTGACAAAGAAAATATGCTTTTTTATTATGTATAAATATATATATATACTAGCAAGCCCGGCGAACTCCGTTTCGCCACCAGATGGCTATATTTCTCCCAGTCGTTCTCCCAGTCGCTCTTACAGTCGCTCTCCCCAGTTCCTCTCCCAATTCTTTTCCCAGTCGCTCTCCCAGTCCCTCTCCCAGTCCCTCTCCCAGTCCCTCTCCCAGTCCCTCTCCTAGTCCCTCTCCCAGTCCCTCTCCCAGTCCCTCTCCCAGTCCCTCTCCCAGTCCCTCTCCCAGTCCCTCTCCCAGTCCCTCTCCCAGTCCCTCTCCCAGTCCCTCTCCCAGTCCCTCTCCCAGTCCCTCTCCCAGTCCCTCTCCCAGTCCCTCTCCCAGTCCCTCTCCCAGTCCCTCTCCCAGTCCCTCTCCCAGTCCCTCTCCCAGTCCCTCTCCCAGTCCCTCTCCCAGTCGCTTTGCCAGTTGTCTCCCAGTCCCTCTCCCAATCCTTCTCCCTCTCCCAGTAACTCTCCGAATTCTTTTCCCAGTCCCTCTCCGAATTCTTTTCCCAGTCCCTCTCCGAATTCTTTTCCCAGTCGCTCTCCCAGTCCTCCCAGTCGCTCTCCCAGTCGCTTTGCCAGTCCATCTCCCAATACTTTTCCCAATTCCTCTCCCAATCCCTCTCCCGTATATAACATTTTTGAAAAGAATTTTTTGATAATTTTTTTAAGAGATTTTATAATCAAATTTATTGCTTATAATATTTTATTTATTTATTTTTATTTTCAAGGTACCTTTGACGAACACGTCAAAGTATAACACACCTAAACACATTATTTGTAATACATAACAGTCTACTTTTGTTCACCAAGCAGCAAGGTACTTTTATTTATTTTAAAATAAATTAAAGTTCCTTGTTGCTCGGTGAACAAAATTAGACTAACTATTTATTATGTAAACTGTGTATAGGTGTGTTTTACTTTGACGTGTTCGTCAAAGGTTCCTTGAAGTGGCCGGGAAAATTTGTATGGGAAAAGAGAATGGCTATTTTTAGGGTTTATCCAGAAATAATTATAATTTAAAACCATAAAAAAACCATCCATGACAAAAGCAAACTCAGTTGATTTGGTGGCAGGCATTTTTTTTTTTAATTTTGATATGACTTGAAGTCATAAAAAGTAGATAACAACAGGTTAGTGGCCGAGGGATTTTAAATTTTTAAAATAAATAAAACTACCTTGCTGCTAGGTGAGCAAAAGTAGACTGTTTATGTATTACAAATAATGTGTTTAGGTGTGTTTTACTTTGACGTGTTCGTGAAAGGTTACTTGAAGTGGCCCGGAAAATTTGTATGGGAAAAAGAAAATGGCCATTTTAACGGTTTTCCCAGCAATAATTCTAATTTTTCTTGCCGTGCCCACAAACCTTGAACTTCAACGAACAATTTAAAAAAAAATTTGCCCAAATTGGTTCAGGCGTTGTTGAGTTATGCGCTTACCAACACATTTTGCGATTCATTTTTATATAATAGAAGAAGATATACGTATATGCATATAAAAAAAATATTATCAAAGTACACAATATTATATTATAAGACAGTATGTAACTGCTGTTTACCAACTGATGATATAGTCCATCTACCCGCTCACTTCTCTACACAGCAAACTGTTCCTGCTGCTGCTGCTGCTGCTGTTGCTGCACTTGTTTATTATTCGCTTAATGTTTTCCCTTATTCCACCTTGTGCAGATCAACTCCGTCATCCGGGCCGCCGACAAATCCGTTTCAGCCGAAATAACTATTCTGGCCAACGTCACCGACAACCAGGCGCAGTACCGTTGCGAAGCCTCGAACAGCGCCACGGAGATTCCGCTCTTCGAGTCCACCACACTCAGCGTGCACTGTAAGTAGAGAAAGAGGAGGAAGAGGAGGAGCAATGGTGGGGGCACTGTCTGTTGTCTGGCAGCGGGCATTATTATAGTTCTCTACCTTCTCTGTGCCTCCTCCGACAGTTGCGCCAGAGACGGTAAAAATACGCATTGAACCGGAAGAGCTGCGACCTGGCATGGAGGCGACCATCATTTGCGACTCGAGCTCAAGCAATCCGCCGGCAAAGCTGTCCTGGTGGAAGGATGGCATCTCCATCGAAGGTACCGTACCATACAAATTGGAACTTTGCCCATGGACTTGGCGGCGCCGTTGTCGAAATGGCAGCTGCTGCTGCGGCTGTCGAGTCCAGGGCATTTTTTAAGGCGTTTCCACGACAACATCCGGTTTGGTTGCCAGCCAGTGACTGGCTCCCAAGCCGGGACCCATGTCCAGCTCAAGTCAAAATCACGCCCAATTTCACTCTCTCTCTATCTCTCTCTGTCTCGCTCGCTGTCCTTTGCAGGCATTAATAACACATCGAAGCCGGGACTCTGGGGCGGCACAGTCTCCACGCTCGAGTTCAAGCTGAACATTACGCAGGAAATGAATGGTGTGGTCTACACCTGCCAAAGCGCCAACGAGGCACTGCAGCGCAGCGTCCACGAGGCAATCGCCCTCAATGTGCTGTGTAAGTCTATCTTTCTCTCTAATTGAGCAATTACACACGCACACACACACACACACACACACACACACATACATTCTAATTGCAATTTCAATTGGAAAAATTGCAGATCGCCCGAAATTCGTGCCGCCTCCTTCCTGGACTTCAGTCGGCCTCGAGGGCGAATCGCTGCAGGTGCCGCTGCAGGCGAATGCCAATCCCGAGAACATAGTCTACACCTGGACCAAGAACGGAGTGGCCATACCGCAAGACTCCAGCGGCAGCGTCTCCGCCGGCGAGCATCGCATCTTTGCCGACGGCGCCGTGCTGAACTTCACCAAGCTTCATCGCGATGATGCGGGCATCTATGCGTGCAGCGCCAGCAACTCGCAGGGCAAGGCCAATCTCAACATTACCGTCGTGGTCGAATGTAAGTGCAGTTTAGCTTCCCTATTGCAAATGCCTCGTACAAGCCTAAGCTTGTGATTCCACTGGCAGATGGCACCACGATCAAGTCCGTTTCGGAGAACATCATTGTGAGTCCCGGCGAGGATGCCATGCTCTCGTGCACAGTGGAGGGTAAGCCACTGGCCGAGGAGCACGTGAAGTGGGAACGCGTGGGCTACGACATGAAGGCCAAGACGACGACCACGTTCACCAATGGCACCGCCTTTCTGCACATCAAGAACGCGCAGCGCGACGACGTCGGCAACTTTCGCTGCGTGGCCGACAATCATGTGGCCAATCCCACCAATCGCGATGTGCTGCTCATAGTCAAGTGTAAGTAGCAGAGCGAGAAGAGGAGAATGCGTAGTAGAGATCTCTATTTTTGTCCACCCTCCAGTTGCGCCCGAGATTGACAAGTCGCCGACCTTGCTGCGCGCTGCCAGCGGCACGGGTGAGCGCGGCCGCTTGCCCTGCCGCGCACAGGCTTCGCCCAAGCCGACGTTCATCTGGCGGCAGGAGAACAAGGAGTTGCCCATTAACCACACATTCAAGTACGAAGTGGAGGAGCGCAAAATTGATTCGCTCACCTATGAGTCCTCGCTCATTGTGGAGAAGGTGGCCCCGGCGGACTATGGCGACTACGAGTGCGTTGCCCGCAACGAGCTGGGCGAGGATGTGGAGAAGGTGCGGCTGGACATTACCTCGCAGCCGGAGCCGCCGCTCAGTCTTAATATACTAAATGTGACGCACGATTCGGTGACGGTGGCCTGGACGCCCGGATTCGATGGCGGCCGCAAGGCCTCATATCGTGTGCGATATCGGTGAGTAGTAGTAGTTGTAGTAGTAGTAGTAGTAGTAGAGCGGGAGTTGTGCCTCCCCGCTGTGTCCCCCGGCAGTTGATTCCATTGCAATTACTGCAAATGTCACACTCACTAATGAAATTGCCAGTCGAGCGCCCTGCTCTTGCCCCAGTCCAACTCACATTTCGCATCTCTCTCTCTCTCTCTCTCTCTCTCTCTCTCTCACTTCCATTGCAGCATGGCCGACCGCGAGCAGTACAAATACATCGATGGGCTGCCCAACAGTCACAAACTGACCATCGGCGGGCTGCGGATGAGCACGCTGTATCTGTTCTCGGTGATGTCGTGGAATGATTTGGGCCAGAGCGCCTACCTGCCGGATTTGACGCGTGCCCAGACCAAGGGTATGTATGGCTCCAGCACAATATTCAAATTAGCTGCGACGGGTTTTTGCCGCCGTCTAGCTTACAGTTGCATTTCTTCTCCACTTTATTCCCCATCCTACCTCTCGCTCTCTATGAATGCTGCTCCGCACTCCTGTGGAATGCTGCACTTAATTGGAATTGCATAAACCTGTGCGCATCATAAACACAGAAGCGCCGCCGCCCTCGCAGCCAGCCTCATCGCTTGGCGGTGGACCGCCGACCACCAGTCAGACACCGTTGGGCGGCACGTCGGGCATGCTGCTGGTGGGCGTGGCCGCGGGCATTACCGTCGTTGTGCTCAACGTGTTTGTCATCGGTTGCTGCCTGCACAAGCGCAACGAGAAGCGTCTGAAACGAGGTACACCAGGCACATTCGTCAAGCCCGGGAAAAAGCTCGTCGTACTGTTCTTGTTCTTGTTGCAACTTCTTGTTTCTTGGCCGGATTGGCTGTTCGCTTTTCTTTTTTTTTTTTTTGTCGAGTATACCGCTTCGGCACGTGCGATGTGGTCAGCAGCGGACGACGCTAATTTCATTGCGCGACTTCATGCAACTACGTGATTTGCGTCAGTTTTGCATGGTTCTCCGACCAGGCGCCCTCTCACTCTCGCTCTGTCTCTTTCTCTCTTGCTGTCTTTGTTCCTCCTGAAAGTGTAGCCATGTCCCCATCTTTGTTATGTTTTTTTTTTTATTATAGTTTCCCATTTCATTTCGAATTTTTTTTTCCATTGTTTTATTTTTGCCAGCATATTTTATATTATATTTTCTCGTTCCTGTTCCTGTTGTCATTTCTGTTTCTGTTTTTGTTTCGTTTTTCTTTTTACATTTCGGTTTTGACCCGTGGTTGTGCCAGGACTTGAAATGCTGCCAGCCGAGTTAACGGAGGACTCCAGCAATACGCCGAATCTGGTCATTATTGGCATCTCTCTGGCGGCATTCGGATTCCTCTTGGTCAATGCGGCGCTTGTCGCCTGGTTCCTTGTGCATCAGCGCCGCAATAAAGGTTCGTTGACATTGCAGTCTATTTATGAATATTATTTTATCTGCTATATTTAGTTTTATATACTTTTGACTTTAGTTGTATTCATTTTATCTTTAGCATATTTTCTAGATATTAAACATTTATTATACTTCTCTATGAATTTATTTTCCTTTTTGTTGCATATATCAAGATATATGTTAAGCATAATTCCTAGTATTTTCTTATCCTTTTCATAGTTTTTTCAAATTTAATTGAATTTATTCCAACATTAATTAAAGGAAATTGTTTAAATTTTTCTTAACATATCATTCAGATAAAATTTATTTTTAAAGTAATCGTTTAGGCATATTTTTAAAAATATTTCTATAAACTTCTTATTTAAAATGTCCAATTTTCTATATTGTGCATTGAAATTTTTATTTCTTGTATTTTAATATACATTTTAATTTGTTCTATAGTACTTCTCTTCCTCAGCTGAGAAGTATCTATTCAGTTTAATTTGTATACTATACTCTGGTTCTATTTTTGGCATATTTCCTGGAGAAACTCTTAATTTGTAAAATTGTTTTCAATTTTATCAACTTTATTAGCATATTAATTTCAATTCATTTATTTATTTATCTTCGGCTTATCCAAGTACTGTCTTTAAGTTTAAACTCTACTAATTTAGCCTGTATTTATTTATTTATATTGTTTATTTGTTCTGTTGCTTCTTGTTGTGCTGTGCCCGCGGGGCAAAACAATAATTTGCGGCTTGTCCGTTTTGTGGAACTTTTAAGGACTTTTCCAGACCCTCTCCCTGCCGCTCATAATCATATTCTTGATTCAACTTTTGAATTCATGGCAGAAATTGTTATCCCCTACTCAAGACTCTATAGCTCTCTCTCTCTCTCTCAGTCCCTCTCGTTTGGTCTCTGTGCATCTGGGCTCTCGAGTCGAGCCGGCAGCCACTTCATGGCTCTGATACCACTTCCGTGACACCACAGGAAGCAAACGCGTTGTGCTACTTCCGATGCCCCCAATGGACGTCGACGTCGACCTAGACGTGCCCATGGACGTGGACGGCGACGTGGCAGCTCACTAAACAATTTCCTGCATATACCAAGAAAGAGAGAGAGAGAGAGAGAGAGAGACAGGGAAAGAGAGATGAAATATTGCATACAGTATATATCATACATATATACAAAGGTATTGGGCAGACATCTCTCGGATATCTGTATGTATTTGCGCTTCTTGTAATTTCCGCGAGAAAACCAGAGCCAAAAGGAAGCAGTAGTAGCAAGAGCAGCAAGAGCAAGAAAAAAGGCAAAAAGAAATAAGAGAAAGAAATATGAGAAGAAACAGAAAAGAAGCCCCAACCCGAACTCGAGTCCGCTCAACCGGTCGCAGTCAACAAGAATATAATGATGACAGAAAATAATGATGCATCCTGGCATGCGGACAGCAACGGAACGACGGCGACGTCGACGACTACCCGGGGCCATGCCAAGTGCAACTGTTTATTGCACAAGGACGTTGCCAGACGTTGCATCGATCCGTCCGGCTGTCCAACGGTCCGACTATTGTCCAGCAACCGCCCCGAAGACAAATGTGCATCGTTTTTGCCAGCTCAACGCACAATTGCCAAGGAAATCAGATTGAGCAGCAGCTTTCGCATTGGCCACGTGTCGGCGCTCTATTTGCAGCCGATGCTACAGATTGTTTATTAATGGCGAATTATATTTCAAGAGGCTCGCGCCAGTTGGCAAAAGCCAAGCCAAGCCAAGCCACAACGTGCGAAAACTAGCGAATTTCCCAAAAGAGCAAAACTCGTGGAGACAGGCGACAGCAATTTGGCCGAGTGCGCTAACCAAATTAGTTTTCATTGAGCCAAATTTGTGGTGCTTCGACATGCAGAGCGCCAGCTGCAGCAATAACTTCTCAATCAGACTTCGTGCCGCTCGCAGTCCCGGTCCCAGTAGGAAACGCAGTCTCACTTCCAGTTCCAGTTGAGTCCCAAAATTATGCATACTCTTGTGTTCTACGTGTGCCTCTGCACAGGGGAGCCCCGCTCCCCTTTCGACTCTCTTTTTCTCACTTTTCTTTTGGCACTTTTGTTTGCCCGCCCGCCTGCTCTGGCTTTCACTATTTGCAGTTGTAATGTATATGCTGCTCTTATACTTTCGGCAAACATTTGACTTATGAGTTGGTTAACTTCTCTGACTTACTGTCGTGCTTGTCAAACTTGTGATAGCTTAATGGCTCTTTGTGTCCCTGTACCCCAGTGCCTGTGCAGTGTGTCCTTGCATGCATATCATCATATCTGCTTACACAAAACTTTTTACGCTCGAGAGTGTAAAAAAAAGTGCGTAAAAAATTAATTACAAAAGGGTAGAGCTCGAATTTAGCTAGCTGTAGAAATATACAAATATAAAGCAGGTATATAAAATATACGATCTATGTTATATACGAACTCCATAATTTTTCTGCAGCTTTGTAAAACTGCCTTGCGCTTGTTTGCATCTCATTTGTGCGCTATCCATCACTTATTATACCCTGCAAGCAGTAACTGTGGGTATATTCGCTGCTTAAAAATGTATATAACTTATTGCAAATAAATCTTATTTTATAATTATAATTTGTATATCTTTAAATCTTTTTTTATATTTAAATTTTATTTAAAAATTATGATTATATTTCATTACAAATTAATTTAGCCTTTTTTATAAAGTATAAGGAAATTTAAAAAGGCTAAATTAAGTTTGTATGAGTTGCAAAGAGAGTTGCCACTCTCTCAATCTCTCTCACTCCCTCTTTCTCTTTTTGAATCGGGTCGAGTCAAGTGCGCTCATCTCTCGGCCATTCTTTGCTCGTTATTTGAAATATAGCTGAGTCTCCGGCAACTCCAACTTGCCTTTAGCTCTTAATCAGCAAACCGTATATAGTTTCCGCTTTTGTTTGCATTCTGTGCATCCGGCAATTCGGTCTGTGTGAAATGTAGGCCAAGATTTTTGACATTACGAGAGCGCGAGGCATGAACTACAGCCGCAGGACATAAATAAGATATTTTTCTTAGAATTTCTGGCTACGGATAGTACGGCAAGTGCTTCCCCTCACTCTCTCACTCTCTCTCTCTCCCTCAGTTATGTTTGAACAAATGGCGGACTTGAGCATGCTTGCAGTGGAGTACAGTGGGTGATCCAGCTTGTTGGATCTCTGGATTGAGAGGGAGGCACAAAAGCAAATGCATATTTCAGTTGCAACACTGGAAAACTGGAAAGCTGGAAAACTGTCTGACCAACAACATTTTTATGACAATGTGTCCCCCCTCTCTAGCGGCTTTAAGCCGATAACTGACAATGCCCAAAAGCACTTTTTTCCCCACAATTTTCTTTCTTCTTTTTGGCCATAAAGGAGTTGTCAGGGTAACTGGTGCGTTGCCCAGAATGACAGCATTTGGCCAGCAGCGCTTGCACAAGGAAAGGGCTCAGGCCCAGGCACAGGCACAGGCCCCAAGGATATCTCTGCATATTTCAATGCATTCGCTAGCGAAACTTCACTTATTGTTGCTGTTGCTGTTGTTGTGATTATTGTTGCCGGCCCTTTGGATATGCATTTTTAATGTGCATTTGCGCTTTTGTGTCAAAATAGCGCATGACGGAAAAGAAAATCACCCGCCGCTACCCTCAGCCTCAGCTACGCTGCGCCCGCCCAAAAAGAACAACAAAAAATGCAGAATTTATAGAGAAGGAAGTCGGGCAAACGGACATGGATGCGGACATGGCTAAGAAGCTTTCGCTGTTTGCCGCCGACTGGCAACGCCTGCTGCTGCCCTTGCCTGATAAACTATGCCAAAAGTCTGCGGTTGGCGGTTCGAGTTCAAGCTAGCCCTGCTCTTTCCTTCTCCTGCTTCTGCCGGTCATTGACTGCTCCACTCGGAGACTGGACTCGGCACTGCACTGCACTGCACTCTATGGCAAATACGTACATATATCATCCTGTAGAATGCCATTTCTAATGTTTATTGCCCTTCTTGGCTCTCGTCCGCAGATATGAGCAGGAAGCGCCGTCCGGGCTTTTCACTGCAAAAAAAAAAAAACATTTCCCATTCGAATTTCGATATTTGCGCTTGAGATTCGAGCGTTAATTTTGCGCATAATCTTTGTGCAGCTCGCACAAAGCCAAAGCCGGCATCAGTCAATAATAAATTGAGCTAAAGTGTGGATGCAGCCAGCAGAGCGACAAAAAGATACAGCTGCCAGGTAGCGGGTAGTGCAGAGGGGAGGGAGGGAGGTAGCCCTAAAGCAGGCGATTGCGACACTTTAACGAGTTGTCCGGGCGAAACTTTTGTGCAAACGTTGCTGGCAGCGATAAGCGACATCTAGCGGCCAGTGGCTTCGGCAAAACAAACTGACTCCGCCGGAAAAGCACTTGACTTTGACACTCTTTAAACAATTGACTACAGTTACCTACCTACCCGCTCTGGCACTGCTTCTCTCGCAGTTGCTCCATCTTTCTGCCTCTGCCGGAGTTGGGCTGGGCGTGTGCGATAAGCACGAGAGGCTGTCAAACAATTGGGCGCCAATGCCGTTGTCCAAAAGTTGCAAAACTTTACTGCTTACGGCAGCCGGAAAAGTGGAAAAGCGGAAAACTGAAAACTGAAAAATTGAAAAACTGCAAATCACATTTGTCCGTTTTGTCCGCCTAAAATGTTCATTATTATGTGCCTGCTTGTCAGATCTAGGCTGCGAGTTGAACGAGTTCATTGAATAAGCTTGTCTTTCTATAGGAAGATTATCTTTTTTTCAAACATTTCTATATAATATGTGAAATAAGTATTAAAATTATCATTATTATATGTATGTTTGACTGTTTTTTTAGAAGTGTCTTTTTCCTTCTGACAACCGAAAAAAAGTAGTTCTCTCTTTACTAAATATTGCTAAATTATATAGGTATATTCGTATATCCAATTATCGCATTTTCATTATATTTATTGAAATAATTGCATATATAAGCTTGCCCACTGTGCAACAACGGCTCTGCTCCCTCAATTCATTATTTTTTTTTTTGGAAATTCCTCACTTCCCAGAACTTATTCGTATTTACGTTATCATATATATCATATTTCGAATATTTATACAGCAAAGAAACTGCGCAACCGCGCTGGCATAACTGGAACCTCAGCTCAGCTCAGCTGCTGGCCGTGATTTAAGCTTGCATTTTTCTGCGAAAAACACTTTGGACCAAGCGTATACATATACATAAGTCAGAGACTATAACTGGCAGTGGTTTTTTGCCAGCTATGCTGGTACCGCCGTCAGCTACGCCAGGCTGCCGTCATCCCATCAAGGCATCAGCCCAGCAGATTAAGCGAAAAGCCTTCAAAGCAGACGGACCCGTCAACAGCGACGTCATTAACTGTCCTGACGACCGCAAAAGCTGTCTAAGCCATGTCATATACATATATTGGCAGCAGTGCAAAAAGCGAAAGAAATCCGCTCGCTCGCTCGCTCGCTCGCTTGCTCGCTGCCTGGCTTGCTGACCTGCCCAACGCCCTTACCAACCTCCCTGCGACCACTCCCTTTAGCTATTGCCACCGCCCACCTTTTGCTAGATTTTTTGGCGTAAGTGCAAAATTTGTAATCTCTGTGTTGGCGGGGCATAAAGTGCAACGCAGGCGACTTGAGCGCAAGAAAAAAGCATAAGTAGAGGCGTGGCGAAGTTTGAATGCTCTTCTCGATAGAGAAAATTTAAACAAAGGAGAGATAAGCGTAGATATATCATGACATTTGACATATTCTTGAATATGTATTATAAATGGTAACAAAATCTGTCAGCTGCAACAGATTTGTATGTCTCTACTTAAATCCATCATTTTGTTCACGAATATATATGTATAGTATATACTATATAAAACTTTAAAAGAGAATACAATGCAAGAAATTATGACAAGTATTTCGTTTAAACTTAATTACTTTAATTTATTTGCTTTTTTTCAATGCAAGCTAAATATTACTTAAATACAGAATTCTATTTTCGATTTTCGTATATAATATATAGAGTAATATATAGTATCTATAATATACCTTCCTTACGCCCTTTATACAACTTTCGTAACTGAATTTACCCAAAATTATATTACCCTCAACAAGGGTATGAAAAACGAGAAAAGAGAGTACTGCTCCCTACCGTCTACTTTTTCGTAGTGCTCGGGCATGCGGCATACCAACGCGGCTTCGGCTACGGTTTCCCAACTGCGACGCTGACGTCGCGGCTGGAGCTGGCGCTCGCTCTGGCTTATTTGTCGTATGTGCGGTCGTGCGACAGCGTCAAAACGCTGCGACAACAACGAAGAAGGCTTTGACAGTGATAAGCCCGCTCGCTGCCCATTAATTCCCTCCGTTTGTGACCCACTCTGTTCCGCTGTCCCATAAGCCTGGTTGCCCCGAAAAGTTGAGTGTCGCGTTTTTTCTTCACCTTTTCTGTTTTTTATAGAATTTTCTTTTGTTGTTCTTCCTGCATATAGCGGATAGTCTGTCCGTCGTGATGTTAACTCTCAGTTTTATTATTTAGAGGAATCTGCTAACAATTTCGCATGGTTAAAGTGCCTGCAATTGTTTTCCTTTCATTTTCACAGTTTCATTTAATTTTTTGTATTCAGTCTAATTGATTGCAGACTGGCGATTGGGAGGGAGGGAAAGGAACATTTTTTATTGCCGATGTCAGCGTCAATAAAAAACCCGATGACAAATATTGTCGAAAATGTTTTTAATTCACTAAACCATGTTTGCCGTCGAGTTGCATACCTGTTTTATTTGCCCACCAATCGCAATAAATACCGCCAAGAGAACAAAATTGATGTCTGCCAAATTCTATAGATTTCAATTTCTATCGAAACAGTCTCTGTAATTTATTGAAGATCTCTAGATGCATTTGATGTAATGATGAATAAAAGGGATTTTTCGTCTATTTAAATGTATAAATTATTGAAAAGAATTCGGAATACTATATTTATAAATTTAAGTTACATAATAAGCTTGAAAGTATTTTTTAATATTCCTTAATATATGTATATAATTTGAGAATTTTTATAGCTGATTTTTTAACCAGTTTATTAAAATTTTAGCCACTTTCTTCGACATGTCGTAGAAAGAAAATTTAAATAAATAATTTACTACCCTATTCACTTCTATAAAAATCTTTAAGATATATTTCAAACAACATATATTGTATCATAAGCTACTGTATTACTAATATTGCTGTACAATTTCTATAAAGTAAAACACAATTCTCGTTTTTTTTTTAATAATACTTTCCAACAAGTCCATGCAACAAGAACAAGAACAACGAGCAAATGACAATAGCCATACGTTTTTATTGCAGCGTCATTTAAACATCTATCTGCAAATAAACTAATATATTATTTTTGCTTTCTCTTCTCTTCCCCCGTTGCTCTCTCTCGTCGCCACTACACTCTGCCCACATGGATGCTGAATAACTGAACGAAACACTCAACGAAATGCTTCATTCATGCGAAACGCCGGCAACAAACAACCAACACAAAATCAAATGCACTCGCAACGAACTGAACCAACACACACATACACATGCAACTGCTGTACACACACACACACACACATACACACGTTGACTTTGTGTGGAAAACACGTGTTAACCATGTGGCGCGGTCATTTTGTCGCTGCCATTTGTGAAAATGCGCCATGAATCATTTAATGGCATTTTATATACAAATTTAATTGCATTTTTACTCTTGAACCCCGGCTGTGATGTTACCTGACTGCCCAACACCCTTTCCCTTGCTAACTCTCTTTCTCTCTCACTCTCTCTCTCTCTCTCTCTCTCCCACTCTCTCTTTCTCTCTGTGCAACTCATTTGGCTGCGCTTCGTCGAACTGCACAACGCGCATTGATTTTTCCTCTTGACGCCGCTCGACAAAAATGCGTCGCCATAAAAATGCACGTTGGCCGCGCTGTTGCACCAAATGTGAATAATTTAACACACCTTCCGCTGCGCTTCACTCGCCTCTTACCCACTTCGCAACGCACCGCAATGTGGGGCAACATTTGCTTGCTCGGCACTTTGACAATCTTTGGCTATTTGCATTTGATTTGCATTGCCCGAAACGCTGCTGACGCCCACACCGGTTACGCCTACGCCCCTGGGTGAACGACAACGACAACAACTACGGCAACAACAACCCATTGCCATGCCCCGCCCTGAACCGTGTGGTGTTCCAAATGACTGGCGCACTGCGCCGCCGCCCAATCAATTTTCGGCATGTCACTGCCAATTACACCTTTTCAATATTTGCGCCGCATGCTTGCTACCTTTTCTCTGCTTTTTTGTTTTGCTCGCTATCCTGGCACCGGCTTCTACTCTTGCTCCTGCTCCTGCTACTGGTGCTGTTCCTGCTCCTGCTCCTGCTCCCGGCTGCCGGCTGCAACCATTGTCGCTTGCAGTGGCGGAAACTACAAATCAACCAGGCAAAACGGCGACCATCGAAATGTACGCGCCCAGCTCGTACAATGACACCGTCACCGGCGAGACACTGTCCAGCGTGTCGGAGAAGAGCGAGTCCTACTCCAATGAGGGCAGTCAACCGGAATATATTGTGAGTACATACATACATACATACATACATACACTATATACATATGCATCTACGAATTACGTATATCTAGGGCTTTTAGTTCCATTTGGGGGCTGCTCCACTTTTGTATACCCTTGCGAAGTGTTTATTAAGTCTAGTAGGAATTTTGCACAGCTTTATCTCTATAAATTATATATTCTTGATCAGCATAAATAATTTGGTTGAATTTATCTTGCTATATCCATACGTCTGTCTGTCTGTGCATTTTTCAACAGTTTTTGCTACAAAAAAAAGTTTTTTCATAAAAGCAACTTAAATATTTTTAAAAATATACACAATAAAGTCATCGCAGAGATTATATCATGAATGCAATAGACTTTTTCAATAATATACTAAAAAATGCATATTAGGATTGTATTCTTCTCACTTAATGGTAGTTTTTCGCGCTTCTTCTAAACTAAAATTATACCCGATTGCAACTTCGGCAAGGGTACAAAACGTTCGGCTAGCCGAACCTCCTTTTTGCCTCCCCTTTTTGATTTTCTTTTTCTGCTACATGAATATGCAATTCCTGACAATGGGCAAAAATGTCGACTGATGCTGTAAAAAAAGAAAAAACCAAAAAACGAGAGTCCATTTAGGCTAAAAAAAAAAAGGAAAGAAAGAATGTTATGGCCTGTCTTAAGTTATTGCCAGACGACGGGCCGAACGGAAACGGACAGAGACAGACAGACATTGAGAGAGACGTAGATAGAGATGCAGAGAAATAGGCAGGCAGGCAGGCTGAGAGAGCTGTTGACATCGAGGTCGTCGGCAGCCGGAACTGTCAGCCAGGCCGGAAGCAGCATCAGGCTAAGACGTTGTGATTAATTACGCCCTCTGCTGATGATAATGATGAGCGCGATATAAGACGATGAGATGCTGCGACGTTGCCCGACGAGCAGAGACGCAGACATAAACCAACCGAAGGCAACGGGCAAACAAATCGTTGCGAATTATTAAAATCATTTATAACCAGCGTAATCTGGCCGCAGGAAACGGCAAGAAAAACTGCCGTCTAACGGTTAACAGTTAACGGTTAACTGTAAATTGTAAAGTCTAAGCATGTGTGCACAGTGGAGCAAAGCAGCAGATACATTATTTTGCTATAATTAAAATCTTAACCATCGGAAAGCACAAGTGAACTACTGCAGCTGCTGCTTCGACGTTTGCTTAAAAAACACACACACAGGCCAATTAAGCAGCAATCAGTGTTATTTATTTAAGAAATCATATAATTGAACACTTCGCCCACTGTCCGCGCACGGGGCGTATGATAAATCAGTGTTGCGTATACGCTACGTTGCCACGACAAAGGTGTCTTCGCTGTCAATTACATGCCAATGAGTTTCACCCCTCCTCCCTTCCTTCCCTTGCCTTGTACTTAAGTACGCAGTAATTACCGAAACTCCTTCCGTGCGGTTTGCAGTTGCATTTTCTGATTGTTTTCTTTTTCCCTTTCGCTCTTGTTTCCGCAGGACGAGGCACGCAAGAAGGCGGCATCAACGTATCTGGTAGAGAGCGCGGATATGCCACCGCCGCGATATCAGAAGGACGGCACACTGCCAGCACTATATCCGAATAATATGGGTAAGTCGAAGATGCAGCTGATCAGCTATATATATCCGTGGGAATGTGTCCGCCGCATGTTCCACTGCAGCATAATGAATGTCCCGACAGGGACAGGGACAGAGGCTGAGCAAGCGAACGGGCGAACATGCACATAAAAAGCATTTTAGATAATTAACTTTTGGTCAAAACAAACTGCCAAAGTTCAGAGTACTGTCAGCACGTCAGCAGCGCCCCGTCTATGCCGCTGCCACGCTCACGCTCCTCCCCTTCCTATGTCAGTTACCACAGTGTCCTTGAGTGCAGTTTCAGCTCTCAGCTCAGAGCTCAGAGCTCTGTTCTGTTCCAGCTGCAGTTGCAGTTGTTGCCTGATTTTATGCCATGATTGCAATCAAAGCTTAAAATAAAAGCGCTGTAAAAACGGAAATCGGCAAAATGCGAGCTGAGAGATAAAGAAAAATAGACAGAGAGAGAGAGAGAGAGCGAGAGAGAGAGAAGAAAGAGAAGAAAGAGAAGAGCTGCTACGCGGCAGCTGAAAATTCAATTTGAGTGCAACATCTCCATCTTAATTGTAATTGAGCAGCAAAGTTTTTGCCAGTCTTGATTTTCAATTGAGGCATGTGTGCATCCACTTTCAACCACGCGCACACACACACACAGACATACACACACATACACTTGCGCCCATTCGCACGGAATCAACCGCAGTAGAAAAACCAAATCACGTTCGCCCTGCGCTAATTTAAGAGTGCGTTTTGCAGCACTTTCAATTGAAGCACAGCCCGAACTTAAACCACTGCACCACGGCATATGAAAATGTTGAAATAATAATGGCTCAAACAACTCGTAGGAGGCAAAAAAGATTGCCGAATTCTGAAAACAGTTTGGCAAGCTCGCAGACCAGAAACACCGGCAGAAAAAAAAAGATGATAAAACAACAAGTCGAAGTGGCAGTGCGAAAATGCAGAGAGCAGAGAAGTGTGCGACTCGCAGATGCGCTGCGATCTCAGAGAGAGTCTCGGAGAAGGCATCAAAAAATTTACATGACACATTTTTAAATAAATAGATATGAAGTAATGCTCCAAAATATCTTTTTATTTTATTTTGAGATACAAAAGTATCTTTTATATTATTTTAAATTAAAGCCCTTGAACAGCCTGTGAAAATAAATAGCAAACACTATTGAAAAATTGTAATGATCGTATAATATATTATATATATTCCAAGCTAGAGAATGAATATGATATATGGAGCAAATGATATTATAGCGCATGCGAATGATTTTGAGATACAAAAGTATTTTTTAATTTTATTTTAAGCCTCTGAAAACGAATACCAAACTCTTTTAAAAAATTAAGATGATTGTAAAATATATATTATATAAATTCCACTCTAGAGAATGAATATGGTGTATAGAGAGAGAAAGTACCAGAATTTAATTATATGCTGCTTGCTGACACTTGAGCTATAGAGACTCAAGAGTTTACCCGCAACACGACCGCTATACCCCTTCTTGCATAGCAATTTCGCAATGGCTACAGGGTATGGAGAGCACAAAAAGCATAAAGAGAGAAAAGATAAAAATAACAATAGCAGCAGCATTATAATAACATTGAGACATTGCTGAAAGCATTGGCGAGGCGGTAGCAACTGCATTTGAAATGCAAAGCGTAAAAATAATAAAAATACATTAGCTGCAAACTTTCGCTCCGTCTTCTTTGGGCTTGGCTCCTACTTCTTACAGCCACTTCTTTAGCCTCTCCTCCCGATTCTTTGCTACACACTCTTGTCTTCTAGCGCTTCTTTTTGCTTTTGCTTTCGGCTCGTTTCGGAAAATAAAATACAATTACCTTATGTCAACGAATTTGGCAAGTGGAGGAGCATACTTCAAAAGTAGCACCCACTAGAAGAAGCTGTGGAGGAGTGCGGCAGCGGGGAGGTAGCACGTTTGATAGCATTTGCCACGCCATGACAAGGACTTGCCACAGATAAACGGAGACAGCTTCGCTGCGCATAATTATGTATGCGGCTCTGTGGCGAAACACAAAAAAAAAAAAAAAAAAAAAAAACCCAAATAACAACAAGGCGTAAAAACGAGCAGAGAATGCGAACGAGCGCGCGCGAAGAAGGAAGGCAAAAAGATGTGAAACAAAAATCCCTCGTGGCATCAAAATTAAAATGCTTGCCGGAAGCTGAATATCAAACAAGCGCCCAAGGCTGTAATTCCCGCATGAGCACAAGTTTGCCACACACACAAACACACAGTCACACCCACACATACTCATACACACAGACACACACACACACACGAGCGCGCTTTGTTAGTTGTCGCCACCTGCTGCCGGCTGAATGCGAGATCGAATAATAGATGATTCCATTTCATTCCATTCCATTCCATTTCGCCCTATTCCATGTCATTCCATTCCATTCCGTTACGCTTGCAGCTCCGCTCCCAACAGTTGTTCCCATTGCCGAGCGCATTTTTAATGAGACACTATTCAAAAGTGCCGCCCTCCTAATGAGCGCCAAGCAGGGAAAGCCACAGGCGTGTTGTCAGCTTGTGCAAATGCGAGCATAGCCAGCGGCAACAACAGCAGCAGCAGCAGCAGCAGCAGCAGAGACAGCAACAACAACGACGACAGCTCAAAGAAAATTTAGTGAAAAGACAAGTTGGAAGCCAGCGCAAATGGCCTTGGACAGTTGAAAAGAGAAGAAAATGAATTAAATAGAATTAATAGCTTAGTTGCTTAACGGATGCCCCCATAGAGTAGTGTCTAGTATATACATATATACGATGCACATAGTGAGGTCTTCTCTTTTAATATCTTAAAGAAAACCGAAAAAATCGAATTTGAAGATTTCTAAATTTTTTTTAAATTATATATTTGTTAAAAATAAATTTACTACTACCAGAGTGGCAACTTTAACTTATATGTAGAATTCAAAACTTAAAAACCGTTTGTGTCAACAGACAATTTATCAACAATATTCTTAACAATTTCTTAATTATAAAATTACAGGAATTTATTTAAGTTGTGCTTTTTTGATTCAAAATATCATTTTCAAAAAATAGCTATTTATAGAAACTTTTTAATATATTTTCTTAAATATTTTCACAATGAAACCAGAGAATTTTATCGAAATTTAAAAAATCTAAGGATATTCTTAACAAATTCTTAATTATATAATTAAAGAAATTTATTTAAGTTGTGCTTTTTTGAATCGAAATATCATTGCCAAAAAATAGCTATTTGTAGAAACTATTTAATATATTTTCTAAAATTTTTTCACAATGCAACAAGATAAATTTTTCGAAATTTTCAGTGCTTATTGACAGAATCTAAAGAGTTTGCTACACAAAAAAGTGCAATAAAACTATCAATATGTATTATTCCAATTTGGTCTTCTTCAACTTTTAAAGCTGTGTTCTCTCGCCCAACTGAGAAATCCAATTCGTAATTAATTTAAGAGCTCGGACAGTGCTGCTAACGACCTGCAGACAATTGGAAAAGTTCAAGTTTTATTTTCGTGGAACTCAATTTTTCAGCGCAGGCAGCGCATTTCTTAGCACCAGTTGCTATTAATATGAAATGACTTTGAGACCAGACAACCGCAAGCAGTAGCTGTAGCTGTAGCCAGAGCCAGTGTAAAGGTGCAGGTAGCACAGTGCCAGTGCCAGTGCCAGTGCCAGCAGGCCGTGTGGCAATTACACACATTAAATATGCACGATGATTACATTTCAGTTCTGATTTAGCTGCTGCTGCTGCTGCGCTTTTCAACACTGTTCGCTGATCGAAAAATCAATAATTCACGAGAGCCTTTCCCAGTTGTGCTGCCCCTGCTACCTCTTGCACGCTCTCTTGTAGCTCCCTGCTGGATGCTCCTACTGTGTTTTTCGTAATACATAGAGTACAACGCACACACACACGCACACCAGCGCACACAATACGCATATGTAAAGTAAACAAGCCACAAAATGAACATCGAGCCAGCTCAGTAAGCAGCTCAGTTCCAGTCCCAGTTACAGCTACAGCTACAGCAACGACTTCTCTGACTCCCCTCGCTCTGCCTGCGCTGCGCTGTAGCAAGTGTGAGGCGCGTCTGTCATGCTGCCTTCGATTTGTCTGCTGCGCCCTCTGCGAGATGTTGTCACAAGTTCCTTAACAAAATTATTGTTGCCTACTTTTCAGCGCGCACGTATGCTGAGCGCGTGTGAGCGCAGGCAAGTGTATTTATGTGCGTGTGTGTTTGTGTGTGTGTGCGTGTGCGTGTGTCTGTTTAGCTGTGGGTGCCTTAGTCTATTTTACGAAATTACAAATTTGTTACGTTTGCGGCTTTCACACCTCGCAGCGTGCGAGCCCGTGTCATTTGTCTTATCTGGGACATTGGCTGGGGAAAGGGTGTGTGGGGTGTGAGGAGGGTGCTTAGCTGATTTGCTTATCGAGCTTATCGTGCCGTCCACACGCATATACACACACACACACACAATCGCAGATGACTCTCTCTCACTTGACTCGTTGCAGTTGCAATTAATGGCACTCGTTTTATTCACTTCCAATCGTTTGCACACGAAATGAACCAGAAAGTGGCAGCAAAATGTTGCATCTACTCGCACGTGGGCCCAACTGAATTGCAGCGTTACGTGTACATGTCCCTGGCGAAGGACCTCGTCTCGACTCGCCCGGTTGCCTGCTCTCTTCCCCATCTCTCTCCCTCTCTCTGTCTCTCTCTCTCTCTTCACTTCGCCGACTATAAATGTGTCATTTGCAGTTCTCATATTGAGGCCGGAAGATACATTTTTGCTGCTGCTGCTGCTGCTGCTGCTGCTGCCACTGCCTCTGCAAGCTCTTCCCAATCAGCGGGAAAATCAATGGAGCTCAATGCGTTTCGTTTGCCAAACGGAAGTCTGGACGGCCATTAAAATGCTCATAAATTCATGCATAAATGAAAATTAATCTACAATTTGCAGCAGCAGAAAAAAACCAATCGCACTGCGATTGTCGTTGACCTGCTTAAAGGGCAAAGGGCAAAGGGCGAGAGAAGTGAGAAGAGACTAGAGTATTCTGCGAGGCGGGGAAGGAGGCAATAGAAAGCAATAGAAATTCTATTTGTGCATTTAATTAATAATTTAGTGAAGTGAATTTATTGATGCATTTTTTATTAATCTATAAATTCATATTGATTTGATTTATAAAATAAATGTGCATGCAATGCGAATCAATTGATGTGCAAATTAAATTTTAAATTTTTTAAAAACAATATTTGCATTTTCTTTTAGCTGCATTTGAACAGAATTCAAAATTAAGTCAAAATGATTTTATTGAGCTTGGAAATATAAATAACTTATAGTAAACATTTATAAATTTAATCATTTGCTTAACTTCTAAATTTTATTTAAATTTGATTGAGCTAAACGTTAAAAAACTATCAAAAAAATTTGTTTCATTAAATTATTTATAATTATCTCAAAAGAATTACTATTTTTTATTGAAAAGGAGTACTATTGATTAAAAAAAAGAATTAATTGATCCAAATGAAATATTAAAAAATTAAGAAATAATTAACAAACTTAAATGTGCATTAATTCCCAGCTTATGTCAAATGAATTCTTGCGTTTACTAATCAAGCGCTTCTCCCCTCTGCTGCTTCTCTTCTCACAGTCAATGCCTGCACGCTGCCACATCCGCGCCATAACAATGGACATGCCGCTGCGATTGCTGCCGCTGCCGCCGCAGGTCACATGACGCGCGACGATCAGATGCTCATCAGCAAAGGCGTCTACATACCGTCCCCATCGCCAGCACCGCCGCCAGATGGTTCCTACTACAACATGAACAGCGACAGATATCTATCGTATCCGCCAATGGTGAGTAGCTGACATCCTTCTCCACGCCCCAATCCCTCCGCCCATAGTCACTTCCCGTTTAGCTCTAATGCGCTTGCAGCGTCACGCCTGAAAGATTCTTTAAGATTCGTTTGGATTAGGGCAAACAGCTGCAGAGTCGGAGTCGTAGCCATAGCTGGAGCTAGAGCTATGTTAATTGCCCGCATACTTTGATCCTCAATATCGCTGTGCGCTAATCAGCAGCTGCAGCTATAGCGTCTTCCTGTATTTGCGTAGCTGGTGCCACATCCTTCTGTCTCTCTCTCTCTCTCTCCATTTTCTCTGTTTTATGGCTAGTCACGGCCAAGGATTAGTTGGCGCAATTAGTTGGAGTTTTATGCACAATGCCAGGCGCCGCGGGCTAGGGTATCCTGGCAAATCCTGCTGCATTTTCATGCCATTTAAAGCGCAATGAGGCAAAGCAGCGGGTGCACTTATACATACACATACATTTATGTGAGTGTTTGTTTATTTACACTTTTCAAAAAGAAAAGCTTTTTAGCAGGAGACTTTGCAAAATTATAGTTAATGAGTAACAAATAACATAAAAATATGTTTTTATATTAGTTTTTGTTGCTTCAAATCATATAAAAAAATGCGTTTATATTTTGGTGCTACTTCAAATCATATATTATGTTGTTATATATTTCTGATATTTCAAATAATATACAAATATGTTTTAATATTTTTCTGATAAATATAAATAATACAAAAGTATATTTTTATATTTTACTATTATTTAAAAGTTTGCTGATTTTAAAATTTTTTAATATATATCTTATTATCAGAGGAAAATATACTCAGAAGTAATATAAACTACACACAAATCAAATAGAGAAACTTATATCTTTAAAGGAAAAGCATTTTAAATATCCGAAAAGGGATCATTTTTTTTATTTTCATTCTTTTTCCATTTCCGAAAATTGTGAATTTGTAAAAGAAAAGAGGTCAAAGGAAAAAAGCAATTTAATTGCTTAAAACATTTTTAAGAAACTAAAGGAGTAGTTTCTACATATTTAAATGTATTCATATACATTTTCAATTTCATATGGAATTTGATATAGTATTTTTCTAATGCAATCGATAAATTGTAAAACCTTAAAGATGAATTTTTACATATTCCATTTTCAGTTAGAATTTTTGATTGTATGCAGCGAGCTAACCGAAAACTGAAATTGTGTATTCCAATTGTCGTGAAACTTCCATTTCCATCAATATGCTTCCCCGCCTTTGTGCGAGTGTACGTACTTTGTATGCAGTCGTACATACATCTCTGTATGTGTATATCTATATATGTATGTGTATGTATTCGATCAGGCAAGCAACTGCCATGTGGCATGTGCCAGCTGCCAGTTGCTGGCTGCAACAACAGCAGAGGCAACAACGGGGGTAGCATCAGGCGGAATGGCTGCCAGTTAACTGGGTTCGACTTTTATAATCCGCGTGCCGCATGCAACGCAGTAAAGACAAATGACAAACTCAAAAGCATTAAGCTGCAGCCGGAACGCAGCGTGGTTGGGCAGAGGGAGGGGCAGAGAAGGAGGAGTAGCTGCATTCGCTTTGTTGCCAGTGTTGTTGTTTGTTGTTGCCGCTGCCGTTGATGCTGCTGCTGCTGCTGCTGCTGCTCTGTTTGTACTTGCAAAAGTAAACATTATTTTCTCAAGACAACAATTTAATATTACACATACGCAGCGTGCGCCACCACAACGAGCACGACAACGACGACAGCAGCCATATCGTAGCTCACATTTATCCCAAGTGCCCCCAGTTTACACTCACACACACACACGAGCAACTTTAGCGCCGCATCACTCATAAAGAGCAGCGCGCTCCAGCTGCAGCTCCCTCTCCGGCAACATGCCTGCTGCCAGTCCACGCTGCTACTTATCCTCCCTCGACTTGGGGCGTGTCGCTGAGATTTCGATTTCAAATATGTTTGCCAATCCCCCGCTCCATCGCCCTGGCCACTCAGTTACCCTGGCAGCTGACCTGACCACATTTCGCTGTCAGGGTCACATATTAGAAGTTAACCGAAATGCCAGCTAAAAAGGGAAGAAGCAGCAAGCTGAAGGGCAGAGGGACTCGCCATCTCGTTGTGTCGCATTGCAAACCCAATATAAATTCCACAAATTCACAATAAACATGAGCAAAATCAATTTTCGAAATTTATTACCCTTGTACCCCGACAACTTGCTATAGGTGCACGTACGTGTGTGTGTGTGTGTGTGTGTGTGTGTGTGTGTGTGTGTGTGTGTGTGTCTTTTTATCACTGCCAACTGCCTGTTAAAGGGGTGCAAATGTGACAAGTTAAGATGACACTCAATGCGGCTGACACCCAACGAGCAAGAGCAAGAGGAGCAAGCGGAAGGGGCGGAGTGGCAGCTCGGGTCTTGGGACTCGCTGCTATTGCTACCCACGGCCCTCACGCCTCTGCTGTCAGCTGGCATTTTATGGCGCTGCCAGTCCAATAATTGTATAAATTAGATGCGAATGAAATGCAGTTAGCTGGCAGCTTCTCTGCCACTGCCGCTGCCACTGCCACAGCCACTGCCACTGCCACTGCTGCTGCCCGCAGGCACAGAGCGGGCCAAGTTTGCCCCTAATGGCGACTAATGTAATAATATTTATGCGAGCTGCTGACCATTTTTATGGGCTTTATGCGATTTGCCCAGTTACTCAATTCCAAGCGTTTGTTTACTCCCCGCGTGGCAGCGTGAGAGCCTGCGAGAATGAGAGACAGAGAAAGAAAGAGAGAGAGAGAGAGACAGTGACAAGCAGAGCGACACTTAGGCATTGAGGAAGAGGGCCAGGGCAAAGGCAGTACGAGTGCTGCTATCAGTGGCTCTATCAGAGGACAGCTGCTCTCTCGCTCTAACTCTGCACTGTTCACCCTTCCCCCTCGCGCTCGGTGTGTGCTGCGCCAATGCACATGTTCGTCATTCCACATGGGGAACAAACCTTTTGTTTGCGGTTTTTAGTCAACGAGGGAGAAAAATTCAATTTCGGTTTAGTTGCCCAACAATGCCATTGTATGCGTATGCCCGTGTGTATGTGTGTGTGTGTGTGTGTGTCAGTGTGTGTGCTTGTCCCTCTGCTCTACTCGCTACTACTCGTCGTTTGTGAACATGCTCGTGCGAGCCTTTCCTTGCGTTTCACATAAGAAATGTTTTGTGGAGCCAAATTGAATTATTTGATAAACATCATTAGAAAAATTACAAAATATATAGAGAGAGCACTCAGCACGCGGCAACAAATCACCAGAGGCAGTCGGACAGAGATGGCTAGCGATAGAGTGCGAAAGAGATGCCAGCTACAGTTCCCTCTCATTCTCTCCCCTCTTGCTGTATCAGCTGCGGTTTTGCTGTTACATTCGGCCCAGCTCTAAATTACTTTTTTCGGTGCACAGATGTCTCGACGCTGGCCAAAAGCAGACCTTACCCCAGCACCTCCCCCCTCCCCCTTCCTGCAGTCCGATAAAAATGGTTTGAATAAAAACAATTTATAACAGTAAATCAAATTAAATTTCAATCGAATTGCTTGACAAGACAAAAAGATTCATTTCGCTTAGTAAATACGCAGTGAAGCAACCAAAAGCAAGCGAATAACAGCAAAAACAAAAGCAATACACTCTAGAGAGAGAGGGAGAGAGGGAGAGGGAGAGAAAGAGAGAGGTAGAGGGTTTCTTAAAGTCTGCTAAAAAGACGAATGCCTCAGCCTGTAGCTTTTAACTAGATATAGTTGCCTTAACAAAGGAAATACTGCTATTATACTGCTCTAAATTGGAATAATTATTCAATAAATCAGAAACTGTTTCTAATTCTATTTTTTTTTTAATTTTTTAAACTTAAATTTATTTAAGTTTTCTACAAAATATATTGACAATTTTCCAAACTCACAAAGTAAATATTTAACTCAATTAACCAGATCAACTATTATAGAATTTTATTCTTGAAGTAAACCTACTTAACTAAATTTTAAATATTAAATTATACATCATTTTGAGCAAATACTAAATTTTTTGAAACTATTATAATTTGATCTTATTTAATACTAATTCAAAGATTTTATTTTAAACTCATTATAGTTATAATTTTATCTCATTTAATACTAATTCAAAGATTTTATTTTAAACTCATTATGGTTATAATTTTATCTCATTTAATACTAGTTCAAAGATTTTATTTTATGCTGATTTTAGTTTAAAAGCCTCTGCTTAACCAGCAAGTTTTCTCAAGCAAGCTGCTCTGCTCCCTGCTCCTTACAGGTTATATATGGTACATATAACAAGTTGTGGCCAGTTGCGGTTGAACATTTAACTATTTAAGCGGCAATTTGTATTTTATTGGCCATTGCGTATGCTGCACCCCTTTGACAAGAGCAATAGAGCAAACTTTTTCTCACCCGCCCACCCTCTGCCTCCTTCATTATCTCTATCTTACTCTCTCTCTAGTACGCTGCAAGTGCAGCAATTGATAAGTTAAATGCTGGCACTCCGCCTCCTTGCCATTTAGCTACGCATACACGTCCAAGCTGTGGGCGGGTCATATGACTTGGTCGTGTCTGCTGGGGCTCTGACAAAGCAAGGCAAGGCAAGGCGAGGCAAGGCCTGTGCTGCTGCTCCCTTGCAGCACGTGCATGTGACTCTCTCTCTGGCTGGCTGTCAGCCGGCAAGCGACATCCAACTCACTTTGTTAGCGAGTTTTGCACAGTTTGAAATTCAATTAGTTTTGTGCGGGTTGCCAGGGCACTTGGCACTTGGCATTGTCACAGCAGACGCAGCGAAACGCAGCGCCGAGCATTGCCTCGCATATAGCGCATACGCACTGTATGCCGCCATGGAAGGAGATTGTCCGTTTTGAAATTCAGCTGATGTCGATTAAATAAATAACCGAAACTCAACACTCGCAGAAGTCTTCATGTTCATAATTTAATTTCGCAGTGGCAAGAAGAAGGCGAAATGACGATGTCGAATTTAATGTGGAAACTTTTGGAGGTATCGCTCCTTGGGGTAGAGCGATACATTTGCTATTCTATTTACGCAAAATGAACTCTTGCCGCTTTACAACTTTAACAATAACAACAATAATGAGCCGTCCGACGAGCCAGCGAAAGAGGCGGCGCGTTGAGGGGCGTGGCGGCGTACGCTTCTCGCGCGATACACAACGAGAACAACAGCAACAACAAAGCAGAGCTTTAAGTGGCAGCAGGCCGAAACTTTGTGTAGCCCGAAAAACCCCTTTTCGTTGATTTCGCTAGTGCAACAAATTGTTGCACAACACCTACCCCAGCTCAAGAGAGACGGCTCCCCCCGCCCCCCCTCGGTGCCCTGGCAAACTCAGCTCGAAGTTTTCGTTAAAGACAATTTAACTTTGTAAACTGATACAAAATGTCCGCCTTGGTATACTTAAGTCCTTTTATCCTAAACTACCAAGTCCAGGCCTGGGCCGAGGCCTGAGAATGCCTGTGCTCAGTGCCCTACGCCCTGTCCCTTGCTTTGTTAATCAGTTCCAGCTACTGCCTCTACCCTCCCCCCCCCCCTCGCTTTTACCCTTCGACTCCGCCCACTCGCTAATGTGTTGCTCGCGCTGGCACAACGATTTAGTTTCGCGTTAGTTTCGCCTTGGCTACGCGGTGCGAATGCTGAATTTTCATATACAGAATTTAAGCGAATTTCATTTGCAGCCGGGCAGGAAAAGCCCCGGCCGGAACAGCTCGAAAAGCAGGAAAAGCCGGCAAGCCAACAGGAAGAGCGGGCAAGTTCAATCGTTGCAGCGCTCCCCTCCAATATTCCAATTAGGCGCAAAGTCGAAAGTTTTTCTTCTTTGCGCAAACTTGCCTGCCCTCATGTCCTCTTGCACCGAGCAGGAAGGGAAGGAATGGGCAAGGACAGGGAGGGGGGCGGGGGGGGTGGGTATGGTGTTAAACTCTGCTCTAACTATGGCAAATACTCTCGAGCGCGAAACAATTTTCAAACTGACACAAAGTGTCATGTCAATTGAAGTAGAAGATAATATTTCCAGCCAAGGGAGAACTGCAGCCAGCCAAACATGCAACAGCAACAGCAACAGCAACAAAAATAACAACAGCAACAAGAGCTGCAAGGGCAGAGCTAGGAAATTTTTCACTAGATTTTCAGCAGGCAAGTGCAAACTCAGAATTCTCGCAATTCCCTCGCAAGTTGTCCGTAACTTTTCATGTACTCACATACTTAGCAGGGGCATTCAGAGCACAACAAATGCGGAAAAACTGCTGAAAAACTGATGGGAAAAAATAGAAAAACCGCTAATGAAATAAAACGAAAACAGGTAGAAAAGAATTTACGGGGCTTTAGACGGAATCTAGGCGCATTATTCTCATATTGTTGGCGAAGGAGCAAGTTGTTTTGAAGGAAGTCTGGGAAGCCTGGGATAATAATGAAAATATTTTGGTATATGGTATACATCATTTATAGCGCTCTAAAGAAGGCCTATGAAATGCTGGATCCATTAAAAAAATATATACAGTAATAAAAATAATAATAATAAAAATAATAATAATAATAATAATAATAATAATAATAATAATAATAATAATAATAATAATAATAATAATAATAATAATAATAATAATAATAATAATAATAATAATAATAATAATAATAATAATAATAATAATAATAATAATAATAATAATAAAATTAATGATAATAATAAATTTAATAACAGTAATAATCATAACAGTAGTAATGATAATGATAGTAAAATAAATGATAATGATAATAAAATTAATGATAATAATAAATTTAATGTTAGTATGTGGGTCGTTCAATATGTATTTAGAAAAAATAAATAATAATAATAAATATAAAAACACTGTTTTTTGCAGAATTTTTTTTTTATTTTTCAACATAGTCCCCTTTTCGCTCTACACACTTTGCCAATCGTTTTTCCAACATTTTCATCCCATCCAAAAAATTGGATTTCGGATTTCTTCACTCGGATTTTCTAAGGACTTATTGAACGACCCTCGTAATAATAATAATAATATAATTGATAACAATAATAATAATAATAATCTAAATACAAATCTAAAATACTAACACGTAGAGCAAACGCACTCGCCAATTGGATACCCTTTAAATGTTTAACAAAACAATGAAAACCAAAAGCTAAAAATCCTTAAAGACTGCAATAATAATACCGTTCCTAGGACAAGAATGTGCAACTAGGTATTTTCCTGAGTACTACAGCGAGCCAATAAACTAATATACCCATTTCTGAGTTGTTACAGAGTAGCTGCAATAGAGTAGATGCCATAGGCTTACCTTTTTGACTCATATACCATAAGCTACAAACTCCTATATAACTTTTGATATCATAGCCACTTCTGAGTGGCTACAGGGTATACGACGTTCAACCGTTACATGCTCTACACTTTTTCTTGTATTGTCTGACGCGATAGCTGCGCATTCGCCTTGAATCTCAAATCTGCGACGACAGTTAAATGAGAAAACTTTTGCATAAGCCGCTGAACTGCAGTGGGATGCCAGAATGCATATACTAACAGCTCTCTCTCTCTCTCTCTCTCTCTCTCTCTCTCTCTCTCTCTCTCTCCTGCAGGAATACCCCGCAGCACTGGACTTTAGTGGACCGCCGCTGCCGCTGACGCATCTGCAGCCCATGCCCATGACGGTGACCTCGCAGGCAGCGCTGTTGGCGGCTAGCAACGGCGGCGCCACACTTGTGGGCAACGGCAGCGCCATGGGCGCCGGCGGCGGCGGCGGCGGCTCGGGCACCCTGAGGCGTGGCATATTGCGCGGCGTTGTGGGCGTGGTGCCGCCGCCCGATGTAACACATCACACGACAGCTGGCGGCAGTCCAATGCAGTTGCTGCACGACCTGCATCCGGTTAATCTCAGCGCCACGACACTCACGACGAGCACCACGCTCAATGGCAGCATGACGACAGCGCTGCCACTGGCGACAGCGACGCTGCCACGCCAGCCTCACGGCATCCTAAAAGATCCCAATCGCAACAAGCAGCAGCAACAGCAGCAGCAGCAGCAACAGTTGCTCAATGCCAGTTTGGTGGGCGTGCCCGTTTCAGCGCCCATGGGCAGCCTGCAGATCCTTAATTTGCCAGCGACGAGCGTCGGATTGGGCAACAATTTGGTGATGACAAGCAGCGCCACCTACGATCCGGCGTCGCTGAGCAGCTTCAATGTGGCCGGCAGCGCTGTGCCGAGCGTATCGGTGGCTTACACCGATGCGGACGGGCATCTCGTATAGCTGTAGGCGGAGACTGGGGCCGGAGTACCGGAGTGCCGGTACTGAGGCGCAGGGCCCCAGCCAGAAGCGAGAAACGCGGCAGCACACACACACACAAACACACAGCAACGGTAACTACTTGCATCCCTAAAGTTACATACATATAGATATTTGGGCTGCAGAACTACGATGGCAGTGCTAGGCGATAGTATCGATTGTTGGTAGTGTTGAACGAAATATCGATACCGATAGTTTGCCACTTGTAAAGCTTTAGCACAGTTTCAATAGCTGCTAGTGATGGTAGAATAACAAATTATCGATAGCTCATTTCGATAAGTGCTAGAGTAAATAGTGATGGGAATTATAAAGAATAAATTATTATTTTCTGTGCAGAAGCATATTAATAGTTAAAAATTCAATATTTTTGCGATAGTTTTGAGTGCTGGCCATGTACATATATACGACTTGGGTATCGTTTCAAAAGCCTGTTGCCTTTAACAACTTTTAGTTAGCGATTAAAGTCAATTAAAATTCATTTCGAGCCTGTTTGGCCAACTTTATCGATTCTATGCTCGTGCTACGCCTAGTTCTGCAATACCAATACATATATATATATATATATATATATATATATTTATATATATATAGATATATACATATATACTGTAACTGTACTCTCGACTCAGACTCGTAGCTAGTTTAGGAGCTTTTCTGTCTAACTCTCTCTCTCTCACACACACACACACTCTCTCTCTCTGTCTTTGCAACGCAACGACGGCAACACTGACAACAACAACAACAATGGGAGCAACAATTACCTTATTCAAATCAGCTACTGAATTAGTTTATGTAAATTCTTAAAACGAGAACTGCACTCACTCCACAGCCACAGCCAGTGCCACTTGCCACTTGCCACATCGCACTGTTTATTTAGATAAAGCACGGATCTCTGGAGTCTGCAGAGACTGACCACCAAGCGCGGGGGGTGGGCAGCAGTCGCAGCTGTAGGAGCAGTTTGAGGATTTGCTTTTGCCTTTGTAGCTAATTAGCTACGCAGCAGCAGCAGCAATAACAGCTTTTTGAGTGGTAGTAGCAGCAGGGGCAAAGACAAGGCCGGCCCAAGCGGAAGCTGGTCAAAAATTTTGAAATTAGTTCAGTGGAACGAACGAACGGAGCGAACGGCGCGCAGCAGTTTGACAGCTCCCTGGGGCGTGCTCAGGCCTCAAGTCGATGGGCACGTGATTGTGCTGGGCGTGTCATGGGGCGTGGCGCAGAGCAAAAAAAAAAAAATAAAAGAAGGAAAACGCCAGTGGAACAGTTGACAGCCAGCGAGCGATTAGTTTGAGCCTGAAACTTAGTGCGGATGAAGCTCAAGGAGCAGCAGAAGCAGCAGCTGAAGCACTGCAGCATGCTCCAAAACGAATTTGTTTGCCTGCTTGTGATAAGGCAAAGCACATTTGTTGCTCAGCTGTCGCTAGCTCCTTTTCTGAGCGGGAGGGTGGGAGCGAGCGAGTGGTATTCGACCACGCCCACGGGCACATTATCTGCAGGCAGCTTCAAAGGGCTTCGCGATCCAAGTGCGCACATTTGTTGCTGCTGCTGCTGCTGCTGCTGCTGCTGCTGCTGCTGCTGCTGCTCGTCGTCGCAGTTCAGCGAGCGTGACATGCTCATCTTGGGTACGCCATTAACTTCTGCTGTTGCTGCCACTGCCACGGCGTTGGCCGCGCTGGAGCACATCATGACAATTCTATTATGTTGCTCGTAGTGTGGCGCCATCAATGCCGCAGCAATTTAAAACACACGCGCTGCTGTGCGACTCCAAGGACAAAAGTAGACAAGTCCTAGCAGCAGCAGGTCTCTCTCTCTCTCGCTCTCTCTCGCCCTCTCTCTCTCTCTCTCTCTCTCTCTCTCTCTCTCTCTCTCTCTCTCTCTCTCTCTGTCCCTCTCTCCTGCTCCTTCTTCTCATGTATGTGTGTATTAATTAATATTCATCGTGCTGTAATTACCAAGTCGCTACCCACTCACACTCTCTCTGTCTCTCTGTCTCTCCCTCGCTCTTTCTATTGCAACCGCAGTTGCAGCCACCGCACCACTCGCCCCGTCCACACTCGTGGCCCCTTCACCCACACATTCAGACATTCAGTGCAATTGGACCGCAGACAGAGCGCGCTTGGAACGTTTAAGCATGAATAACGAATTGAACATTTGCCGTACACGACTTTGGAGACTTTGCCGTCTCCGAGGAGACGCTGCAGCGCTACGTGCTGCTCCGCTCTGCTCCGCCAAACAAGCATGGCAAAAGGTGACAGCTAAAGCTGTGCCATTTTGCGGGGAATCGCTGAAAATATTTGAAAATTTGCGTTCGCAAATTTTCAGTTGCTTTTCACTTTAAATGTAAAGGGGAAGAGTTACTCGAAAAAAAAACTCTGCAGTGAGAAGTGTAAATTCTTGAAGATTAAGTATGACAAATTATATAAAATTTACTTAATATACCACAATCAATGTCTGATAATTTAGTTAGCAATATTAAAAAAAAAAACCATTTGCTTTCGTCTTTTTTTAGCTTCATTTAAAAAGCTAAAAATAGTTTTTTTGTCCATTTTTTCTGGTGTAGTTGCATATTATATGCGCTCTTCGGAAACTAAGAAATTGTAAAAAATAAAATGAGTTTTTAGAGCAGTTCATTTAAAAAACTAAATAAGCTTTTGCACAGCATACATGATTTCTATTATTTTTAAATTCTTAAAGATAAACTCAAAATTCTATATACGCGTAAATTTGTATAAATAAGAAATAATTTCATGCATTTTAAATCAATTCCGTTTGAAAAGACATTGTTACTCTCAGGGAGAGAATTCTTTTAGCGAGTTCTAGTCATACGTCAGCTATACATGCCACATTTCGACTGCTACACAGTCTCACTCGCTATAACACACACGCGCTCAACTGCCTGTCTGTCTGTCTGGCTTGGCATAATTGAGCCTGGAAGCCGCAGTAATTAAATATTAAATAGCATCAAGCATTTCAAATCAAGGCTGTAGGCAAAGGTCGAGGCGGCAGCAGAGCGAGTCAGCGAGGCAGAGATAAAGGCATTGATAAGGCTGGGCAAGACAAAGGCATTGCAAGAAGTCAACGCTGTGCAGCATGCAGAATATCAGCGAGCGTCTAGCAAAGCCAGATACACACAGCCCATCGCACACACACACACACACTCGCACGCACACCACTACAGAATGTGTGTAAATGAATTTATCAATTTAAAAAGCCTTTGCCGGGCTCTTCGTGCTCGCTCGGACCCGCACGTTGTCACGCCCGGAGTTGCCTTTTGTGTTGGAGCATCAGAGTCAGCGTCTGTGTCTCGTTGGCTCTGCTCGCAGGGATTTCCGCTATTGAATAATTGTGATTGCTGCGCAGAGATAAAAGTTAAATGAGCAGGAAAATAAGGAAAATTATAATGGGGCTTAATATCGCAAGAGGCAAACTGCACATAAGCCCATAAGTGCGTATAGAACTCGTTGCTGAGACCTGAAATTGATTACGCAGAACGCTCAAAGTGGCAGAAGAAAGTGGCAGAGTGGCGCCAGAGCCGAGAGTATTTCGCACTTTAACAAATTGAATACTTCAGTTCACTTCAGTTAATCTATCTATAATACAGTCTTGAAATGCTTTCGAATCTAGAAATCTCTTATGGTTTCTTTATAGTTTTCGAAGCTTTACAAAACTTTCGATTTCATTCGAGTGGAATAAACAATTTCTCGGCAATTCTCTATAAACAGATTCTTCTGCTTGCCAACGGCAATAAACAAAATTGAAAACTGATTGAAGAAACAGAATGGAAAATTGTCTGCTATAAGCTGTTGTTGTTGTTGTTGTTGTTGACTGGCGTTGTTCTGGGGTTGCACACACACATATATCGTACGATACATAGTTATAATGATACTTATGTAAAGCTTATACCCACATAGTGCTGCCAAAATCGCATTAAGAGCATCTAAAGTAAAGCATAGTCCTAAGTAGCTAAGCCCAACTAATTACAAAATTCTAGAGAAATCGAGCGATACATATATATATATATATATCTAACAAATCAATAAACCGAACGAATTGCGTAAACATATTTAGACCTACTCAATCAATATGCCAAATTTAATTTGTACAATAAAGAGAAAACGCAAAAACGAAAGAACAAAGCAGAATTAAATAATGTAAAAGGACAAATGCAGGTATATATGGAAAAGAGAGACAGTCATACACAGCAGAAGCGAAAACAAACAGTTATACACATAAAGGTAGCATAACAAATTTCGAATCTCGTATTTTGTAGGCCAGACCCGTGAGTGTGCGAGTGTGAAAATTGAATTATTCGCTCTCCTCATACACTATTGATCTATCAGAGTCCCCGAAACTATATATACTATATATACACCACACACAGAACATACCTAAAATCTTGCTGTTTTTACTGATACTCCCTTTATGTCAGCTCCCTTAAATGTATTCGATAGCGAAAGTATTCGCCCTTGTACTCGTGAGTGTAAATGAATAGATTTTTATACAAAACTTAAACGTCTTCCCTGCAAAGTTTGGAAATGAAATACCCTTTGTTTGACTTGTCTGAACAAATCGTATGGTTTTTTCGAATGCAAACCGAAACACTCGAAACTTACACTAGGTTTACTTTTCGAGTAACGAGTATTTATTTAGTTCGTAATGCTAACATATGACAAACGGGGGAAACTAAATAAGACTAAATATTAATTTAATCATTATTAATTATTATGTTATTACTATTATTACGATTATGATTACGATTACGAAATGTAGTTAAAACGCCTGGCCAAAGAGATTTGTTAACAAAGAAAGTACAGATAATTATTTACAGATTGTTTACAGATTGTTTGTACACGTATAATTTGATCGGATCGAAGAACTTTAATCAATGTTTGTTGGCCACGAATACAAATACAAATGAATCTCAATCTCTTGTTAATAATCGAAGACATTGTAATGCATACGATAAATAGTTGAGACGCAGCGAAGCAACCGACAGACAAGACTTGAATACCGAATATGAATATGAATATATATATATACACATACAAACACATACATAATGCGTAGGCTAATGTTAATTCAATCTAATGCAACGTAACTAGAGTAAAACAACAGGTATAGAGTATATGAATAACTATGCGTAAACAAAGAATAACCAAAGGGGAAAAAGTGCCCCGACTATTGTGAATGTTTTTATGGCGATTGTGTTTGATTCGATATTGAAAAACTATCCAATAGAGGCATTATTATAACGGCTAAGCGGTGTACAGTGAAACGAGAACGAAGCGAAAAATACAATAAACACGAGAAGAATAAAATTAAACTAAAATTAAATGAAATTATAATTAATTAATTAAGTTGATTCGCTAAACGAAGAACTAAATGAAGATCTGCAGTCAGAAATTGTGTACATTAATTTAAACTAAAGGGAATAATGCATATGAAACTAATTGCATTTTTAAGAAATCTGTTAATATATGAATAAATCATAAAACGAAACAAAAAAAAAACAAAAAAGAATATTCAATACAAATTGTGTTTTCCTATTTCGATTTGTTTGTGAAAAGCTGGAAGTAGCGTGTTTTGTGGGGAGCCGAAAATTCGCATTGACGGACGTAAACTGGAAGATTACGACAAAAGAGAATTTAATGGCAAAACTTTCGAATCAATTTTCATCGAGAGAAAAGCCAGGAAAATACTTACAGCAGGAACTGTGAAACAAACACTAGGCTGACTTTGCCACAGAGGCAGAGACAGAGCCCGAGGAAGAGGATGAGGAAAAGACAGCCGCAGGAGGAGCAGTGAGACGTTGAGGGATTGCCAGGCATGCGGAAGATGGAGCTGAAACTGGAGTCGTGGGTGGAGTTGGGGGTGTGGGAAATGTGGAAGGTCGTTCGGTCGGTCGGTGGGTCGGTGGGTCGGTGGGTCGCACGGCTTGGCCTGCTGGAGGTGTGAGTAAGCGACGCCCAAGAAAGTATCCACTATCCGTCTTGCTTGGTGTGGCGCAAAAAATTGAATTCCTTGTAAAACTTACGAGCTGGCATTAATTTAACAGCTCCAGCTACAGCTCCAGCGCCAGCTCTAGCTGCGGCTCCGGCTACAGTTTGGCCTGCCCTCGCACACTGTGCGACCTGCAAGGCAACACTTCAGATTGCGTATACGGCCCATTGGACATGTGATGTGTGCGTTCTGTGCCTGCTCCACTACTGGACTGCCCGCCGGGCCGACAAGCCGACTATACGGCCATTTGGTCCATTATTTCCACCCTCACTGACTTTATGATGGCCATTCGATTCTTTTGTTCAAATCGCAGCTCGTATTTCATTTAAATTGAACTTAATTAGTTCCGCCAAATAGGCAAATAAAGCACATCCCATACATACGAATATATATATATATATATATATATATAGAGATCTATTTGTATGTACCATGAAGATGTACTGCTGTAATCGTGTGAATTATTCGCGCGGCACGTGCCACTACCAATGGCTATTCAATTAGGAGGGGCAACTTGCCCCTATTTCAAGAGCTCTTCTATTAGGGGGATTTGCACACACCCTCCTCATATATACCTATATATAGTGCAGGTGAAGGTATTGTTATTGCTAACCAAGAGCTGTCGCAGTTCTAAAAGGATTAGCGCCAGCTGAAAGAAAACTCTCAATTGCGACGCCTCGATCCTGCGCCACGACAAGGGCAGTTCATCTGGTCGAGTAAATGGAAAAGTTTTGTTAGTACACCACCTTGGCCGAAAAACTTTATCCGCCAAAGTAGAAACAACAAACAACTTGAAGAGCAGCGCCGGCAGGTAGAGCGGCTGGGAAAGCGGAAAGGCAAAAAGAGAGAGCGCAAGCCTCGCTGCAGCTGGTCAAATCACGACAGGCCACGAAACAAAAGCATTTGCCATGGCGAAAAGAAAACTTTTTGCCCCAGCATAATCATTGTCACGGCCATTGACGCAGAAATTTGCAAATTATCAGTCGCATTTCCTGCGCCCTACCTAGTTTTCCATGTCAACTGTTAGTCCCGTCGCCGTCGCCAGCCAAAAGAAAGGTGTGCGCCTTTCAAAATCACAATAGAGTTTCCGTTCTAGTTGGTGCTTGTTGTCCAAAAGAGCAGTCCTATAGTATCTGCATAAAGATATGCTGACAGCTCTAGAAAGTTGCTACAATACGTTTATAGGTAGTTGGATTGGAGTCCGAAGTTTTAAACAGAGTAAGGCATAATTCTTAGAAGCTTTCCTAATATCAGAGAATTTCTATAGTAACTTAGAAAATATTGGGCAGAACTGAAGTTGCTTTATGACTTGCTATAGGTAGCTTTATTATATCTATTTGCGGCCCTAAGCTTGCCAGGTTTACATAATGATCTATTGAGTATATTCTGTATATTCAGGTTATAATTATCATAAAAGAAGCTTTTCGAATATATTTACAGTAAGCCAGAGTTATATAGTCAGTAGTTACTATATATAGCAAGCTATGATTTGAGCATCTGCAAGTTGGCTAACATCAGCTATAATAGAGATTCTTTCTGTAGTATAACCATCTGAAACTTGGCTAATATCTGCCAAGAGCCAAGAGCTACCTATAGCTAGCCTCATTATTTCCAGCTACAGCTCAGCAATCTGTTTAGCTAACTGCCAATAAAAAAGTATGTATAAGCTTGTTATTGCCATAACAACTAACGTTAATCCCTGTATTATTCCAAATCCACTATGCGAACAGTTCTCTAAGCTTTTATGCCACAGAAAATTAAAGTTCTTAAAGTTCGCTTCAGTCGATTCCCTAATTAAAATGGCGCTTAGAAGCGCTGCACACAGCAGACTCTTCAAGCCATACGACGCAATGCTGCTGCAGCTCTCGGCCGCATCTTCAGTCAGACGTAATGAAATCACATTTCACTTGCATAAACAATTTGTTATATCTTCGCATTATCCAACTGGAAACGAGTTACGCATTTGTTGCGATGTCAGTGCAGAACTGAAACAAAGTCCGTTATGCAAGCACGCAATGCGAAATCCTTTCTTGCGGCTTAGATATGCCACACGAGCTGGCGGCGCCCCTTGCCACCCCCTCAATCTCTCGCTCTCGTCAAGCAACTCTCTTTCTTCCTCTCTACATCGTTTTGGGAATATTCACGAAAATTCGAAATTCATTTCGAGGCATAAAAGATTTTAATATGCTGGCACTGCACTACTAAGTAGTACTCCCCACACACACACACACGCACACACACACACACACACTTGGCTAATTTATGCTCCAAGTTGGCTGCACTGTTTATCTTCTCAGCGGGTGCGTGAAAGGAAAATGCACAATAACTCACAATACGCATCCTGGCACGACTAAGACGCAACTACATAGCCCAACACTATACACATACATGTAACATATATTGTGCACACTACTACTACTACTATCGCAACTTCTGCCGCCTGAATACCCGCTGACTAAGTCGCATTACATCGTCACGACCTTCGATGCTCTTTTCATTCATTAAAAAGCTGACACTCGCCTTCTACTTTTATCTGATGATGATGATTTTTGGCAAGTTCAAGTTGAATGAAACGCATGCACAAGCATACTATATGCATACACACACTCACACTCACACACACACACACACATGCAGTGAGCTATTTTTACACAGTCTATTACAGATTCCCATATGATATATCGTCCGCATGCAGCTCGGGCACTCAGTCTTGGCAAGCGTTCAGCATAAACTACTTAAAATTAGTATAGGCAAACTATCGCCGAGATGTTCAATCCGAAATGTTTGTTTCCTGCCCTAGCATATACATTTAGGTATATATATATATATATATAAATATTATATGTATATATGGTTTATATATAGTGTGTATATGTAGCTATACATCGAACAGCTGTTTCAAAATACCGAGCAGCAGCCTCTGGGCTCCTGGAACCTACTGCAATTAAGGAGACCAAAAGCAACAAGCTGCCAGGCGCCATACATATAGCCGCCCCGACACTCTCCTCAGACAGCACTTGACATGCCGGCGAGAGAAACAGCAGGAGAGCGCGCGGCTCTCGTAACAGTGTGCTATGTTATGGCGGAAAAGCTGTGAAAGTTGTAGCTGCTAGAAGTTCAGTGTATATGGTACAAACACAAATTTTGAAAACTGTATAAGTAAGTAATATGAAAATGCTAATGTAAGCATTACCTTTACATATTGTTAGCCTTAAGCTTATATTTTTTATTCGGCTCAATTTAGTCTTCTATGGGCAATAAACACGTCCGCTCTACAGCCATACTCTTAGAATGCTCGATGCCCGGCACCTTAAGAAACAATAAATAAACCACTTGTGTAACCTTTATGCGTTGCAGTAAAACTCAAATAGAGAAAACATAATTATTACACTAACTGTTCTTTTTAAATACAACCAAGAACGATTTATTAATTAATTTATATATATATACTATATGTGTACACGCTTGTGCAAATCCTGCTAATAGCAGAACTCTTGAAATAGGGCCAAAAGCGCCTTTCAATTGAATAGCCATTAGTAGTGGCAAGTGCTGCACGAATAATTCACACGATTACAGCAGTACGTCTTCATAAATAGATCTAAATATATTCATATTCATAAGATGTACTTTGAGTTGTAATTTTCCTATTTGGCGGAACTAATTAAGTTCAATTTATATGAAATACGAGCTGCCTATCTGTCTAATTCTCGCATTGTAGATGCGCTAAGAATCCGGCAACAATCTCTTTTGATGTTAAAGCTTAACAGCATTAGTAGCATACGCGTTGCAAAATATTTCGATAGGTAACATTTTGGCACACTTGCGCACCACTGTGCGATGAGATAACTTTCGCTCTGTGCCTGTGTTGCCGTATGCTGCGTGCCGCAGTATTCACTACATATACGCTTAGGTGTGTGTGTGTGTGGGACACTGTACAGCATTCGGGCAACGGCAATCGGCCATCGGCATTTTCGTAGTCGCCGTGTTGCCGTGCTCGTCAGTCTAGAGAGTAATATCGACACGAAAAGTAAGTTGTGCTGCGTCGGCTCCGCTGGCCCACATCGAGTATAGAATATATATATATAAAGATATATGTATATGTATAAGTTTGTGTGTGGCCACACTGGCGTGCGCGTATGTGTGTGCGTTTGGAAAACGTGGAAAATCCATGCGTGCTCCGACAACGTGCCGTGCGGCTTGTGTCCTTTTGTGAGCCCCCGAGAAAAAATTGCATAAGAAATGCGATTAATCAACGGAGAATATGAACAAATTGTTGAAAAATGTCTGATTCTGTGCTAGTTTCGAGTGCTGCCCAGGGCTTTGCGTGTGATATTTTTGGATATGTTTGCGCTCGTCGGCTGCTTCGGGCCGCGTTCGTGCGCCGTTGAACCCAAAAATAAACACGCCGAACAAGCTGCCAGTCCAAACGAAACCAAAAATCAAATACTAAACCAATGCCCGAAGTAAAAATCGAGAAAGCCAACATAAAGTGGATAATTCGAATCTCAAGAAAAGTGAAATATCGGCGAGTTCATTGCGTGCCATCGGACCCTGGATTACCGATGGCTCCATAATGACGGCGTCGTAGTGTGCGTGCGTGTGTGCGTGTGTGTAAATAAAATCCCTAAGAAATGCCAAATGCGACTCGAGAAAATACCAAGGAAATACCAAATGCAAAATGTGCTCGTGCAGCTAATTTAAAATATAATAAAATAAAATAATTAAAATTATTTAAACGTATAAAAATAAATTCACACACATACATAGCTTTTTTTAAATCACCCGAGCATGTGTCATATACATATGTATGTATGGTACATAGCGTACATATGTACCGCTCATATATATGTCGGCGTAACATCCGATTATTCACAAACTACACGACGGCAGTAAATTTTGGCAATTGCCCAGAAAAATATAATATACCTATTTATACAATTAAACATGCACCTCGACTGCTTCTTCTTCTGCTTCTGCTGCTGCTTCGGCAAGCAGCAAAAGGAAAACAAACAATATGACAATTGACACAAAAACACGCGAACAGGCCAAAGCAAGTGCAAAAAAAAAAGAATAACAAACGGAAGCCGGTCGATTGGTCGGGCGGGCGAACAGCTGAGCGAACTTGGCGAGCAAAGCAAATGGCGCGAACACCGACTGCCGACAAGCCCTCCACGAGAGAGAGAGTGCGAGAGCGATAAGTGCACAGCGCGAGAGTGTGTGTGTGAGAGGCAGAGAGGCAAATGTTATGATTGGCGCTCGCGTGCCGTGAGCGTGTTAATACACTAATACTACTATAGAAACACTTGTAATTGCATTTGTATTTGTAGTGCATAGTCAAACTGATTTAATTGGCGCGCTTTTAAGTATTTCGATTAGCGCTGTTCATGTTTCTCTCTTTTGCCATTCGCAATTTATGGCTATTTAGTTAATTAGTTGGTATGTAAAGTAGCATGATAAATTTCGATACATACGAGTATGAAACATTTTCGAAATATGCAGATCATTAATAACGCAAAGCTTTTATAGATTTCCTGTTATACAAAACAGTTTCAAGCATTGTATTATACTGTATAATAATCTAGTATTGCCAAGAGTAATATTAAAAATAATAATAATATTCTCATATTTATTCCAGACTATTTAGAATATGGTGGATGTATATATACTATATATATATATCTCTTTAGAATATGGTTGATGTATATATACTATTCTAAATAGTCTTACTATCCTTGTATAAATATCAGAATAAGGATCTTATTATTATTACATATGTTGGTATATATATACTCCATATATGATTTATTTATAGTGTTAGTAAGAAGTTCTTATACTATTAGGATGGATAAAGTCGTTTTGGTAGCATTGGTAGCAGTACTTCATACGGAACAGCTTAGCAAGTAAAATTCTGTATTCTATATAGTGATATAATCATTATTTGTTATATCTATAATTTAGTAGTTATTTAAATTGACCTATTCTGGTAGCATTGGTAGCAGAATTCCATATAGAATAGCTTAGCAAGTAAAGTTCGTACACTATATAGAGATATAATCATAATTCACTATGTTGCCCGCGAAATTTGAAAAGTCACCTTGCTTTTTGAACACACCTCGTATATTCAATTAAATAATTAAATAAATTCGCCTATTCTATAGAGAATAAATTCAATACGGCTATTATTATGGTATAGTGTAACTTTCTATGGAATTTTATGTATGTAGTTAGTAGTTTTACAAAGAAATCATTCTACTTATAAATGTGAATATCCAAGCATAACTACATAAACACAACTCGCCGCGAATAAGCAAATATTCGAAATACTTCGAGCAATTGAATAAAATTACTGATTGGGCGCTGCAGTCGTTGCGTTACCAAGCAAAATGGCTGAAGCGGAAGGTGGCTCCGAGCAGGATGATGTTTCATTCCTGAGAACGGTAAGTACCAGTACAAGTATGCATACACAGCCACACACACACACACACAGTCACACACTCATAGATATATATATATAGCTATGTTTTTGGGCCAAGGCAAGGGAGCAGTGAAATCATCTAAAATCAATTACGTTCAGTCAATAAAATATAACGGGGATTTCACACAATTGCTATCATAAAGCACACACACACACACACACAAACAAACACACAGACACACCAACACTCTGACAGGCACAGACAAAGCTCAGCCTAACGATGCGAGGCGTTTGCTAGGAGTACTCCATAAAGGATATAGAGAAATGTATTGCATTTATTTATGGTCCGTCTGCTTCCCTGCAGGCAGGCCTGCTGTCAGGCTTGTTTCCCTACACGCCGCTAACTTTCTTTATAGCTGCCAATAAATACAAAAGTCAGATCACAATTTCAATCACGGCCGAGTTTAAAGCTTTCAACAGATTTGTTGGCTCACTTTACATGAACACAACCGAGTCGAGTCAGTCGGGCCGGCAGGCCAGATGAACACGTCGCCTGACAAATGCATCAATATATCAATGCCTACACCTGGCAACGAAAATGACAGTCATTATGTGTAAATATCTATATAGAGACGGCTGTACATCCATCTGTACGGGCACATGTATATCTCGCTGCATGCGCACAGATAAATAAATAGCCCCTGGCAGCCCTCTGGCCGGCTCTGGCCGCGCCCTGCCTTGAAGGTCCCAGCCGAGGGCCAACGAGGTCAGCCATTGGCACCTTGCTGCAATAAATAAACATTGGGCCAAGCGGGCGGGGGCGGGGGGTTGGGACTCGTCGCCGTATCGGGATCTCGTATCTATGCCACAGCCCGCAGGCTCGACTCCTGCTTAGCGTCAAATTCAATAAATATGGCCGGGAACATAGGCTCGAATAACTGTTTACCTTCTGCTGCCATATTTTCTAGATTTGTTGCTGGTAGGCGCGTGTGTTGCGGGTACGAGGGCAAAGCAACGCTGCTGGGAGTTGGGGAGTTGCCCGGGGACAGCTACGCCTGGGGATCGCTTTCTTTGCCATTCGTTACTGTTGCTGGCCGTCAAGTCACACTTAACGGTAATGCTGTCAAATTTATAGTTATGTCTCTGCTGCAAAGGAGTACGATAAAAGCCCGAAAATGGTCAAGGAATATTGAAAAATTGTAGATGTAGATGTGCTCAATTTCGAGTGCAGCTAAATAGCTGAAATTACCTTGAGGGTATTTCATTTGGAGTCATCATGATCATATAAAAACACGAAAACAGTCAGAGAAATGCGGTATATTTTACAGATATTTCTAGTTTTCGATATGCCCGATTTCAAGGGAATATTTCTATAATATAATAATAATAATATAATATATTTCTAGATATTTTAAAGTTCAGATATTTAGATATTTTTAAAGAAATTACTTCTGGGGGAACTTCGTTTTGAGTAACAGCTATAGAATCTGGAAATTGCTCAGGAATCGTACAGAAGTTTTCTGGTTTACATACTATATACTATCCTTAGATACTCGAATGTTTCTTGCGATCAACTGTAGTTATCTTAGTGGAACTTCATCATGAGCAATCACTGTAAAAATCCGCATATATAAACATATACATATATCTTACAATAATTGGTAGTTATACCTTAGACCGATTTGAATGAAGCATCTTCAAATACTCTTAAAATTCTTGTAATTCCCTCAGGGGAATCTCAGTTGCAGCAATCACTGTAAAAGCTTAAAAAATTATCAGAAAAATTGATATGTTTTACATAAATTTCCAGGCAAATTGCCCAATTTGAGAGCAATGAGCAACTCTCCAGATATCCAGAAAGTTTCTTGCGAACAATTGCAATTGCCTTGGGGGTTCTTCATGCGGAGCAATCACTGTACGCCACACTATGCTAATCTCAGCTGGCCAAACTGGACTTTTGGCAGTCATCGAGTGGCCGAAATGCAAAGTTGGCAAAACACTTGGCCGAACACTCGTCTGACATTCGTTCGGGTCAGATGCAAATTGATTCATGAAACGTTGCACAATGCTCGAGTGCCGGGCATGTGGTTGTGTTTCATTTTTAAATAGTTTTAGGCTCGCAGCCAACGAGCGAGGACTCAAACAGGCAAACAGGAAACAGGGCGGCAGTGGGGGCAGTGGGGGCATTGGGGGCGTGCCGAGCATCGATTCTACGCTTTGCATTTAAATTATGTAAATTGCTCGATTCGAAATCCATTACCGTTCATTTAACTTTGACTACACACAACAATTCTGGCCACAATCCCAGCTGACTTGGCAAGCGGTCAGGAGGTCGAGCTCTGGCATTCTCCTTATCGATTCATTTCCTACGCGCGTGTGTGTGTGTGTGTGTGTGTGCGTGTGCGTGTGCATAGCTTTTGGTCGACTGACCATTAGGGGCGTTTCGGCTAACCAATTGCCAATTGGTATTTAGTTGATATGCATGCAGAAAGTGTTTGTCTGCGACTCTCGACCATTATTAATACGTTCTCTTTTTCTCGTTCTCTCTATCTCTCTCTCTCTCTCTCGCCCACTGCATTCACAGGAAGATATGGTCACGTTGTCCTGCACCGCAACGGGTGAACGTGTCTGTCTGGCCGCCGAGGGATTTGGTAATCGGCATTGTTTTCTCGAAAATATCGCCGATAAAAATGTACCGCCCGATTTATCTCAATGCGTTTTTGTCATTGAGCAAGCGCTGTCGGTGCGAGCGCTGCAAGAGCTGGTGACTGCCGCCGGATCAGAGACTGTAAGTACCCCTCAGCCCCCCCTCCCGGCGTAGTGGTTCACGGTACGCCTGAGCCCAAATCAGCATGTGCAATGAGTCCCCAGGGAAATGAATAAGTCTCTCTCCACCACCTCAATGTATGCGTAATACTGTCGTCAACCCGAAAGCCAACTTAAAACTTTCCTCCTTTTGGTGCTCTCCACGTCCCACCTTAGTATTTGTGTGTTCTACGCTTCTTTCCTCTTCCCGAACTCATGAATATAAATTATAAGTATATAACGTTCCTCTCGACATGAATCAATTCTTATCTCCTCCTCTCTATCTCTCACTCTGCATGTTCTCGCCATACTCTTTTTGCCATTGCTCTCTATTTACACGAATTGTAACCAATAAATTTTTCGTTATTTTTTCAAAATTTTTCTTATACATAAACACAACAGGATAGTCAAGTTGTAAGTATACAGAACTTTCCTTAATGGTATCTACATACGTATATTTTTTTCTTTCTTTGGTTTTAACCTAAAAATCGCGCTTCTTTCTCTTACTCTTATTCTTGCTATCTATTCTATAATGTATGTTTCTCTTTCTGGCTAACGCCCTCTGGGCGTTCTGTAGTCCGTAGTTCTTATAAGTATTATCGCTATTATCGCTACTTCTGCTTCTTTGTCTCTCGTCTAGCAGGCTTCGGCTAGTTTAATCTACTCTACTTTTTAGCCTTGTAAGATGCGTAACTCTTTCTCTCTATCTATCTGTCTTTTTTTGTAAATGTGTTTCCAACGATTTGTGGTAAACCAGACCGTAGATTCAGTGGATTCAGTTCATCATCATAGCGATCAATTAACCATTCTCATTGACATAAGCAATGAATAACTCAACCTTCGGATCGAGACTCGTTCCATTCATTTAATTCAAATACACAACTCAATTGTACTTTATTTTATTTTGAATGGAGTTTATTTGGAATGGCCTCGTTTAAGTACTTTTGACAACCTATTTTACAACGTTTTGTGTTTCTTTTCTCACTCGCACTCCGATTGTAGCATAGAAATCAAAGCAAGTCCTTTCTTTAAGTCGAGCTGCACAACTATCGACTGTACTATCGAAAAATACGATATATATATATATATTACTTTTGTAGAAAACCTATCGAAAACTATCTTAAAGTACGATACGGTGTAAACGATAATTCTGCAGCTCCTACATAAAGCCTGCTTAAGTACTAATTTGCAGCAGCTCTCACTAATGATCCTTCCTCGAAACTCTACAGGGAAAAGGTACTGGATCCGGCCACAGAACCCTGCTGTACGGCAATGCCATACTTTTGCGACATCACAACAGCGATATGGTGAGTTGGTCGTCGATACTATTTGAGAATTGAGTACATAACACCAATCTCCACTACCTTCTGCAGTACCTCGCCTGCTTGTCGACATCCTCGTCGAACGATAAGCTCTCCTTCGATGTGGGTCTGCAGGAGCACAGTCAGGGCGAGGCCTGTTGGTGGACCGTGCATCCGGCGAGCAAACAACGTTCTGAGGGTGAAAAGGTTCGTGTGGGTGACGATTTGATTCTGGTGTCTGTAGCCACCGAGCGGTATCTGCATACCACCAAGGAGAACGAGCAGTCCATTGTAAATGCCAGCTTCCATGTGACCCACTGGTCTGTCCAGCCCTACGGCACGGGTATTTCGCGTATGAAGTATGTTGGTTATGTCTTCGGCGGAGATGTTTTACGTTTCTTCCACGGCGGCGACGAGTGCCTGACCATACCAAGCACCTGGGGCCGTGAAGCAGGTCAAAAGTAAGTGAAGAATACCAATAAGAAGTAAGACAAGTAACTAAATAAATAACTACTCCACAGCATTGTTATCTACGAGGGAGGCGTGGTCATGGCACAGGCACGTTCACTGTGGCGACTGGAGCTGGCGCGCACCAAGTGGACCGGAGGCTTCATCAACTGGTATCATCCGATGCGGATACGTCACATCACAACGGGACGCTATTTGGGCGTCAACGAGAGCAACGAGCTGATTCTGGTCAAAAAGGAGGAGGCATCGATTGCAACGACGACTTTCTGCCTGAGGCAGGAAAAAGACGACGAAAAGAAAGTGCTCGAGGACAAAGACTTAGAGGTAATCGGTTCGCCGATCATTAAGTACGGCGACACGACGGTGATCGTGCAGCACTGCGAGTCCAGTCTGTGGCTCAGCTACAAGAGCTACGAGACGAAAAAGAAGGGTGTCGGCAAGGTCGAGGAGAAGCAGGCGATTCTACACGAGGAGGGCAAAATGGACGATTGCCTGGACTTCTCGCGCTCGCAGGAGGAAGAATCGAAGACTGCGCGCGTCATTCGCAAGTGCAGCAGTCTCTTCACCCAGTTCATTACGTATGTGCCAGATACCAGTCTCCGGAGAATCGCCACTAAGGAAGCTTTGTCTCTTTCAGCGCCCTGGAAACCTTGCAGTCCAATCGTCGACATTCAATATTCTTCCAGAAAGTGAACCTAAATGAAATGGTCATGTGCCTTGAGGACTTAATCAATTACTTCTCTCAGCCAGAAGATGATATGGGTAGACCGAATACTAATCTCTTCCCATCGTATTTCACATACTATCGTTCTCTCCTTCCGCAGAACACGAAGAGAAACAGAACCGTTTTCGTGCCTTGAGAAATCGCCAGGATCTCTTCCAGGAGGAGGGCGTACTCAATCTTATACTCGAGGCCATTGATAAGATCAACATAATTACCTCGCAAGGCTTCCTCGCCAGTTTCCTTGCCGGCGACGAAACTGGCCAGAGTTGGGACCTCATCTCGACATACCTCTACCAGCTGCTGGCGGCCATCATCAAGGGCAACCACACGAACTGCGCGCAGTTCGCGAACAGCAACCGCCTCAACTGGCTCTTCTCGCGTCTGGGCTCACAGGCCTCGAGCGAGGGATCCGGCATGTTGGATGTGCTGCACTGTGTGCTCATCGACTCTCCGGAGGCGCTGAACATGATGCGGGATGAGCATATTAAGGTCATCATTTCGCTGCTGGAAAAACATGGCAGAGACCCCAAAGTGCTGGACGTGCTGTGCTCTCTGTGCGTGGGTAACGGAGTCGCGGTCCGCTCATCGCAGAACAACATCTGTGACTTTCTGCTGCCCGGCAAGAATCTGCTGCTGCAGACTCTGCTCGTCGACCATGTGGCAAGCATTCGGCCGAACATCTTCGTTGGACGCGTGGACGGTTCGTCCATGTATCAGAAATGGTACTTTGAGGTGACCATGGACCACATCGAACAGACCACGCATATCATGCCGCACCTGCGCATCGGCTGGGCCAACACCTCCGGCTATGTGCCCTACCCGGGCGGCGGCAAGAAGTGGGGCGGCAACGGCGTCGGCGATGACCTCTACTCCTTTGGCTTTGATGGCGCCTTTCTGTGGACAGGCGGACGCAAGACCCTCGTTGTGGATGCGCTGCCCGAGGAACCGTACATAAGGAAGGGAGATGTCATCGGTGTGGCCATCGATCTCTCAGTGCCCGTCATCACGTTCACCTTCAATGGCGCCAAGGTGCGCGGGTGCTTCAGGGACTTCAATCTTGACGGCATGTTCTTCCCGGTGATGAGTTGCTCCTCGAAGCTGAGTTGCCGCTTCCTCTTTGGCGGTGATCATGGTCGCCTGAAGTACGAGCCGCCCTTGGGGTTCTCGGCACTGGTGCAGTGCTTGATGCCACATCAGGTGCTGAGTCTGGATCCATGTTTCTACTTTGGCAACCTGAGCAAGAACGTGCTCGCGGGTCCGTGGCTCATCGAGGACGATACTCCATTTGTGCCAAAGCCTGTTGACACCACAGGTGTCTCGCTGCCCAGCTCTGTGGACCAAATCAAAGAGAAACTGGCCGAGAATATACACGAGATGTGGGCGCTAAATAAAATCGATGCCGGCTGGAGCTGGGGCGAGCATCGCGACGATTATCATCGCATTCATCCTTGCCTAACGCAGTTCGAGAAGCTGCCCGCAGCGGAGAAACGCTACGACAATCAATTGGCTGTGCAGACCCTGAAGTAAGCTATAGCCACTTACCGTATTATTTGTTCAGGATCCCAAACTCTCTGAATTTTCGTTTGTAGGACAATCATTTCTCTGGGCTATTATATCACCATGGACAAGCCACCGGCGCGTATTCGCCCCGTGCGCCTGCCCAACGAGATCTTTATGCAGGCCAACGGCTACAAGCCAGCACCTCTCGACCTGAGCGCCGTGACCCTGACACCAAAGCTGGAGGAACTGGTCGATCAGCTGGCCGAGAATACGCACAATCTGTGGGCACGCGAGCGCATTCAGCAGGGCTGGACCTACGGCTTGAACGAGGACTCGGACAATCATCGCAGTCCTCATCTGGTGCCCTACGCCAAGGTCGACGAGGCCATCAAGAAGGCCAACCGGGACACAGCCTCCGAGACGGTACGCACCCTGCTCGTGTATGGCTACGTGCTGGATCCGCCAACGGGCGAAGGCACCGAAGCGCTGCTCGCTGAAGCGCAGCGCCTGAAGTTCGCCGCCTTCCGCACGTACCGCGTGGAGCGCAACTACGCGGTGACCTATGGCAAGTGGTACTTCGAGTTCGAGGTGCTAACAGCCGGTCCCATGCGTGTTGGCTGGGCGCGAGCAGATTGTTATCCTGGCGCCATGCTGGGCAGCGAGGATACCAGCTGGGCATTTGATGGCCACAATGTGAGTATCGTAAGGGAAGAAGAAGAATTGGCATTTAGTTTTACTACCTTTGGGGGAAGGTGCGCGGAGGGGTCGGGGGCTTAGCGGTACCGGGTGCAGGTACCTCGCCTAGATGCGCCTTAATGCAAGATCAAAGTTAAAACCAACCCTGATTATAGGTAACGAAAATGCACGCCGGATCGATTGAGCATTTCGGTGTTCGCTATGAGGCTGGTGACGTCATTGGTTGCTTCATCGACGTTAAGGAGCAAACGATCAGTAAGGACCCTAGACACACTATCAACGTTGCAACGTTCTTCTTCTTCTTTTAACTACAATCTTTCCGTTTTGATCGAACGCATTTTGTTTAACTCTATTCTCAACTTTCATTCAATAATTCTTTTCTGTTCTCTAATCATAATTTTATTTTGTTAATTTAGCGATACTCTCATATATTGATCATTAACCCACAAAATTCTCGAAATACCACAACATCTACATAGGTTCAACGATTTAAAGATATATGCAACTCTTTTGGGGCGGCAAAAGATCACACTCATTGTTAAGTTCGCACAAACCTTTTAAACATATTGACATTTTTAGGAAGAGAAAGTCTACGGTGGCAACAGTGAATCCTTTGGTAAACAGTGTGGACCCGGGGATATAGTCGGAGTCTTTTTAGATCTAGCCGATCATACAATTAGTAAGATTTTTCGCATACATGCTCGTTTGTTGTAATGTAAAAACAAAAAGCAAAAACAAAAAGAAAACCCCAATCAAAAACCCAATAAGATTTTGTACTTCCGTGCTTTTGATATCTACTAAATGTGAACCAGAACGTTTTTTAGGTCCCCTGCTATACGACAGCTAAGTACAACAAAAACCTACAGCATCCATTGAAACACCACCACAACCCGACTGACATTTCAAACAGCAAGCAACTATCGAACTATCGTACTATCGAACTTCAAATCTTTCAATCTATCATCGATACTAGCTAGTTATCAGGATATCGCACACAACCAATTTCGAACCACATACACGAACCGACCAGAATTCTTGTAATATACCAAACAAATCTTTGCATCTTTGATAACATTCTGTAGTCCCTAAACTATTACTGTACTTAATTTTTTTTTTGTTCAGTCCACAATTGTCCCATGCCCTAACACCCAACTTTTTGTTACTCTAAATAAACACAGAAAACCTAACAATCGCATAATGTCGAAGGACTGACTGAGCCAAAGGTGAAGGTGACACATCAGCTCATCTCAAAAGCTTATTAATTAATTGTCTTGCCTGTAATTACAAACACCCAATAGTCCTCAGTTCTAAATTAACCAATCTAATCTCGGAATGAAACTGAAACCAAGCGAACCAGAGAAAGGAATGGAAAAACTGAACTAATAGTAATTTTAAAAGTATTGGATTCTCTGTCCACGGTCTGTTGCGGTTTCATTCCACTCTTCAAATAAGTAAATTATAAATTATTCCGCATGAAAGCTAAAAGCATAGCTACCTGTTTAATCTGCTTTTTTTGACAAAAATTTAACCAAATGCAATATAACTAATTAGATGACGAAACTTGCAAGCAGAACTGCAAAAATCTAATACGCACGTACATTGTATAGGAATCTATATAGTTTTTGTTCTATTGCGATGCGACTTTTCTGTGAATTCTGATTTCTATATATCGCAAAAGTTCAGACAAAATTGATCGCTGAGTGCGCACAACTAAATTTTTGAGATTGCGAAGATTTTGGCCTAATTAGAACTCTTAATTTATTCAAAAGCAGTTTCGCTTAGATAAATTAGCCAGTCTTGGGCTTAAAAATGATATATTAAATTAATGGGAATTATTACGAAATTGCACAGGCTTCTCACTGAACGGAGAACTCCTGATGGACGCCCTGGGAGGCGAGACAACATTCGCTGACGTCACTGCCGAGGGAGTTGGCTTTGTGCCTGCCTGTACTCTAGGCGTGGGCCAGAAGGCGCGACTGATTTACGGTCAGGACGTGGACTCGCTCAAGTTCTTCACGACTTGCGGTCTCCAGGAGGGCTACGAACCTTTCTGTGTGTAAGTATACAACTCTATAGATCCATTGTCTATCATTGATTAAACTTCTCCACACAGAAATATGCGTCGCCCCGTTACGCATTGGTATACCAAGGATCAGCCGATCTTTGAGAACACCGAGGAGATGCCCGACTGCCGCATTGATGTTACACGTATTCCCGGCGGAGCTGATACTCCGCCACATCTGAAGATCTCGCACAATACATTCGAGACCATGGAGAAGGCCAACTGGGAGTTCCTGCGTCTCTCGCTGCCGGTCACCTGTATGAGTGAGTTCATCAACGAGCAGGAGAAGGCGCGTCGCTGGGAAGAAATCAAGATACGTCAGTATAGACTAATGCGCGAGGCGCAGGAAGCGGCAGCGCAGCAACAGACCCAAACGGCCGCCCACATGGACCACATGCTGAAGGGAGGCTTCAACATGAACGACATCAAGGGTTTGACGCGCAATTTCGACGACCATACCGAGCCCGAGGCCGAGCACATGATGCGCGGCTTACCCTCTCGGCCGCCACGCAAGGGTTCGCTCACACGCAACATCACCTTCGAGTCGGACATGACTGCGGCGCTGGATGAAATGCAACGCTCGACTTCGGTGCTGGACATGAACGGCTTGGGCGACGATCTGGATGACAAGAAGAAACGTGGTCGCAGTCCATTCAAGTTCTTCTCGAAGAAGTCACGCGATCAGAGCCGCGAGAAAGGTGCGAGAACGGCGGACACCTCACTGGAGCGCAGGAATACGGTTGCACATGGCAGAAATGTGGTCAACCAGCAGATGGTGACCAGAACGCCAACTCTTAGACTAAATAACGTAAGTGACAAGCTTAATGAACCTCATTCCTCAGCCAGATGTTGACATATTTGCACATTACCTGCAGGCCGAAATACCCCCCAGCCCCGTGCCGCAAGGACCAAAACAGCTGAGCTCGACAAACCTGGGCCAGCCGCCAGTCGAATCGTCTGGCAACGAGATGTTCGACGCCGAGTGCCTTAAGCTGATCAATGAGTACTTCTATGGAGTGCGGATTTTCCCAGGTCAGGATCCGACACACGTATATGTCGGCTGGGTGACTACACAATACCATCTGCACAGTCGCGACTTCAACAAGAACAAAGTCCGACGCGGTTCTGTCTACATCGAGGATTATTACGAGGTGCCGATCGAACGCATCGATCGCCAGAGTTGTTATGTCGTCCGAGCGGACGAACTCTTCAACGAGGTCACTCAGGATGCGTCAGGCAAGGGCGCATCGCAGGGTATGTTTGTCGGTTGCTTTGTGGACACGGCGACGGGCATCATACGTTTCACTTGCGAGGGCAAGGACACCTCGCATCGCTGGATGATGGAGCCGGACACCAAACTGTTTCCGGCCATTTTCGTGGAGGCCACCAGCAAGGAAATCCTCCAAATCGAACTGGGCCGCACTCCAACCACGCTGCCCCTGTCCGCAGCTGTACTCCCCACTAGCGATAAGCACATAAATCCTCAGTCACCGCCACGCCTCAAGGTGCAATGCCTGCGGCCGCATCAATGGGCTCGTGTGCCGAACACCTCGCTGCAGGTGCATGCGCTGAAGCTTTCCGACATACGCGGCTGGTCGATGCTCTGCGAAGATCCCGTCTCCATGCTGGCGCTACACATACCCGAGGAGGATCGTTGCATTGATATCCTGGAGCTGATCGAAATGGACAAGTTGCTATCGTTCCATGCGCACACGCTGACGCTCTACGCGGCGCTCTGCTACCAGTCGAACTATCGCGCAGCTCACGCTCTCTGCCAGCACGTGGATCAGAAGCAGCTTCTCTATGCTATACGATCAGAGTACATGAGTGGACCACTGCGTCAGGGCTTCTACGATCTGCTGATCGCGCTGCATCTGGAGTCGCATGCCACCACAATGGAGGTCTGCAAGAATGAGTATATCACACCACTGGGAGCTGAGCTCAAGGAACTCTACGCCGAGGACGAGATGCGCCACTCGCTGCGCTCTCTTGTCACGGAATCGGTTCGTCCACAGCTGCGCATGACCGAAATCACGTAAGTCCAATCAGATCCGAATGAACCCAAGACCCTGTAGATAACCGAGACACTGTGTCAAGCATACGAGTACATTCATTCTATGAATACTCCCACGCTCCCTACTCGACCCACCACTCGTCTCTCTTTCTTGGCTGTTCTGTTTCTCGTTTCGTTCCGTTTCACAACTCATTTTATTTCCAATACTTTCGCACCTGCACCGTTCCAACACTTCTATATATATATATATCTGCACCACAACAACAAAACAACAACAACAACAACAATTCCACCCGTCCAGACCCCCTGTGATTGCAACATCTAGTATGCCAAGTGTTTCCAGCGAACCGATACCCAACATCGATCAGTTGTACTCCCCGAAGTTCCCATTAGAAGTAGTTAGAGAGTTTGTAATGGAAGCTCTTAAAGACGCTGTGGAAATCAATCAAGTACACAATCGTGACCCCATCGGTTGGACAAACGAGAATCTGTTTCTGTAAGTAGTGGATTAAGTCTACGCTTCTTCGGCTATTATTGATATTATGTTCTCTACTTTCAGACCCCTTATTAAGCTTACGGATCGACTGCTATTAGTGGGCGTCCTCACCGACGAGGACGTTCAAAAACTATTGGTTATGGTCGATCCAGAGACTTGGGATGCCACTTTCCAGAAAGGTATTAAACTGGAATTATATGTGCAACCGTTCCCATATGTAATCTCTTTGTATTTTCTTTAAATTTCAGAGGGGAAAGACGAGCACCGCAAGGGCCTGTTAACGATGAAGATGGCCGAGGGTGCCAAGCTGCAGATGTGCTACCTTTTACACCATTTATACGATACGCAACTACGTCATAGGGTTGAAAGCATTATTGCTTTCTCGCACGACTTTGTGGGCGATCTACAGACCGATCAGTTGCGGCGTTATATTGAGATTAAGCAATCCGATCTTCCAAGTGCTGTTGCGGCCAAAAAGACAAAGGAGTTCCGTTGTCCGCCGAGAGAACAAATGAATCAGATTCTCTGCTTTAAGAATCTGGAATCTGACGATCAGGACAATTGCACCTGTGGCCTTGAGTTACGTAGTCGTTTGAGCGAATTCCACGATCTGCTTATGCAGAAGGTATCGCTGAACGCATTACAGGAACCGGATGGTACCGAGACTACTGCGATCGAAGAGATTAAAACGGGACCCATTACGAAAATCTACAATTTCATCAATACCGTCAAAGAGTTGGAGGAGGGACCCAAAGAAGTGGAGGAGCCTGAGAAGAAGACACCCGAGGAGGTTTTCCGCAAGGTTCTAATCAAAACCATTGTCAGCTGGGCCGAAGAATCGCAAATCGAGAATCCCAAATTAGTACGCGAAATGTTCAGTTTACTGGTGCGCCAATATGATACGGTCGGCGAGCTGGTCCGTGCCCTGGAGAAGACCTATGTGATCAATAATCGGGCACGCGACGATGTGGCCGAGATGTGGGTTGGCCTGAGCCAAATACGTGCTCTGCTGCCCGTGCAAATGAGCCAAGAAGAGGAGGAGCTGATGCGCAAGCGCCTCTGGAAACTCGTGAACAATGCCACATTCTTCCAGCATCCCGACTTGATACGTATCCTGCGCGTCCACGAGAACGTTATGGCCGTCATGATGAACACGCTGGGCCGTCGAGCACAAGCGCAAAGCGATGCGCCTTCCCAGGCAGAGGGACCTGAGGGTGTTCCCTCCAAGGAGAAGGACACCTCTCACGAAATGGTTGTGGCCTGCTGCCGCTTCCTCTGCTATTTCTGTCGTACCGGACGACAGAATCAGAAGGCCATGTTCGATCACTTTGACTTTCTGCTGGACAATGCAAACATCCTGTTGGCCCGTCCCAGTCTGCGTGGTTCGACTCCGCTTGATGTGGCATACTCGAGTCTGATGGAGAACACAGAATTAGCTCTGGCACTTAGGGAACACTATTTGGAGAAAATTGCCGTCTATCTGTCGCGTTGCGGGCTGCAAAGCAACTCGGAGCTCGTCGAGAAGGGCTATCCCGATCTGGGCTGGGACCCTGTCGAGGGTGAACGGTATTTGGACTTCTTGCGCTATTGCGTTTGGGTGAACGGCGAGAGTGTCGAGGAGAATGCAAACCTTGTCATTCGTCTTCTTATCCGTCGTCCAGAATGCTTGGGACCGGCTCTAAGAGGAGAGGGAGAAGGTCTCTTCCGTGCAATCGTCGAGGCCAATCGCATGTCGGAGCGCATTTCGGATCGTTGTAAGATGCAAGACGAAGCCGAAGGCACCATAGCCGGCCTCAATTTCACCCATCCGCTGCCCGAAAGCGACGAGGACGAAGACTATATAGATACTGGAGCGGCTATATTGAATTTCTATTGCACACTTGTCGACCTGCTGGGCCGATGCGCTCCCGACGTGTCGGTCATCGAGCAGGGCAAAAATGAATCGCTGAGAGCTAGAGCTATTTTGAGATCTCTTGTGCCACTGGAAGACCTCCAGGGAGTGCTCAGTTTGAAGTTCACACTCACACAGACCGCACCTGGCGAGGAGAAACCGAAATCGGATATGCCCTCGGGCCTGCTGCCGAACAACAAGCAGAGCATTGTGCTCTTCCTGGAGCGAGTGTACGGCATCGAGACGCAAGATCTATTCTATCGCCTGCTCGAGGACGCCTTCTTGCCAGATCTGCGAACAGCGACCATTCTGGACAAGAGTGATGGCTCCGAGAGTGACATGGCGCTCGCCATGAACCGTTACATAGGCAACTCGATCCTGCCACTGCTGATCAAACACTCGAAGTTCTACAACGAGGCCGAGAACTATGCCAGTCTCTTGGACGCGACCCTGCACACGGTCTACCGGCTGTCCAAGAACCGTATGCTAACCAAGGGGCAACGTGAGGCAGTATCCGATTTCCTTGTGGCTCTGACATCACAAATGCAACCTGCGATGTTGCTTAAGCTGCTGCGCAAGTTGACTGTTGATGTGTCCAAACTGTCCGAGTACACGACGGTTGCTCTCAGGGTGAGTTCAAGTAATCTAGATAACTGTGTATACCAGACTTGACTAAAGATACACCGTTTATCCCCTACAGCTACTCACACTGCACTTCGATCGCTGCGCTAAGTACTATGGCTCCACACAAGGTCAGGGCTCCTATGGAGCTGCGTCAGATGAGGAGAAGCGTTTAACCATGCTTCTGTTCTCGAACATTTTTGACTCGCTGAGCAACATGGACTATGATCCGGAACTGTTCGGTAAAGCCCTACCCTGCCTGATCGCCATCGGCTGCGCCCTGCCGCCCGATTATAGCTTGTCCAAGAACACGGATGAGGACTACTATGGCCGGCAAATGGGTGCACCGGATCAGCCGCAATATGTGCCCCATCCCATCGATACGAATAATGTTCATCTGGACAACGATCTCAATTCATTGGTTCAGAAGTTCAGCGAACATTATCACGATGCCTGGGCCAGTCGCCGTCTAGAAGGTGGCTGGACATATGGCGATGTGCGGTCCGACAACGATCGCAAGCATCCGCGCCTCAAGCCCTACAACATGCTCAGCGAATATGTACGTAGTAGCACATAAGTCAATCCATCATGGCCATCGCATCGTGTTTAACTCATCAACTACATATTTATTAATTTTATATAACAATTATCTAGGTAGCACAATTTCTAATATTTCTAACAATGATCGCCTTCTTCCTTAGGAACGTGAGCGCTATCGTGATCCAGTGCGTGAATGTCTCAAGGGTCTGCTTGCCATCGGCTGGACCGTTGAGCACTCCGAAATGGATTTGCCGCTCAATCATCGTGGTTCGACGCGTCGTCAATCGAAGCCTACAATTGTATGTATCCAAATTACTTTACTTCTAAACGAATTTTCCCCTTTAAACGTTTACTAAGTATAACAAAACTTTTTCCAAAACTTTCTCCCGCTTCTAATGGAAACAAAAAAACCCCAAAAACAATTGGCCAAACTCAACTGTATTGCTCAAATCGAACGCAATAAATACTACGGTACTAACATCACAGCATGATTTTCAGAATGAGGGCAGTCCCTTCAACTACAATCCACATCCTGTGGATATGAGCAACCTGACGCTGAGCAGGGAAATGCAGAATATGGCCGAACGTCTGGCCGAGAACTCGCACGACATCTGGGCGAAGAAGAAGAACGAGGAGCTGAATGGCTGCGGCGGTGTCATACACCCACAGTTGGTGCCCTACGATCTGCTTACCGACAAGGAGAAGAAGAAGGATCGCGAGCGTTCGCAGGAATTCCTCAAGTACATGCAATACCAGGGATACAAATTGCACAAGTGAGTACAATCGGTAGTACAAGCGAGAGTTGCGCTGTAAGCTAAAACCTGTAATCTC